>CM053605.1:35686355-35722631 GCA_028646535.1 Procyon lotor
AGGAAGGGATGGGGAGGGACACAAACCATAAGAGACTCCTAGACTCACAAAACAAACTGAGGGTGGCTGGGAGGTGGGGGGGGTGGCGGGTAGGGATAGGGTGGCTGGGTTGTGGACATTGGGGAGGGTACGTGCTATGGTAAATGCTGTGAAATGTGTAAGCCTGATGATTCACAGACATGTACCCTGGGGCAAATAATACATTATATGTTAATAAAAATTAATTAATAAAAAAAAAAATCAGAGCACAAAAAAAGAAGCCTCTTGTTCTCTTTGGCATTTTTCAAAAGCCTCCATTCTTTCTGAGTCTTAACCTTTCTACCTCTCTTCATGAAATTTCCCGTGTGTATTTCACCTTTATCCTTGGTCATTTATTCATTCTCCCTTTCTTGGAGCACTTCTCAACCCGAGACGACCCAAGTGGTGGGTCCTCGGCCAGCCTTAGAGACTTCACGATACCACCTTTCTATCTCTTCATGAGGACAGGTATATTTACTTCAGAAGCATACTTTTCAGAATTGCATTTTTCGGCTCTCCATTTTCTCCTGAGTTACCTTGCCTAGGAGAGTCTTGGTGGGACAGAGTCCTGAGGCAGAAGAAACCGTCACCTACTGCAGGAACCGAGACAGGAGACGGAAGCCCGTGAGGCACAGGCTAAGGATTTGGGTGTCTTTAACCTTCAGTCTTTTGACATTAGCCCTACAATAATCAGGATGATATCATCGCCTTTCCTTCCCTCTGCGAGCACCTTGGGGTCACTTCACTACCTCGGCGGGGAAGGAGGAGGAGAGAGGTCTCTGGACTCTTAGGGCTAGCCCTTGTTCACATGGCCAAGAGAAGCATCACGGAAAACCGATGGCTAAAGATGTGATATGCTCTGCAGGGGCGGGAGTGGCTAAGGACCCTTTTGTCACAAACAGCAGAGCTACCTGTAACAAAGGGTGAGTTTTCACACCTCAGGGAGTGATGCAACTAATGCGTGTGGGGGAAGGTCACCTACATTTGCGCTTCCGCCATTCATGAGGGCCCCAACGTGCACTAAGATTTGCCCCAACTCCAAGCCCCCTTTGGACCCAATGATTCATCATGGCTGCTGAGATGTGGCAGGTGAGCAGCAGCAACCGGAAGGCTCTCTCTGCCCACCTGTGAGTCATACCTTCTGTCACCCGGCGTCATGCGGCCTCCATTCACCGACTCACCACTGCCAGGAGTGGAGCTGCCAGTAGAGACAGGTGTTCCTGCTGCTCCTTTTGATGTCACGGTGCCCCCAGACGGCTGTCAAGAATGAATGACTGAGTACCTCGCGCTTCCTCCCTCCCACCCTCAACTTTGGCCTTGCCAGAGCCCTCTTCCTCCCGCAGCAGTGGAGAGCTCTGCAAACCCTTCCGAGTGTACTCAGGTCGGGCGCTCACGTCTTCGGTAGATGCCACTTCAGGAGAGCGGCCTGGCGCCTCTGAGAGGAAGTAAATTGCAATGGAGAGCCCCTGCTCACTCCGGGTCCTGGGGCTCCACACAGAGGAGCAAGGCTGGGGGCACGGTCTCAACCGCTGTCAGAATTTTCCATAATCTGCCAACTCGTGCTTTTGCAAAATTCCTAATTCCAGTCCCTGGACGGGAAGGCCTGTGCTGATTTCCATGGCTGCTTTTTAAAGATGAAACCCAAAAGATGCATGTATGCTCCAACATGGCTGCAATTTTAGCCGTTCGGGGAACACAGCAAGATAAATAACCATGCCATGAGAAATTACAGCATTATGTACTGCAATAAATATGACAAATGATAGGCCAGATATTCATTGGCTCATAACAGTTGGCAGGCATAACCATCTGTGGATCCAAAGTTTGAACTATTTGTTTTCTTTCCCTCAGCTGCCTTGATCTTTGTCTACCTCAGCTGGAACCTCCGATCTTTAAGGGAGCCTGGACAAGCTCGCAAAACCTTTGACTTTCTTAGGGTTTAATTAAGAAATACAGGTGTTGCCGCAGAACAGTCAAACCTTTCTGTGGGTATGAGAAAGAAAATACAACAAGAGATCTCATGTCCCTCCCTCCATGTGGAGAAGCCTTTTGCTTGCAAAGAACCTGAAACCAGGAGAGGCAAACCTAAGGATAATTAAGAAAAATGATAGTGTTTGTCGCCGCAGAAGAAATAAATCTTCTGTGTCTCTCATTTATTTATGGATTAAACAAAGAACCCCTACAATGGATTGAGGCTCTTGCTTTTGTCACTAGAAAGGTAACACTGAAGTCCATTATTTCATTATGTGAAATGCTAATCTATATTTCTCATTTAGAATCTGAATCCTCTGCTTGGTTGAAATCTCAGCTTACACCACTGATAAGAGGAAGCCTAATGAGCCCTAATGTCACCACAGCAAAACTCGCCCAATTAAACCAGTTGTTCCCTTTAAGAAAAGTACACTGTGAACTTCTAATGCAGAATCCTGACAGCTCAGAGGTGAAAAATCTATGCTAAGAAAAATCGGATTTTTAAACAGGTGTCTTTCTGAGCGTAGCTACTTCCTGCCTTGATTCTCCCTTCTTCGCCCTGTAGGAGGATATTGGGAAGGGTTTCATCAGCAAGGCAGACAAAAGGATTTTTCAGACAGTGAGAAGTGCTAGCAAAGTTCCCAGTGATAGAAACCTTTCCCCGGTACTTTTGCGACCTGGGAGTGAGATAGCCGAGCAGGACGACTGATTTCCTGATCATTACGCATTTTCTCTTTTATATGACTGTTTCCCTTTCAGCGCTCATTAAAATAAAGCAAAATGACCGTACCCAGGAGCAAAATTCTTTCTACCTTCCTCACACACAAAACACCAAACCCTACGGTCCTCAGGGGCAGATGTCGGAAAAACAAAACTGCAGGGTTCTGAGAGCCCTCTGCTGCCATTTCTTATCCAGGCAGCACGCCATCAAGTCAACATCACCACAGTAACATAAATCCATTCAGTAGTATCAACTGACCGAATGCGCACTGGGCCCCTTCTGTGTACAGAGCGGCGATCAGAGTTGTGGGACGATGGGGGGATGGGCTAAAACTAACGCAGACATGGCCCGCTCTTTACAGCTCCCAGTCCATGAAGACAAGTTATTCTAACGCAGGGCAGACAGGCTCCCATCGTGCACGAAGGACTCAGACAAATGGCCCTGTGGGAGCAGAGGAGAGAGACACTCAGCTGGGAGAACAGACAAGGGAAGGTTTCCTGGAGGAGACGGTCCTTGAAGAAAGGGGCCACTTCAACGTGGTGACATGGGGAAGTGGAAGGCCACCCCAGACGAGGAAGAAACGTGAAAACATAAAAGCAGGAAGGTATAAAAGGGCTGTTGAGCCAAGTTGAGTGAGAAAATGAACAAAGTAGCAGGCATGCAAGCAAGCATTGAAAATCATTTGCTCAGAAATACTCACTGAACATTTCTCTTAGTATATTTCTGGCACGTTTCAAGGCACTGGGGAGACAGGGGTGAACAAAACAAACAAAATCCCTGCTCACCCAGTTATTTCCTAGCTGGGGAAGATACATACAGCTGTATAACATATCAGATAGTTTTTAAAGTTATGCAAGTTCTGGATATGTCCTCACGTTACGAAATGATGGAAAGCAAGTGTTACAGAAGGTGTTCTGGAGAATTTTTCAGCTAAAGTAACTCTTGAGCAGAAACCTCAAGTGAAGAGTGTACTAAAGATCTGCTTTGAAAATAGAAGTCCTGGCTATAATGTCAACCTCTCCAAGCCCGACGAGGGAGGAATTGCAAAGGTGTTCCAGCTAATTCCTCAGACAACCTTAATGTCGCTGTCACAGTGGACTTTTTTTTTCACCCAGGGCTTCGGGACTCTGGCTTCCCCTATTCACAGTGGAAAATGTTTCAAGGTTAAAAAGCCAACTGCACTCCCCTACTTCTCTGGCTAATGTGAACTATAAAAAGTAATAATGTGGTCTTTGTGTCTAACAGCCACATCTTCTTTCCCAGTAAATTCAGCATAAAACTTCTCCAAGATGATAGATGAAGAAATGTGTGCCAGCAGGTGCCGGCCGTGCTGTCAGGCAGCGGAGAAAGAGCAGGGAGTGACTGATGGTCATTTCCTCCCCATCACCAGAGCTGCTCCACATCCTTCCTGTGACTTCTGGATCCCTCCAGAATCCATCCCGGTGCCCTCGCTCTCCTCACTTTCGGTACTGCTCTGATTTTCATTTTTCCCACAACGCCTATCACAGCTTCGTTTTATTACTAACACCAGTTAGCATATCACGGGAGAGGTGATTTCTGGAAGGCTCCGGTATCTCCACAGTCTCACAATTGATAAGCTCTTAAAATCATCCAGGTACGAGTGGCTACCGCACAGCCTCGGATCGAACTGAACAGACAAGAAAAACCATATTTCCAAGTGCCCGCAGCAACCTCTAGGTCAATTTCCCTCTCTGACCCAAAAATAAAAAAGGAAGGAAAAGAATCCACCAGGATAATGTGATGAGAAATGCAAGGTGATGTGTCAGAAATAACAATGCGGGTCAAGCCTGCATTTGTTGCTGCTGAGAGTGATGAGCCATATGCCTTCCCCCATAACTGCTTTTGCTCCTCGAGGAAAAATAATTCGGTGTCAGTCATTATCTTTCCAGAGCAGTAGAATATGAAGATTTCTCCTGTTATGAAATGATGGCCCCATCATAAAATAAGGCCAAGCATTCTCTCTTGATATGTGGCATCACTTAAAAAAAAAAAAAAGGCAATTATTCACATAACTCCATTCTCAAAAAATACTTTATATGGTTTTCAAGCTTTCATGTACATATGAATCACCTGAATCTTGTTAAAAATTAGATTCTGATTCAGAGAGTCTGGGATGTGGCCTACATTCTGCATTACTAACTCACTCTAGGTCCAAGTCTGTGGGTCTGCCAATCACATTTCGTGTAGCAAGACAGGAAAGAGTGTCTTCAGAATTATAGTTTTGATTACTCTGTATTTTGTCTTGCTTTATAGAACATTCCAGTTTCTACTAGATTTGGGTTTTGATCACGACCTTTGCTCTCCCAATGCTTACGAGTTCTCTGATGACAGTATTTGAATATCTTGACTTTTTAACATTATAGTTGGTCATGTATTACTGTTTCCAGTGTTAGCTGGATTCTTTACAATTCATGCTCTGCATTTTATTAATGTGTAAGTCACTATGTTGATGAGTTGAGGTGCAGAAATTTTCTTTCTTAATTTTTGAGAAAGTTAGTAACTAAATCCTTTAGAAATCCAGTAAGCAAGAGTCTATTTGTTTAAGAAAGACTGTGTTTCTTTGGAAAATATTAAAGGCATATCTCCTTTCTAGAGGCAAAAAAAACCATGCTATTTTACTTGTTCCTTGGTAGAAGGAGAGCTATGAAAAACCACGGAAGGGAGTTCAGAATAAAAATAATTTTATTTTACATTTGGATTCAGATCCTGTAATTTCAAAGAAGGCCTTTGAAGATAGATTGATTTTGATAATTTCCCGCATTCCACTTAACATCACCTGGACCCAATCAAGAGAAATCAGAATATCTTGCTCTGACATTTGAGTGTGAAGCAAAAACAACACCTTTATATTTTAAACTTCGCTGTTTCTGAAAGTGAGAGGCTGAGAGGCGGGGAGGTTGAAAGTTCTGGCTTCATCCATGCACATAAGGAGGGAACACAGCATTCGGCCCCCAGATAAATTCAAATCAGATTTGCTAAGCTGGTAGTTCTATCTGAAACCCTCTTAAGTAGAATCTGTTGATCAAGCCAAAGTGTATCCTGTAGTTCGTTTTGCATACAAACATCCTCTAAAGTCTGTGGCTGAGAATATTTTATTTCCTTAAAACCCATGCCAATTTTAAGATTGTCAATTTATTTTCAAATTGCAGAGTTGGGATGGTATTTGAGTATGCAGGAGGATATATTGCTCAATTGTCATTTAACCATAGATTAAATGTCTGCATAAAAAAGGAATGCATTTTACAATTTTCAAATTGATGAAAGTTTTATGGGGAGATGTAATGAGAATAAGGATGTATTTTATGCAGGAGGAAATGCTGTCTGGCACTGAGAACCATAGACAAGGATTTAAGAGTCTAGGATTGAATCGGTGGCATCACAAAAGATGCCTTCAGGCACGGATGCTCCAAGGTAGGTCAAAAGAGCATCCACTGAATCATAAAGACTCATGGCTTCCTTTGTAACCTCAAAGACTTTGGGGCTCCCTGGTGTAAGGGGAAAGCAGGATCATCTCAGATCTGGCCATGTGAGGTTGGGCCCAGAATTGAAAGGAGTATAACACAGAACAGAGATGGCATAATATGGTGGTCAGAGGCATGGATCGCCCAACCACATTGCCTGCGTTGGATCCACTTGCCAGCTGTGTGACCTTGGGCAGGTTATTTAACTGTCTATGCCTCAGTTTCTGTTATCTAATGAAAATAAAAAGAGTCCTTATCTCATAAGGTTGTGATGATGATTAGTGAGTAACGTAGTGAGTGATGCTCAAATCAATCTCCAATGTAAGTGTAGGCACTTTGTGCTTGTTAAATACACAAATGAATAATCGGGCAAAGTAGTTGAGACATATATTCTCTAGATTCATATTGCTCAGTTTCAAATGGCTCTGCTCCACTCTACTGGGTAAGTTACGAGTCTAGTCGAAGAATGGGTTACTCATACTCATATCTCCGGTTACATGAGTGATCTTGGGCAAGACCCTGGCCTGTCTGAAGCTTGGTTTATTCATATAGCAGCGGACTTCCCAAGGGGGATGTATATTAGTTATCTCCTCCATACTAGATTCAATAAGAGTGTCTTTAACTCACTGAAAAACAGTAAGCAAGAAAGGGCCAAGGAAAGAAAACAAAACAAAGCCCCCATGGTGTTACCACCACTCCTGGTATATTCCTCCAGGCTGGCGTCCATGCATTCATCAACCCTCTCTGGACACAGCTGTCATCAATTAGGACTCCACTTCAGGCTGCTGTCAGGCAGCCCATATTTGGCTAGTCAGTTCACAAGAATAATCTCTTCTGACTGCGTGTTTTCTAACACACACTACGTGATGATAACACCTTACATCTAGATAGCACGTTACTGTTTTGCAAAGCCTTTCACATCCAGCATTTTATTTAACTAGACATATTGTAAGACAGTCATTTGTCTTTGAAGAAGCAGCTTTGAGGAAATTTCCAAATTTAATTTAAAGACATACTTGCACTGCTAACAGAAGTTATCATTGAAAACAGTATTTCCATCAGTGATTCCTTTTAGGTGAGAGACTGTAGGCAGTGGGTCTCTGGGTGTTTGCTGCAGAGGGCAAGGCCACCCCAACATTAAAATACTCTGTGTTCTCTCCTCTCCTCTTCTCTCTGCTTCTATCCCAAGCCTTTGTTGCCTATCATATTGAACACATCTCAACTTAAAAGTAAATTCTGTGTTTTCACTTGTTCAAAATCTCTACACATTTACCCTGAGAGTAGCTTCGTCTGTAACTCCCTTTCCTTGAGCCCAATACTCCAAGATAACGTGCCTGCGACCTCGTCCACAGTTTGTAACGCCTAAACATTAGTGTTTCGCCAGCATCCATAAATCCACATCCTGTTCTGCCTCTGATCTCCTGGCTCAGTGCTTACTTAATTATTTATGCCTTGGACTTCTCTTTTATTTCATTAAATGAGTAAATATATATCTCACCCACTTTCTTTTTTTTTTTTTTTAAGATTTTATTTATTTGACAGAGAGAAACAGCGAGAGAGGGAACACAAGCAGAGGGAATGGTAGTGGGAGAAGCAGGCTTCCTGCCGAGCAAGGAGCCCAATGCAGGGCTCGATTCCAGGACCCTGGGATCATGACCTGAGCCGAAGGCAGACACTTAACGACTGAGCCACCCAGGTGACCCTCTCACCCACTTTCTAAAAGCATCTGAGGTGACTCAAAAATAGATGAGCGATTGGAAAGCTCAAAGGAACAAGAGAGTTGGGCTTCCTGGGTTTTACTCTTGCTGTCCCCCAGCTTCTTCTGTCTTGCTTCTCACTCATATGCTTCACATGGAAATCAGTCACTTCACTCGGATAATTATGGTCTTACTCTCACTCTGTGAAGTGAATGCAAACTTCGTTGGCCACATAATCTTCTCAAGACCCATTTTCTCTACTCTCTCCAGCCCAGAATCCTCCATCTCAGACAAACCAACCCCTGGAAACTCCATGTTCCTCTTTTTCCTCTCTTGCCTTTGTACCTGTCCTTAGAAGTTTATTTTATTTATTTAACAAACATTTACATCAAGTTCTTAGTCTCTGCTGGTCCTTGTTTGAAGGGCCTTACATGGTTTAGCCCCTTTCGATGCTCATAACAACACTCAAGGGTAGAATTATTATCTATCTTACAAATGAGAAAACTAAAAGAGAGAGAAGTTAAGTGGCTTACACAAAAATTTCAAGCCGAGTGGCACAGCCAGGATGGGACTGGGGCAATGGGGTCTAGAATCTGTGCTTGACTGGACTGTGCCTCCACTTGATTCTCTGTGGGATGCGTATTGATCTGCCTGAAGCCCCCTTGAGGTCCTATAAGAGCACATGCTACTCTTCTATCCCAATCTCTAAAGCATTTGTGCTCTTCTCCTCCAACATAGGCTCCAATCGATCCACTAGCATGAAAAAATAATAGCAATAACTCAAATTCATCGAGAGTGAATTTCATAGACCCTAGTGTGACTGTTCTATGAAGAATATAATTTTTACATTGATACTGATGAACAATGTCTGAATTTAGAGATATGAATCCATTGTTTAGATTTGAATGAAACCAAAATAAAACTACATGCTAGACTTATAACAACAACAAAAAAAATTTTCCCAAGTTTCTTTTTTCTTAAATGGAAAAGACACAATTTGTGTAGGAAAATACAGAGGAAGACAATTTTACAAGAAATAACAGTGCCCAGATCTGCTTAGTAACCATGTTCTTTTCTTGCACTAACCTATAATGGTGACACTCAAGAAAGCATCCAACAATTATACAGACCTTCTGTATTACCAGTCCAAGTATTTTCAGCTCTAGACCTTTGTATTGTTTTTGTTATTTCATACTGCCTAATAAATTACCAGCAATGTACTGGCTTAAAATATTTATAATCTGGAACACCACATGATCAGTGAAGGATGGCAAATTTCTGTCAAAATAACTCACCCCTGTCGATTCTGCATGAAACCAGAACTTGCCTATTGTTATCTGGCTCTGAAAGAAAAAAAACAGGAAAAAATTTTAATCTTTCCCTATTTCTCACTTCCCATCCTCCAACTCCACTGCCTGTCTCTCAAGGATATACTCCCTATCTCTTCCATGATATCACACACACACGCACACACACACATGCAAATCCCATTGTGTCACTTGAGAGGCAAATTTTCTCCAAATGAATAAGAACTGAATATTAAAACAGGTTACTTCATACCAAAAGAACATAGCACAAGTTTTCACTTCTCAAGGACTCAAAAAATTAAAAATGGAAGATGAGTGAAAAAAATCATTATATGTTTTACCTTTACATTTAAATATTTTCTTAAACTTGGGAAAATATTTTTTGTTGACATTTTGGAGCATACGTTGGAGTTATAGTAAGTATTATGTCATTTAATTTCTTCTTATCAATAGATGAAATAAAAGATTTCCTATATATTTCATGCCAGTCCTTAAGAGATAAGGTCAATAAGATGCAATCTGTATCCAAGGCATGGTTGTCATTCACTAATGCATTGTGAAGGGAGGGAAGGATACACCTCAAACACTTAATTTTATAGACACTCTAAAATCAAGAAAGCACCACAAATAATTGCGTGAGGAATAGGTCATTCACTGTTGGGCAAACTGGCTATTCAGGGAGGGAAATTTCTTTGCCTATGTCCCATATCAAAATGTCCACAGGTTTCCCAATTTACAATGGGGTTATATCCCAATAAACCCATCATAAGTCGAAAATGCATTTAATACATCTAAGCCGCTGACTATGAGGGCTTAGCCTCCCCAACCTAAAATGTGCTCCGAACACCTATATTTGCCTATATTTGGGCAAAATCAGCTAACACAAAGCCAATTTTTATAATAAAGTGTTGAATATCTCATGTAATTTATTGAATACCTCATGTAATTTATTGAACACTGTGCAGGAAGCAAAAAACGGAATTGTTGCATGGATACAGAATGATTGTAAATGTGTCCATTGGTGACCCTCATGATCACATGGCTGACTGGGAGCAGCAGCTCACCGTCACTGCCCAGCATCTCAAGACAATGTATTACCACATATCACTAGCCTGGGAAAAGATCAAAATTCAAAATTTAATGTATGGTTTCTACTAAATGCATATGATTTTCGTGCCACTTTAGTCAAAAAAATCATAACTTGAACCATTGTAAGTTGGAGACCGTCTGTATTTAGAAATACACACTTAAAAATTAAATGTGAAAATATTAAAAATATATAGAATACCTGAGAAAATATAGAATAAATATTTAATCTCTAAAAAGACAAGAATTTCTAAGCAACAGAAACAAATCATAGTTTGTTATAATAGTTAACTATTTTAATAAATCATTTTTAATTTTCAGATACCTAATACTAGAGTTAGCATATTAAAAATAGTATATTGGGGAAATATCTGACAAAATTCTAGTATACAAAATGTTACATACAGAGTTTTTGGAAAGTTTTTTTTATTAAGAAAAGTAATAAAACATTATTATAATAATAAGTAAAGAACATGAATAAATAATTCATAAAAGAACAAATACAAATGACCAATTAACTCAAAAGAAAATATTTCCTCCTAATCATACATAAAAAAATGTTTTTCAACTGTCTTATTAAAATATTTTAAAAACTAAAACATTCAATTGTAAGGACTATGTAGGGAGAAAAGTGATCTCGGAGACTGTACCATGTGTATAAATTGATGTAATCTTTTCTTGAAAGCAATTTGGCAGTAGAGATCAAGGACTTTGAAAAAAAATTAAACATTTTAGCCCAATAATCCTTCTTAGAGGAATCTAGGTAAAGGCATTAAAAGGCATTTATAAACCAGATTATTTGATGTAAGAGTACTTGGTAAGAAATTTTCTGACAATAAAGGAATAGTTTTAGAAGTTGATATATCCATGATAAAATATTATGCAATTATTTTTAAATTCATAATTTAAAGGAACATATCATGACTTGAAGTAATGCTTTCAAATGCAAATGAGCCAAACTAGCAAGATAATCCACTGTATATAAAATGACCTCAATTTTATATAAAAAATAAATATGTATTAAGGCATTTAAAAGGCTAGTATTTGTTTTAAAGATTTTATTTATTTATTTGAAAGAGACCACAAGTGGGAGAAGGGGCAGAGGGAGAAGGACAAGGAGACTCCCCGCTGAGTAGGGAGCCGAGATGGGGCTTGATCCCAGCACCCTCAGACCATGACCTGAGCTGAAGGCAGACACTCAACCGATTGAACCACTCAGGTGCTGGTCAGTATTTCAATAGAGATTATCCCTTGGTGATTAGATAATAATCACAAATACTACTCTTACTATCAGGAAAAAATAAGATCTTACTTATTATTTATTGATATAAATATGCTTAAAGTAAGGAGACTAGCTTTCTGGGACAATTTGGAAAACTCAGGTCAGACCCTGGCATAAGCAAAATACATGACTAAAAATTTGCCAGAAACAGGTTTCCAAAATGATTTCTCCCAGTCCTCTTATTTATCTGCAGTTTTTGCTGGGAGACAAATCTCCATGGGTCTCTCATGTTTTAGCATGTCTTTATTCTTAACTATCCTCTTTAGTATATTTGTCTAGTACACAGCTGTGGGATATATAGTGTCTCCATCCAGAGCAAACAGCAGGAATGCTTATGCCCATTTTCAAAGATTTGAGTTCACTGTGTTCTGGATTCCCCTCTTGTAAGACAACCCACCATATGTGTAGGTGACACTTGGCCCTCTTCCCACCACTCTGTGAGAATTATGGCCAATATCTGGCTACTAATATCACTGTGAGTAATAAATGGTTCTTTGTCTCTGACCCAAGTGTTTCATATCTTCTCCCAGCATCCATGAAACTGACAGACTAACATGTTAGTTTGCAAGTAGGGTAATGTCTCAGACTCTTCACAGATCTTCACAAATATCTCATTAAAAATGTATTTCTTTGGTTTTAAAAGTTTTCTATTAAAATGAGCATACATTAATAAATATAGCACCTATACTTTATTCATCATTTATAACTTACTAATATGAAAGAATTTATAAGACTCTTTGTTACAAACAAGATTCAGGCAGAGGAGACTATGATAAGGATATATCATGCATCCTTAATGGATGAGCTCAGTAGATAATGGTACACACAAAACAGGAGAAGCAGACTATTTTGAAAAGGAAGTAAGAAGCAGAAAATCAGTGAATAGGGTGACCATGTAATTTATTGTCACTTTGGTGTATGAAAGGGGTGTTACTGAAAAATAGGGTATTAGATTCATAACATATAATAAATTACAAAATCACTGTAAAGAGGGTGTTCAGACTACTCCATGCCCCACACTTACCTTCCCACACCTAGAGGTACTGTACCCTGTCCCAAAAGAGCAATTCCAACAATGCAACAGCACAATGTCAAGTTCAGTAGCACTGATTGATTGACAAATGTGGGAATTTCAGGTGACATACCACAGAGACTGGAAAGATTGTTTTTTTATAGTCTTTGACAGGATAGTTTGGTACTGGTCACAGTTTGGATTTTTTTTAAAAGGAGGACACAATGTGTTTTTGAGTAGTAGGTTCCTTCCAGTGGAGAAATTTATAGGAAAAAGTAATAGGGTCAACTTGAAAGCAAATCCAGTTCCATTTTTGTTTTCCAAGATTGAATGCTCTCTGCAGCACGCTGCCCTACCCAGAGAGCAGTATGGGCCACGCCCACAATGATTTTCAACTCAGCATTAACCAAGATTGATGGTAGGCCTGATTCCCATGAAATGCTCCTGCAGTTTGCCTTCCTAACCTACAGATTGTCTTCAGTTAAATTGTTGTCTAAGAGAGAGAGAAAAAAATCAATAAATGGATTGAGCTTTTTATTAAAAACTCTCCAAGAAATAAGATTCAAATGATGAAAGAGTTAAAAAGAAATAAAGTAGCTGATTCAAATGCTTGTATCATAGAGAAGAGTCATATCATTGTGAAGTGGTGACAAGTGGATAAAAAAGGAGCAAAACACTTGAAGGCTGAAAATTTCAATTCTTGAAAATTCCACAGGCTTTCCCCCTTTCTATAATCTTCAAATAAGGGAAACTTGGGACCTCTGCTTCTAAGAGAATTCTGCACTTCAGAGAAACTAATAAGTAAAATCAAATTTAATCTTGATGAAAATGACCTCTATTTGGATAGAAAAATTGTTAGCTTGTGGGACCAGAAGAATCTATTAAAACATGTGGAAAACATCCTTGTGTTTAGTTAATACTATTTTAACTCTGGTCTCTATCTCTATAATCTCAGATAGAGCCAGTTATGACGCTGGATTTCCCTCACCCATACTGAAGCTAGCTCACTCTATTTTCTCTCATCTCTGCTTGAAGGGGGAAAAAAGTAAAAGAAAATAGGAAAAGCTCCTGGATTCTTACATGGTGTGTGAATCCACTTAACACAATTATAATGCCCAATTAATCTTAGCAACATGAGTGATGAATCATTTCTCCAGGTGTCTCTTCAAAAGAGAGTAAATTGAGTTCCAACATTTGACTATTGTTTTAAACCAACTATAATCATGCCAGATTAATCAGGAAACTAATAATTGAACTCAAATCCATATTCAAAAACACTCTCTCCCCAGGTACCAACATAACAGCACACTCACTACCCTGGAACCAATTTTTCCAGGTAGTACAAGGAACAATAGCTGAATTCTATCATTTGCTTCCTCTTTTTAATCTTGATTTGATGGTATCTCCTGCCATCTACTGATAGATAAAAATAGAAAACAACTTTTCTGAATCATTTAGCCATCATACCGTAGATGATCAATTGCCATTTTTTTTGCTTCAGTGTGAAAAATCACCTAAACTTAACAACAAGATTCTTATACCCAGAAAATAGAATAGGTTTGTTTCCAGTGGTAAGCCTTTGATTTGATTGCATTCATTACATTTTATATTTAAAATAATTATCATATAAGAAAAAATACCACCGGCTTTGGAGTCACAGACTCTGGGTTCTTGTGCAAGCTCATTCTAAGACATAGGCCTTGTTCTCTTCAGCTTAGGTTCCTTATTCTAAAATAAATGTTGGTGGCGGGGGCACTTCTTCCCAACTTCAAGATGCTCTAAGTCTTAGGGGGCATTTGAGTTCTTAAATACAGCTCCAAAGCACAGGTCACCCACAGTTTTACAGATGGCTCAATTAAAAACCCCAGATTGCTACTTCCCTGTCATGGTCACAGATTCCCTCCGCCAGACTACAGAAGGCTTCCTCCCATTTTGTCTATTGCATCCAAACACCACACTTCCAGCCTGCCCCAGCATGGAGCGTCTTGGGGAGCTGTCCGCTGCGCCTCCTGGTGCTGACACAGCATCTTCTCTATGAAAGACTCCTCTGCATTCTCTCTGACAAAGTCAGCATGGGAATCACGATTAAGCTGTTGAATTTAAATGACTCTGCCACCTACTCAGCGGCTGACTCCAAGTCCCAATTGGACAACAGATAGATTTGATTCTTTTTCTAACATTTGAAGAAGAGTCAGTCAGATGACTCCTTGCTTATCTGAGTTCACTCGTCTGGTAACTTGAAGTGTCTAAGACACAACTAAGAAACAAAGATGGACCAAAAAGTCCTTGGAGAAACATCTTTAAAGGTCTCCAAGAAGCTAAAACGCATGTCACCAAACTCATTTCACTAAAATTAATGCACTGAAGTGCATATATCATCAAGATTTCTAAGCTTATCCATGCTGAATTTGTAGCCATTGCCATTTACAAACAGCAAATTAGACATGGGGAGAAAGTCTATCAGAGGCAGAATGGCAGACATGAGAAGTGACAAAAAAGCATCTGACAGTAAACAGAAAAAAATGAAAATGTTATACTATCTTAACTGAATCTTTTAAGAAAGCAAAAAGTGTATAATTCCTTTTGGAAAGATTCTCATTAAAATTTGTTAAAATAAAAAATGACCTAGAAGCCTTAAAAGTGTAAGTTTTAAATTGAGAAAAATTCACCATATAGTTTTCTGCATTTCTACATGATCCTTCTAAAAGATGAAGTTTATTTCTGTAGAATTAAAACAAGGGGAGTTCTTCCCTAACCACGTTCTTTTGTTCAGACTTAATTTTTCAGTGAGTTTTCCCAGCTGGATCCCTTACCCCACACCCCGGTTCCTAGATTCTTAAGAGTATGGTGTATGCAACATCAACACTATTGACATCAGTGGTCAAACCATGATGCCCTCAGGCTGACAGAGTTCTAGGATTGTGTGGCCTTCCACAAAATGGTCCTTGGCCATTTTGTTCTGGTCAATCACATCGAGTCCTAGTTTGTTAAATGCCTGGGATTCACAATTTAGAATGTGGCCTTCTTCCCTCAGGAGCCTCTCCTATAACCCTCAGCAAGACCTCCCTCCCCTTCTCTACCATGCACATTCTAGCAGAGCTCTGGGTTTAGCCCACCTGAGTTTGAAGAGTCACGCAAGGCAGACCAGGCAAGTCTCTCATCACTCTTGACCTTCGTTTCCACCATTAGTACTGTCATGTGAAGCAAAGTGTGTCAAAAAACAATAATGTGTAACAGATTGCAAGAAAAAAATATGAATATGCTTTTGCCTCCCTCGGATTTGCCCTTTTACTGTCATGCACTGGGGTGTGAAGAAGCACAGCTTGGGAGGAATTTGACCTACTCTGTAAAGGTCATAAAAGTTTCCAACAGAAAGTGATGACTCATGTTCCACACATCCTTTATTTCAGAGTGTTCAGGAAAAATGCGATTGAGTCCAACACACCCTTTCTTTCCATCATTGTCTTGCCAACTCACTGTACTTGTGAATTTCACTACAAGGGAAGTTCAACAGCCAAGGTGAGGGAAATGGCTTAATGCGAACAAAAGTTCAAAAGCAGGGCAAGAGCAGTGAGGCCTCTCTATGCTTTGTGTTTATGAACGAGACAGGTTTCATCCAAACACACAGATCTTTCCCATACAAATATGTGGCTCAGTGTTTTGGCATCTTTCAAAGCAAAGTTTTAGAAGCTGCCTTTCCTCCCTAGTTCTGTACACACACATATGCACGCACACACAAACACCAGCTTTGAAATCGGCTGGTATTGTCTCAGAACTTGAAACACATCCAGCATTTGACCTTAACTTTCCAGCACTTCAGGAAGCAGGAATTCTCACACCCTAAGAGCTCTAGTTAAATGAGCCCATGGAAATCTCTCCTCTAGAAATACTTAATTGTACACACTGCGTATTTATCATTTTCTCTTCTCATTGGAAACATGCAAGGTCACACTCCAAAATCTTGATATGAATTTCTCATTTAACGATCAAGCAATATGGCTGCATAACAAACATACGCAACTTGTGAGATCAACTTGCCATCTGCATGTGGATGTAGGCAACAGGAACTAAAAGACTTTCCCCTCACAGTGCACTATGGTGAAACAATCAGCTCCAACTGTTCTCAGTCCTTGGATACTGGTACTCAACATTCAGATTCCCAGGACAGAGTCCAATTGGCCAACTGTGGGTCAGTCCCTACCCCTTTGTCTAGAAAAGTGAAGGATCTTTGATTGAGGGAAGCACCAAGACTATGTGTCATGGGGAGGCGGAAAATCCAGTGGAGTGGATACTGAGTGGGCAAAATCCACAGGTTAGCTCTCCAAGCGGGGAAGTAGCAAGACACCAAAGCTCAGTTAAAATTTTTGGAAGTTGTGCAGGCTATAATGAGGATATTTAGCTGACTTGTTTTCCTTAATACAAGATTATGTACTCCAAAAAAGAAAATAACTCAAAAAAAAAAAAAAGATGTAAAACCAACTTTATTAAAGCCATGGAATGACTTAGTTGGCTTAATTATTTTATCCTAGTAAGGGATAGAAGAAGAAAAAAGGGGGGCCTTTCAAGCCTTTATCAATCCTCTGTCAAAACGTAAATTGAACACGAAATTTCTAATTCCGAATACTACAGAATGTTTGAATTGGAAGAAATCTTTATAGGTCTGACCTAACTACTTATTCGGTGCAAGAATTCTCTTTACAAGCTCTTGTAGCTTTCACTTGCACATATATAGTCCATCATTATACAATTCTAATAAGCAGAATGGTCTTCCTTATATAGAACAAAAATCTATTTACCCATGAATCCCACATATTGACTCTAGTTCTGCCAGCTGGAACTACGTGGGAAAAGAAAAAAGGATTTGCCTTTCAAACATCTGAATCATGGCCACTACCCCCCCCGCCACCGCCACCACCAAATAAATAAATAAACAATGCTCCGTCCAGGCTGAACACCTCCAGTTCTTTCAACGGCTCCTCATAGCACTTGGCTGACTTCACCATTCTTGGAGCCCTCTTCTGCGTAGTTACTGGTTACGTACACATGAATGTAATTATTTTTTTCTCCCACCTTGTTCCAAAAAATATTTCTGGTGGCTGAGTTCCAGTGTCAATACCCCTTTAAAAAATATGATGCCCAAAATGAAACACAATACTCCAGAGTCAGAAAGCAAATGCACTCCGTTCAGCACACTTTCCAGATAGGCTACCATATGTCACTGAGTGTTTCGGGATCTGCTGTCATTGAGGAGGAGGAAGTACAAGACTGCAGGGGAGTTAAGACAGAGTCCTGGGTTGTGTTCCAGTATCATTCAGTGTGAAATATACCCTATATAAGGAAAACAACAGATGTAATGTGCTGCTTGTCATACGAAACTCTTCCAACGTGGGAATATCTTATCACAGTCACAATCTAATGTTGCCTCACACCCCCTAGGGGAAATTCCCCTGGGATGTGTTAGAAGAGGAAACTGCCTTGAAAGAAATTTTTCAGGCACATTAGAGCTGACAGAAATCAGTTCTGATGTCAGGACTAGGAATGTAAAGAAGCTAACCAGGAACATTCCAGGTGCTCTCGATGAGCCATCACAGCCTCTACTGAAAACCGCCTCCTGGATGTTCCTGGCACAGAGGATCTTGACAATCTCTAATATGGGGGATAAGAAGGGGAAATGAGGCTTTGGAAGGTAGGAGGTTGTAACTGAAGGCAGATTTTGTTAATGGGTTATCAAAAGCACATTTCACAAGTTCAACACATTCCCCATGCCTGCTAGAACAAACAACATATAGGAGCTTCCTTTGATTTGCAGTCAATTGTAAACTGTCTCTATGTGATTTTACAAGTGTTTAAGATAATTCAGAGATTTAAAAATCCAGTCCCAGGAGCATCTTTGTGCATTTATGAAGCATCTGAGAAATTACTCATTCCGGAGCCAGAGGATACCTTACATTTTTCCAACTGTCAACTCACATTTGCTCTATTCCCTAAGACACACACACACACACACACACACACACACACACACACAGGACTCATGCTGATCCATGCCCTGTGTGTATTAATGGTCTTCTTTTAATCCAACCATAATTACCGACCTTCCAAATCTCCAAACCTCCTAAGCAATGACAATTCTCTGTGCTTTATCTAAAGCCTACTCCTAAACTTGTTTTTACCACTAAAAATAGTGAAATCATAGTTACAAGTTTTAGAAATGTAACCAAAGAATCATGTTTTATTTAGGTGTTTTGAACTCTGTGGTATCAACAGAAAAAAGAAAGAAAAAGCTCTGCACGGTGACTCTGGCTAGGCTGACAACACGTTGCTTATCCAAACCTGAGTCGGTATCGTAGTATCTCACGACCAATGGCACAAGCCTGCTCAAGATGAAAGGTGTGTCATACTGGTTTTCGGGAGAAGCATGGAAAGGTATCTTGCACACGTATTTCAAAAGGAATCTGCCAAAGCCCATTCTGTTTGAAAAGTCAGCCTGTGACATAACTGTCACTTTGTTGAGAGGCACACCATTTCCTACCCAACACAAACTGCTGCATCCCAAAGGCAAAATGCAGACATAGCTGTAGGGTGGAAGCAATATAGAAATCCACCTGCATTTTTATATAAATATGTTATGGAAAATAAGCTCCAGAGGACTGGGATTTTTTTTTAATTTTTAGTCTTTCTTGTTGACTGATTTATCCCAAGCGCCTGGGACAATGCCTGGCACATATTTGTTGAATAAATGATATGAGTGAGAATGACTATTCTAAGTTCCAGTCTGAAAAGGTACTGTTCCTGGACCCTGTACTCTGCTCATAAATATTAAGAAGTAAATCATCTCATGTTGGCAAATGTCAGCATTTGGACTTATGTGAGGATAGCCATCAAATGAGGAGCCTTGGTAGAAGATATCTGGATCCATGTAGACATTTTTTAAAAATTGTTTTCAATTCATGTTCTACTGACCAAGAAATCATTCTCCATGTCTTTTTATATTATACAAAAGGAGTTTACAAAGAAAAGACAGGCAGTCCTCATAATCAGGGGGTCTCTTATGTCTATAAGAATTTAGCATCTTGGGGAGCCTGGGTGGTTCGGTCAGTTGAGCTTCTGACTCTTGGTTTCAGCTCAGGTCATGACCTCAGCGTCCTGGGATGGAGCCCCGCATCAGGCTCCACACTCAGCAGGGAGTCTGCTCAACATTCTCTCTCTTCCTCTGCCTTTCCCCCATGATCCCTGCTCACTTGCTCATTCTCTCTCTCAAACAAATAAATAAATCTTTAAAAAGAAGAATTTAACATCTTAGTAACTCTTTTATCTCAAAGTATTACAAGGTGTTGAAACAAAGAATAGGGCAGATAAATTGAGCCCTGATCTCAGTGAGAATCTCTGCTAAATAGAGCGTGGTCAAAAAAGAGAGTTCAGCTGGAAACAAGGACCCAGGATGCTGAGGACCAAGCACAGACTAACATGGAAGGATGAAGATGCCGCTGTCGGTCAGCAGCAGAGCAGACAGCCTGCAGGTGGGTGGTGGACAGGGTGCGGCACTCGGGCGAAGAGGCCGCCAGCACTCCGTTTCCTACCTTGAAGGATGGAGAAGGGGACAGGTTCTTTGGCGTAAGAGCTTACAGTTCTCCTAATTGTTCTTTTTTCCTACATACACTTGGCTGTTCAACAAATAGCAGATCTGGTAGATGGACCAAGCGTCTTCATGAAGATCCCACAAGCACAAATTAGCATTGGTTTGCCAGTCACATAACATTAGCAACATTATTCCTAATACATATATTCATAATGATAATACTAAAAACCATAAGATATCCATTACCTCCTTGTAAATAAGTGACATTTTTCCTCTAAGAACTTCCAAAACCTTATTTGTTATTTGCACATAAATAAGAACTACAGGTTACAGAACACTCATGCTTGCTGCAGCCAGGACTGGAGCCGGAAAATCCATGCTAATCCATGTCTTACACATTTACCGAGTCTATTAAATTCCTACATAGTTTGTTTCGATGGTTTCACAAAAATTCTGTAACTATGCCAATTTGAAAATGAGAAAAATATTTATCGTAGGATTTTTGTTACTGTATTTTTTTTTCCAGTCAAGCACAGAGGACAAAAGATTTAGAGCCACGAGTCAAATGTTGCCTAATTTTAGGGACCAACATCTTTGGATTTAATAACAATCATTCTTAGACTGCCCAGCCCTGAGAGCAAGCCAGAGTATGTGTGGAGGCAGGAAAATATCAGGTACGTTGGAATCAACATTATCTGTATTTTAAGTGTTAAAAACAAGTAAAAAATAAAATAAAATAAAATAAAATAAAATAAAATAAAATAAAATAAAATAAATAAATAAAAATAAGTGTTAAAAGCAGCTCTGAGGCCCAGAGTTCTATCAGAGTCCGGATAAGATGGAAGGAGTCTCACATATGTGGGGCCATTAAGAGGAATGGAGCAGAGCCAAGTCCTGTCATCCAGAACATGTTTCCAAGGAGCAGGTCACAGCCCTTGGGACTGACTTCTCAGACCTTTCCCAGGAAAATCTAATGTCCCTAACAAAATCTGCACATGTGGGAACTTGGGAGTCAGTCCCAAATGAGATTACATAGAAACATCTTTGTTTCTAAGTCATTATTTCAACCCACACAGTGATGGAAACTTAGCCTCCAATAAAAAATAAAGAAATTTGGATTTAATGAATATAGCTTTCTACTTCCTAAACCTTTACCCCATTAGATGTATATAAAACTGAAAATAAAGCTTCAATTCTACTGAAGTCATATCTGCCGTTTAGACTTTGTTCGTTCTGTAACAGCCATAGAGGAGATCCTAGGGACGAAGATTATGATTGTCAACATCCTCTTTAGGGACACGAATGCCTGGGAAGGCTGTCTCTATAGAGCTGTGGAAAGAGCAGGGAGCGGGAGTCGGGAGAAATTACTCTGGCCCTGGATCCCAGCTAACAGGCTGTGTGATGTAGGGCAGGTCATGGACCAGGATTTGTCTACTTGCTCATCTGTGAAACGAGAGGCCCGAATGCTGATGATGATGGTGACAATAATAATCAAGGTGACAGGAATAATAGCTAACAAGGAACGCTTATTAGCTACAATTTAATTTAATTCTCTGGACATCTTATGATTTGAATATAATAATTATTATCTGCATTTACATTTGAGGAAAGCAAGGCTCAGGAGAGGTTTAATAATTTGCTTAGCGGCATGGAAAGTAGAAGTGAATTTGCTATGAAATCAATGAAGTTTAAGCTTCAGAGCCCCTTTCCACACAGGCCCCCTGCAAGACTCTGTACCTAATTTTGTACTTCGTCTTAAAGAGGGCTTCTAAAATAGTATGTGTGTCAGGCTCCACAGAAATTGGATTGGCTCCTGGTACGGTCAAGAGGTAGAGTCCGAATTCAAAGGCAGGCAATCCGAATCTGAAACCTGATATCTTCCTCACTCTGCTGAGCTGGCTCCCTTTGTTCCTTTTAAGTTCCCAGGCTGCCTGTTCGGGACAGAATTCTGTCCCTCTCCCCTCAACCTCACACCTGAAAATTCATACGCTGAAGCCTTAACCACTGGTCATGTGACTGACAGTATTTTGAGATGGGGCCGTTAGGGAGGTAATTGGATTAAATAAGGTCCTAATGGCAGGGCTCTCACTCCATTGGCTTGGTGTCCTTATAAGAAGATAAAGAGAGGGCTTTCCTGGCCCTCTCTCCCCACGTGCACACTCTGAGGAAGGGCCACGTGAAGACACAGCAAGAAGGCGGCAGTCTGCAAATCAAGAAGAAAGCGCTCACTGGAAACAGAATTTGCTGGCACCATGATCATGGGCTTCCAGCCTCCAGAACAGTGAGAAAATAATTGTGTGTTGGTTAAGGCACCCAGTCTGGCATTTCATTCCAGCAGCCCAAGCAGCCTAATATTCTGTCCTCCGCCTGCCTTGTCTTTGTGCTTTGTGTCTCTTGTAACAGGACTGCCCACATTTCCGTAAGATGGTCATCTCACAACATAATATCTTGGAGACATCCAAGACAACATTTTCCTGAGCGTGATTTTAAATCATTTCTCTTAGGAATGAAAATACTTTTTTCTTCTTTGATTTTGGGGAAGCGGCGCGGTATTAAACACTGGACAACAGACAGCAGAAGTCCAAATTCTCATCTCAGTTATTTGCTGATGATACACAGGGCTTCAGGGTCCAGGTCATTCCAGCATCATTAGGTTTGACGATTTCATCTACATAGGATTGCTGGGCAGAATAATTCATCGAGATTATACTACGGAAAACAATCAATCTTGGAACACTACCTCAAAAACTAATGATGTACTGTATGGTGACTAACATAACACAGTAAGAAAAAAAGGTTATTCTATGGAAAGTTTGCTAATATAATACAGTACAGTAAATGCCATTTGATTTCCTCTTACATTGTGTAATAGTCCCAAGCCCCTCAGTGAGGAAAGTGAATTAAATGGAAAATCAAATCACAGGATTGTCTTGAATTCAATACAGGATACTAAACATATAGCCAATAATTTACTTTCCCTTCTCATTAACTTACTTGTTTTGTTGGCATTTATTTATTCACTCATTCACAAGTACATGTTAAATACCTACTGTGTGGGACACCTGAGTGGCTCTGTTGGTTACGTGTGCAACTTTTGGTTTGGGCTCAAGTCATAATCTCAGGGTTGTGAGTTCCATTCCCATGCTGGGCTCCATGCTGGGCATGGAACCTGCTTAAGATTCTCTCCCTCCCTCTCCCTGTGTCCCTCCTCCCACACTTGCATGCACATGTATGCCCTCTCCCTCTCAAAAAAACAACAACAACCAAAAAAAAACCTACTGAGCTTCAGATACTCTTCTAAGCCTTGAGACTACAGTGTGTGGTAGGCAGAATTATAAACTGGCTTCCAGGATTCTCATCCCTGGTGTACCTGCCCCATATAATCCTCTCCCCTTGAGTGTGGGCAACACACGGGAATATGATGAGATTTCACTTCTCTGATTAAGTTACATTATGTGGAAAGGTAAAGAGATTTTGAAGATGTAATTAAGGTCCCTAGCTCTGTTGACTCCAAGTTAATCTGAAGATTATCCTAGGTGGGCCTGACCTAATCGGGTGACCTCATAAGAGAAGATCTAGGGTTCAGAGACTCTCCTGATAATCTTAAAGAAATAAATTGCCATGTTGTGGGAAAGTCCCACGGCTAGAACTCTGGGCAACCTCTGGCAGCTAAGAACATCTCACCAGGTGAGAGTCAGCAGAACAAAAGGGGGAGACTTAGGTCCCACAATCATAAGAAACTGAATTCTGCCAGCAACCTGATAAGCTTGGAAGAGGACTTTGAGTCTCAGATGAGCTTGCAGCTTGGCCAAACCTGGCAAAGCCCTGAGCAGAGGATCCAGCTGATCCACACACAGACTCTGGACCCGCAGAAACTGAGATAATTAATAAACATGTGTTATTTCAAGCTGCTAAATTTAAATAGAAAAATAATATGGTGAATAACGCAGACAAGGTCCATGCTCTCATGGAGCTTGAGATCTGATGGGGGAGATGGGCATTAGGCAGCTCACAAATAAACACAAATAAACAGTATTATTTCAACTAGTGATAAGTGCAATGAAAAAAGAAGGCAGTGGGTGTTAGGGGAGAGAGGCCGAGGACAAGACTCCCATTAGGGTAGAAGAGCCAGGAAGGACTCCTCTGGATGACGGAGCCATGTGAGAATGAACTGGAAAGACATTCTATGCAGAGAGAGCAGCCAGGGAGAAGGCCCTCGGCTCTGCTGGCCATATTATTACAGAATTAACTCCAAGAGCCCCAGAGAGACACTAAATTTATTCAAAGGATGTTTAATTTAATGTAAATGTATATCTGCCTAAAAAATATGCTTTGGGGGGCACCTGGGTGGCTCAGTTGGTTAAGTGCCTGCCTTCAGTCAGGTCATGATCCCAGGATCCTGGGATTGAGCCCCGCATGGGCGGGGTGGAGGGGGGCATTTGGGGGGGGTGTCCCTGCTTAGCAGGGAGTCAGTTTCTCCCTCTCCCTCTGCCCCTCTACCCCATTCATGCTCTTTCTTTCTCTCTCTCAAATAAATAAAATCTTAAAAATATATATGCTTTGGTAGAATGGGTACTATCAGACATTAATCAGTTTAAGTGCCATTATCAAAAGTTCTAATTATAGTAGCTTTTTAAATTTGGCTTTTCTTCAATACTTGCCAGGCAGAAATTCACCTTATAGGACACAGTACTTAGCATATAATGGCAATTCAAAAGGATAGTTTGGGAGTGAATTCAACTTTATATAAAGTTTCATGTTTGTTTGGTTCTTTGGGGAGAGAATGTTGTTCCCTTATAGCAGAAAGATAAAGAGCTATTAAATTGTGTTTTATCTGAGACCTCTGATGATTAAGTCAGAATCTGAATTAATACATTTGAGAGACTACATTAAATGAATAAATGCAAAATGAGGACACATTAGTAATTTTGGCTCGCTGGCCTGGTATTTATGTATGTTCTACGTAATAGCGATGGAATGGTGTCATCAAATCCGTGAAACATTGAATGATATCATATAAATTTATTTAAGTAATTGTTATTATTAATATCATCACAATTTTTTAATGAAGAAATTGAGACCTCAAAAAATTAGGTACTTTTCTCAATATTCTACAACTAGTAAGTGAGAGGCTGGGACTTGAATCCAGATGACTGAGTCCAAAACCCAACCTGTAAATCACCAGCCCTACGACCATTGCAATGATGACTAAAATGTACTAAGTGCTTACTACACGCCAGGCCAAGCACATTCCATACGTAAACTCATGTTATCATCATAGCAACCCTACAAAGTAGATATTCTTAGTGTTTCTCCTTTAATAGCTAATCTCAGAGGGTTAAGAAATTTGTCCAAGATCACCTAACCTCTCTGAGGCTCAGACCCTCAGCCTAAAATGGGACATAGATAGTACCTCCCCATGATGGTAAAGGGCGGAGGCTGGGTTGGATCCCAGCCAGTGTGGGATCCCAGCCACACTCAGAAGCACCACACTGCACCAGCCCCCGCCTAGGAGCCAAAGCAAACTTACAATGACAAGACATACCTGGCAGACGTACATAGCCAAACTGATTGTGGCTGGACATGGTAGCTTACTCTTCATTGCTCATTTCTTTAATTTCTTTAACTAGCTTGAGTTGCCTTTTTTCCTTTCCTCTGGACTCTCTTCCATCCCTTGGTCCTTGTTTGAGGGCTGGAGTAAGGAAACCCCAGCCTGAATCTGAATAGCAACAAAAATGTCATGCCGTGCAGTTGAGTTGACTGGCATCCTTTAAAACAGATGCAAATTGTTAGTCCACAGCATAACCTACGGTAAGATGTATTTTGTAACTGTTGGGCTAATAAGACCAGGGGACTTTTTGTGTTGTGAAAAGAAGACCAACGTGACCTCTAAATCTAAGAGAAATAGAGACTACTTCTCAATCTCAGCAAGGTGGCAAGAGAATCCTAAGGACAAGGATATGACTAATATGAAGAACGTTCTTATTTAATCAATTGTATTACAGTCTTTTGTGGGCAACAAATGTGCAACAGGAGGGATGTGATCTGAGTGGAATCCAGGGAAAGAGATCCAAAAAGGAAACACCTGTCAGTGTTGATGCAGCTTCATCCCGGACGAGAGGGCTCTGAATCTAGGGTTTTTCAAATTGTGGGCTGTAAAATTGAATTGTTGAATATCAACTGACATTTTAATCAAGCTAGAATAGATCAGAATGTATTGCATGAGGTAAAGTTAATTATTGTTTTGTGAAACTTCTATTTCTATTGTAAATTTTATATATACATATTCATGTATGTGTGAGTTGCATGTGATAATGTATTTCTCTCTGTGCATCTTGATCAAAAGTTTAAAATGCCACTGGTATATAGATCTTATTTCAGTTTTCTAAACCAGTCATTCTCAGACTTTGGGATTTCATGGACCATAAATCACCCTCCAAAAATGGAAAAGTAGGGAACCATCAGAAGGTTGCAATATTTTCATTTTGTCAAATTGGCTCCCCCAGCTGCCCCTCAACCCCCACCCCCGTTGGCTGTGTTCCGGTGTTTCCCACGTGTTCAGACGCTCTGAGAGAAAATGACCCAGTTGCTCTTTGCTCCTGGCTGATCTTCATCCACACAACTTCCCCTTCCGGGATGATTTTTTTTTTTTTTTTAAGATTTTATTTATTTATTTGACAGAGAGATCACAAGTAGGCAGAGAGGCAGGCAGAGAGAGAGGGGGAAGCAGGCTCCCCGCTGAGCAGAGAGCCCATGCCGAGCTCTATCCCAGGACCCTGAGATCATGACCTTAGCAAAGGCAGAGGCTTTAACTCTCTGAGCCACCCAGGTGTCCCTTCTGGGATGCTTTTAAAAACTTTTCATCTCGGCTTCTCCTTAGCCCTTGCCTGGATGTGACCTCCTCCTTTCCTGACGGATAGCCAGGCCTGAGCAGACTCTGTGAGGAGCTCTCCTTACTATTTTGTTTTACTTCCCTCTTCCCAGTGTCTGTCAATGTTTTTGTGCCCAAGAAGAGCTTCCAGAAGCTCGTCAGTCACGCCCTTCGCTATGCCATGGCATACGACAGCCTGAAGCAACCAGCTGGCCTCCCTCTGTGATATCTCTTTTAGCAACAACTTTTTAGAGATAACAGTTTCAGATCTGATTGTAATAAAATTGCAGTTTCTAGTAAACAGAAACCAAAGTGAGCCAGCATTTGCTCAGACCCTACTAATCCGTAAAGTTTCAAAAACCAAAAATATATTGGACTCAGGTTGACCTCTGAGTTTGTTCACATAAAAGGGTGGGGGAGAGGTCATTGAACGAATAAGCAGCCCGAACAAAATTTAAAGAGCTTCATTGGTCATTTTATTTTAAAACATGTTAACACATAAATTATATGCATAGAGTCCTGATGAATCAGAACTTACTCTTCATTAAAAAGAAGAATCTAATGGCACTTAAACTTAGAAATGCTTTCCTAGCAATTAGTTCAACTTACCACACATACTTGACAATAATATAATTGTGTTTCTTTAAAAAAAAATCCTATAATTCACATTATATTTTTCTCTAATGTAGATTGGGCTTCCTTCCATGTAAACTAAATCAGTTCAATCTTATGTCAGGGAGATTTACACCAGTTTCCTCTACTGGCTTCATTACCTCTCTCTGCCCTGATTCTTTTAAAGGTCAATCCCTGAACTGGAAAAAGTCCATCTTCCCACGTTTTCATTTCTCTCACACCCTGCAGAGGAGTGCAATTAGCAGTGAGAGGTGGACTTGCCTAATCACCATAGTAGATCGTGGTTCAGAGTAGCTGCTGAGTGAACTCTAAACACTAGTTATAGGGTCTAAAATGCAGACCGAATACACCTTTCATTGTCCTCAGCCACAGGGGAATATCAGCTCTCATAGTACTTGAAAACCCAAAAGCCCCTCGTGCCTCCTCTGTGCTCCTCAAGTTTTGTGATTCTTTTTTCCATTACAATGCTTAACCCTGTCTTCCTTCTCATGGAGAGTTTCCCCATGTCTTTATCTTTTTCCCAACTCCACCCTCACGTCTTATTGAAAGGTCTCAAATGTGGAAAACCATTAATAAATGTCTACTGAATTGAATTAGACCCTTCAGTCAAACCCTTCATATTCCACACGAGGAAACCCAGTCCCTCAAGGTTGAGTGCTCAATGTCATCTAGTTAGTGTCAGAGCCGAAAATCTAGTTCGGGTCTTTTGACTCAATCCACCCAAATGCTACCTTTGGTCAAGTGACCTTGACTGTGAGCAGAGGTGAGGTCCAGTGACCAAAGGATGCTGGGTGGTTTGTTTGTTCCTGATTTCTAGTCATTATTCTATTTTCTGCTTTCTTTGTTGTTGTTGTTTTCTTTGCCTGGGTTTTATCAAATGGAAGGAGCAGAGGGCGAGGTGAGGCTATGGTCTCTTGGGCTGTGAGGGACAGCCTTGGTCCTCCCCTCCCTCTGTTCAAAATGCATCTCATGCTGGACTTAAGGTATAAGCTGGGCAGGCCAGGCACATGGGAGTCCCAGGAGAGGTCAGAGGTCGGGACCTGTGACCCATGCACCCCAACCTCATGGTCAGGGAGGGAGCTGCTTGGATCCCAAATACAGCTCACCCTGAGGGCCAAGGGCTAGGGGTGGGGGAACCAGGACCTGGGCTCCGGGCCACAAGGTGAGACCGCAGGCCTGACCCAGGCCCCTTCCCACCCCAGGAGGAGGAAGGGACAACAATGTCCACCCATTGGAGGATGCAGGGCTGTGGGGCAGAGTAACCAGTCTCCTCACCGTGACTATGCCAGACCCATGAATTTGTTGGTTTGCCTGTATTGTTTTTGAAGCTGAGACTCTGGAAGACAATGCTAGCAAAACTACTCGGCAAAAATGTATTCAAGTGTTCATTAAGTTGTAAAATGTTATCACTAGAAAAGGCTTTAGAAATCAAGTAGACAAGTTTTACAGATGAGGAAGGTAAGGCCTGAAGACACAAAGTCCCTTTTGCGTTATAATATATTCCATCATGTTTGCCATTAATCAGGCCTGATATTATGATTGTGTCTACGCAACAGCCTAACATTTTTTAGAGAAACTCCAAATATGTTTTAATAAAGCAATAAAGCTCATGAGGACAACCAGCTAAATACTCCCTACCTCTGCTCTTATTATCACTTATCCCTGTTAACCTGGATTTGGGGCTCACTCAGTACTTACTTATTTTTTCAGCTGGAATAGAGCCATAGCTTCAACTGAGACAACGATCTTTGAAGCCAACAAATGTGAGCCCAAGGGGATAGGAATTTGGAATCACACATTTTTAGCATTCAGAGATAATTCAAGATAGTTCAAGCACTTTCTAAGTGTTAAGCCACTAGGCAAGTATTTCTTACCACCACCATTCACCTACAGAAATATTTTATTTTGAAGACATGCGGCATTGCCTAAATATTTTTGAGAAAAAGCATTTCACCAAAGGGTTTTATACAGATACAGCCTCAATTTTATCAAGGATCCGAATTGTAACATCAGTATGCAGAAACTACATAAATATGATTAATAGGTAATTTATAGAAATCCATTACGTGGCTGTTCATTAACTCAAAAACCAGAACAGAATCAGAGGAAATGGCTTTATATTTCTACAACGAGGATTTAAATTATCTATGAAGAAGAATTTCCTGACAAATACCAAAGTTGGTTACCAAAATTGTCTTGGAATTTCCTTCTTTACAACTTCTAATTTAATATTACTTCCTTTTAAGACAGGGTAAGGAGGTTTTGTTGTTGTCCTTGGTTTTTGTTTGCTTGTTGAAATAGAGAATCAAATTGTATGGCTTCTTAACGTTTATTCATGATCATACGTCAGGGAACAAATTCACAGAATAGACCTCAACGAACTAAAAATAAGCCCTATTAAACTCTGAAACCAGTGAGCAGGGAATCTCTAGAATTCCCTTCACAGGGGAGGATTTAAGATTCCATTAACAACAGCAGGGTGCCCAGGAAGGGAGAGGGGAAACGGAGGAGGCAGCTGGAGATGGTCTGTCTAGTTGAGGAAGGAAGAGAGTGCCAAATAAATCCACTCATCTCACAGTTCTGTCCCAGCACCTCACCTCCCCAAGCATCAGTCAGGTCAGAAAACACGGTGGAATCCCTGCCCACTTCCTTCAAGTATTGTTTTCCAAGGTCGTATGGTGCCTTGAGACAACGTACGGGAGAAGCTCTGTACTACAAGCATTATTACTAAGTTACTCTTCTCATTTAACTCTCTTTGCCTCAGTTCCTGTTTGTTTTCGGGCTCTGTAATGAGAAAAGCAAACGCTAAGGTTATTGTGAGGTGAAGGGTTTCCTGAGACTGAAAAGGGGCCACTTCATGGCTCCGTTCGGTGTTTGCCTTGTATTGTCTTCTAATTGCTTCTTGTGAGTAAATCTTGATTTTCCAAACTCTGAACTTCTCCGTGATAAAAACGTTGATATATATTTGGCGTGTGCGTTCTCTAAGAGTCTAAGTCTCTATGCCTAGCACACAGCCACTCACTTGAAGTTGTTGATTTATTGTTCTGTAAGGAAGGCCGGGCATCCCCACATATTTCCTTTGGGTACACCATGAAGTACTCTGTGAATAAGCAAGTCAGAAAGGGACAGCAGAACAAGTATTAATTTTGAATATGGCATTTGCAACACAAAAAATGAACGTATTTTTGAAAAAAAATTAAATCACATCTTCAAAGCCATGAAGTTAAACTAGACAGTTACATTAAGAGTTTCTATTTATTCAGTGTATGAATTTAACACATATGTTGCTTACCCTGTTACAGGCACTAGTCCAAGCATTTCACAAATATAAACTTATTTAATCCTTATAAGCATCTACAGTAATTAATATAAGAATTATTAGTAACTGCATTTTATAATAAAAACCTGGCACCTGGAAAGGAAACACAGTGTGACCAAAGTCACACAACCATGGTGGAATTTGAGCCTGAGAAGTCTGGTTTCGGAGTCCATGCTCTTGACTATTGTTCTGTTTTTGAGGTATTCACCAGGCAAGGATGGCGAGACAGAAGGAGGGAGAGGGAGAGCTATGAGAGAGCAAGAAAGAGCAGGAAGAACCGCCATGCTCTGTCTTCAATACATTGATTTCTATTTCTTCCACCAAGTCCTATGGCAGGAGGGTGGGTGGGACGGGGGTGGGGAAGAAGAGGGGAAGAAGGGTAGGGACCAGTGGAATGCATATCCAATCCTTTGAAGCATTTGAAAATGGCTCATATCATTTCTGCTTACATCCATTGAACAGAGCTTGCTAATCTATGCACACCAAGCAGAGGGCGAGCTTGGGAAGTGTCCTCTACAGTTGGGTGTGCACATGCTCACCTAAAACGCTATGGCTGTGTTTCAAACATCATATTCAGGGGTGCCTGGGTGGCTCAGTTGGTTAAGCATCTGCCTTCTGCTCAGGTCATGATTCCAGGACCCTGGGATCGAGTCCCACATTGAGCTCCCTGCTCTGTGGGGAGCCTGCTTCTCCCTCTCCCACTCCCGCTGCTTGTGTTCCCTCTCTCACTGTGTCTCTCTCTGCCAAATAAATAAATAAAATCTTAAAAAAAAAAAAAAAAAAAAAAGCCCTGCATATTACTATAGAAAAAGGCCCTCTCCTCTTATCTGGATTCCTACAACGTATCTCTGCTTAAGTGACCCTGTAGCAAAGACTGCCTTAACCACTGGAAGATAATGCTCTTGTCACTCTCGGGCCCCTTATTCTGCTTTATTTTTCTTCACAGTACTTATCACTGTCTGACATTACCCTGTATTTTTATTTATCATCTGTCTCCACTCCCACCCCTCAGAGCTCTACACAAAGAGGGACTCTTGTCTCTTGTTTACTGTTTTATTCCTTGTACCTACTTGTGACTCAGTCATGTTTGTTCATTAAATGAATGAGGAATAGAGAACATTCTAAGCCATCTCTTCACCCCTGATCTTGACAACAAAACAAGATGGAAAAAGTTTAGTTAATTTTAACTGGCACCAGAATTCTTCTTAGGAAAAAAGGAAACTATTTTTTACGATACTAATAATAACATATCTTTTTGAGGTAGAGGATAAAACCCAAGAGCCAGTATTTGAGTAAAATGTCCTTTCATGAAACAGAAAGCGGAGGTAAGGAGAAAATAGGAAGACATAAAACCAGGAAGAGAAGAACTAGCAAGCTGTCAGAAATCCTCCTGACTGTGACCCTGAAGTTTCATTAACATTCACTACACTCATGAACGCTTTGTATGAGTAAGTTCCGTGATGCTTAAAAGCAGGGGCTGGGGTTCACAACTAGGCAGGCACAGAGTCGTACAGAAATGGCACATTGGGAAATGGGAGTCTGAGAGGTGGGGAGTCCTTGAAAATGCAAGGCCTCTGGGATTTCCAAAAACTGTGGCATTCCCTCAATGGCAGCTTTTAGGGAAGTGAAGTAGAATCTACCTTTTTGGTCAGCGTTATACATCATCTATGCTTCAACACTCGTATATACCGGATCTCCTTATATGTTGCCATTTTTCACACTGGCCTCCCTGATAGGTTATATGGGGACTTTGGTTAGGAGATACGAGGGTTATGTAATCACATGCTTTTCGTCATTAATACTTCCAGTGAAAGTGAACACTTAATTCCTTTCCATCACCTCAGCAAAGGATAAAGAAAAGGCAAGACCTTCAGGCCTTCCGCAGACTCTACCCTCACTTCCATCCAAACCCAGAGCAGGAGACAGTGCAGAAGGAAGCCGGATGTGGTCAAAGGATCATTCACTTCCACAAACAGAAAAGTTAACCCGCCAGTTTTGTGGCAGAAGGTACATGACTCCTGGCTCAGAAACAAAAGCTTTATCACAGCAGGCAAATAAGTTTCACGTTCCCATCAGTTCCTTCCCTCCCCTCCTCACGTCACACGGGGATGACACAGAGGTGGGTAGGGGTGGATCCTGCACATTCCGTGGATTGGCATCACATGTGAAGGACCCCAAGTTTAGGGAATTGCAATCTTTTATTAAAGGCTGCAAATAATCTGCCCAACCGTTGCCCAAGATGGAAACATCAGCTTTATTATAGCGGACATCACATAATCCTAGCCTACACTCCTTCTCCAGCCTCTGCTACTTCTCTGCTTTCCAAGGCTGCTGGCTCTACATTCTTGAAAAGATAGTCCAGAACAAAAGACTGTCAGCATATCTGCTCAAAAGATTTTCATCAATATAAAAAAGATCAATGGAGAGTTGCCTCTTAGCCAAGAGCTATCCACATAAAGAAGACCTCACAAGTATACGCTGGGTGCTAGAAAGAGTTTTCGTCAAGAAGAATAAAAAAAGTGATATGATTCCTCTTCCTTCTGGAAGATACCTTCCTTTTCTTTTGTCTTCTTTCTCTCCCTTCTTTGAAAAAAAAAAAAAAATGTCATCGTGTTCTTTCTTTCCATGTGGTTAATAGAATAACATGACCGACCTCCTACTCAAGAGGCAACTCAAACTTTGAAACGCTTTTGAATCCACTATGGGGCTCAAAGGAGAAAATATATAGAGTGGCCAACTTAGCTTTTCTGATTCTTTAACCGTTGAGGAGAGGGGCTTTCTTTTCTACAGGATCATCATTCAAGGACTCTAGTCACTGCCACAGTAGTAAGACCAAGAATTCAGGATTCCCTTATGGGTTGGAAAGAAAAAGTCAACCAAGAAGGACATTGAGCTGCCTCTGGCATAGAAATTGTGCTAACGGATTAACCAAACTTTACTAATGATCCAAAATGGGAAATAGAGATTGAGACCAACGCCCTAGCCAGTAATAAAGTAGGATTTTCCTGGAATGATCTCTAGGCTTATTTGACTTAGAGAGCTGAGGTAACAGCAGGCAGCTGGTGGCCAGCTGGAGGATTCGGATCCCTGACCATACCCTGTTGTAACTACAGCTCTCACAGTACCCCATTTCTGCACCATACTGGGACGTCCATACCCAATATTTGTCTACCTGCCTAATTCATTGCCACACTAGTTCTTCTTTTTTTTTTAATATTTTATTTATTTGACAGTGAGAAACACAGCAAGAGAGGGAACACAAGCAGAGGGAATGGTAGCGGGAGAAGCAGTGCCAAGCAGGGAGCCCGATGCAGGGCTCGATCCCAGGACCCTGGGATCATGACCTGAGCCGAAGGCAGACGCTTAAAAACTGAGCCACCCAGACGCCCCCACTAGCTCTTCTTAAACTTGTCACTTTCACATGTTCAAAAACCTCTAGGAGAGTCCTATCTGCCATTGTCTCAAGTCTAAATTCTACTACCTAGTTTCTAAGGAACATATTAACATGTAATAAGTGATTTAATTTTCCAAAACTTTCTTCTAGGAGCTGATTGCCAAATTTCCCTAATTCCTCCCAGACAGAAATAGGATTTAATTTTAGATCAACTAAATGGTGAGTGTGGCTACTCAGGGTTACCCCAAATTCTAACCCATCAACAGAGCTTTCTTTTATTGCCTTTGCTTTTGCCTGTACAAACTCTTAATGCCTTTAGAGGCTGTGTCCCAATCTATTACCTGGTTCCACGCTGTTTTGTACAGGAAAAGTCCCCATTATACTGGTCCTCAGAGTCCCTGTTGATTATAAAGTTGTGCAAAAACGCAAATTACATCACAACATAAAACTATTCATTTAAGGGGGCGCCTGGGTGGCTCAGTGGGTTAAAGCCTCTGCCTTTAGCCCAGGTCATGATCTCAGGGTCCTGGGATGGAGCCCCGCATAGGGCTCTCTGCTCAGTGGGGAACCTGCTTCCCCCTCTCTCTCTGCCTGCCTCTCTGCCTACTTACAATCTCTCTGTCAAATAAATAAATAAAATCTTTAAAAAAAACCAAAACTATTCACTTAAGATCACATACAAATATAATTTCCAAAAGATATACTCCAAATCCATATAAATGATTGCTACTGATAAGAGGTGAATGGGAATGGGATGAAAATGGTGATTAAATGGGCCTTCAGCTTTATTTGTAATCGTTTTTTGAAAGAAGAATGTGTTCGCGTTGAGGTAGATGGTTTCCAAATCTCTCCCATGACGCCTACTCTTTCTCGTGGGACTTTGCTGCTCCTCTCATAAAGAGGGAGAGTCTATTTCCTGCCTCCTTGAATCTGAGCTCACTCGTGACCTGCTTGCAATGGAAGTGACAAGGGAAGAGCTCCACAATCTTGTCTTCAGGGATCCTGAAGATTTTGCTTCCAATCCCTGGGCATCCTGAGGCACCATGGGAAGAAGTTTGGCTTCCCTTACTAGAAAGAGCAGAGGAGAATCCCTGGAGGCTAAAGACGGAGGAGAGAGAAATCCCAGCAGTCTCCTCAATCCAACTAAGAAGCCAGGCATGTGATTGAGACCCTTCTAGAATCCATTACAGGTGAATGAGCATGTCTAACAGAGGTGATAGGTTCTAACTGAGCCCTGCCGAGCCGATCCCAGAATCATGAATAGATAAAGCTCGATTGTTGTTGTTTTCAGTCACTGAATTTCAGGCTGGTTTGTTACACAGCAATAGACAATGGTTCTGTTACTCGAGTTATTCAAAATTACCTTTAAAACATAAACAAGCCCACGTGCAAACCCTCCTTCCTGTCTAACAATGAGCTTCTCTCTTTTTCACCCCCACTTCATGTCTCCAGTGTCCCCACTCATCTAACTGATGCTGCAGTATCCAACCAGGCGATGCAAAATGCATGCAAAATCAGGGCAAAGTGATTATAATGTGGAATTGAAAATCTTTCAAAATATGTAAGAAATCATGAAGTTGATGAAGGTAACGTTAACGAAACCCTTGAATCATGGACAAGCCCTCTGACAAACGAGAACCTGCAGCTGGAATAGTTAACATTCGAGGAAAAAATTCCATGCAGATGATGGCACAATAAGTGCCTCGAAAGGGAATGACTTGAATGTCAAAATTTAAGAGAGGCTCTTGGGAAACTGATGAAGCCCTCAAATATTTTTGCAATAATGACCCTTTTTATGATTTGCCCGCAGAAGTCATATGTAAAGGGACATTGTATCATGATACTGTGTCATTTTGTGAGAAAATAATGCTTCTCAAAATCAACACTCGATCCATCCTTTGTTC
>CM053605.1:35723131-35778254 GCA_028646535.1 Procyon lotor
TTTTAGGAAATAAGCCCCGCTTCCCAAGAGCTCAGCTGAGGAGGGCCGTGTTTCAGAACAGGTGTGCCACTTCACTGAACAGGAATTTGGAAATGTCAAACATCAGAAGCACTTCTGAACCTCCAACTCGGCCTGCCCGACGGTTACACTCGTGGGCACGTGTCGATATATGACTCGCAGAGATAGGTATTTGAGAAAAATCTCTCGCCACAGATTCAGAGTCAGCTAAGCCAAATCAGCATGGTCCGTTCTTAAAGAAACTAACTTTTTTTCGGTTTTCCTTTTTCAGTTTTACTTCTCAAAAGAAACTCTGTATTTTAAAAAGCAGTCATTCCAAACTTCGCCTATTACAGGATAACCAGTACATGACTGCAGCGTGCATTTTCACATTCTGAAATCCAAGCCCTTTTCACTTATTTTGCACCCCCAGTTGCAAAACTAATAAGCACTGGGCTGTCTTTTCTTGTCATTATCAGGGTTACTTCCATTCCTTTGGAAATTAAACACTCACAATACAAGCTTGGCTGCAAGTACCCTTTTAAACGAAGCTCCTCCCAGCAGAACACCATTCCTCCTGCAGCCCCTCAGTCCTTCTAGGGGAAAGGCAAACAATACTTTCCATTACAATAACCTGTATCCAGGAAAACACACACAGAGACAGACAGAGAAAAGTTTACTAGCTTTAGCCAATTGGAGGCTGGGGAGCTGAGCCAAATTCGCATGTTTTTCTCCGCCTCTAGATGAAGTCATGATTGAAACATGGCATTGAACTTCTTTTATAAAGGGATAGAGGAGGAGGAAAGAAGAGCTAGACCTGCAGGAAAGTGCCCCGTGCCAAGGAGCACGAGATTAGGAAGTGTGCGCCTGCTTCTGAACCCTGAGTGGTTCTCAGATCTGTAAACTTCGCCTCCCACTGGGTGGAGTAGGGCTTTTAAGAGCAGCTGGAATGCAGTTCCCCTGATCAGTGTAGCCAGTTGTTGCCCGTCTGAACCTCTGCCAGTCCTGGAGAGCGGTGCTCTGAGCTCAGAGCAGCAGGCCTCTCTCCGCAGCCCCCACTCGCGTCCTTCCCGCCGGAGAAGCACCTTCCCACCCGTCCAGCCATGGGGGAGGACCTTGCACAAGCTGAAAAGTTTCAGCACCTGGGCTCTGCCACGTGGCAGGAGAAGCCAGCCAGCCCCAGCCTGGCGCCCTCCTCCACGCCCAGCCCCAGCCTGAACCTGGGGAGCGCGGAGGAGGCCATCCGGGACAACGCGCCGGTGAACGCCGTCACGGTGCTCACGCTCCTGGACAAGCTGGTGAACATGCTGGACGCCGTGCAGGAGAACCAGCACCATATGGAGCAGCGGCAGATCAGCCTCGAGGGCTCCGTGAAGGGCATCCAGAATGACCTCACCAAGCTCTCCAAATACCAGGCCTCCACCAGCAACACGGTGAGCAAGCTGCTGGAGAAGTCCCGCAAGGTCAGCGCGCACACGAGGGCGGTCAAGGAGCGCATGGACCGGCAGAGCGCGCAGGTGAAGCGGCTGGAGAACAACCACGCCCAGCTCCTCCGGCGCAACCACTTCAAAGTACTCATCTTCCAGGTCAGTGCCCCCTACTCCTCCTACCACGCAGCTGGGACTCCTCGACGCTCGTGATCTCAGCCCGCCTGGCTCTCTCGGCCGTTTGTGCCTCTGTCCTGCCTGTCAGGGATCACACACACAAGGCATTATGTCCGCCTTCAGCAGGAGGCTGTGGAATCTGCACGCAGGGGTAGGATTTCTCAGGTCACTGCGGCCTCCACCCAAGGCAGGTGCCCCGGGGGTCGGGAGGCCAGGGTCATTTGTTAGGGAGCACCTGGAGGCAGTGCACACGGGGCGGGAAGGTGAGCAGGTGCACGCGCACTGGTCAGATTCATTTGTCTCTCTGCCTTATGAACTTGGGGCTCTGACTGCAGCTGTTAGCTGGACAGGGCGTATTAATTCCGTGGCTGTTGATTAACTCTTTGTGGAAATGAGATAATCGTGTGAGTTGGTTTTTTATTTCAGCAACAAGTCAAATTCGTGACTGTTTTAAGTGTCTCTTTGTGCTAAAGATAGACAAGGATTGAAGGGACTAACCAAGTATTGAAGACGGATTTCATCAGAGTTGAGATAGTCTCTTCCTTGAAGATTCTTTTGGCCAAAGCAGTCTTTGTTCAGTTATTTTTCTAGCCAATGATGCACTAAAAATATAGAGCGTAACTCTTCACAAACTCACTGGGTGGGCGTGTTTTCACCCAGGGAAACCACAACTGTAAAGTAGAATACAAGCGGTATTACCGGTTATAGTTACAAAGGCTACTCCCGAATATTTTCTCTTGTAAATGGTTGCCTTAGAATAAAAAGGCCACTTAATTTTTTTAATGCATCAATGATGCAATTAATGTAGCAAGAGGGTATCTGGGGACAGGGAGATTGCGTGGGGCTGTTGTTCCGCCAAGTGGTGGGCATTTGTGAATCCAAGGGCAGCCCTGCCTACTGCTGGAAGCCCTTCCGCCCAGTGGAACGCAGCCAACGAGGAGCCCAGGAAGCGACTGCCATCCCGGCCCCAGGGCTGTCTCCTTGTGACCATGTGAATAGGAGAGGATTTCAAAGCCATGGAGGGGAGAGGCTATAACCAACTGTTTGATTGTGAAAGGCACACAAGAAGAGCCTTCATCTCCCAAGGGAGATTTAGAAATTGGAATTTAAACCGAGGGAGCCTTCTTTTTTCTAAACAAATCTGCTCTGCCAAGTTAGAACCTAAGCCTCCTTCCCTCCATAAAAGGAAAGACTCATCCCGCTGCTTTTTTGTCCTCCCCAAATTGCACTTGATGTAAAGCTTCAGGCAGCTGATGTCCTCCTATACCTTGCAGGCTCTCGCAGCCCAGACATTTTTTTAGCTTTTAATGCAAATGGGATAGCTTTTCATGCACCAGATGAACTGAAAAGAGATACGGTGACTGCGCCTTTCTTAAGCCATAGAAGATCCTTACTTTATTAGCCTAAAAGATATTAGAAATCTCAGCTCTCAAGGCATTTCTAAATTAAATACTGATCTCCAAACAAAACCAAACATGTACAGACATGTTTAAATCTGAGTCATCAAAGGAAATTTTCCTCCTTCCCACATGAATCAGGGAGATGATCTCTTGTCCTCTGTCCCTCCGTTAAGGGGGTGGGGGAAGTACCTAGTAGAGGAGAATCATCATTTGTCGGGATTGGTTTATGTTTCACTTTGCCATGGATGTTCTGTAGATGTTGGGGGCAGGGATGGAGAAAACGCGTGACTAAAAATTCAGGACAATTGTAAATCTGACATTTAAAAAAAAAAACAACGGTTAGGGAATTTAAGGACTCAGGCTGCTGTTGAGCCCTTCCTCGGTCTTCTGTTTTGGATTGACGGGTGTGAAACTGTAGCCAGAAATGATAGCAGTTCTCCATATAGGGAGTAAAAGGTGAAAGAGGGGTGCTCAGGAGCAAGTGGAAGCTAAGAGAATCCAAAGCAAAGTATTCAGGCTCCATTCTGCACCTCTTAGTAAGCTGCCCCCGAAGACGCTTTTGTTGTTGTTGTTGTTTTTTTAAAGGACAGTTTAGGAGACAAGGAACTAAACTCAAGGAACTGGACCTTTCTTATAGAAGGCACTTTAGTAGCCTGAAGGATATTCGAAGTCTCAACTCTCAAGACACTGTGAGATGATTATTTTGACAAAAACAAAGCCAGGTGCAGTCTCTTAGTGGAAGGAGGGTTGCTCTTTCTCTTAAAGTAGGGTTTCCAGGGTAGTAATTACGCCAACGGATGAAATACTGACTTGTGCCAGAGAGAGCTCCGGTTTCGGGGTTGGGAAGCTCTATTTTGTCACATAGACACTGGTTCATATTTTAGTTTCACCACTTGCCAACTATGTGATCTTGTGCACACTTTGCAGCTTCTCCAAGCTTCTGTTTTCTCATCTGAACACTGAGGATATTAATAGGAACAAAACGCTTTTAGTCTTTTAGTAAACTCTGTGTGTTCTAAGTGTCTTCCTGCGTGTTGTCTCATTTGCCCCCAATTTACAGATGAGGATGCTGAGCTTCGAAGACGGTTCTATCTCGTTGATGTTTGGTAAGCAAGGAATGCGGCTGGGATAGGAACTCGCATGTAACTGTTTCCAGTGTGTGCTCTTAAACATGAAGCCTTCTTCCTTCCTTGACTCTCTTACAGGGTGAGGAGTGAATGGAATAATCTGTTTAAAATGGTTAGTGACTGGCATGGTGTCTCAAGGGACAGAAGCTCTTCCTGGGTGGATCTGAAATGCGTTTGCGCAGAGTGGAGGCTATACGTTTGCTTGGTTAGATATATGAGTCTTGAGTAACAAATGACCCCACCCTCCCTATGACCTTAAAACAGCTAGGCTTATGCTTTCTAGTTGGGACGTTGTATGACAACTGTCATGTTGAAATCAGTATTATGTCCACAACACACCCTGAGAGCAAATGACCCAAAATAGCCCCTTCTCGTGGCAGTAGTCTTCACTTAGTGACGGGAGTGACAGCGGGTGGGTAAGAGAACAAGGAGGCAGATAATACACTAGGTACCGCCTTATAAGTAATTTGTCATTTTCAGTCCAATTGAATCCTACGCTACACTTTCCTTTACTAAACTCATTGGTTTTCTAATTTAAAACAGAAAAAAAATGATGTGAAAATTAAAAATAATAAAAGAGAGAGGAAAGAAAATCTGTCACTTTACTTGAGCATATTTAGTACAGTAATGTCCAGGATTAGCTTTCCAGTTTGTGAAGTCCTATTGTGTCCTCCAAAATCTCTGGGTGCTTTCTGGTTGGTCGCTCAGTTGGTTTGTCTACTATTGTCCACATTGGCACTTTTTTAAATTCCAGACTTTGTCTTTAATTTGTTCTATTTAAAATACATTATTTATCGGGCGCCTGGGTGGCTCAGTTGGTTGAGCATCTGTCTTCACTGCAGGTAGTGAATTCGGGGTCCTGGGATCGAGCCCTGCATCGGGCTCCCTACTTAGCAGGGAATCTGCTTCTCCCTCTCCCATTGTCCCTTCCCACAAGAGAACACTCATGTGCACGCTATCTCTCTCTCTCTCTCTCTCTCTCTCAAATAAATAAATAAATAAAATATTTTTAAAAATAAATAAAAATAAATTTAAAATATTATCTATTTATTTATTTAAATATCCGCTAAACTTACCACATCGTTGTGGCATTAAAGTCTCTCATGTCTTTGGCCAATTACTTCAAATTATAGCCAGTAGTATCTAAAACTAGAGACTATTCATCTCCCTTTGAGCAATGAAAAAAAAGGTAAAATCCTTGTTAAACTTACCAGCTTTCCTTTTTACACTATTTTATAATAGCTTAAGATCAATGTTTGAATTCAAAATACTGTGACAGGACCCAATATAAATGAAATAAGACTCAGAGGGATTGGTGATCAAAAAGCAAATGCTAAAGACTAATAAGACTAATGCTTTGCCTGTAAGTATGGCTGTCTTTACCTAAAAATAGCACTTATACAGAAAATCAGTGAATTTAACGTTAAAAAGGAATTTTCTCTGTTGATTGAAGAGCCTAGAATCTCACAGGTAACTGGCTGGGAGGGTGTGGGGCCCACTTATGCCTTAAGGTTCTAGTAATGATTATCTGAAAAAGCAGTTTGGGAATGATTTCCAATCTAGGGAACAAAATGAGAGTACTCATGGACAGCTTACACTTTCATCCACATAAAATTGTGAAATTGGGTGAAAAGAGTAAAGGTTGGGTGTTCGCTGTGGACACATTCGTGGAGAATCAGGCCTATCAGTGTGTTCAAATATTCATCATTTGGCTTCCATCGATGAGATAAGAATTTGAGAAAAGTGCTAAAAGTGTAAGGTCTTCAGACTATTTTAAAGTTGAATTTTTTTTTTTTTAAAGATGGTACTTTCTCCATCCAAAGCCACTGCTCTGAAAACCACTGAATTATTAAAGCCGTAGAAGAAATGGGAATATGGAAAATCAAAAGACACGTTTATGTGTCACCGTGTTTATGTCACATTGATTAACGTTCCCATAATGGGGTATTGCTTTTGATGTGCGACTTATCCCGTGCCCTTTGAGTTTCTGAGATAAACAAAATACTAGCTCTTATTTGTTATTATTTGCACTTACTGAATGTGAGGACTGCCTCAGGCATGTTAAGTGAATAACTGATTATTGTTTCTTCAAAAGAATCATTACTTTCTCTCATTTATTAAAAAGTTAGACTGTTTCTCAGATTCAGCCTCTCAACGTACATGTGGCCCCTCCATTGTTTTGCAAACTGGATCTGTTAGAATTGAGTGAATGAAAAACATTCTCTAGGACGGCTCAGGTCCTATAGTTTGGATTCTTGCATGAAAGGAAATCTGCTTGGCGTTAGTACACCGGGAGAACGCCTCTGAAATTTGTTAATTATTTTTCATGGGATTTACATTAATATCAGAAAATCAAACGTCTTGGAGCTGGAAAGTACCTTAATAATCATTTAGGTTAACCTCATTTTATATCAAAGAAGCAGAGGCCCTGAGAAAGTGACTAGCAAGGTTTCCTTTTATTAATAATAGAAATTATAGAGTTGAATGGTAAAATGAAGTAAAAACAAACACTGTATTCCCACTATGGCAAAGTTCATGTTTACTGGGTTTTCTACACCAGCTTTTAAATAATTCAGAATGATTTGTTTTCCGTTTCATGGTGGGGGTTTGTGTGTGTGTGTGTGTGTGTGTGTGTGTGTGTGTGTGTGTGTAACAAAGAATACCTAACCAGTGTGATCTTAAAAAAGAATTGAACCCTTGATAACACTGAAAAATAATGAAACTTTTAAATCCTCCACAATGTGAAAGACTGCTCAGGGATTATAACTAATGCATTTTATTCTTATGACTTGCTGATTCTCCCAACAGCTGCCTTAGGGGTGCAGTTCTAATCAATGGCTTTATCCACTTGGCAATCTATACCTCAGAAACACAAATTGGAGAAAACCATCAATGTGTAAAAGAGACCTATAAATCAGAATGTCAGGTGGGCATAGTTCCATTTTAATAACTAGTATTTAGAGATTATTGGATAAAGCATCCCATGGACACAAATTTATAGACCTCATATCCCTTCAGGATGCCACCACATCCCTGTGGGACTGTGACAGCCATAGTTAATTTCTTCTAACAACAGGGATGATAAGTCAGTGACAAAAGAACAGACTGCTGGCTTCTCTCCCCTCATTCAAGCTTTGTCCCTAGGCTTCCTTTTCTAATGCTGGTCATAGAATTTCCTTCTCTTCTAAAGTGTCTACTTCTGTCTTTGCGCAAAGATTTGCTTCCATGAGCTCCAACCCAAGAGGTGCTTTGCAAGTTGGCAGGTTTCTCTGTGTTGATATCTACATGCACAACTGGGATAGTTAGTTCGTGAGAATCAATATAAATAGCAAACAAGCTAAAGTGGAAGGAAAAATGCCACTTCTCAGGAGTTCTTTCCATTCTTTTTCTCTTTCGTGCTGCAAGCACATCATTCATATATGTTTGAAGTGTGCCGTTTAATTCTCCCTTCCTTTGAAAAACTCCTAAGGGTTCTTGTGAAAGGTCAGAACCCAGAGCAGCTGCATTAGTGGCGGCTGAGTACCTTTTTGAAAATAAATCTGTACGGCAAACAGTCAGCAGCCTTTGGGGGATTCTGCTAGACAGAGGTGCCCAAGAAAGCAATGCAGCCCACCAAGGATTCTTCATGCCATGTTAAGGAGTCACAAAGCCCTAGCAGATACATGAGTAACTAGCGTAGTTAAACGGTATGGAACTGAGGACGTATGCTTGGCCCTCGCCCCTGGAAGGAGCCATCAGTATTGGAATCTGAGAAGGCAGAGCAAAAACATGAGAACAGGAGGCTGAAGGACAAGTGTCCCTTCACCTGTGGACAGGTGAGCTGTCGTCAAATGTTTCCATGAAGCATGTGTGAGGGGACTGAGCAATGGCCTGTGTGCAGGGAAGACTGGGCACCTGGGGACGGCGCCGTTCTAGCATATCTACTGTCTGAAATGCCGGCCGAATTTCCACCCTTGTAACAGCTCCTTCGTAGTCCAACACAGTGCGAGCAGTTCACCAAAACAATAGAGATTTTGAGGAAGTCTCGGTATTGTCCCGCTTCTACAGACACAGAAGGAAAGGTAAGACCTGCGTGTGCTCAGACATCCACAGATTCCTCTGGGAAAGGGAGGCGCTTGGCCTCAGACTGGATGCCACAGGCGACCATGGGATAAACACTGTCCGGCACGCAGAACGCAGAATACCGCTCAAGTAACAACAGTGACAGCAGGAGCATAAAGCAGTTAGTCAAAAAGACATATCTCACTTGTTTCCAGTGTTATAAAGATCTATCCAACTCATTCTGGGTTCTGTCTGTTCCCGCTGGGTTTATTTTCAGAGTTGGGGTCCCCGGCATTGTAGGAAAGAGTTGGTCGGGTCTCCCTCCGTCCCTCCGCAGCCCTCCTATGTGCCCTGTGTATCTACCACACATCACTGTCGACTCACCTGACCTTGTACTTTCCTCAGACCTGTCCCCGAAGGACACGTCACGAGCGAGACCAGAGTTTCCGACTCAACGGGAACTATGCTGTCTTAATAACAAAATGCACATTGAAGACAGAAGGCAGCATTGTTGAATTCTTTTAAAAGTATAGTTACTGTGTTTATCTCTCTGTTAAGGTTGAAGGAAAGGAAGTTATCAGGGTAACCCTCTGAGTACCCGGAGAGATTAGGCCATGCAAAACATAGCTGTGCTCTGGGAACCAAGGCTTAGTTTTAAAGTTCCCCACCCAAATTTCCACTTCCTTCACTGAGGATTTGCAGTAACATTTCAATGAGTTCTTGGTTTCTGCTTTTCCTGCAAACAGCTCCTGTCAAACTCTCCCAACCCTCTCGTCAAACTCCAGAAGTAATTTTGCTTCCGGACTAAGCATCAGGGCCTTAGCTATTTCTGTAGTTGGCCTCCCTTCCAATGATGCTCATCCACTGAGAATAACATCCTTCCTTAAAAATGGAAACCATTGGGCCCTTTAGGCCTAGGCTCCCCTCAGTTCCCAATGGAGCTACAGTCCACAAACTTCCTTCTAAGACATAGAGCTAAGCTCGCTCTTTTGTAGTCCTCAAGCCTACCCGAACGGTAGGGCTGATTTCTGTCACATCCACCCACAGGCATTTCCTAGAAAGCCACCTTGTCCAACAGGTGCTCATTCAGCAAATGGCTACTGAACTGCCAGGAAGTATTCTAGTCACTGGGGCCTAACAGTGAACAAAAGACAAAAATTGCCACCCTCATGGGGGGTCCATGCCAGCGAAATTCCCGCACGTGGAGACTTGAAACATGGGAAAGTAGCTCTCTGGAAAAGTCTATGTCATAAATGACTCATGGGAATCCCATACTCTCTTCAATTTTTTTTTACTTTGTATTTTATACTGTGTTCCTGACACTTTCTATGACATTCAAAATGGGTGGTTGTGGAGAGAGCTTTGGGAAGCGGAATCTGTGATTTCTTTGCTCTAACAGAGATTCTGTTTCACCAGATTTTCTGCTATTTAACTCTCCCTAAGACTTTATCCTTCGTTTGTAACCAATTTATGGAAAGAACCGGGGGATGAATATGTGTGTGTGAGGGGAAGGCACGGAGCTATATCTTTGCTGAGTATCACAATTACACTATTCAGTGGTTCATAAGGAGAGGGACTTTTCAGGTTCTCTCTATCAAACTTTGTTCATTCAGCTTTTGTAAGCAAAAAGTTAGAAAGGTATGCAGGTACACTCTTAGAGTATGTGTTTGATCATAACCCCAGTGTTACTCACTTTTCGGTCAATCGAAATTGCAAATCAAGAAGGGAAATCCTTACTGTTAACATGAACTTTACATGGGTGCCTGGGTGGCTCGGTGGGTTAAAGCCTCTGCCTTCAGCTCAGGTCATGATCTCAGGGTCCTGGGATCAAGCCCCGCATCGGGCTCTCTGCTCAGCAGGGAGCCTGCTTCCCCTTCTCCCTCTGCCTGCCTTTCTGCCTACTTGTGATCTCTCCCTCTCTGTCAAATAAATAAATAAAATCTTAAAAAAAAAAAAAACATGGACTTTACATGAAATTTAGATTCCAGGTAGACTTTTAAATACGAAATCTGGTTATTTCTCAAACTTAGAGTCTACTGGGCAGTCCATGATATGATCCAGACATCGAAGCTCTGGCTGAAGCCAGGTGGGTGCGTGCTCAGAAGCCTGGGCCACCCCGCCATTCCTACAGAGCCCCGAGTGTCCCCAGGAGGGCAGTCTGAAGCTGTTCATCGAGGTCAAACACTCTGATTCTTATCTGGAAGAAACTGAGACCCAAAGAGATTAAGTTATTTGCTGACCGCCACCCAGCCATTCAGCCCAGTCCAGCAGAGAGGAGACTAACTCCTGTCATAGGCTCTTTCTACTGTGCCCTATCTTCCCATGAAAATGTGAAGACCCCGTGCTGGCTGGCCCTCGTTAACCCAGTATTCAAAGAAAAATTGAAAAAAATGAAAGGGTTTCCTATGCTGTGTGACCAAGTCTGTCTAAATCCGTATGCGCCCACTTAGTGGTGTTGGAGCACCATTGCCCTTGCACCCTGAAGGCACATTCTCGGGCTCTGCTGCCTGAGACACAGGGAGGGGCACACTGTGCCTGTGTGCCTAGAGGCTGGAGGAAGAGCTTCACTGGGAATGGTACAGGGAAGGGGGCAGATTCCTGAGCCCTGTTACCCTTAGCTCTAGGTGGGGGCCCAAAGTATTCTTGCCCGAGGAAGCCCTGCATAATAGAGTCTTGGTAAGCTACTTCAGAATTCCCACCCACTACTCTGAAGATGCCCGTGGCATGCCACCTCTCCTTCTTAATGCCCACAAAGCATGTCCTAAACCACAAGGCTCCAGGCATGGGCCCCCAGGAAGGCTAGCCCTTGCTTCTCTTACTTTAAAGTTATGTCATCAGAAAAATTAGTGTGCAGTTTTGAACAGACACCAAGGTTGACCATACTCTTCCTTCTGGCTCCCACTTGGGGAGGGAACCCAGTCAAGGCTTTATATGGTGTCTGATACTTGAGGACTTCCCAATCGCCTCCCTTGCCCCCATCTTTTATCTCCTAACTCAGCCTCCAGGCTCTTTTGCAGTGGGATTTTGGCAGGAACAGAGCTATCCGACCTTGAAGGAGGATAGGAGAGGAAGGCCTCTTGGGTTCAGTCACTTACTTTAGCTCCTTTATCTAGGCAACTTCCTGGTCTATCAGAACCACAGCCCACTTCCCCCACTGCCTGTCACTGATAAGGCCCTTGCCAGCTGCCCTCATAATATTCCCAATAAGCAGCCCTTGCCCTTATCCAGCCTAGGGGAATGACTTGGCTAGTTTAGATTTAAGTCCTCACATTCTAGAAGACCGAAGCCACAAACAAACGTTTGGTTTCTGTCATCCCCCTGTGCCAAAAAGACAAACACAGCACATTACAGCAGCTCAGGACAATTTGTGAAATCTGTTATTAACGTGAAATCTACATTGTCCATCTTTTCAGGAAGAAAATGAGATCCCTGCCAGTGTGTTTGTGAAAGAGCCAGCTTCCAGCCCAGCAGAAGAGAAGGAGGAGCTTGCTGATGAAAACAAGTCCCTGGAGGAAACCTTGCACACGGTGGACCTCTCATCAGATGATGAATTGCCCCACGATGAGGAGGCCCTGGAAGACAGTGCAGAGGAAAAGATGGAAGAAAGTAGGGCAGAGAAAATAAAAAGATCTAGCCTCCGGAAAGTAGATAGCCTCAAGAAAGCATTTTCTCGCCAGAACATCGAGAAAAAAATGAACAAGCTGGGGACAAAGATCGTATCCGTAGAGAGGAGAGAGAAGATTAAGAAATCCCTCACTTCCAATCACCAGAAGATATCTTCTGGGAAAAGCTCCCCCTTCAAGGTTTCTCCCCTCACCTTCGGTCGAAAGAAAGTTCGTGAGGGAGAGAGCCCTGCAGAAAACGAGTCCAAGTCGGAAGACATGCCTAGCAGTGACCAGATACCAGATGAGCAGGAAGAGGGCTCAAGAGCAGAGGGTCTTCCTGAAATGTCCCCGCCCAGTGCCCCGGTGGAAGGGAAGAGCAAGGAGGGGGATGCAGGGAGGGCTCCCTCCCGGGGGAGCAACATCGACTTGACAATAAAGGAAGATGAAGAAGGGGAGTCGGTGGCCGTGGAACAGGCCCAGAAGGTTCGCTATGAGGGGGGCTACCTGCTCGCCTCTGAGGATGCAGAGCGGTCCGATGAGGACCCAGTGTCGCCTGCGGTGCTCCAGGTGGACCAGACTGCCTGAATGCAGAGCCCGCTGGCCCCAGCCTGTGCTTCCGTTTCAGTGGGGAACCAGAGTGCAGTCACCCCAGTGTCCTTGTCCAGTCAGCCATCGTTTACTACATCGCAGCGGCACACACAGGCCCGAGATTCACTACCAAGGCAACCTGTCCGGAGCTCTGCTTCTAACTTGCTCTTAGGTTCTGTTTTTGCAGAATCTCTCCAAGATTGCATGGAAAAAGAATGGGAGCAGCTGCAAAACGCTGATCAATTTGGCTTAGTTAGAAAAACCAGAGGCTACTTAAGATACCGGTCATGAAATGTGATTCCTTTCTTGTCATTTCATAAGCTTGCTGAATAGTGTACCAGTACCGTATTGAATTTCCATAGAACTCTGTGAAGCTAATTCTTGTATTTCAAGTGTCTGATATATAATATATATATGTATTGAAGCTGAAGACATAACTACTTTATATTTTCGGGGGAAAAAAACCCACTTTTAAAAAGGTGAAAGAGAAGGTCCAGTTGGTTATTCATTTAATAGAAAACAGTGTCTTATTGAAAATGAAGGAAAAAAACTGAAAGACTATAATAGTCAGGTAAGAAAGTGAGATGGAGAAAAGCCAGGACTATCAGAGAAAGAAAATTAAGGAGAAGTTGGAAAATGAGAGAGACCAGAAAGGAAGAATGCCAAAGAGAATGAAGAGAGAAAAAACTACGTGCTTGGAAATAAAATATTTACAGTATTAACTCAAGTATTCCATTCCTTAAATAATAATCCTAAAGAGTTTCATATGCTCTGGAATAATATGTTCTGTCTTCACAATATTTTTATTTTCTAATATTTTCAAATAATATAAAAACAAAGTTTATTGTGTTAAAGCTACATTTTTCTTAAAAAAAATCAAAGACGTTACAAATATTTCTCCAAGGAGGTTTAAAAGGATATTGTCTCTTTAACATTAGAATGAACATAAATCTTCAGAATTCATCTGTATTGTCTTTTGTAGGAAGTTGGATCATGCTATTCTTTCATGTTTTCCAAATTTGAAATAACCTTTACTCTCCAGATGATGTAATGTAGGTCTAGAAAGATTTTAAAATCAACAGGTTTGAGAAGGGAAGGATTCTGTTTTTCCTTTTTGTACATACTGCTGATTTCATCCCAGGTCATATTTTATTTATGTATTAATTTCACAGAATATTAATATGATTCTTCTGAAAGCATGCTAGTGTATATGGGCACATTCATTCCTACAGGATAATTTTTACTACTGCCTAACATTATACTAAAATATTGCTTTACATATTTTTAATTACAGAATACTACTGTTTTGAGAAAACTATTAAATTTTAGTTAAGAGACGGTTGTGCCAGGGAGCAAACTCCCTACCTTTCGTCCGTACCACTCACCATAAGTAACCTTACAAATATAAGTAATCCACGACCGTATTAACAAACGATACTTTGTGTCAGAGAAGGAAAAATAGGATTAACAGACATATTGATGGCATAACCTTTATAGCTGTGTCCTTATCTTGCAGTAATGTACCCCGAATATTAGATTGTTGAACTAACAATGGCTGTGTTAAAGAAGACTAAATAAACCAAAAAATAAAAAGTATATAACAATGTCAGTTTTTTGGCAGGACAATTTTGGAACAAGCAGAAAGAATTGATTTTTAAACTCTTCCCCAAACAGAGCTGTAATGTTGATTGTTTCAGTCTTGATTTCCCCTATTAACTCTGCTTTCTTTTTCCCCCTGATCTCATTTAGAAATCCAAGTCTCATTCTTCAAGTTTAACTTTCTAGACATCACCTTGCCAGCCTTGGAGAGCATCTGAACTTGTTGCAGCAGCTTGATAAATTTGATAGTTCCATCTACATTTTTATTGTTATAATACCTTAAATAGCCCTGCAAACATGGATGTATTGAACTGTATGTTCAGTTCTTTCACTCAGAGAAACCTTTGTCTTCGGCCCCACTGTGCGCTTGGTGGGAGACTTAATTTCACTCCAGGCCCTAAGCTTGTCTACTTAACCTTTATGAAGTTGCTGTCCCTTTTTGCAACCAAAGAGTTGGGGGATCCAGAGCTAATGTAATGTTTACATTTTTCTTTCCAAAAATGCTTATGCCATTTGTTCCTATAAACTATTTGCATGCTTGTGAAAAGTCACAAGTCACACTTAAATCTTTTTAGATTTTACGGCAAACATTTATTCTGTGTTCCACATTCGAAGCATTAAAATTCTAAGTAATAAAACAGCGAATTAGGCCAGATAATTGTTGGAAAACACATACTGTAGGGATTAGAGAGAGCAGCAGTTGTGGAAATGGAAGCTATTTATTCTGTATTATTGTTGAGTTATTTGCATACTGGTGAGGCTGAAAAGTCCCCAAATTAGATATGTCTTCTTTCTACCCACCCAATAACCCGTTCCTAACTTTATGTGCCTGGTGCTCAAGAACTGGATTAGTTTTCCCCCAAAGATTGGTTATACATTAATAAGCACTGAGATCCATATCTCAGAAATATAATTCAGGAGTAAAGAAGCGTCTATTACACGGATCACAAATCTCACCGAACTACAGCAAAGATGTCACCTTACTGCAAGATTTTATTTTTAAAATGTACAGACATATATATTTCAACAGGAGTATTTTCCTCTTTCCACTTAGGAACCTAGTATATGGCTGAGTTTCTTTTTATGCATGAAAATAAAAGCTCCACGCTAAGGCCACTTCTGCACAAAATAAAGATTTTTCATATTTATTGTATGATGAAAACCCAAAATGTTTCTGTTTTTAGCACTGCTCGTGAGTTTCAGTCCACCATCAAGAGACTAGAGGCGGCTCCTTCCACACAGCCAAGCTGCTGGTGTAAGTAAAGGTTATAATGAAAGGCATTTCCGACATTAAGACACGAATGCCCAAGCCCAGTTAATTCTTGCTTGAAAGTTTGTTTACTGCCCTACAGCCCAGGTCTAAATGATTTTATAGCGGAGATTGGGAGTCTGAGGGATTGAGGTGCAGGCAGCGATCATTATTAACAGTTCCATAGCAACCACAAGTCTTTTCCTAAAAACCAAGACTCTAACACTGCAAAACAAGTTTCAGATGAAATTGGCATTGCGACCTTTGTATTCTGCTCGATCTGGGTGTCGAGATAAAGACTTCAGCAGCCAGGAGCTCATTCCTAAAGGGAACAGGCAGTAACTCACATTATTACATTATTACATCCTTACGATCTAGGCTCCTCATTTTTGTTTTAACCATTGCATTACCCTGTGGTATTTGAAACTCTAAAAGTATTTCTTTTTTTTTTATTTTTTTTTAAGATTTTATTTATTTATTTGACAGATCACAAGCAGGCAGAGAGGTAGGCAGACACACAGAGAGAGAGAGAGGGAAGCAGGCTCCCTGCCAAGCAGAGAGCCCGATGCAGGGCTCAATCCCAGGACTCCGAGATCATGACCTGAGCCAAAGGCAGAGGCTTTAACCCACTGAGCCACCCAGGCACCCCTCTAAAAGTATTTCTAACTCTTCACCCAAACTGCCCCAATTAAGAAGCCACACCTTTAGCAAAATGACCTGATATTCACACATGTCAAGACTTCCCACTGTAAGATGGGCATAAGATCAGTTCACTAAATACTTTTTGGGCAATGCCACCATTTGCTAAAACTCTTAGTGTCCAAAGCAATAAGGTGAGAGCACGGGGGAGAGGGAAGCAACGTTTCTGAGAGCTCACTTTATGCCAGTTGGGTACCTACCATATGCTAAGCACAAGTATTCTCTCACTTAAGATATTTATTTGAGAGAGAGAGAGAGAGAGAGAGAGAGAGAGAGAGAGCACAAGCAGGGGAGAGGGGCTGAGGAGGGAGCCCCACTTGGGGCTAGATCCCTGGCCCCTGGGATCATGACCTGAGCCAAAGGCAGAAGCTTAACCGACTAGCCACCCAGGCGGCCCAGTATCTCTCATTTAATCCCACAAATCCTATTAGGAAAGTACTGGTTTTGCACCTGAGACTTTTGAAGTTAATTTACTACAACTAGTAAGATGTTGAGTGGGGAAGGGGGGGAATCTCCAGAGTTCTTGATGGCTCTAAGTTCTCACTCTCGTTAGAATTTCTTTTTCCTTTGAAGTTCACCAACTTAAGACTTGTGCAAGTCTACATAACTACTGAATGTCAGAGTCAGTGCCCAACCCCAGTCTGAGATCCATGCTGCTGCCAACACAGACTCCTAACGGTCTCATCCCACTGTGCTTAATTATGAATCACTTTATGGGCTCTGGGATGGTATAGTAGTAACTTCGTTTGTCGTCCCATATATGGCATCAGATACAGCTGCCCTTTATAAATGATTTTGGTACTTGTCATACCAAGGCTAAGAAAACACAGCTCACAGTTCCCAGGAAGCCACAGAGAGACGATTATTCAGGTCTGCTGAGGCCACCCTGGGGCTCCAAAGCTCCTTGGCATCACCCCTTGTCAGTAGCCGTGGGGCTCACTTTGGGCATGGTTTAATAAGGGCAAGCTGTCAGCGAGGTACTGGAATCAGCTAGCTCCAAGATGGCACAAGTCTGCCTCAAACTCTTCAAGTAAGAGCAGTCATATCCCTGTGTCCTACTAGAGAAATTGCTATCTCCTGCCGGACGCATCCTCTCACAGGCTGAGAAAACGAGCAAACATCAGAGCAGCATGGGGGAAATGGGGGGGTGGTTTGGGGTGTGGGAGGGGTTCAGGAGATCTGGTGAATCTTGAGGACATAGAGACCTAGCCTCTGAGTATAACTCCTATGAAATCATCTTCTCAAGGAAAATAGGAGCTAGGTCAAACAAATGCTGATGTCTCCATTTCTGTGGGCAAGCCATCAAAGAAAACCCTCAAGGCCAGCCCTCTCTCATCAAAATGTATGCTGCAGGCAGCGACATCTTCCAAAGGCTTTGGCAGTGGTCACAAACTCAAATGCCTACAGGGCTCACACGGGAGTAAAAGGGCTCAAGATGGTGGCAGCAGCTGAAGCAAAATTGTTACACGTGGGCATGATGGGGCACCTTTACAATTCATCTGCCCGGAGGCAGAGCCTTTTTCTAACTCCCCAAAAGGGATGGTACCTTCTAGGTACCACCCTGGACTGTGGTGAACCGACAGCCATTACCCAACCCCAGTTAAGATCACTTCAGCTTCTTTCGGGAAAGGCCAAAATTCAGATCTCTTTTTTCATGAAAATCTCCTGGTTTTTAATTTTTTGGCAACGAGCTCAAATCATTTTAAAATATTGCATGAACCAATCAACTGTCCGCTGTTGGGACATAGCCTAGGCGTAGACCATCCGTTTCTGACTCCACGTCCACAGGGATGAAGCTCTTGGGTCCTCCTTCCCCACCCTGAGGCATAGATGGGCGAATAGAAAGCTAGTAACAGGATTGGATTTGCCTTGAGAAAAAGCACAAAAAACCTTCTTAGGGAAATAAGAAATACAAAAATACTCTTGCCAGAACTCGTGAGAAATTTTTTCTTGCTGCTTCCTAAATTTGATGTTAATGCTGCTTAGTTAACGTGCCGAGGAGATAGTCGCCAATCACATTGGAAGATGGTTATGTGTTCTCTAACAGGAAAGCACCACTTGCTGTTAATAGCATTGCTACCTACCTGTGGGTTACCCACAGAGCCCTTGGATGTCTGAAGGATTAGTATTTTTGGCAAACTAAGCATAGGTTATGACTACCCCACTTCTATGTTCTATTTGAAAACTACCTAATCCTGTCAATAACCTGGACTTTCTGTGGATGACAAAAGTTAACTGTGCATTCTGCTTTGCCGTATGTCATAACAAGATTGCCGGCCAGCACCGCACATCTTCAACTCTTTATTGTGAGTAATGAGATTCTAATGGGAAAAAACAGGGCTCAATTTTTTGAATTCTAAATTGAGCCTTCAGAACTCAGGGTTGAGTTCTGAACTCAATAGTTAGAACTCAGGGTTGGGGGAAAAAAAAAACTGGAACAGATGTAGCACAAGAGGCAAGATGACCTTCATTAAGGAGAAACTTTTGCTTGCAACCACCTGAAGCTCTAAGAAAGCACAAGGATTAGCTGGGTTCTCTGAGGTCCCCTGCATGTTAATTATCTCCCAAACCTCGGCAACATGCGGAGAAAAACAGTGTTCTGGTGAATGTGCCCTTATTTGGAAAACAAAACTTCTTAGGGACTTTAAATCAATAATTTTAAGTCACTACATAATAAAAGGAAGTCCCCTTCCAGGGTGGATGGAGGAAAGCAGTATCTTAGTTTATGGGGTTGCCCCTGAAATTAACCAGAGAAAGTGAAACTGATGTACGCTGGGTATAATTTCATTATAACCTAGAGTTCTCTTTTTTCTTTCTACCATAATTCTTTTTATTGTCAGAGACCAAAAGATCCTTCCCAACTACCTTGTAGCTAGATTTTCAGAGATTAAATAAAAGCAGTTAGACCTGAATTATGCAATAACCACAGGAAGGTTTTCTCTTTCTAAAATTTCTGCAAGAAGCATTTAAAAACCATCCTGTTGGGGGGGGGTTGGGTGTCATCCTTGAGCAGGGGTCATGCTAATCTTCTTTGTATTGTTCCAGTTGTAGCATATGTGCTGCCGAAGCGAGCACTAAAAATCATCTTGTTTTATTGACATTAATACATTTATTCAGCATCACATTGGGTCCGCGGATAAAAGAGTAAGAGAAGAGTCTTTGCCATTTAGAAACTTTCTACTGAGAAAAGGGAAAGTGCTGAGAATCCCCCAGGTAAAGAATTTGAACTTATAGTAGCAAAGCAAGAGGAAACAAATAATTTGAAAGAAATATAAATCTTCAGCCTTGAGGAAGTTGTTATTTGAGAAATAGTCACTCAAGATAGTTACTGGAGGGGCGCCTGGGTGGCTCAGTGGGTTAAAGCCTCTGCCTTCAGCTCAGGTCACGATCTCAGGGTCCTGGGATCGAGCCCCGCATCGGGCTCTCTGCTCAGCATGGAGCCTGCTTCCCCCTCTCTCTCTGCCTGACTCTCTGCCTACTTGTGATCTCTCTCTCTGTCAAATAAATAAAAATCTTAAAAAAAAAAAAAAGATAGTTACTGGAGATACTGTAGCTTGGCTGTATAGTGTATCATAAATGTCCAGGATAGAGATGCAAGGAAGCAAAATTATGGAGTGTGTAGTTGTGCGGACTTGAAGAATACACAGGATTAGGAATTTTTCTGCTCTAAAGTATGAAACAAAATGATAGAGGGGAGACTGAGTGGAAGAAAATCTATAGTCTTCAAAATGCAACATTGACAGTAAGCACATTCATTTGTTTTAATTAACAAGTAAATATTGGACACATGCTGTCTGCAAGCCCTGGGAGAGGCCCTGGGCTCACTAGGTAGATGGGAACAAACCCAACAGACATGCTCTCCCCTCTTGCTGTCCCAGCATGGCCCGCGATAAACTGCTTGCTTTAGTCACTCTCTGGCCAAAAGTGTTCAATTGGTTTTGGTTTTGGTTGTTTAATTTAGGGAATTTTCCCTCCTGAAAACACATTACTAATTTATAATGTTACATACTATCTTTTCTAGGATGAGACAGGGATGAATAAATTTAAAAATACAATGAAAATCAATGAGAAATTTTGACTTTCCTTCGGTACAGTAACTTAACATCCAACTTCAAAAGCACATGTTATCCTTACAATAAGGGTTGGGTTTTTTAATAGCATTTCTTAAGTTTCTTTATTTAATTAAGAATATAATTAAGCAGGGGAAAAATGGCCCATAAGCCTAGTGGCCAGATAATCCCTGATGTAATCGTTCATTTTCTTAAAAATATTACAGAAAACTAGTAGTTTTCTGTCACTATGTAATAAATGACCACAAACTCAGCAGCATTAAACAGCACCCATTTATTAGCTCTCGGCTCTGTTGGTCAGAAACCCAGCATTACGGGGCTGGGTTCTATGCTCCGTATATCCAAGGCTGAAATCAAGGTATTGGCTGGACTGAGTCCTTGTCTGGAGGCTCTGGGGAAAATCTGCTTCCAAGCTCCCTCTCCTTAGCAGAACCCAGTTCCCTGCAGTTGTAGGACAGAGGCCCCCCTTTGCTAGCTGGCTATCAGTCAGGGACTGCTCTCAGCTCCTAGAGGCTGCTCACATCCCTTACCATGTTGTCCCCTCCATCTTCACATCAGCAATGGCATATTCAACCCTTCCTGTTCTTTGAATCTCTGACTGCTTCTCCCTTTTGTTCTTTACCTCCCTTCCCCACCCCCCTTCCTTCTCTTTCTTCTTCTTCCAGCCAAAGAAAACTCTGTTTTTAAAGGGCTCCTGCGATTAGGTCACGACTACCTGGATAATCTCTCTTAAATTACATCACAGAACATAAATAAAATCACAAGAGTAAAATTCATCATATTCACAGAGCTGAAGATTATGCAAAGCATGTAATCCAGGGAAGTGGGAAATCTTGGGTCCATCTTACAGTTTTGCCTACACATAATGAAACATGGTGAGGAAATTCAAACGATGTGAGGAGGTCCATATTAAATGGAAATTGAAGCCAGCCCTTTCCCACTTCTAACATCATATTCCAGTGGTAACCATGGTCAACAGTTTTCCTACCTATCCTTCTAGAGAAAAAATATAAAAGACATATATGCATCTCTACATTTTCCCTGTATATTTAAGTATCCAGGATCTTCTTGAGTTAGCTGTTCTCTTGTACTCTCTCGAGGCACTCCTTCCTTAGTGGCAAATATGGATCTACATTATTCTTTTTCACAGCTATACAGGAGATTTTTATTTCCTTAATAATTACACAAGAATAAGCAAAGGGAGCAGCAATGACTCATTCCTAGGATGAAGACAGATTATTTATTATTCCAAGGATTTTTAAACTGTGGAGACAGTTTGCAGAAGATCCATTGTTCTTTCTTAGAACAGATGGATTCTCCTGGAGTTCTTATTTTGGGAGAGAGTCAACTAATTTCTCTCCAAAGTAAAGTTAAATAATCACTTCTGGAGGAAGTGATCTATTTAGACACAAAAGGATTTTAACAGAATTTCCTCACATGTAAAGGAAAAGTCCAAAAACAGAAGGAGAAAGACGAGGAGGAAAAGGAAGGGGAGGAGGAAAGAAAAGATGAGGGAGAGGAGAAGAAGAAAGAGGAAAAGAAGGAAGAAAATAGAAAAGCAAAATAAACCAGCTGAAACTAAACTGAAGTCAGGAATTCATCTGTGCTTCAGGACAGGAATAAAGCTCCACCCTCTGACCATTACCTTATCTTTTCTCCATAGCAACACCAAAGAAATAAAAAGTATTTCATTTTTTTTCCATAAAAGATGGCATTTCTTTCTAATTATTGTCATTCTAAAGTTCTTGAACTACAATGTCTGATCTATGGCTTTTGAATACCAATTTTTCATATCTGTCTCTTCTAAGTACAAAAAGACAAAGAGACTTCCACTACCTTTCATCGTTCTTTGAATGGGACTAGACATTAACAAAATAGATTTACATTACTAGTCATAACCTGCAACTCCTGAAGCTCCCACAAAACTCAGATATTCAATTTTTTCTACAGAAATGACAAGTTGCTCTGCTTTCATCAATTTAAATGAAAACACAGTAAACAATAATAATGGTCCCAATTTCCATGAACATTTTCTCTGTGTGAGGAGTCCACGAGCTGAAAGTTTCTCTGCAGAGCTTGGCCTACTGCTCTGAGATGGAGATAGGCTACAAACAACCTGTGAACACTCAGGAATTTGTGGTAATACCTGAAGAATGTGTGATTTGCTCTTCAAATCAGAATTTTTCATCTCCACTCTCTAGAGAGGTATCCTAAAAGGACATCCCTCAAAATTCCTACCGGGACATGGAGGAAGGCACTTTGATAGTAACTTAGCAGCAATTCAAGAACAAGCCCCAAGATTGTATAAGCCAATTGCTAATGAGACAAATCATAACAGAGGAGCTACGAAGAAATCCCATACTGCACTTAGACCCAGGCAAGCAGGGACTCTGTCCTGTGCCTGCTCCTCAGGGAGCCCCATCCGTTAAAGAACCTTCTAAGAAATTTTCTAAATTCCCTTCTGGTGCCTGGGACCAGCCAGGGATGGTGTCATTAGACAGGATGACTCAGATCAGATCAGGACCCTTGTGGGCCCCAGTCTCCATTTCTCCTTTTCAGACTATCAAACCTTTATCCCCTACAAGCAGTAGACCAGCTGCCCCCAAAAACCTTCAAGAGGGAAACCCTGCCAGTCAGCAGAATATTTCTTTTATGAAGGTCTGAGAGTCTGGATGAGATGGGGCCCTCTGAAATAGTACTGACCTGCTAATTTGAGGAAATTCACATTTCTGAGGAACACAGGACAAGTTCAGAGCTCTGGGATACTGATGATACCACCAATCCCTGGGCTTGAGACACCCATGTGAGCTGGTACAAGAGTTCTCCAAACAGAGATGCCACTTCCAGTCTGTAGCACCAAGAAAGCAAGATGGCAGGGTATCCTCACCTAGGGCTGTCATTGTACTTCTTCCTCAGCTTCCACACCACATGTCAGGCTGTTTTCCCACAGTTGCCTCTGTTGTCTCCTTTAAGAGCTTTGGAGACCTTTGTTCCCCTATGTCCAGTGATTCTTCTGATCCATATCCTCTTTTGCCTTACATCATGTGTTGATGTTTGTTCTCTGCCAGGGTAGTCTTAAGCCATGCTAAATGAAGGACGGACATTTCTTATTCAAATGAGACCACTCTTCCTATCCCCTTGAGGCTTACTAATCTTCTCCATGAGTTGGAAGTGATAGAAGTCAGGGACTAAGCCAACACTGAAAGAGAGCATACTGTAGGAAAGTTGTGGTCACCACCTAAAGAGTTGAAGAGAAGACATAATTGGAAGATGTATCATTCTATATTTTGAACAATAATTTTGGCATAACCAAAAAAAATTATCATTCACATTTTCCTGCATATACCATATAAGACTTGCATTTGTGGTCATTACCAAAAAAGCACAGTAACAACCTTTGAGACAGTTGGGATATCAGTGTTCATACCATAATGGATGATACGGAATCATAAGTAACAATATAACCAGCATTAAATAAATGGTCTTAGGAACTACAAAGGCAAAAAGATCTATATTGTTTCAATTCACACAAGATCTGAAGAGTCATGGCATTGTGAATAACAGCATTGCTACCTTTTTGTCAAATGATGGGAGATATGAAATTAGCCAGGAACCATTCATTTGACAATAAAAAACAAGATATAGCACATAGCTACTAGTTACTATGAAAAATATTTATGTGCAATGATCAGACAGTAAACAAATGTATAAATAGCTCTACTTAATTCTTTATTCTGAATATGTATTGAAAATTACCATAACTTACACAGGCCTATGAATTCTGTAGCACTTTTTTTTTTTTTAAAGATTTTATTTATTTATTTGACAGAGAGAGAGATCACAAGTAGGCAGAGAAGCAGGCAGAGAGAGGGGGAAGCAGGCTCCCTGCTGAGCAGAGAGCCCAATGTGGGGCTCCATCCCAGGACCCTGAGATCACGACCTGAGCTGAAGGCAGAGGCTTTAACCCACTGAGCCACCCAGGTGCCCCAGCACTTTTTTAAATCAAGTTTTTATATAGACAGAGACCCTACAGAAAAGGGACACTTTATATCCTAGGGACACTTTGCCTGGGACACTTTATATCCTAGGAATAGCCTTGAGGAGAACTCCTAAGAAAGGGTAGGAGGTAATTTACCAACATACAATTTCATCTTTTCTCAGTATGGAAACAGAAGATTTCACATTACGTGGTTTAGGAATCTGCATGCCTTAATTTAGCAAATATTTTATATACACAATGAGATAATTACCATTATGCATTGCAAAGACTTGGGGACTTTTGCAATTTTTTTTGTGAGTTTTCTCTCTCTCTCTCTCTCTTTCTCTCTTTCTCTCTTTTGTAGCTGTATGCTTTTGTATTTTCCCTGCTTGAAGATAATTCTCAATTATTCAGTTTTGCCTTATTCATTTAGTAAATTTTTTTTAAAGATTTTATTTATTTATTTGACAGAGAGAGAGACAGAGAGAGAGGGAACACAAGCAGGAAGAGTGGGAGGAGAAGCAGGCCTCCCACTGAGCAGGGAGCCCCATGCGATACAGGGCTCGATCTCAGGACCCTGGGATCATGACCCGAGCCGAAGGCAGACGCTTAAAAACTGAGCCACCCAGGTGCCCCTCATTTAGTAAATTAAGAGCATAAAATAAATGCTTTATTTCTAGATTGTCTGACCTCCAACTTGAGTATTTTTAGATGGCCTTACTATGTCATTAGTTGGTAGAAACTCAGACAATGTAAATTAATTTTTATGTTAGCCTTAAAGTTTTTAATTATGGAAGAAAATTCACTCTAATGATCAGGTAAATGCATGCTAACATATCAGATTATTTCTGAAATACCAATCACTTGGATTATTATCTTTGCCTTTTATATGAACATTTATAATTAAAGTTTAACTGTTTAAAGGCTTCCATAATATCAACAGTATGTTTTTTAAATCACTCATATTTGTACCTATAAAAAATTACATATTTATTGATGATTAATGATTAATCTGGTCAAATAATTATTTGGCCAAACTACTAAAAGAGGTTGATAGGGAAAGTTCTAGTTTCAGTTGAAGAGATTATGGTTTATTTCTAAAAATGGGCAAAAAAACAATTAGGAAAAAAAAATCAGAAAAAAAACCATTAAATTTTAAATCAATATATTAAACCAACTCAGACATGATATAGACATTCTAGAAGCATATGTCCTTCCTCTTACCCAATAATGTTTTACCCTGCCAGATTCTGACTTAGGAAAATGCTATTAGAAATGCTTGAGCTAATCAAAGTAAACATTTTATTCTCCTGGGCTTTTAAAATTTCAAATTCCGTTGCAATTCCTTTCACTGAATCTTACAAATATGAAAAAGAATAAAACATTCTAAGAACACAGCACATTAAAATGTAAAATTTGAAGTTCATTTTTATTTTTACTTATTTTTATTATTTTTTTTTAATTTTTATTTATTTATCTGACAGAGAGAGACAGCAAGAGAGGGAATACAAACAGGGGGAGTGGGAGAGGGAGAAGCAGGCTTCCTGCCGAGCAGAGAGCCCGACTCGGGGCTGGATCCCAGGACCCTGGGATCATGACCTGAGCCGAAGGCAGACGCTTAACCAACTGAGCCACCCTGGTGCCCCTGAAGTTCATTTTATATTCCAAATTTTTGTCTACTATAAAGCTTAAAGACAAATATTATATCACTGCCACAATTCTTGTTTTCAAAACTGTAAGATATTTCTCATTTAGATGGAGATGGTTATAAAATGCATGTAGGCCATAGAGAAAATAGGGGGGTATAATTCAAATTTTCTGAAGTATTTCTTTTGCCTGGCCAAGTCTTGCCTCCCTCCCTGGGATCAGACAGGATACAAAGTAACCAACTTTCAAAGGTCTATCTAGCCATTTCAAAGTGGCATGATAATCATATGGTGAGTGAAGAATAGATTTTGAATATGGACACTGGTAGCTACAATAATTACATCTACTTTCTTAGTAATGAGCAGCAAGTCCCAAGCTTTTTTTTTTGGAGTTTCAACAACAAAATGTGTTTATATTTTCTTAAAAAGCAGTGGCCTTTGGGGCGCCTGGGTAGCTCAGTGGGTTAAAGCCTCTGGCTTCAGCTCAGGTCATGATCTCAGGGTCCTGGGATTGAGCCCCACATCAGGCTCTCTGCTCAGCAGGGAGCCTGCTTCCCCCTCTCTTTCTGCCCGCCTCTCTGCCTACTTGTGATCTCTCTCTCTGTCAAATAAATAAATAAAAATCTTTAAAAAAAAAAAAAAGCAGTGGCCTTTTTGGAATGTAATCCCTGGGAAAGAGCCTTAAAATGTGAAAGTCTGTGATCTTCACAAATAAACTGTAAGTTGTACTATAAAAACAATCACCTGAGGAGCACCTGAGGGGTGGCTCAGTCAGTTAAGCATCTGACTCTCGAGCTTGGCTCAGGTCATGATCTCAGGGTCACGAGATTGAGCTCTGCATCGGGGCTCCAGGCTGAGTGTGGAGCCTGCTTAAGATCCTCTCTCTCCCTCTTCCTATGCCAACACCCCTTGCTCCTGCTCTCGCTCTCAGGTGCTTTCACATTCTCTCACTCCCTGTCTCAAAAAACAAAACAATTACCTGACTTTTCAGGTACACTGACCTTCAAAAGGATGTATCCCAAAGATTAAATGCTAATAGCTTTACATTTTCTGAATCTAGCAAAAATCACCAGTGAACATAAAGAAATTGAACCAAAATTATGGCTTAATAGAAAATAGCAGAGGCACAGGGCAGGGGGGGAAGTAAGGGGGGGGTTCAGTTGGTTAAGTGGTCAACTCTTGGTTTCGGCTCAGGTCATGATCTCAGGGTCCTGGGATTGAGTCCTGAGTGAGGCTTCCATTGAGTGGGAAGTCGGCGTCAAGATTCTCTCTCCCTCTGCTCCTCCCCCCTGCTCCTCCCCTTGCTCTCCCCCTGCTCTCTCTGTCTCTCTCAATAAATAAATAAATAAATAAATAAATAAATAAATAAATAAATATTTTTTAAAAATAAAGAAAATAGCAAGCACTTGCTTGCTATAAAAGAAGGTTGTAGATTTAATTAGAAGATATTGATTATAAATAAGCAATAACGTGGTAGATACGAAGATCCAGTTTCTTCAGACCAAAATACTGTATTGAGAATCAGTAATATTCAGTTTGGCTTATCAGTCAACATTTTCAGACATTATGTTTGGTTCAAAGCACAGTTTTCATGTCTGCAAAGGGCTGAAATTTCCACTGTGGAGTCATGTATCTTTGCCCCACCCCACAGAAATAAGTCCTTTAAAACAGTTCTGTTCCCTGTGTCTTTTTTCATCACCTCTATGTATGTTCTGTTTTTCTAAGCAGCGGGGGTCAACCTGACATTTCCTGGAGGACTGAGCCTGTCAGCTAGAATCATCGCTCTTCCAGTTGCTGAACCAGCCCACCCTCGTGCCACTAGCTGGTAGCGATTACAAGGAGACTTTCAAATTTTGCAAATTTTCTGCCTGGATTAGAATGGGCTCTAGGCCAATTTCCTTAAAACCAGTACAGATTTTCCGACATTTACCCCATCACCTTTCTAATGACAAAGGACCCTGAAAACACCTATCCTTTCAGACATGGATGGACTACTTGATTCCAAGTGAAAATCTTTTCTCGTGTCACCCAGATGACAACCACATACTAAGGCCATCATAATGGCTGTTCCTATTGTGGCAGGACACAGTTCTAATTTGAAAGCAAAGCTTTTAGAAGGAGTGCTATAAATAGAGTTAGTATTAGACAAACCTACCAAAATGGAAAGAAGGGAGTAGGAATCAGTGGTTGGGTTCAAATTTCCAACCTTTGTGGCTTTGATACTCTGCCAACCACGCTTCTTTCGTGTAAGCTAATGGATAAAAGTTGCACAGAGAACAGTGACGAACTGAAGGAATTTTTCTTTCGCTGCTGCAAAGGTTTATTAAGGATCAATAGAATAGACTTCAACAATTTGGAGACAGTCGTTTGTTTTCAGAGGAATTCTGGTTCATGATGGCAGTGTATTGGTTAATTCGTCACAGCGAAATAAGTGAAGATATATTGGCAAACTGACTGTTGTAGGTCTGGACACCTTGGAATCAAAGACTAAGCTGGTAGCTCCAGTGCACATGGATTGAAGGGGTGCTCTTCAAGGAAAGCTCTCCAGGGGAGGGTCTGACAAGCAGGAGAGGGGAAAGGAATCTGGGCAGCAGCTCCCACAGCATCTACTACATTCACTAATTGCGATCCACTCAGAAATTAAAAAAATACCTAGGACTCTGGCAAATTTTAGTCAGACTGGAAAGGGTCACCTCTGTATCAACAGGTGAAGTCATGGGGATGGAATGGCCGGCAATCTTACCCAGTTGCCTTTAATTGTATTATAACCTATGACTTGTGCTTCCTTTGCTTGTTAACAATCCACAGCCTCTGACATAATGTATCCTTAACCTATTTTGGTGCTCTTAATTCAGAATTATTCCTTCTTCCCGCATGAAAGAAAAGCTGCCAGTTTTGAGAATATCCATTAAGTTAAGGGCACAAGTCAAAATGTTAACATTCAACTCAAAGAAAAAGCAGTAAGACTCTATAAATCACAAAACGCAATTCTTTTTTTAATGAAAGAATGAAGTTTTCCATGAAGAGATGGGGGTTGGGTAGAAAGAAGTTTCCTCAGCTCAGGTGTAAGTTTTATTTGCATTTCGTGAGTCCTTTTACATGGACATCCTTTACCCAGTAAGAAATGCACACTTCTGCTGTGGTTTGTGACTGCCCCCATTTTTCAATTATGGGCATTAGAAATTCCAAACATGCTGTGAGTCATTTTTACCTTCTTTCCTCCCAGACGCCGTGCTGGAGATGGAGTGATTCGCATTTTCATTGTTGCTCTGTGGTGTACTGAAACAGTCAAAACAAATCTAAGTCTTTATTATCCACAAGTAGATAGGAAATAAGAACCCAAAGGCTGTATAGCAATAAATTTGGTAGTCTTTACCCAGATGGGCTTTTGAAACCACAAAAAACTCAAAAGTATTATTTTGTACCTCCAACTTCTCTCCACTCCATTTTGAGGTGATTAATTTCATCTGATGTCTAGAGAACAGACAGCTTTATATTTGAGTTCATTATAAAAACAGAGAAAGAAAAGATTTGCCTACCTCTAAAGGAAAGTCCATTTCTTTCTCTTTTGACCTAATCAATAAGAAAAGGCATTAAGTACAATGGCTTTAAAATCTTAACTAGAAATGCCAGTTTGGCCACAAAAGGCTTTGGTAAAAGGGCATGCAGAAATCCATGGGGAGGGTCATCATTACAATAATCCACCCAGGATGGTTTGATTTCCGTACCTCTGAGTCCAGATATTTGTCCTGGATTCTGCAGCTAGCCAAGTCAGTGGGATATTTTTTTCTGAGGCAAACAAATCTCCCCGTTTCATACTGATCCAACCTAATTCTAGCCACCCAGCCTACACATTATATATTTCCTATTTTGAGAAAAACATTCCTGGAACAAGGAGTGGGCAGTGGACTCAATTCTATTTTCCACTAAATTAAGACACCTTACAGATAAGGAAAGTCACATTTTCTGTGACAGGGAAGAGGCAGAATACTTGCTGTGGTGAAAAAAATCACAAACCGAGAACCAGAGGATAAGAGGAAAATGGCAGATTGACTTCCGGTTAAAGGACAGCTGTAAGCTATTACAAGCCTCCCTCCGGCATGCTCCCTCCTTCCTCAGCTCCATCCACATCCATAAAGAAATAATTTCCCAAAAGCAGAGCGAAATTCCAGCTTCACAAGGGCTTCTAACCCCGGCCTCACACAAGCAAGGCAAGACCTTCAAATTATAATTAGCTTTCACTGACCCTTCTCCAAACATCTTTTAGCCTGGGAGCAACAAGAGCTGTCAGTCAGCATGACCAAATCACTGCTATTTTTGTCAGGGCTCAGTGGCCATTCTTGTGGCCACAATTGTGTCCAGACCTTCTCTAGAGGGAGAGTACTGAGGATCAGTATAGTTCTGTTCACACTCAGATCAAGTTGACATGCCATGTCTGGGAATCGGAATCCTGGTTTGAAGAGTAAATGGCAACTTTTGGTTTTGTTATTGGAGCAAGACACTAAGACTTCATTTTTAATATTTGTTATTTAGTCGGGGGGATCAGTGACTGCATTTATGAAATGTACTCATAAAGTAAGTAAGAAGGAGAGGAATATGGAGAAGAAGGAGAAAAGGGGTAGAAACTTCTCGTTAAAATTTTGCCAAGTTTACAAGGAGGCTAAGATTAGACCAGTTTTCTGAATTAGGACTAACATGAATTTACCTCTTTAATGAGCCAGAGCTCAGTCTCACAACAGAAAATTTTACCTCTTCAGAAATTCAACTGAGGAAAACGCAAGTTAGGTGGACAGAAGTGCTAAAGCCAGAGGAACAGCCTCTTTGCTAATAGAATTAATTGACATTTACTTCATGTTTAAAGGTGTCAGGTGCTATTAAGAGTTCAATGCTAATATGAAGTGGATCACCTCCAGAACACAAGCTAGTCAAAGGGATTAAAGCCCAGCTGGAACATTTACTAGCTGTGTACCCCTCGAAAATGTATTTCTGGGTTTTTCTCCATTTTTTTTTTCATTTGTAAAATGAGTGTTGGAAATAATCCCCATCTCACAGGTTGTCATAAGGCCAAAGGAGTTAGGACATGTGAGCCATTCAACATAGAAACTAACACATGGAAAAAGTTTAAATAAGTGTTGGCTATTACCATTATCTCTCTTACTAAAGATGAAAAAGTGAAAGTCTAAAGGGTAAGTGGCTTTCTCAAGGTCACAAAGTGAATAATGAGTAAAATTCGGATTTGAATTGAGGCGACCTATCTCCAAAGTTTGAGTGCTTACACAGTAAACCTTAACACCCCCCTGACAAGCAAGTTCCCCAGGGCCCAATGTGATTTGAATTCAGCCCTTTCGGACAAGGCAGGAGCAGCACAGCAACAAGATGGCGATGGGTTCTTTTGGCCCAAAGCTTGTGGCAGATCATGAGCCTAAGTACGGAACGATTAGCCACTACAAAGGCTGACTGATACTACAAACTTGAAGGCAGTATTAATTCCTCAGTAGAGGGAGGGGTCAATTCAGGAAAAGTTGTTGACTGAAACTAGATTTCTCTCCTCAAATTTAAGCATTATCATGAAATTAAAAAAAATAACTCACAAATTAATAGCTTCAGTGAGGGCATAGTATTTCACCTAAAGCAAATAGAAATTATCTTTTGTGGTAGAAAGGTACACAAGTTCCAAACTAATAAATGAGTTTTATATTCACATGCTAGATATTTTGTCATATGATACCTCACTCGATCTCTGCCATAACTTCATGTATTGGAAATTGTTAGCTTTGCTTTATGGATGAGAAAATAGAGAGGTTAAATGAAAATGTCACAAAATGGCAGAGCTAGAATTTGAAACCATGTATCAACCATGAAACACACACTGCCTTACTGCTTGTGTGGTGATGCTCTGTTTACGTATAAAAATTGCAAGCACTGGGGCTCCTGAGAAGCTCAGTTGGTTGAGTGTCTGACTCCTGGTTTCAGCTGGGTTGGTGATCTCGGGTCCTGGGAGCACTGCACATTGGGCTCCCCACTCAGCAGGGAGTCTACTTCCCTTCTCTCTCCCTCTGTTCTTCTCCACACGTGCACGTGCACTCTCTCTCTCTAAAATAAATAAATAAGTCATTAAAAAAATCGCAAGGTCTTCCCTTATACAATAGTATTATCTTAGCATGGCTAGTCATGCAGTTAAAAGGTTTAATAAATGTTATTTTTCCTTCTAACCAGACACTTAAAAAGCCCTTTGGAATTTTATTTTTTTTTAAAGATTTTATTTATTTGACAGAGAGAAACACAGCGAGAGGGAACACAAGCAGAGTGAATGGTAGCGGGAGAAGCAGGCTTCCTGCCGAGCAAGGAGCCTGATGTGGGGCTCGATCCCAGGACTCTGTGCTTAACGACTGAGCCACCCAGGTGCCCCTCCCTTTGGAATTTTAAAAGACTTATACTTGTATTCTGTTAAATAGAGTTAAGGAAGGCATTACTATACCCACTTAACTGATTGAAATACTGAGACTTGTAAAGAGTAACTCTCTCCAATCATAAAGTTTTTAAGTAATGCCACAGGCCTAGCCCTCTGGGTTTTTCACTATACTGCATTCCCTACTTTCGGCAACACTATCCCAAATAGCCTGTTAGAGGATCTAAAAATATAATCATTTCCCCAAACATAAATGATTTTTATCAAAAGGCAAAGATTTCAGATGTCTATACAGCCATCCCAAAAACATTTCCACAGAGACAGAGTTTTGAACATGTGAGTCTCCTGAGATTGATAGATCTTTGGGATCTAACTAAAGCTACTGACGGATACCTTTGGGCTCTGGTTCTCCTAGAACAGCCACAAATATCATGTGGTTTACAGGCTCAAGACAGCTTAATGACCAAGAGTGCCTGCTAGCTGTTGGTGGATGGCCATGAGGCATGAAAGAATGGCAGTTCTTGTAGGAGATGTGGTAATTGAGACAATGCCAATTTTTTTCTTGTTTGTCTCCTGACTGTGAATAGATTAAAGCAAAAGGAAGAAAAAAAAAGAAAAGGAAGGAAAAAAAAAATCAAACCACCAATGTCTGCCACGCAGCACCCAACAGCAATCACCTTAGCACGAAGCTAGTTGAACTTACAACACCTTAGCTTTGCATTGAACATTCGAGATTCAAAAAGCAGCATGCCTGATTTTGCCATTCCCTCCCTCTACAGGATCAAGGGAGGGGAAAGATAAGCTTGCAGAAAGAAAGAAAGAAAGAAAAAAAAGCTTTGATTCTCCACATGTATTTATTTATGCAGGAAGGAAAATGTCTTTGCTGCCATCTCTAGATGGAAGAGCACTGGGTACCGGAGGAGGCCTCCCAGCTCATAATGGGCACTCAAGAAATGCTTATTGGATGAGGAGCCTGGGGCTCTCAAAGTGATGGAGATGACATCAGTCCTATCCTGGAGGGACTTGCAATTGAAAACTTCTGACATTAACCCAGACAAAAATAGACAGGCAATCCAGATAATGCACTGAGAACTTTGAGCAATCAAATAAATATGCAGCTTGATTTTTTTTTTATTTTTTACATCACTTATGTTATAGTCACAGACTGCTCAGTTCCCCACCGCCCTATGAGCAACCTTCATTCACAGGCTATTAAAAGGAAGTCACAATCCATTTTGAACAGTGGCCCTCAGTAATGTAAATATGAAAGCATTTTTGGCTGGAGATGAGTTGAACGTTCTTAAAGAACCACTGCAAGGCATTTGTGAGTGAATCTTGTGTAAGATTTTCCTTTCGGTTTTTTGGAAAGGTAAGGGAGATGGGCAGTTAAACTAGTTTCCACTTGGATATAAATTTGATTATTCTGGCATGCTTAGAAGAGTTCTAATGATTCTAATGGATTCTTAAACTGTCCTAAGTAGTTCTCCACACTTGACTATTTCTAGTTCCAGCAGATTCGATCATGTGCATATGGAAAAGGAGTCAGGTTGGGGGTGGAAACATTACAGGCAAGGCCTGCTGATTTTCATCCTGGCCCTCCCCACGAGCTGCTGTGTAGGACCTTATACCCTTATAGGCCTTTATGGCCCTTTATGTTAACTTTCATGACTTCTCATTCTTCTCCAGTACCTTTATATGACACCTTTCAATGGAAACCCATTACACAATCACTTCGGATTGTTCTCTATTGTCTGCAACTCTTCTTGTGACCATCTTCTGGGACTGCTGCACAGAACCTACTTACATCTCTGTGAAAAGCCCTAAAACATGTGGAGAGAAACGAGCTTGTAAATGCAGTCTGGAGAGGTCAGACTAAATATTTTGTTAAAGGCGGTCTCAGGAGTGATATTTGTTCATGAGGCAGACATGCACATTTCCACAAAGGATCAATAGTGAACCCATTTGTACTACGCTTAGTGTTCAAAGTGTTTCTGTGCATTTATCCCACCTTGTGCACTTTCTCTCTATAAATAAATGCCGCTGGCTGTCTGAGTTTCAGAATGCTTCTGCGTGTCGAGCGGTTATCCCTGTCGGAGAGCGGAGCTGACAAGACCAGTGCGTCGCTATCCATCCTCTGCACCCTGTATTAAAGCAAAGATTTTCCTGGGGTGGCAGTTTTAACTGTACCTCGTTTCTCTGCCTTTAACTCCACAGTCTTTCTGCTGCTCTGGAGCCTTTGCTCAACACAAGCCACCTGGTTTGTGCAGGCTAAGCCTCCAGACCATGTCGGCGGACTTTGTTTCCCAGCATTCCAAAGCTCTGTGGACTGTGTGAGGGGACCCCTCAGGGCCCACTCTTTTATACCTTCTGCCTGACGTCTTTATGTCTGCCATGTACTCAGCACAGACCTTGAGCTTGCTGCCTCCATCGCTCTTCCATAACTGTTCTTGCCAATGGAACAGCATACAGCCACCCATGCTTCAAAGGAGAGGGAGTAGGGCAAAGTGGGAAGATCATGGACAGACCTTTGTTAGATTCCATGCGTGGCTATTTACCAGGCACTTTAATCAATCTCTTTATACCTCGGTTATCTTATATGTAGAAAGAGTACCATAACGCCCACCTTGAATAAATGTTCTAAAAATTGAAATAAGACCTGGAAAGGGCCTGGATCAGATCGAACATGCCTGGAGCTAGCCATGGCTACTCATTTCCGATCAAAATGGACACGTTCTAGGAGTAGGTACCACATCACTTAGGAAGCTAGAGTAGCAAACATTTGGTAGATCCCAGATAATTGGGCAAGAAGCTTGAACTCAGGCTCACTCTGCCCATCCCACATGTGAAAAACAGGCTGGCCTCTTTTATTGGCTTTTGGGATTTTCCCGTGTCTCTTAGTACATCGTTGGACGGTGTGCTAGCTGGTCGTTGAATCCAGTGACAGATTTATGACAGTATGTTGCTGATGGAATTCTTTGACTGGGGCAAGATGGAACATGACCCCTCTCTCCTTCAAGTTTAACATCAATCAATGGTGTTCGGCCAGCTCTACAAAGAGGATCTTAATTTCTTTTTGCTCTTAACTTCAAGAAAAGATTAGGCAGCAATCAGGTTTTTGTCCGGTAAGTTCACAAGGGCTTTATGGCCCCTGGAACAAGAGCAGGCACCTAGTAGGCACTCGATAAGCACCAGATGCAAAGGAGAAAGAAGGAGTGGCTTTGTGTGATGCTTTATGTCAGAGCAGGAGAATTTCCCATGGATCTGGAACTGGTGTTGCTCACAAGCTCCCTTTACGGTTTCACATGTTTGAACATGACTCAGTAAGATAATATTAGAACTCATGTAGCTCCATTTCACTCCATTGACAGTAGGTCACTGTCAATGCTTGCATGAATGATTATGAATGATTGTACCTGAGTAAATGTCAAGACGCTCACATGTCAGACTGAACTGGGGCCTTCGTGGTTTGTCCTCATCCATTCTTCCTGCACACCTACATTGGCGGCCATGTAGCAAAGCTCACATCAACTTCTTCCCTTTTCATTCGAAAGACACATTGTTTCCCATGTGCCTTTAAGGAATCATTCTTGATCTCAGCCATAAAATTGGAAAGCTGCATAACTGACAAGATGATCCCCGAAGGCAGCTGAAACATGGGGTAGATTGAAACCGACAGTTAATTTGTAGCAGTAAAAAATAATGATATCACCATAAAACAAGTTTAAGATTAGACCGGGCTCAAACGCTCTGTGCCCACAGAATATATAGATGGGTATTGTCAAGCTTAAATAACAAAGCAAAACAAACCTGAACCTCACAGCCTCACCAAGCTCAATTTATTTGCTTTTTCGTGGTGCGCTATCACCATCTGCTGGCTACAGTCGATAAAATGCCTAGCATTCTTTAGATCCTGGAATATTCTAGTTTGCAGATCCTGTTGTTAATTACTGTGCATAAGAAAACATATTTTTAATCTAACAATATCACTGCAATGGCACAAATAAATCAGATCTTCCTAGAACACCAAACAAATGAAAGAGCCCAGAAAGCTACCTCCTGCCAACGCCATCCTGGTCCGCTACGCCTAAAAGCTGCATTTGCTGAGTGCGTAAGTCCTAGCACATTCCCTTTTTATTCCAGAGCTTCCTTCTGACACGCATTCACTTTCTGACTTCCTCCTCCCCAGCTGCCTTCTCTACCAGGCATCCTACACAGCACTACAGTGATAGGCAAAGCAGCAGCTCTCAGCTAAAAACAGCCTCCTCCTGGAGTTAAAGGAAGAAAACCACTGACACTTGTCTTCTTTAAGGAAAGCAGAGCTCCAGTGGGATTTAGAGATCAAGAAAGGATATTGTTGGCTCCCAAAACTCTGATAGCAGATATTTTAGTGCGGTTTCCTTAGGGTTAAATGCCTTGTGTTTTGCTTGTCTTCCTAACTTGGCAACAAGTTTGGAGGGAGAAAGAAGGGAGTCTACATAAGCAAATAAAATCTAGTGACCTCTACAACCCTGTCCGTTTCATCTGATGTGTTCAGTCTTACATTCCAGACTCTCTGCTATTAGTATACAATAGACAGGAATACTGTTAGTATTCCTGAGGATAGAGAAGGCCTTAGAAAATATTCCTTCTCATCATGCCTAGTTTCTGTTGTTTTTTTTTTAACTTTGTTTATCTGAACTTAAATTTTTTACTCAGTGAGCATGCAGTGGTTGTGTTTTATAACCTTTTATAAAAATTCTTTTTGACTTTTAGCGAATCTAGAAAGTTTTTGTGACAGTCCTATTTTTATAACAATAATGTAATAATTGCTCTCGGACAAAACAGGTAGTTTGACTGAGCCATAGGGTGACTGCATCACGAGGTGCTTGGCCCGGAGAGAAGACCACAGCCCAGCGCACAAGCTCTGCCACGAGTATCTGTGTGACCAGGCTGTCTCAGTGACAAGGCCCTAGTAGCTCTTCCCAGGAGCCTCTCCACAGGAGACGCGATGGCTGGAATTAATTTCTTTCTGAATAGAATGATCCTTGCATTTTTCTAAACGGTGACTTCCCTTTCCTAGACATTCCGAGATGTGAAGTTCAACTCGAAGGCATTCTACATTTTCTTCCTGATGCGGCCATTTGAGAAAGGTGCCACTTACAGGTTACGTGGTTTCTATACAATTAAGTTAACCTCTGAAAGCCACAGATCCTTGACAAAATTTTCCCTTTAAATTTTTTCTTTTGTACAATGACAAGTGAATATTAAAATGTCCAATGTCATCAAAATAATTAAGGTCAAATTACCCTAAAATAAAATAACAATTTTTTTCTCGTCAAATAACAAAGGATTTTTAACAACTAATAAATACCCATTGTGCTCAAGGGACTGGAAAAAGTAAGTTATTCTACGCACTGTTGTCAGGAGTGTCATCTTACAACTCTTCCAGAGGGTAATTTGGCATTGTTTATCAAAAAGCCCTCTTTAAAAAACATACCTACCCTATGGTTTGTACATTACAGCACTAGAACTTTATCCTGAAAGAAGAATCATTTCTAATGAATATAATAACATGCACCTCACAGCCTTGTTCATAATTTACAGACAGCATCATGGCCTTGTTTATAATAAGGGGAGATTTTAGTATTCAGATATGGCAGGCTGTATAATATGCTCCCCAAAGATGTCCACATCTTTATCCCCAGAACCTCTGAATATGTTACTGTACATGGTAAAAAAGATTTTGCTGATATGACTAACTTAAGGAACTTGAGATTATCCAGGACTATCTGGACGAGCCCAATATAATCAGAAGATACCTTATTTTAAAAAGAGGCAAATTGAGCCAACACTATAGAAGGTGATGGGGTAATAGATGTAGGGGTTGGAGTGATGGTCTTTGAAAATAGAGGAAGGGGCCATGAACAAATGTGGTGATCTCTAGAAGCTGGAAAAGACTAGGAAACAGACACATCCATAGCTTCCAAAAGGAATATGGCTGAGCTAACACCATAATTTTAGGGTTTCTGATCTCTAATACTATAAGACTTTAAAAATTTGTGTTGTTTCAAGAACTAAGTTTGTAGTAATTTGTTACAACAGCAATAGAAAACTAATATACCAGATATCTAGCAATAGAAAAGTTGGTCAACTTAGGCCTCCAAAAGCCTATAACTTGAGGGTCTGAGTTATGAAAGAAGCTTTTTTTTTTTTTAAAAATCCTGTGTTTTTATTTTGATGGTAATCTAAAAAATGTCAATGTAAAGATATTCTGGACCATCTGGTAGACTAACTTATAACTCACAGCTAAGCTATGATTTCAATGTCCAAGTCGGTTTGTTTTATAGTCACATTGGTGGTGCCAAGCAAAGGCTAACGGCATGGAGTGCTCTAAGAACAGAGACGACACAGCAGCTCCCAGAGGAATGGTGGGAGGATTGAGTTATCACCTGGCAAACAGCTGTCACTGTCATACTCACGCCGTGAGGAGCTGTATTTGTATCTCACAAGTTTAGCAGCAAAGTATTTTTGTTGAAACTTTTGTTGATATTATATTTTGAGGTATACCATTAAAGTGACCTGTGATAATAATAGACCTCTGGTTTAAAATTAGTTTATGATTAGAAGGAAAAAAAAATGATGGTGGTTTTCAAGGTGATTCAGATGATAGTCCATGAGGTTCAAAGTCAAATGAGCCATGCCAAGGAAAAAAATATAAAACATTTTTCATCCTACTATTAAACATCAACTGTCTTCTTAAATGGCTTTGGCATTTTAACTATATTGGCTTTATATCTAAATTTAAATGTAAATTTGTATTGGCTTTATATTTGTAGGCAAGTGAGAACAATGAAGAATTATTCTAATTTTTATATTTCTATATAGAGGACTAACAACATAATAAAAATAATCTAAGTCAACCCTAAAGGTAACATGGGAATTTATTTTTCCTTTGAAAAGGATCCACATATTTACTCAAGTCTGCCAAATGTAGAGTCAATTATGGTAACTCCTTCTGATGGAATACTACTCAATTATTAGAAATGACGCTGTAGGGTCACCTAGGTGGCTCAGTGGGTTAAGCCTCTGCCTTTGGCTCAGGTCATGATCTCAACTCATGGGATAGAATGCCCCTCCCCGCTCTGCTCAGCTGGAAGCCTGCTTCCCTCTCCCTCTGTCTGCCTCTCTGCCTACTTGTGATCTCTTTCTCTCTGTCAAATAAATAAATAAAATCTTTAAAAAAAAAAGGAAATGGTGCTGTAAAATAACATTTAGTGAAACGTGGAAATGATCGAGATGTATTGATGAAATTTAAAAATAGCTACCAATTGTAATAGTAAAGTTCCAATGTTAGAAAAGAAAGAAGAGGAAAAAAGAAAATAATTTCTATACATACAAAAATAAGTAGAAGGATATACAACAAAGAAGAAATGCACTGCTAATTCTATTTGCCTTACGCTTTTTGGTATTTTTAAAATTTTCTACAACAAACAAACTACTTTTTTAGAGAGAAAACAGACCTTTGAGTAGCAGATCTGAAATTACAATACTCCTCTTGGCCCTGACTTCAGAGTGTTTAAGAATTGAAATGACAGGTTTGTTTCTAACCCCCTGGGAGTTGACTCTGCGTAGAAGTTAGCCTATGTTCCCCTAAAAGAAGAGTGTCAAGAAAACAACTCAATGAATCCATCGTTTGTCCCCTGAACAACTCTAAGAAATAGAGATCTGCGCATACATGAATATATACATGTACATAATCAATCTCCAAGAAACCTGTTTACTTAATGTTTAAAGTAATTAATGGTAAATCATTTTCATTGTGGGAAGTTTGGGAGACTCTCATTCCCCGATCTGCCACACATCTCTTATTCCCACCAGATAATGTTTTAAATCCATGAGCTCTTGAGAAACCCCATAACCCTTCTCACATGTTTAAGTTGACTTCTAGAACTTTTACTGTAGGTTTCAATTATTGCAGAGGATGTATTTACCTATATATTTTATATTGACATATGCTTTCCACATAAATTTGTCAAAACTATGGAGCCGAAAATTTAACTAATTACATCTACAGAAAATGTCTGCCCTGGAACGAAGGTGCAAATGCTATCCTTGTCCTATCGTACCAAACCAAACTTACTTTCTAACAGAAAGGGTCTGATTTCCTTGTTTATTTTAATAAACATGCTCAATCCCATCTTGTATTTCCTATCAATTCAAGTTCATTGTGAAATGGACTGAGCCAGAAAGACATGAGTTTGCTGCTGAAATAATTCAGAAATAAAGTGCAGCATGCATCAGTAATTCTTATCCAAGTTTGCTCTGCTTCTCTCTTCCGGGAGCCTTCCTCAGGAGCCTTACAGTCTCAAATATCACTGTTCTGCAGCATAATAAGATTAGAGATGGGTCAGACGCATGCTTTTCTTTACAGAATAAAAGAGAGTGATCATGAAGGGTGGTAGGGAGGAGTAACTGGCCCACCACAGCCATTCTCTCTGGGAGATTCATTTTAGGAAAGAGCCAGTGCAGAGACTGATGATCTGGAAATTGATTCACTTAAAGGGTTCCACGACCTTGGAGCTCCTGCAATGTCTTCTGTACCTCCTAGTCTGTACAGGCCCTTGTTTGAAAACTGCCACTTTAAATCCAAACAAAATAAATGAAGATTTTTAGTTCACCTAAAAACAGAAAAGGATGCATTAAGTCAGAATACTAGCCACACTACCAGACCTAGAGTACAAAATGTACATGAGAACATGTAGGATCACTTTTTTAAATGACTTTGCAGTTTTTCTCAGATAAAATATACCTTTTTAAAAAATTTTATTTTATTTAAATTCAACTAATTAATATATAGTGTACTATTGGTTTCAGAGATAGAGTTCAGGGACTCATCAGTTGATATAATGCCCTCCTAATGCCCATCCCCTGGTTACCCCATCCCCCCACCTGCCTCCCAAGATAAACCTTTGGGAGGTAAATCATGCAGACAAAATTCCTACAATCATGGGGTCTCATGCTTTAACATAAAAAAGAATGCCTCTGAACTATCCCAAAATTCCAGTGATTATTAAAAAAACAAAAAAAACAAACAAAATCTGTTCTCTAGGACTTAGTCAACTCGACTTTTGAGATGAATATACAAATTATGTAATTATGACCCCCAGTGGTCTCCCCTACCCCGGTGCTTAGATTTCCATCATATACATAAGGTTTTCATTAGGCTGTAGTCTACAGAGTGGTAATTATTGTGATTAAATTGACCTTAATCTACCAGCAAATTTTTAGTGCATACTCCAGGCAGGCATTGTGCTACATTGTAAGAAATGTGTTAATCAGGTCACTCCTTATGCTCAGGAAATAGAGAAAATAACTAGATGTGGATGAACCAATGGTATATTGGTATTTCATAATAGCATCTTACTCCATTTGAACTTAGAATGTTATAACAAGCTGCTCTCATTCAGTAAATCTGTCTACTGTTAACCTAACTTTGAAAAACATTTATCCAATTCTTCCCCTCCCCCTTCTCACCTCCCACCCTGGCTTTTTAGCCTAGAAGCAGAGAGCCTCTCTCTGAACTTGCTAGAAGCCACCAGCAGCCCAACTTGTATCATGAAGATTCTCTCTCTCTTTGTACCTGCCTTTCTTGCCTGCCCTGACTACAGCCTTATCACTCTTGTTGCTCTTGCCACTCTCTATGGTTCAGCCATAGTGGCCTTTTCCCTCCCCAGTCTAAGAAATTCTCACAAACTGGCCTCTTTCTGGAATGAGCCTCTCCTTCCCCCTCTCCTACTAAACTCTACTCTCCCTGTAGATCCTAGCACATTCAAAAAGCCCCCATTCTGGGGTGCCTGGGTGGCTTAGTCGTTAAGTGTCTGCCTTCGGCTCAGGTCATGATCCCAGAGTTCTGGGATCAAGCCCCGCATCGGACTCCCCGCTCTGCGGAAAGCCTGCTTCTCCCGCTACCATTCCCTCTGCTTGTGTTCCCTCTCTCGCTGTGTTTCTCTCTGTCAAATAAATAAAATGTTTAAAAAAAAAAAAAAAGCCCCCATTCTGCACTCTTGCAGAGCCCTGAATTTCTGCTCTTAGTTTGTAATCACGTTTTTGTTTCTTCTATTAATTGATTACGTCTGTCTGTCTCACTAGCCTCAAACTACATGAGGGTAGAGTCTGTGAGTACTTTGACTCCCTAGTATCTTTACGGTGCCTGCAACCTAGGAGAAGCTAAGTAACTTTTGTTAGCTATTCATATGAGTGGTCTAACCCTGCTTGAGAAACCCCAGACCTAGATCATCCCAACATACTCAAAAGGACAACTCTCTCAATGTGTGGTCTCCAGCCCCAAACCTTGCCTTGCTGGGTCCAGGGAACCTGCTAGGTATTCCAGAGACTTTTTCAGACATCTGCTTGGTACAGGGAGCCAATGAAACAGAAACAAAATAATGTCCTTCTCTGGTGGTCAGTGCTCCAACTCCACTTCCTGCCTCAAGACTCCAGTGATCCTGTCTCTGGGTCCTCTGCCTTGTTCGCTCCTGAGCTACCGGCACCTGATGGGCTGTATGCCACCAACTAGGTGCTCAGGAGATATTTATTGAATAAATCAGTAAATCAATCAATCCTTGACCTAAGCTTCCCCTTAAGTACAAAGGCCCCTGAAACTGCTCAGTGGCATAGGTGTTTGGCATCTGTACATTGCTGGACACTTTTCTGCATTAATCCCACTTCTCTTTAAAAAAAAAAAATCCCCATTTAGCTTTCTCTTTGATTCATTAATTTCCACACGCAAGCTGCCAATTCACTCTGAGAGGTAGGCGGCAATATAACTTAGGTTGACCAAAAAAACTTTCTTTTTCTCATAACCCAAAAAAAGCAAAGATGAAAACAGTTGTCCCACTCTTTTCTCAGCCAAATGTGTCTTGAAAGATTTGATTTTTTGAGCTCAGAATCCAACTCTCTAATTATCTAAACAATTCTACAAGTACAAAACACCATATTTACATATGCAAAGCAAGAATGAGGAATTAGAATACTTAATTTATTCACACAATTGAATGTTGAAACAACTATAGATTCAGAAACTATTTTTTGCAAATTCGCATCTCCAAAGTGGTTTCATACTCTACTTTTTTACATAACATCATGGTCTTCAGAATCTTATCTCCAAACAATTGATATTTTAGGAACTTAAGTTTTAGGTAAATATTTGGAATATGTTTGCAAATTAAGGTTCCCTGAGCAAGGTTCTTAACCTACAGGGCCTCTCTTGAAAATGAGGTCCTTGGTTTGCAAACATTTTGTTCTAATACCTAGGTGAGGAACAGGGAGGGGGGCTGCGTTGATGGCTTAATAGCTTTTTCTTCCTGGGTAGACTCATTTAGGATGAGAGTGATTATTTTGAAATCCATTTCATTCTAAGCAAATGTCTCTACCCTGGGAAAATAAAACAGAGCAACTGCAGGTTAGCTCCTGAGCAATTGTTGCCATTTTATTCAGTGTTCTTCCTTATTACTCCCAGTAGTTTAAATGAATATCTATATTAGCCCCATCCTCCTTGTTGTCCCATATAAAACTTACCTCCTTCAAAAACAAACAAACAAACAAACCACATTCTAATGAAATTGTAACCTCACATCAGTCTTTCTAGGTCAACACTAATGCTTTTTTTCTCTAATTTTATACCCGTTCATAGCAGAGTTAAGGTCTGACTCCATCCTGGAATGGATGACACATTTTCCACTCAGCAGTCTTCCTGCTGTTTAACGCTGAACATCATTCCTGAAGGAATGTCCCCCATGAGAGCATCTCCCAGTCCATAAACACCCCTAACAAATACTCCAGCCTGTCCTGATCTACCTTCTCCTGGAATGGTAAGTGTAATTATCTGTAAAGTAAGTAGAGAGGAGTTGATAGCTGAGAAAGTTTTAATAAATAGAAAATTTTAAATATAATAGTTCACATAATGCTTGGACCTTTGAGTTTCTTTATTTTCCCCAGTTTCACATCTTCCTGCTTATCTAAGAATCAAAGCTTCTTTATTTCACTAAGATTGGCTTAACAGCTTAAAACCTCCCTTCCACTCGTTATCTAGGGAACCCAGGAAATAGTTAATTGAATGGTTAATTGAAAGACTTTACATTCTTTTTTTTTCTCCCCCGACTGGTTGCATCATTTTATTCTTGTTCAAGGACTAGCCTCTGAAAGTACAAAGTCAGGATGTGACAGTGAGCTGTGTAGCACATTCAGACAAAGGCAACATTCCATATGGCCTTGGGAGAAGGAAGAGGCAGAAGGCATCATTGACCTGGTCTGCACACTCCAGATAGAGAAATTCTGAATATAGTTGTCCAGTATGTCAACCTGGCCAAGATATCCAGCTATAGAAGTACTGGGATAAAAATAAAATAAAATAATAAAATAAATAAAATAAAATAATAAAATAAAATAAATTAAATTAAATAATAAAATAAAATAAATAAAATAAGAGATTCATTATTTTAATCCTTCAGGAAGATAATAATAGGATTTATTATTATTAGCCTGCACTATAGAATAAGGATTACAGGTTGGTTACCACGCAGTGGATTACAAATATGTATTAAAAACAATGCAGTTGGTCCCAACATGCATTTTAAATTCTCTCTTACTAGAAATTAGCAAGCATCTGAACCATGGTACCAAATGAAGCATTTCTTATCCCTCCTCAAAATACCTTCTTGAAAACTGTGCTGATCACCCTGTCCCATCCCAAGATGGTCACTGTCTTGTCCGAGTCATAACTGCATAAATTGTCATTCTTAGGTGTATGTGAAGGAGCCAGGTTTTCAACCAGAAGCTCTGCTAAATTCTGTACCTTTCATCAGTTGCTTATTTCCAGGGTTAATGACGTCACGGTACAGCTTTCAGCACCTGAGTCGTCACTAAGACTGTCACCCAGATTTTCAGAATTTGCCTGATTCTTCTTTTTGGGTTATCTCCTCCCTGGGCAATTGAGGGAGGTGATAAAGAATGCAGGGGGTGTCATGTCCTCAGTTTTTTTGAGGTGCTTTGGCAAAAGCTGAATTCAGAAATAGGAATTCTGCAACCTTCCTCTGCCCTTCCTCACAAACATCATGTCCTAAAAATTCTGCTACCCTGTTTTGTTTTTTTTTAAGATTATTTGAGGGGAGAAGGAGGAACAGAGGGAGAAAGAGAGAGAGAGAGACTCTCAAGCAGACTCCACACTGAATGCAGAGCCCGAGCAGGGGTTGGATCCCACAACCCTGAGATCATGATCAGAGCAAAAATCAAGAGTCAGACATATAACTGATTACAAGACCCAGTCACCCCTGCTGCTACCCTTTGACTCATTAATTCTGTTTTTGTGAATATATATTAGGGAAATAATGTAAAATATACAAAAAGCTTTATGATACAAAACCCCAAAGATACTAATAAAAACATGTCATTATAATAGAAAAAAATGAAATATTCTGAATTGCCAATAATAAAAGAATGATTAAACTATGAGGTATCCATTACAAATCCGTTTGCCCAAGTTTAAAATAACATGTGGGTATGTATTATAACATATAACAATAGATTTTTTAAATCTGCGTATGTATGCTGTATTAGCTTCCTGTTGCTGCTGCAAATTATCATGAACTCAGTGGCTTAAACAATCTGCATGTACTATCTCACAGTCCTAGATGTCCCAAGTCTGAGATGCATCTCAGGGGGCTAAAATCAAGGTGTCCGCAGGACTGCATTCTTCTGGAGTGTTCTAGAGGAGAATCCATTTCCCTGCTTTTCACAGCTTCTCGAGGCCATCTGTATTTCTTGGCATGTGGCCCTCTTCTCTAGCAAGCCGCCATCTCCCCAGTGTTCTTTTCCGCCCCCTTCTTCCACTTTTAAAGACCCTCACCGTTATATTGGGAACATCTAAATAATCCAGGATAATGTGCCTGCTTTAAGGTCTGCTGATTAGCAACCCTAATTCCATCTGCAGCTTTAATTCCCCTTCGCCATGTAACCTCCCACATTGGGATTAGATGTGGGTATCTTTGGGGTAGGGTGGGGTAGAATACGGGTATCATTCAACCTGCATAAACTGTGAAGAGAAACAAACCAAATAGCCAAACAAAACTAAAAACAAAAACAATGGCACAACTAAGCATAGAAAATCTAGATGAAAATATACCAGTGTTTGCATTACTTAGTAGAATTGTGGATTATTTTATTCTCCTTGCTTTTCTATGATTTCCATTTTTTCCAGGGATTTATTATTTTCTAAATATTAATTGAATCCCTATTTTGATAATAGAAAAAATAAGTCTCATCAAAAAAATCATTTTAAATCCCTGTGGCTACGGTAGCCCAAAATTTTACTTTTATCTTTTCACATGAATTTTCTGACTTGCAAATCAACTAGTTAAAGGGAATGAAAAAATAATATGTGCAAATAGTTATTGATCAGTACAATTCACCCTGAAAATATACAGTAACACCAACCTCATTGACTTAGAGAGCTCAAAATTGCATGTCAACTTGTAGTTATGGGTCTTATCTCTCCAATTAAAAGCCAAACAATTTAAGAACAAGTATGAATCACATTTTTTATTGTCAAATTGTTAAAGACACTGTTTAAAGGAGGGTATAATCTGATTCTTATACAAACATAAAATGAATATGTCAAAGATTTTAACTCAATAATTAATGAAGGGACCAGTGAGATGTTACAGCCTGTTCCACAGAAAATTTAAAGTACCATACAAATATAATCAGATAAGGAATTCTGCAATAAATTTACAACTAGATGCCAAACAGGTCTATTCACAGGGTGATAATCAATTTCTTTCCACCCGACATAATTAACTTACATTTCCATGGACAAGAACCATTACCTTACTATCCATTCTCTACAACTTCGAAAGTTACAAAAACAGCTAAAAGACAATGAAAATCAGAGATAACCTAGAAGGTCATGCTAGACAAGACATTCGAGATTCTCTCTCTTCCCTTTCTTTTCCTTTTGGCTTTTTCTTTCTGGCCCACTTCAGTATTCCTCAATTTTTTTTCTGAAAATACAATACCTCACATAGTACCTTGTGCATGGTAGGCACTCTATAAATTTGGGGTTTGAATGTTTCAAAAGTGAGTGAAGACCTGATAGTAAGTTATGCCACCAGTTTCGTACAATTATGACAAGAAGTGAGCTCAGGCCTCATAAGGCTAGAAGTGATCGATTCTCTCCCCTATCTTAAGCATGAACTTACACTGTCCTAAAAAAAAACAAACATTACAGAGATGGCCAGGTAGCAGTTAGCATTCCAGCCTGGGTTATGTATCTAGAAGATCTCAGCAAGATTTCCCTCAGGTCTTCCAAAGTTAAACTATATGTTTTTCAAAAAGCTTAAAGGTTTTCTTGAAAAATCTTCATTTTTAAAGAATCCATTCCCATAACCTCAGCACAAAACCATAAACGTAGACGGACTTTTCCTTCAGGAGCTGGAAAAATTAAATAGCTTCAGAACTCTTGGTCTAAGGTCATGATATCTGCCAGATGGGTAAAGAGGCAGAAATTAAGGGCAATTAGAATTCCAACTGAAGTCATCAAAACAGGAACACTAAAACAAAATTTTAAAAATCTGCGAAGGAGTCCAGTTACTCACATCAACTTCAAAAATAAGAGTTATCATATTTAAAAAGGTGATGTATATAGAGAGATGGAGGCAATCTTCTAACTCAGATCAGTCAGTCCTCTTGCACCCTCAGGCGCACAGACAACCGGATCAAACCAAACATGCTGAGATGACATACATCTTGCCGATTAAAACCCTGAACGATTTACAGTACAAAATGATCTAAACACATTAGAAGGAAAAAATCTTCCATAACCATTAATAATTACCCTTCCATTAAATCAATTCTGTGATTTGAAAGAACACGTGTATTAAAAAAAGACGTTTGGGGGCACCTGGGTGGCTCAGTGGGTTAAAGCCTTTGCCTTCAGCTCAGGTCATGATCTCAGGGTCCTGGGATCAAGCCCCGCATCAGGCTCTCTGCTCGGCAGGGAGCCTGCTTCCTCCTCTATCTCTGCCTGCCTCTCTGCCTACTTGTGATTTCTCTCTCTCTAGCTCTGTCAAATAAATAAATAAATAAAATCTTTAAAAAAAAAAAAAGAGAAAAAAAAGACGTTTGGCGCGGCACCAACACTCAGTCAACACGCTGGCGTCCCTCCAGCCAGTGTCCACACTAACACTCCTGGTAATTCCCATTACAGTGCTCACACGCCCATTAATCAGATGCAGGTGAATTTACAATGCACCGTGAACTGTCAGACTTAGAGCAGCCAGCAGATTGTCCTAAGTGATACAGGACTTTGGGCAGCACGTAACTCTCAGAGCTGCTGGACTCCGTTCCAGATGCGCCTTCCTCTATACTTGCCCATTTCCATAAACTGATGAGTTTATGCGTGACATTTGAGACTTTGATTTTTTACTGTCGCCTGATTTTCATTCTAAGGGAATCTTGAAACTTAGATTGGAGGAGGAAACCACATGCAGTCTTTTTAAATGAGATCTGAATTTTTTTTTTTTGAAGACCAAAGCACCCTTGGTGCAGAGGCAGCATGGGGCCGTGTTCCCTTCGAGGGCTTCCCATTTAACACTTCAAGCTGCAGTCTCTGTAGGCATTTGAGCTTTCTCTTCCTACTAAGCTTACAATTTCCAGGTGCACTTCAAACAGACTGAGAAAGATCGCCCCTTGACTGCTTGCGTTTCAAGCCTATCCTTCACATAGGATCTAAGCCGCTGCCACATTAAACGGGAAACCCATGGGTCAAAATCCAAACTGAGAGGGAAGAGGTAACAAGCAGACCTGAGCCAGGGGTAATTTATGATTAAGTTAATGAAATTCTAATTAGCCTTATAAAAGCCCTGAAGTATTTCCTGCAATGGCTTGTCACAAAGCCTTTATTCAAGGAAAGTCAGAGTGCGTTAGATGTGGGTCATGTAGCATATTGTCACATAGATTCATGTTTATATTCTCTCTTTAACAGCCAGGCAAACTCTTAAAGGCAGAAAGGTATTATGAAATACTGAAGGGGGGAAAAAGCAGCAATCTGTTCAGACCCAATGTGACCCTTGCTCAGGGGACATCTGGATAATTATTCAATTTCTTCTGATTTACAAAACAGATTTTTATCAGCCTAAATAATGTTTAATAAATTCACCGAAGAGCACTTCTGGCCTGCTGTCCAGGTCCTTTTAAGAGTGGAATTGTCATTAGAGTTAAGAACATCTCAGAATTAAAAATAGAATGTTATTAAAAGTAAGAACCCTTACTTAATTAAGCATGCCTACTCACAAGCCCTGAGCAGTGCCCTCTGCAGAGCAGAGGGGGAGATGAAGATCACTTAGCAAGTTGCCTGTGTGATTGGGACTGAGTCCCCATTAATCAGGCGTCTGTAGATCAGGCCCGCACCAGCGATGGGAAGTTGCAGTGTTAATGGAGGAAGCCTGAGCAATCTGTTCTGAAGTGTTATAGCTGGGAAATATATCTCAAGGGAAAGGAGGAGAAAGTACCGCGCTTATTAAAAAAGGAAGACAAGAGTCAAAGATAAGTCCATGTTCAGACTCACTTTCACACTTTTAGATTTAATTAGCTTATTAGGATAAAATCATATTCAAAAGGCAACAGCTTAAAAAATCGTTGGAGGCCAACATTCACAATCCTATCCCTCCAAATCAGAGCTTCCTTGATTTGACATATGGACATTCCATTCCTTTTTAATTATCCAAACGGTTTATACGGGGCCTATGAAAGCATGCTGATATGCCGGCCTGCAAAAACTGACCCTCGAGACCTTGGGTTTCATGTCCTTTGCCACTCTGGCCTTTATCCAACAGCTTTCCTTTAGTCCTCTTGTTGGAGAAGATTTCCAGGGTTATCAATTCCCTCCGATCTCTTCACTCTTCAGTTCAGTGGTTGCGTTAGGAGTCAGTTGGACAGTTAGGTAGTCAGGACGAGGGTCTCCCAAGAAAATATGGAGTCAGGACAGCTAAAACAAAACAGCACTGACATCCCGTTTTACAGCTTAGACAGGACTGCACTGACATTCTGCTTTGCAGCCTTTGCAGAAATGACTTCTGCAAAACGTCCTAGAATCAGACAATTAACCACAAAAGCACTTGTCAATATCTTGGGCAGGGGGGGCAATTAATATCTAAGCCCCCAGATGTCAGCAAAAAAAAGACCATCAGCACATGGACATTAATCTAATAGGTAGACAGATATGTGACCAAAGCCCTGATTGGCACAACTCAGCACGCCCTGATTGCATAAGTTTCCGCAAAAGAGCTCATAAAAACCCCTAAACTTAGAAAATCCAGGGACAACCCACTCAGGCCCACCTCCCTCTCCAGGAGCTTTGTACTCTTGCTCAATAAATGTCGCTTAGCTGCCCACCACTCTTCGTCTGGTCTACCTCTTCATTCTTCAAAGCAGCATGACCAAGAACTCAGGCACCAAGGAGACACAAATCCTCTAATAGTTGCAACATGAGTTTGTGGCAGAGGAAGAAATTTTCCCCTCTCCACGGTTCTTCTAGGTGGATTAAGAATTAAATTTACATGAGAAAGATTAACAAGAGAATAAAATTTAGTTTCATATGTACAGGGAATCCACAAAGACATGAAATTCCAAAGACAGGTAAAATGAGATATACACGTCATCCAGAGCTAAGAAGAGGGGTGGGAGTCTGGGGATACAAAGGGGAAGAAGTCCATTAGCAAGAAGGTGAATGGGGATGTTTGGAAAACAAAGGTGCCCTGTAGGGCAGATCAGTTTCCTAGGTAAAAAGGAATCTCTGTAAATAGCTTTCTTCCAGGTACAGTTTCTCTGTCTAAATTCCTTTTAGGCAATTGGGAAGGGAAGATCAAAGTTTCTTCCTGAGTCTTTGGTCCTTAATTGTTTTCAATTCAAAATAATCTACATGCCTTTGAGGCCATACTGGGGTGGTCTGCCCTTAGCCCCCAGAAGTTAAACTTGGAAAAAAAAAAAAAGCTTTCACAATGATACCTAGTAATATTTATCTCCCATGCAGCACTGTATAAAACATAGTTACTTCTAATAAATTCGCTTAGTTCTATTCATACCTCCAATTTATTTTATTATTTCAAAGATTTTATTTATTTATTTGACAGAGAGAGAGACACAGCGAGAGAGGGAACACAAGCAGGGGGAGTTGGGAGAGGGAGAAGCAGGGTCCCCACTGAGCAGGCTGAGCCCTATGTGGGCTCGATCCCAGGACACTAGGATCGTGCCCTGAGCGAAAGGAAGACGCTTAATGACTGAGCCACCCAGGCACCCCTCATACTGATAAGGAAAAAGCTGTACTCTAAACTGGCCGACCAAACCAGCAAGGGAACTCCAGGCCCTGTCTCAAAGCCCTTCCGGGTTCTTCTTTCCTACCCCATTTCCGGTGCTCCAAAATACCAAGTATGCGGAAGGAGGAGGGTAGAAATTACCCTCCCTGCTTGTGCTCAGGGCTCAGACCTCTGGAGAAGGGACTCTGAGCCCACCAGTGTTAAATAAACCTCCGAACCTCCGTGGTCTCCGAGTGCTGCTTGGTTCTTCCGCCAGCATCCAGTCTAGGTTCCGCAATAATACCTCTGTTGTACAGATGGGAACACTGAGGCAGAGACAGTAATAAGTTTTCAGGGCTATGTAGTGGGAACAGCATTTAAACCAACATCTCTTTGGACATGAAAATGCCCCTGTACATAATGTCTTCACTGACACTCCATAACTCACTATGCTATGTCTTCCTCTCAATTTTCTATGAATTTGGGATGCCTCTTTAACTATTGAACGATAAATAATTTTTACAAACCCTGCTCTGAAAATCTAACTATTGCCCAGTGTCCCCGTGTGCTTAATATATTTATAACAAGAACAATGACAAATGATGATAATGCAGACTTGCACAGAAAGGACAAATTGTTCTAAATTGCAGGATGCATTCATCAGTCAGCATGATTAAATTGTCCCCACTTAAAATAATGCTTTTCATTCCTTCTTAGTCATGCCCACCGTCCCCAACTGTAACCGACACCTGAAAGAGCACCTCCAGCTTAATAAACTCAGGGTTTCCCTGGAAGAAAAGCTCCTATGAAAATACATTTCAGAAATAAAAAAAAAAAAAAAAAACCACGCTGTATTTCAGGTCCATGAGTGGTCTATTTTAAGTCATGTGGGCATGTGTTCATCTGTTCTGTCAAAGTCTCTGGAAAAATAAAGAATAAGACTTTAGTAAAAAAAAAATTTATATATATATACACACACACATATGTATACATAGAGAGAAGCTGTAGATAAGCGTACTACTTCAACTGTGATTGACAAATTAAAATCATTTTTGATCAACTAAATCTAAATTGCATTATGCTATCAGAATAAGTAATCTAGATTGAGGCTAAGGAATTTAGAGTATATTCAAATTGAGATTTTATTTTTGTTAATTTGTTTTTTAGTCCTTTTGTGGAGTGGAGAGGATCCCTGATTATTACTATGTAACTAATGAAAACCAAAAGACAAAGTAAAAAATAAGAAGTATATCATCCCCAGAAAAAATGTTAAATCCCCACTCCACCATTTCCTTGATAGTTCCCTGAGACATTATTAGCCTCATTTTACAGATGAAGGGACTCGGAGTTGGACGAGGTAAGTGATTTCCCAAGGATACTCAGACAGAAAGAATTGAGTAAGGATTTCCAGTGTGTTACTCTTGCCTCCTCCTTTGTACGTGCTAGTGCTTCTCTCAGGAAAATCGTGCCTTCTTCCCACCTCTACCTTTGCCTGGTCAATTCTTACCAGTCTTTCGGGCCTCATCTTAGATGCTATTTCTACACGAAGCCCTCCCCAGGAACTCATGTCTGGAGTGAGCACCTCCTATATGTGTTCCCATAATACTCTAGGCACAACACCCCCCCCACCACCACCACCACACTCCTCATGGAGTAATACAGCTGCCTATTCTCTTCTGGGACCTCTTCCTCCCATCGCCAACCACGAACTAAATGCCAGTGCACTCTGGTTTATTCGGGTGTTCCATCCTCAGGACTGAACCCAGTGCCTTGCGCACCAGAGGCGCTCCAGAATAGAAAATCAATGGTTAAATGAATGGATGGAGATCCTCAGCCCACATCCCCTGCTGCCCAGGTTAAGCAGCTTCTCAGCCAGCAGCACACTGCCTCTCAGATCAAGTGTGTGTCTGCACTGAGCACAGGGCCCAAGGGGAAATCAGCATTCAGTGAGCATTCTCAAAGGTGAAATCCAGGTAGAGCACCCAAGGGCCTAAGCCAATTATATCAGAGAAGGGCATGAGCTTTCTCATATTTCAAATCAATTAAGACCTTGTCAATAGCACAGCAGTTTAGTCCTAGTATTGAAAACACAATTATTTCCTCATTATTTAAGTGGAGGGAAAGGATGAGCTGCGTGTGGCTCACTTCACAGAAGTACAACCACAATGCTATTTTAGAAAATTCAATCAAAGTAGATGGGACTAAAGACCACTAAGAAGAAACAAATGAAAATGAGCTCTCTTTTTGCTTTTTTTTTTCCAAACCCCAGTGCTTTGCAAAGCTGTAGGTGAGAATAAACAAGGAAATAAGATCACTTTCTTTTCCATGAGAAATGCCACTACAGTTAAAATCTTGTTTGAAGAGACACCCAAGAGTAGTTTAAAAGGTGGGTCAGGCAGAGGGAGCAGCAGGCTCCCCGCTAAGTAGAGACCCAGATGCAGGGCTTGATCCAGGACTCTGGGATCAGGACCTGAGATGAAGGAAGACGGACGCTTAACCGACTGAGCCACCCAGGTGCCCCAAGAAGAAGAAAGTCTTGTTCTTCAGTCTTCTGGGCCTCTCTGTCTCTTTCTCTCTCTCTTCACACCCTTGGGAATATAAAAGGATAAGTTGAATTGCTACCTCTAGACGAATGTTCCTGTGGTAAGCAGAATAATGCCCCCCCACCCAAAGAAGCCCATGTCCTAATCCTTGGAACCAAGAAGATATTACTTACATGGCCAAAGGGATTTTCCACTATGTGGATTTTCTGGGTGGATGCAGTATAATCACAAGGGTCCTTACAAGTAAAATAGTGTGGCAGGAGAGTAAAAGAGAAATATTTGAAGATGCTACAATTGTTGCTTTGAATTTGGGGGAAGGGTCCACAAAAGATGCAGATGGCATCTAGAAGCTGGAAAAGGCAAGGAAACAGACTATCCCTCCGCAGGCTCCAGAAGGAATGCAGCTGTGCTAGCCCTTGATTTTCGCCTAATGAGATCCATTTCAGACTCCTGACTTCTAGAGCCATAAGACAATAAATTTGTGTTGCTTGAAGCCACTGAATTTGGGATAGTTTTTACAGCAGCTTTAGGAAACTAATACACCTCCCAAATTTGTTCCATGAACCTGACCCTCTGACTCTTCTCCCCAACAGGGCTCATCTCCCAACTATCCTACATGGTCTGTTACTCTGCCTTTCCTCCAGGTTGGGGCTAGATGCCTGTGATGCTTCTACCTCTTTCTCCACTCTTTCCAAGCTCTCTTCGCTCTCGTCAATTCCTCCTGATAAAAGTCTACCAAATAACAATGTTTTATAGCCCTACTGTCATGATTTTAAAAAAGATTCTAGGGGCGCCTGGGCAGCACAGTTGGTTAAGCTCCAACTCTTGGTTTCAGCTCAGGTGGTGAATCTCAGGGTCATGTTCTTAGGGTTGTGGGATGGAATCCCGAGTCAGGCTCTACACTCAGCACAGAGTCTGCTTAGGACTCTCCCTCTTTCTCTGGCCCCTTCCCCAACCTCTCTTTCCCTAAAATAAATAGGTAAATCTTTTTTAAAAAAGTGAATGAAAAATAAAAAATTATAATTCCTTGAGAATTAAATCCTCAAAAAAATTTAAAGTGAATTGTATAGGGAAAAGTGGGAATTGATATACTGCATCCACTTATGTACAGTATATATTCATTATAGGAATAATGAAAGAAAAAAAAAAAAGGCAAGACCAAAAAGAATGGGGGAGGAAACTTTAAGGTCTCTTTATTAACTGTCTGTGACTCAATCATCAGGCAGAAAGAGGGGATTTTCC
>CM053605.1:35778354-35792874 GCA_028646535.1 Procyon lotor
AAAGCCCATATTCAGGATGTAACGATGACACACCTGAAGTTTCTCTATCATTCTATATCATGCAGAATCAAGGGGCACCTGGGTGGCTCAGTCATTAAGCCTCTACCTTGGGCTCTGGTCATGATCCCGGGGTCCTGGGATCAAGCCCTGCATCAGGCTTCCTGCTCAGCAGGAGGCCTGCTTCTCCCTTTCCCACTCCTCCTGTTTGCGTTCCTTCTCCCTATGTGTCTCTTTCTGCCAAATAAATAAAATCTTAAAAAAAAAAAAAAATGCAGAATCGAGTTCCTGGATCCCAGTCATTCCCTAAGATAAAAGGATTCAGCAGGTAAGAAGAGTTAGTTCCTGGAAGGGCCAGCTGACCTAGTTAAGATATTTCATCCTGTGAAAGTTGGTGGGAGAATAAAGTATGTCACCAAAAGTTTAGTTAGATATAGAAATTCTCTAAAAAGCCAAACCCTGAGAAACCAATAAAGGAGAACAATTCACTTTCTAATGACAGCCTGTCACTTTCCAAGAGAAATGTCTCCACTCAGGCACTCTCAGGACACCAGGTACTAAGTGTGCCCTGACATGTCCTACAACTCTAAGTTACTCAATTCCGGGATTTAGAAATCTGTATTTGTAGAGACATATATTCTATTGCGATCTTTATAATATTTTGTTATTTGTGAAAGCCATCAGGATATGTGGTTTCTGAAATGAAAATAACTGACCATCTCACAAGAGTTGATCTCCAGTAGAAGACCACACAATGGGCTTGCCCCAGTCCTTGGAGGCACTATCCAAAGTTACACTAGAGTCACTGGGTCCTGATGAGCATCCCATACTCCCTGAAGACAGTAACCAATGCCATGCTGCAGCTCTGGGCCCAAGCCTCATGGAAAAGCCTGGTGAGGACTTGCCCACCAGAGCATCACTCATCCTAGATTAGATTCTAATGTGAGCCCACTTCTCTAGCCAATGGCAATCTACACTTACTGAAGCCAGGCAATGTTTTTAACTTTGATCATGTAAATCATAGCTCAGCTTTATAAATTACCTGTTGGGAAAGTATGCAAACTAATGATTTAATAGTAAAATATTTGCCTTTCTCCACCTTTCCTGCTCTTTCCTTCTTGCTCTTTGTAAGAAGGAATATGAAACACACTAGGAAAGGAACCTAGCCACGCCTATTCCTCTCCTGAGCAGGCAAACCTTAGAGAAGCACAAATTTAAGAACTCAGCAGGATCATTATCCAAAATTTCAGTGCTCTTATCCCTTCAAAACAGCTATCCAGAAAGTGGTCCATCTCAGCCCAAGATGGGGTACTCTTCCTGGATCTGCAAGTAAAACTTCTTTAATAAATAAAGCCACTAATGAAGAATATTGCTGACATTCTATATATTATACCCAGTACCATTTGAAAAACAGGATCTACATAAATTATAGGAATTATAGGAAAAACTCTTCCCTTCTTGTAAGAAAACTGAAACCCAAGAAAATGTTTCATTAACTAAACCCCATTCAGGAGATTTTCTTTCTTGAGAGTATACTTCTGATTGCTTCTATCTCAATCTTAATTTTAATTGTTGAGATTGAAGTCTTTGGAAAAATCAGGACAGTGGAAATTATTATTTCAAAAACATAATGTTCACTTGTAGATGAAATGTCTGAAACTAGGGCAGTGAGTGAATTTGCTAAGACATAAGAGAAGATATGCTGCCATCAGGCTGAAGCAGAGAGAATACAGAAATCCCCAGGGACTCAGCTAGTGCAATCTTCTATGGAACTATATCCACAGGTTTGTAAACAGCCATTGTTCAAATGCCCAAGTAAAGAGCTGTAAAAGACATACCCTTAGCTAAATATTCTATAAAAACATGACTCTCAGGGTTGGCCTGTGTACATGGATCACAGAAATTTAAGAGATATAAATAACTTCAGGTTATACCTCTCATGGCTGATCCATTTTGTTCAATTTCAGTGAAAAAATGTTGTACTCCATTTTATAGGCTTTTTTCCCTCTTTGAGGCATAGGACTGCTGAGAATAACTGGTCTTCTTCTTTCTTAATTCCTGACCATTGCTCTCTCCATGTGGTTTTTGTCCTGTAGTTTATTAACGTAGTGTTTCACATTAATTCATTTTTAGATGCTAAAACAATGTCATGTGGTACGTACATTGTTACTTTTTAAATTAAGGTAATTTGAAATCAGATCTAGTCTACAAACTTCGGGAAATATTCAACATCCTTGAGACAATTGTCTTAATTAAAACAAACAAGCAAAAACAAGTAAGGCAATTAAAGAAGAAATACTTGATCTAACCAGATGTCTTGATTTATTTATTTTTCTACATAAAACCTACAGAGATGCTCCTGTGTGCTACCGAACCTGACATCACTGCCTGCTTGAGTCACTTTCCCTACCTGGAATTGTGTCCTTCAATTGAGACTATGTACTAGACAAATACTCTTGGCATAACAGAATTGCTGCCTATGATCATCTACAAGAACTGAGTCTATATAACCCACACAAACATAAGCAGGAAAAGTAAGACAACATCTTTCCAAATACAGTCAAATACATTTGAAATGTCAACTGTTGAGAAAGTACTTCATGGTGAGCCAGACGCTTTGCAGGCATCAGGTAATTCTCCCAGAGTGCAGCGTGTAAGTATTTAGAAGAGCCCGGGTGGATAAGTGCTCCTGGAAGACCAGGGTATATTTTCCAAGCTTTGCACCAAAGACCCATAGTCCCTCTATGATATTACTAGTGTTTCTTAAAAATTCATTTCAGCAGTCATAGAAGCTCGGGAAATTCTTGCTTTACTAAAGGACTTTGCTCTGCTATGCTAATGTGAGTTGGGACTCTCTGTAAGAGTGAATCAGATTATACAGCCTTCTCCAGACTTATTTGACCAAGGAAGCTTTCTGCAGCTTATCTATTAGCATTTCATGGGGTCCCTGGTGTTTCCAGAAACAGAGTTTGGAGACTGTTGCATTTGTATAATGTGACAAAGCCGTTGGAGCTGTAGTTCTCAAATACGAGTGAGGAGCTGGTCATTCCAAAGCAGTCCGGTTACAAGTGACATTGCCACAGGTAATATATGCCACACCATGGCATCAGCGCTTCCTTTACAGCGACTCTCAGACTGCCAACAGTCATCAGAAGTGGTAGGCTCGAGCCCAGTGACAAACAATTGTATTCTCTAACACCATTCGGGAGCATTTCTCAAGATCCCTTCATGTCCTGTTCCTCAAATTTTATGCAATTGTACATTTTTGGTGCCAGGACTCTCTGGCTGTACATTTAATTTTCGGTTTTGTTTCAGAGCCTTGTCATTTCATCAATCAGAGCTATTCCATCTGCTGAAATGCTGACAAATCCAGCTGCTTTGTCACTTCTAATCAATTTCATTAATGTTTCCACGTTCTGTTTCAATTAGCAGCCTATTCTTTGGACTGTTTGATGACTTGATACTACCTACTGTCTGCAGATTAAAAATCAAATTACAAATTGCTTTGTCCTTGACATCAAAAATCCTTCCTTCTTTACCAAATCATTTCTCTTTAGCACTTTTACCCCTCTTAAGTTAAATTACACTCTACCATGCTGTGAAGTAAGGAGTTGAATTGTTATACAAAGAATGGATCCATACTAGGATGTTCATCTTGACATTCACTTAATCCTCATGCCCTCATTCAGAACTAAATCTTCTTTCATCTAAGTCTTTTCATTGTTGTGAATTTTTTTCAGCACATTAAACACCTATTTGAAATGTTATTTACTTGACCAAAATCCTCGTGTGTTTTTTTTAATTCATCAGACACAATACCTGTATTGTCTGTTGACTATAGTTCTTGACTTTGACAACTGTTGAAGAGAACCAGCTGGACAGATTCATCCTTGTTACTGATAACACTACCGCATAAACCCAAGCAATGATGAAGTAGCCATTTGAATGCTATTCTTCAAGTAGATCTCATATATCTTCCTTGCCTTTCTCCTTTTAATGTCATGAAAATCATTCTGCGCCTATTTTAATTGTATAGAAATGTACAGATTTTTATTTTTGTAACCAAATGCAGAAATAGCACAGAATTTTGACCGTCCTTTCCTATGCTTCGTGTCACAACTGACAGCATGGAACTTTAGTAGCCTAAAGCCATACAGCAACAGTGCTGTGGGTCATATTTTTAACTTTAATGACAATCTGTAATTGCCTGCAGCCTGTCTTATTTCTGGCCCTGCTGATTTCTTGAGGACCTGTGATAACACAGTTCCAACTTGGCCCTCTAATCTGGCTCGTGCCCTCTTTTCATGTTTTTTGTATTTTTTCAGGGTTATCAGGTCTTACAGTAAAGTAGTCAGAGTCTACAGCTCTCCCTCCTTCTTCAGGGCATTCCAAGGAATTAGAATTTCCTTGCAGCCTGCAAGCTTTCATAACTGTCTGCCTTTTCCTGTGGCTGGAGTGGTGAAGGTTTGAATAGCAGAAGCTTTGCTTCAAATTGAACTGCCCGATACCAGCCTTGAAATCCCCTTTAGCTTTAATCTTTTTTAGACATTTGAAATTTTCAAAATACCACTCGTCAGTATAAGTTCCCTTTTCCTCTAGCATAACTGAATCACATTTGGACTGTACTTAAGAGATGTTGTTATTTCATTCCTCTTAGAAATATTACCTTCATTAAATGTTTGCAACGAACATACACGTGTCCATCGATTCAACAAATATGAATTGAATACCAATTACGTATGAAGCACTGTCCTGGAAGTTACTAGAATTCAACGGGAAACAAAGACATGTCAGTGTCCTTCCTGAGGAGCTTACAGTCTTGTGGGGGCCTACAGTGGTTAATGAGATAGACATGATTGCTAGAGAGAAAGAGGCGGGGTTGGGGAGGGCTATATTACCATTGAACAAAGAACTGCAATAAAGTGAGAGGCAGCATAGCATCGTGGTTAAGAAGATAGACACAAGAGCCAGAATATCTGGTTCAAATCCTGCTCCACCACTGATTAGCTCTGACCCTGGGCAAATTATTTAACTTATCACGCCTCATTGGTGTCATCCTTAAGTTGAGGTAGTGGTTCTGCCTCAAAGGTTTGTTGTGACAATCAAATAAGCAAATACTATGAAGCATTTAAAACAGTGTCCAGCTCATAAAAAAAGTGCTATAGGAGCACTTGCAAAATTAGAAATAAATTATAGATTGTAGGAAAACATTATGATCTGGGAAACTCTTATTGCTCTGGAAGCTCATTGCAGGTGGGCTTAAGTTAGTCTGGGAGATGTCACAGAAGGCTTTTTAGAAGAAGTTGAGATCCAAGGAAGTAGTAGAAGTAGCCACTGCAAGGGTGAAAGAAAAGGGAACAGAGTGGTGCCTCTACAGCTAGACCCTAAAATATCCATTAAAGACAATGAAAAATATCAAGGTGACAGTTTAGGGACCAAATTGAAAAAAATTCAGATTTCAAGTTCCAGAAAGCCAGAGCTCAAAAGGTATATAATAATAATATAATAATAATAAACATAATGTAAAAAGTCATAAACATGATGGATAAAACAGAATAACACTCCAAAAGGCTAAAATTCAGAAGATCCTTTAGATGCTTGAAAGAGTAACTATAGAACCAATAAAAGGAGGTACTGCTACTTCCCTGATTATGTATTTATGGGGCTAGTTTCCCAATGAAGTGGCACAGATCTGAAATAAACAGTGGCTTCTTGGAAAGATCTAGGATATTCTGGAGATACATTCCTGCTTCTAAAGCTGGCCCCCACCCCACAAAAACAAAACCAAACCAACAAAACCTCCGGGCTAGTTGGAGTAAGGACTCATTCTTGGTTCACTAACTCTTTCCATCAAGACTTCTTAGCAGGAAAAACAAACTAACAAAAAAAAGACTTCTTAGCAGGTTCCAAGAACTGACTACGACTTTGCGGTTTCTGCAAACCACACCACCTACATGAAGATGAATGTGGACGGCTCAAACGCTGCCCTTCCAGTGGCTTAAAATCGACTTCAGGTTCTACCCCAGGGCATTGCTCTATTTCTATCATGCAGAATTATATGAAATAACCATTTCTGTAAGTCAAAAATGATTGAATACCAGCAGTTTCATATGGTTAAACCTGATATATGTTCTGGGGAATTTTTAGTCTGTTGTGATGCTTTTTGCTGAAAGATAAGCCACAAGGACTGCACATGGTTTCTCGAGCTTTCCATGAACAGTTAAACAAGGTAGAGCTTCCCACTTCGTAGTTTCTTTAAACAGATACTCTAGGTGTTGGAAAATTTGTCTCATTTTAGAGAGCCAAACCTACTTTTTTATAAATTCAATGCATCACTATCAATTCTTTTCTCTGAAGCTACGTGGAACAAGTTATCTTTGCCTCCCAGCAGAAAGTTCTGGACATCCCACACATTCTCTAACCTTCCTAGCTGGAAATCTTTGGCAAATTTGCTTAGGATATCTCCCATACTTGAGCTTTAATCTTTGAAACAGCACTCTAGACACAGTATTTCGGTTTGCTGAGAGCCGTCCTACACAGAGAGACACTCTGTCTACATAGTTTTCTCTGATTCCTTCGCCCTGAGATACTGGTACCAGATATAACAGGCTTACCAAAAAGAGGCATATTATTTCAAGAAAGGCATTATGGTTTTAGTTTCAGCACCATGATTCTGTGATGACATCGTAAGTCCACGTCATCATTCAATCATGCTGTTGATGACACAGTGGTTTGAGAGTAGCCACTGTATGTGTGACTGCAAACAACAGAAAACAAGACAGAGGGTGGCTAGATAATAAAGACTTCTATTAAAAAAGATTTTATTTATTCATGAGAGACAGAGAGAGGCAAAAAGAAGCAGGCTCCCTATGGAGCAGGGAACCTTATGCGGAACTCGATCTCAGGACCCCAGGATCACGACCTGAGCTGAAGGCAGACACTTAACCAACTGAGCCACCCAGCACCCAACAATAAAGATTCTTAAATTATTCTTAGCAAGACCATGGAGGTAGGTGTTTGGGGAGCTTTATAATGTCAGAATGTGGGAAGGCATCTCTGAAATTCTCTTGTTTTCCTTTCATTGTCATAAGATGGCAAGCTCCAACAACCTTGACCATACATGACAGCATCCAAAGGAGAAAGAAAGGGGATGGAGGAGGGAGAGGAAAAACTCGTGCTTTTTTACCTGATGGTTGCTTATCAGGAAGGTCAAACTTTCCCAGGTGTCCTTATAGCTTACTGGCCAAAATAGATCGCATGCCTATACCCTACACCAGTGTTTCTCAAAGTGTGGTCTTCAGACCAGCAGCATCGGCATCACATGGAAACTGAAAAATACAAATTCTCAGGATCCATCCCATACCTACTAAATCAGAAATCCCAAAGTTACGGCCTAAGATTCTGGGTTGTAACAAATGATTTTGATTCATGCTAAAGTTTGAGAGCTGCTGTCCCAGTCACTGGCAAAGGAAAACCAAATGATTTATCAATCATTATTCATTCATTGAAACTGGGTACATTAGGGCCTGGATTAAAATGGGGCTTTTGATGGCAAAAAGAGAGGAGAGGAGGGCAGAGGTGAGGAGTGGAAGTGGAGAAAAAGTGAGAGGAGGAGGAAAAGGAATAAGAGGGCCCCGATCCTCATAGAAATGGGGACGAGAGGTAGATCTCAACTCGGACTGAGCCTATTGCTTGAGTACCTTATAAAATTATTGATTTTTGCAGTTTACAGGGAGCCAATACAACTAATAAAAAGCTGGAGGAAATCAGTTTTCTAATGAAAAATAGACTTGATTATTCTACTTCAAGTGTAATTTAGGAGTGTGATAAGTACTATACCATGCACATTTGCCAAGAAGTGATACACACTGCAAAAATCAGTAGTTAATTAGAACTTCAGTGAAGTGCCAGATTTCATAGGGAGTGTGAGATGGGGTAAGAAATGTCATTTAGCAAAATGAAAATTAATGAGTTTGCATCTCTTCCTACTTTTAAAGAACTGGCTTTACATCTACAACACAGTACTAGAGAAGGCACAAAGTTTACTTTCCAATCATCTGTGGCCAGGCTGCCCATATGGTAGCCACTAGGAACATGTGGCTATTGAGCACGTGAAATGTGACTCGTGCTAATTGAGATGTTTTGTAACTAACTACAAAAGACACATTGGATTTCAAAGACTCAGAATAAACATAAGAACGTAAAATATATGATTAAGAATTTTATATTGACAGCATGTTGAAATGATAATATTATGGCATGTTGGGTTAAATAAAATACATTAAAATTAATTTCACCTTTTTCTCTTTTTCCTTTTTTGTGCAACTACTAGAACACGGAAAATTAAATATGTTGTCTGCATTACATTTTAATTAAGTAGCACTGATAGTTTACATATTTGATTTAGTAAATCTACTTCAGTCAAACTCATAGATACTTTTCAAATATCAACCAAGCAACTCAAAAAGAAGTAGGTAGGATCTGTGCTTGCCTATGACATAAGGTCTGAGAAATTCTGGTCAGGAAACATTCCCATCCACAAGTTATTTATTACCTCCAAGAGTTAATGTTTTCCAATTAACTACATTTTCCTTTTTCCTTAAGTATCTTCACTTACTTTGTAAATATACTCATGAGAGGACTAACATTAAATAAACATAAACTGGGGGCGCCTGGGTGGCTCAGTGGGTTAAAGCCTCTGCCTTCAGCTCAGGTCATGATCCCAGGGTCCTGGGATAGAGCCCCGCGTCGGGCTCTCTGCTCGGCGGGAAGCCTGCTTCTCCCACTACCATTCCCTCTGCTTGTGTTCCCTCTCTCGCTGTGTTTCTCTCTGTCAAATAAATAAAATCTTTAAAAAAATAAAAAATAAACATAAACTGGTGATGGGAAAAGCCTTTCTCAGATCTTCAATTCCCATTTCTTCCCTTTCCTAAAAAAAAATTCATCTGCTCAAGATAAAGTGCAGTTAAGATGTTGACCCAGTCCTGGGCTCTCACTTCTCTCACTTCTTTTCACTTATAAATAAATAAATGGATCAACTGGGCACCGGGGTGGCCCAGCTGGTTGAGTGACTGCCTTCAGCTCAGGTCAGGCTCCTGGAGTCCCTGGATCGAGTCCTGCATAGAGCTCCCTGCTCAGCAGGGAATCTGCTTCTCTGACCTTCCCCTCTCACGATCGCTCTCTCTCATTCTCTCTCTCAAATAATAAAATCTTTAAAAAAAAAATAAATGGATAGATAGATAGGTTGATCAATAGTACTTCTCACCGCTCTCTCTCATTCTCTCTCTCAAATAATAAAATCTTTAAAAAAAAAATAAATGGATAGATAGATAGGTTGATCAATAGTACTTCTCACCCATCACAAATACTACAATGGTACACTTCCTGGGTGGCATTCAGGGGATATCTAACACTGAATTAATTTGGTGTTGGTGCCAAGAAAGTGGAATGTTCAATGAATGAATAAGAAATTTTTTCCCAAGTTAAAGTTAATCAGGTAGTTTTTTTGTTTTCAACAAAATTGAAGGAAGAATTGAATTCAGTTTTTCACTGATATTTTTAAATATTTTTAAGAAGAAATCGCTAAGTACTTTATCTTTGGCATACAATTGAGAAGAAGTTAAAAAAAATTGAGTGACATCGTCATAACAATATTCTTTCTAATACCAATCTCTTTATATGAACAAGGTTTGTCAGCATTTGCATCTATTAAACTGAAAAATGGGGTGTTATTGGTGCTGAATCCTGTTTCGTTTTATCACTGTTATACATTAAAGGGTACTGAACTAACTGACTTTTTTAAAGCTCCATATATCACATTAAAATTTCATTTCCAAAAAAATGGTATTTTTATGTTTAATAATTATCAAATTTGTAATATATTTATGTCAACTCCAGGCTAACAATACTTTTAAAGGTAATTCAGTGGGATGGAAGGTAATTTTAACTTGGAATCTTATTCAAATTTTTTAAATATTAAATTTCAGTTGACACTATTTTCTTGTTGCAGAGAAATATGATGAAGTACTCAGGAAACCTAAACTCCATGAGAGAAATAGAATGGAAGTCAGAGTTCAAGGAAGCAAAGGAAAAACCTGAAATTTCCAACTGCTAAAAGAAGGCTTATTCATCTGTTTCTTAAATGGGCAATGGTAGACAGGTATCAAAGCCCATAGTCTGGCTTCAATGGACTCGTGTACTAATTTATTGCCTTTATTTTAAAATAATCAATATTTGCAATGTGTAGAAAATTATATTTGAGGCTACTATTTAGACTTCTGTGGGGAGGGAGCACCTGAGTGGCACAGTCTGTTAAGCATCTGACTCTTTTGATTCAGGTTGTGATCTCAAGGTCCTGAGGTAAAGCTCCTTATCAGGCTCTGCAGGGAGCCAGGAGTCTGCTTGATAGTCTCTTTCTCCCTCTCCTTCTGCTCCCATCCCTTGCTTGCCCTCTTTCTCAAATAAATAAATAAATAAATCTTTAAAAAAACAAATCAACTCATGTCGAAACACTTTGGATGTCAGCTTTAAAATATGTGAATGAAACAGAATTTTTCAAAATGATGTTTGGGCATGTAAGGGAGAATGTTTGAAGACCACTTCGTTCTCAATAGCGCCTGCATCAAAGCCATAAATGCCCAGACTCCACACAGAAAAAATTAAGTCAGAATCTCTGGGCACATCCTCCCCGCCCTGCCTACACTTGTAATAGTCACATGAGCCAGAGTTGATGTCACGGGGTGAATCAACTTTTCCTCTCACATTCCTCTAGGACAGAAAGGGTCTGGAAAAACACACGGGGCAGGTACAGAACAAGCAGAGAACTGAAAGAGGAGAAAAGGGAAAGAGGAGGGAAAAAAAGTAGAAAAGAAAAAGCACTGAAAACCATCCCATCCCATCCCAACCCAATTTTGCCAAAGGATAAGCCTGTCTCTAACCAATAAAGATTTTGTTATTACCAATGACTCTCAGAACGTACATTTGTCTTTTTTATTTTTTGTATTATTATAATATTTGACAAAGCAGATGTTCAATAAAAGTCATTTGGATGAACTCTTGTTTATCTGCTAATGAACATCCTTTATCTAAGGAATATTGATTCTCGCCAGTTTTATGTCAGTTCGTCCTCCACAGTCTTCTACTGAGAAGTCCCAGGAAGAATGGCCTTGTCTCTGTTTGGGTTTTAATGCTACAAAACCAGGGACTTGGGAACAGACACTGTTCTCTAGCTGCTAAAAAATGCTTGCTACTTTGCTATGGCATATTTCATTTTAGGAGTCCGCCGTGATGCTTCTCATACATAAAGTTTCATCCACCCTTTTTTTTTTTTAAAGCCACCTTATAAGTGGTAAATTCCATAACTTCTTTGTTCTGACATCACTGGATTCTGACTCTCCATAGGTAATTGGTATTATTGTTATGATGCCTCCATTGTTGACACTCATGGCAATTTCTTTAAACAGTAGCTCACCTGTGGGTACTGAATTATTCTACACAATCTTCAAAGGCTGTCAGAAGGTGCCTTCTTGAAATTTTATCATTTCATGAACAAATGTGAAATCCTCGGTAAAGTCATGCATTTCTTTATATTTATTATTTTGGAAGCCATTCCCAATCTGACTAGCTACAGTACACATTTGCTAGGAATGTCTTCTTTCGGTTCATTTAAGCACAGTGCTGAAGACAGCAGCCAAATTATTTCCTCACTAGAGGAAAACAATTTCTTGTTAGGTACATTTTATTGATTTCATACAAAACTTTTCAAGTCAAAAAAGAAGTAGGGTTCCCCAAAAGCAGACAATATATTCTTCCTCCTCACAATTCCCAGCTAGAGAAATGCTTTAAAGAAATGCCTTAATAAGCTTTACACCCAGCTGTATGAACTTACCATATTGCAGGCACCTCAAAACATTAAGCAAAATCTCTGAGGCATAACTGACACTTTCATACCTTACCTGACAAATGTGACAGGAGCCAATGTGTTCACTAATCCCTAACTCTTCCGTTAGAGCCCTTCCTCTTTTCTATGAATGGGTCCTTCCTCAGAGACTCCTCAAAAGTTTTCATCAGCCATGATAATTTGGGGATAATCTCAAGTTCTTGGCTTTCTCCAGCTTTTGTTTCTGAAGACTAACATGTTATGCCAGACTTCATCAATAAGAGATAAATTAAAGAGAAGTGGTAGATTGTTGAATGGTTTTTAAGGAATCCGACTTTGATAGGTAATTCTGACGCCATTCCCCTCACTTCCATATCCATCATTCTCTACATCAAAATATTGCCATATCTACTTGAGTTCATTTTTTTGTTCTACTACCACAGCTGCTGCCCCCTTGGTCTAGGCTCTGCATATGATATATGATAAACATATATCATAATATGCTATATTACTGCTTACATAGGGAGTCTTCTTCTCAACTAAATTTGGAAGACCTTAAAAGCACAGATTTTCTTTTCTTTTCTTTTATGTCTCCCAAGGTGCCCAGAGCCTTAAGCATAGATAATCCCTGACAAATATTTGATAATCTGCAGTAAATGCTTCAGCAGGGGACCTTGACAGAGTGGCACTTAATGTATTGCCTCTTTTTGTTGAAATTCCATGCCATTGTTGTCTATGTCATATTAAGATTTAACTTCAAGTACCCACTAAAGTTTTTTATAGCTTCTTTAACCAGATTGCAAGGCAATTCTTTTTTAGCCAGCAACATAATGCGGGGAAAGAAAGACAATGTTCCTTTTCTCTAATGCTTTTTGCAATCACAGATTTCCTTGGCTATGCCTTTCTCTCATGATCCTTGATCCAAATGGTGATAATGTGACCATGGTAGGCACTGAGCCACAAAGCAGCCACAATTCTAAGTATTGGTTGGCAAAAAAAAAAAAAAATCTCATTAAATACTTGGTAATTAAATAGCTTGGTGAATTTTAGGTTTACGAAGTGTTACCATCTTCTGCTTTGGATAGAGGTGTTCTAGGGCTTCATAGTCATTAGTTTTTTTATCTTTTAAAAATTTTTAAAGATTTTATTTATTTCTTTGCGAAAGAGATAAAGACCATGAGCAGGGGGAGGGGCAGAAAAGGGTGAGGAGAAAGAAACAGACTCCCCGTTGAGCATAGAGCCCAATGAGGGGCTTGATCCCAAGGGCTTGGTCCCAGAACCATGAGATCACAACTTGAGCAAAAGTCAGATGCTTAACCAACTGAGCCACCCAGGCGCCCCTCAATTAAGTTTTTGAAAAAATCAGTTCTCATTCTGGGGGCAGGGGGAAATCAATCAAAGTTGTTTTTCTTATCTCAGGTGGACAGTATGTTTGACTAAGTTCGATTTTCTGCTCTTTACCTCAGTATTTTGTTATCGTGTACATAGGACGCATTTTTGGAGGGGGTTACCTATAGGATAAAAAGGTACCATATGAAACTTTGGTGGGTACAAGAAAGATCAGCTGAGATTTTCAGCTTTCAAAATTACTCATTACTTGAGAAGGTAAGATAACTACATGAAAAAATTTGTTTTTGTCAAATATTATAACAATGCAAAGAGGCCACAAAAGACTATCTGATTGATTTCTAAATATTATCCATTAGGACCATATACAGCTAATGGGAAGGCCGCTAAGAATTGGAGTAGCCCAGCAGTGTAGACTAGAAGGCCAATGAGGAGCCCAGTTTAATTGAAGAAGAAATTTTATTTTATTTTTTTTAAAGATTTTATTTATTTATTTGTCAGAGAGAGAGAGAGAAAGCACATCTGAGAGCATGAGGAGGGGGAGCAGAGGGAGAAGCAGACTCCCCACTGAGCAGGGAGCCTGTTGCAGGACTCCATCCTAAGACCCTTGGATCATGACCTGAGCCAAAGGCAGATGCTTAACCAACTGAGCCACCCAGGCATCCTTGAAGAAGAAATTTTAATTGGAATACTAAATTTTTAAAAGTTGAAAATAAGCTTTTATTTATAACTCTTGAAAATGAAGTCATGGGGGCACCTGAGTGGCTCAGTGGGTTAAAGCCTCTGCCTTCAGCTCAGGTCATGATCTCAGGGTCCTGGGATCGAGCCCCATATCAGGCTCTCTGCTCAGCAGGGAGCCTACTTTCCCCTACCCCCTCTGCCTGCCTCTCTGCCTACTTGTGATCTCTCTCTCTCTCTCTCTTTCAAATAAATAAATAAAATCTTTAAAAAAAAAAAAAAAGAAAATGAAGTCATGGAACCTAAGGGTCTCTATCATTTCAAGATTGCATAACCCCCTCGATTTACCTATAGTGTCTGGAAGAACATGCAGGTAAGGTCTGTAAGCAGAAAGCAAACAGTCTTTTTTTTTTAATTTTTTTATTATTAACATATAATGTATTATTTGCCCCAGGGTACATGTCTGTGAATCATCAGGCTTACACATTTCATAGCACTTACCATAGCACATACCCTCCCCAATGTCCATAACCCAGCCACCCTATCCCTACCCACCCCCACCTCCCAGCCACCCTTAGTTCGTTCATGAGTTTAGGGGTCTCTTATGGTTTGTCTCCTTC
>CM053605.1:35793374-35839953 GCA_028646535.1 Procyon lotor
TCTTTCTTTCTCATTCCCTGTCTCTCTTCCTCCCTCCTCTCTTTCTTCCTTTTTTTTTTCTTGTCATCAAAATTGCAAATATAGGGATGCTTAAGTGGCTCAGTGGGTTAAAGCCTCTGCCTTCAGCTCAGGTCATGATCTCAGGGTCTTGGGATCGAGCCCCACATTGGACTGTCTGCTCAGCGGGGAGCCTGCTTCCTCCTCTCTCTCTGCCTTTCTGCCTACTTGTGATCTCTCTCTATCAAATAAATTAAAAAAAATTTTTTTTTAATTGCAAATATAAAAAGCAATGAAGTGGGACAACCGGGATGTGGAAAATTATTTTCCTTCCATAAAAAGACAAGGCCCCCAGAGGAATTTCTGGACTTCATTGCATTTGAATACAACCTTGCCCATAGGTGTTTTTACTTATTTGCTTCTGGTGTCTCATTTTGTGACTCAGCACTTTTTCTGAGCGACAGTCCCCAAGCTGTAGCGATACATAGGGTAACTGGAATCTGCAGAGTCAAAGATGCTGAAAATTTAACCAGAGCTGAAGAAACTTTGACCTTAGAAACAACAACCACAACAAAAAATGTCATGGAAGCAATCTTATTCCCTGCCTCTTTCTCTTGGTCGTGTTAGGGAATAAGCCAAAAAGTCTCCTTGGTTTATTTTTCACTTGGGTTATTCTAATTTCGGTGACCTTTGAGCGACCTTCCTCCAAACTCTGAAAACTTGAACTCAGAAAAACCTGAACCCTGACTCAGTCCCCAGTGGCTGGAAATGTTCCTTCTATAGCACGAAGCTGGTGAAGCAAAGATAGTAAGAATGTGAAAAGCCAAGCAATAAAGTATCATTTGATAGAAAAGGGGAGCATGAGTCGTACTCAATCTATCAGAAAAATTTAATTCATTTTTGATAGCGTTGGCATTTTCCTAACAATACTTTCATGATGAATTGGGTAATTCAAATGTGCTTGCTACTTTTGAAGGCCTGGAGTGAGAGTGGGCTTTGTCCCGAATCAATGAGATGAAATAAGAATGGGCTTTGAGAACTCAGAAGCTTCCTTGGGCAGAATTGCGAGAAGGCACACAGTGTTCCTAGGACCCCCAGAGGCTCTTCCTCCTCTTCTGGGATCTTTTCTTGCCCATCTTCACCAGGGACAGGCATTCCATTGTTTTCCTCACAGACCCTTATTGTGAGTTACACCCCAACTTCCGTATCTGTGCCAACTACATTTACCTTTTAACATTATTTGTGGGCATAAAGGGCTCTGTCTTTGAGCCACAAAGCTTAGTAATGAGACAGGAGATTGGGAATTAGAAGTTCTAATATGTGCTCATCTATTTATCACTTGTGAGCCTCTAGGCTGGTCATTTAACCTTTATAGCCTGTTTCTTTATCTGTAAAATGGTAATGATGATCACAATCTGCCCATTTGTGAGTGGCTGTAGGGATTAGAGATAATATATATAATGCCTGGTCCCTAAATAGTAATTAAAGGAATATCAGACATACAAGTGTCAGCCATGAAGGGCATGAGAATTTTTGGACTTTTCTTTTCGTCTTGACAAGTCGACCTTTCAAGAACAACTAAAACTGGAGCACCAGAATAGAGGGTGACAGTCGCTTACTCAGGGTGGCTCTCTGTGCCACTCCTGTGGTATATCCACCGCATTTGTCTATATGTTCATTGTCATCATAGAGCTTGAGTCTTTGGAGCATTTGTGAGAGTCATAAAGCCGACTGGGTGAGTGTTGGATGGAGAAGGAACTCCAGCATACTTGTGAGCTTAGCTACTTCAGGGTTGCTGCATTTGAGACACAATTATAATATACACGCATAGACAGGATGACAAGTGATTTCCACGAGTCTGGCAAAGAACCAAATCTCATTACTTTATGGTCACACTTTTGTGATGGTACAATTTTATTTTGCCAAAATGTCTATCTGTGTTTATGCACATATGCACGCTCCTTGATGGCTTATTTCTATGTCCAACCCAAAATAAATACAATAAAAACTGTCTCTTTACAAATCCAGTTAGTTATTTCTTGCATGTGTTATGACAGAAGCATTCACTGTGATTTCTGTTCTCGGGTAATGAGAAACTGGGATCGGCATTAACAGAAGAGGTTTCAAGAGGAAAGTTCCCGCAGATTTTCTCACTGCCTCCCTCCAAACTTGATATGCTGTGATGTTTTTAGTCTTATTTTTTACAGTGTCTGGCTGGAGATGTTGAGAAAGAAGAGATGAAGTGCCGGAATCTAAAAATGAGTAAACAGCTGTCAACAGGAAAAATCCTAAAGAAGTGTCCTAAAGTGTGGAGAAGGTTTCAAGAATTCATTCTTGGCACCATCGCCTATAATGAGTAATTATTAATCTATTGAAATGGTATTTGTTAAATACCTAAGTTATACATAAAGACTGTGGAAATAGGGAAAACATACTGCAATATTCAACCTAGAACAGATTTCCCTCTCGGAGTAGGTAGCTTGCCTGAAGCCAAATGGTTCTTGGAAATCAATAACCTAACTAGCCCCAGGAGACTGGGTTTTCTAGACTTAGTAGAGCGGTACAGTTGCTAGAACATCTGCCCATGGTCATCACCTTAGAGGAGAGATTTTTTTTTTCCTTCAGGCTTTAGGGCTCCGAAGAATTCAGAAAAGAGCTCTCCAGGTGCCGAACAACCATTTATCAATATTACGATTGGACTCATTGCTCTCTGTGCCCTGAAGCTTTTGCCGAAGTCTCCTTCCAATCAGTCAGCTCATGCTCTAATCTGGTTAATACCGCTGAGCACCAGAGTCCTTTTCCTGCTGTAGTTTTTCCTCAGTCCAAGGTGAAAGGAGAAATGTTTAGATTCACGAGAGGTCTGTGTTTTCCAGCGCACTGAAGCAATATCAGACATATGTGAAAAAAAGGAAGCAAATTGTTTTCCTTCTTCAGTGGATAGATGAGAAATCTGTGGAGTTCCTCAAAAACTCAGGTAAAGTCAGACGAGGTGTGTTTCCGGGGCACAGCTTAACTGATTGCCAGGTATATTAAGGAAGTTAGTTGATGATGACAATCAGGTATATTGGTATTTTTCCCATTTCCAGAAGTGCTCAGTTTGGGCAGATAATGGGTACACAGCATAGGTTTTGTAAGATGAGGCCCCACGAAAACTCAAGACTAGAAGGTTGTCTTTGCTACTACTTATTGATCTCTTTTCCTGTCAATCAAAATTTTTTGAAATTACTGACGGTCTGAATTATGTCAGTGACATGTGATAGAAGGTGAAAGGATAGACTTAAGGATATTAAAAAAGTAGTCTCAAGAGGATTTGGTTTCTTGGGCTGCTGCCATGAGCTTGGTGGCTCAAAACTACAGAAATTTAGTTGCTCACAGAGCTGGAGACCAGAAGTCTGAAATCAAGTTATTGGCAAGACTGCATTCCCTCCAAAGGCTTTAGGCTAGAATCCTTCCCAGACTCTCAGCTTCTGGTGACTCTAGGCATTCCTTGACTTCTGGCTGTGTATCTCCAATCTCTGGCCTGTCTTCACATGGCCTCCTCCTCTTTTCCAGTCTTTGTTGTCACATCTCTTTCTGCCTCTTTCTTATAAAGTCACTTGTGGTTGAATTTAGGGACTACACAGATAATCCAGGATGAACTCATCTCACGTTCCTTAACTTAATTATATCTGCAAAGACCCTTTCTCAAATCAGGCCACATTCACATGTTTGGGGATTAGGACATGGACATAACTTTTTGGAGGTCATCATTCAACACACCACAGTGACCACCTGGATGCGTCAGTTTGTTTGATTGATTGAGAAGATGCCAGTGAGGCTGAATTCCAAGTACCTGGTCTGGACAATTGGGAAGATTGTGGTAGCAAATACCTAGGGAGGAAACATCAGAAGGGATGCTGTTTCTGTCATTTAGTTTTGGACACTGAGTTTTAAGTAAAGGATGGAGAAAGCGGACACTTGACCTCACCATTTTGCCTCATATCTGTGTAGTCTTGAGATTTGAATGCTATTCAATTAGCTATGGTGAAAGTAGATAAAAGACTATAGCATTCCAGAATTGGGCATTGGATTATTGTATCATTTTTGTAAAACCTTACTTTAAAAATACTTCAGGATAAGTAGTATGATATATAAATGAAATTAATTTTTCATTTATATCCTAGCAGTAGTTAGTCAGCATTTGAAGTAATCCATTCTCTTGTCATGACTACCAAGCTCTTCAATTATTGCTGTGGAAATCTGCACATGAGGATTTGCTAATTAGCATAAGAAACGTGAGAAATAATTTTTTACTACTGAAATGGGTAATGTTTAACATATATTTGACCCTTGAGTCCAACCACTCTTGCATGAAAATTTATGGGAATCTGGCAAGCCCAACTACCCAAAAATTCCTTAGGAGGAACCCTCAAGTGTTGAGCTCACTTATCCTGGGTCCCCTACTTCACAGAGCACTATTACCTAATCAATATTATGTGAGAGGTGATGTTGCCATTCTCACCATTAGAACAGCATGCCATTGACCTTGGAGTAAACCTTTCATGCAAAGTGTCTGTTGGTGTGTCTGAAAACAAAGAGTAGAACTTCCCCAAACTTATCAGTTGAGGTTCATTATTTTTGTGCGTACTTGCTAATAAAAGTTTGAGAATTTGTCAGAATTTCACTTAAGACTAATTTTCATCCTAGCCTATCACTTGTTAAGGAGGATATGGAGAAGTTGAGGTAGACTCATTCAGTTCTAATCCCCAGAAGCTATAAATTAAAACTTCTATTTACCAAAAGTCTCAAGCTTTTTTTTGTCTCATGAATGAACACATTAGCTTGGATAACTTTGCAACAGAATCCTTTGGCCTTTGAGCCCAAAGCCTTGCAAGGACTATTGACAATACACTCTCCAGGTATCCAAAACCGGAAAGGGTACCTACAGACTTGGGTAAAAAGCTGGGCTAGGTGATTTTTTCCAGTCATAATCTGATGACAGTAGTCTGTCTGAAAATAGGTGTTGTATAGTCACTGCATAAAGAATGGAATTCATTGATTTCTCTGATTAGAGAGTTTGGAATCTTTGATAGAAGTTCACAGAATTAAAAATGTACTAATAGTGGAGTGCTATGCATACAGCAGGCTCAGTGTTGGGTGTGTGTGTGTGTGTGTGTATACATATATAATATAAACTATATACATATGTATATATATTATATACATATGTTATATATGTATATGTTCTACTTTTATGAATATGTATATTACATACATACACATACACATATATACGCATTAATCTATTTGCTCACAAACAGAAGGTTGCACCCATTTCAGGGATTCTTTGGCTTTCAAGATCTTCCATATGCATACATGCTACACACACTTACCCCCCTACACACACCCAAATGAGAGGAGATAGCTTTTCTGGTGGTTTATAACCGATGCTTCAAAATTGGAGGACAAGTGAATGATTGCTATTAGATATTTGCTTCTATAAATGGATAGTGTTCTCGATGATTCAAGTAATAGTTATTACTAGAAAAATAATAGCTTTCAAAGTTTCAGTAAACTCATGTGATTTGAAGGAGTTAACAATTTAGAAATTACAAAAAGGCACAGTTCTAGTAATTTAACAATGTTGTTGTTTCTGTATATCATAAAGTCGCCACTGTGTTTACATACCTGAAGGTGTCCATAAGTGCAACCAACAGAAGGAATTTATTGAAGAGAGAGCATGGAAGTATTATAAATGTATATTGAGGGTAAAAACATCTCTAAAACATTTTATGGTTCTGAGAGTAAATTTTGCATATGCAAAAGAAAATGGCTTTCCTAAATGAGAAAAATGTGTCAGTTTTAGGGAAGAATGCGAGTGAAATATTAGCTACCTCCTTATAACTTTGAGCTATATTTTATTTTCGCTCTATTTTTGGTGAAGGAATTAAAAACTGAGAAAGAACAGGAAATGTGCTGAGGCTTTTTATTGGAATTGTCTTTCTAAAGAAACATATGCAAAAACCAAAGCGTAATCATTGGGAATGGAGACTCCTCTTAAGTTAGAGCCATTGAGTGTCACATAGCTTCCCAAGTCTTAGGTCTGAAACCGAACAATCCAAGAGGCTGTTGGCCAGAAATCTTACTGGATGAGAAGAGAGGGGAAGGTAGATAGGGAAAAGGAAACAAGGGAAAGGTAGGGTACTGACCTAGTGAGAAACCTTGATTCTTTTCTTGTAATCATGGACTCACAGGATCTTAGCAGCACAGCTCCCTCAGAGGTCACCTAATTCTGTCCTCTTAACCATATGGCAGACAGTGGTCACCCCAGGCCCCCTCCAGCTAAGACAGTATATTTACAGCTCACACTGCTGTCACTGTTTCACCACTTTCTCTCACGATGGGCCCAACTACCTCCTTTTAGATTTGATGGGTTCTGGTTCTGTCCTCTGGAATACAGAAAATAACTCTCTTCCCTCTTTGGCCTGACAACACTTCAAAGACTCAAAGACAGCTGCCATCCCCCTGCCTTGTCTTAAAATAAATGGATAACCAAGGACAGTTCTATATGTCTGAGGTTTGGGATGGCAGGGACATTCTGGGGAGATGTTGGAGCGGAAGCAATCTGACAACCCAGAGAAGAGTCCCTACAGTGGATTTATTTGTCCTCATCTCCAGTTTGTTGGGTCACAAGACTTAAGAAAAAGAATTCTAATGCTATTCTGAATGTTTTATTCTGAAGCAAAAGCTGAATAAAGTCTAGGAGTCATGAACTGAGATATGATTTTTAAATTGCTATTTTAATTTATTATTAGCTCAATGTTATTGTCCTTGGTTTTATGATGCAGAAAGAATGAATTCAGTGCAAAAAATAAAAAAAGATTAACGTGATGTTTTGGCAACGCTTAGACCAACTGACACATGATTATTTTATATGTGCTTTTTTTTTTTTTAAATCCCAGAGCCACAGTCTAACAGGGACTTGCAATTTGAATGTAAACTGGAGGATAGAGAAATCGCCTAATCAACATTCTTTTGGACATCTGCTGGTACTATGCTGTCTGTCATTTACTTTAATACACTTTGGCATAGACAATGATTTCGTTTCAGTGTACAGTAGCAGTTTCAGAGAGATGGCTAGTTACTGTTCAAAGTACCCTGATCAGGAATACACTCGGGAACAGTTACCCAATATCAGAGAGATGCCAGTCAGAGATCTACACTCTCAGGGGAGCTCCTTAAGTCTTACAGCTAGTTTTCTTCTTAATTTTTAATCAACATCAAAGATCATTTTCATAGTGATACTACGAGAAACATGTTTATGCTTATGAGAAATGATTTATGCATTGATAAGCTTAGTAACGATAAAGAAATGTAGATTTGCTGAAAATGTCGAGCAGGCATTCCTGGTCTTGTGTGCTTGGGAGAGAAGCTTATAATCCCGTAAATACAGCCTTCTGAAAGGCACCCTTGACTTTCTGACCCACCCAGCGGGCTCAGATTTGGAAGATTTTGGTCAGTTGACTCCTATTGAAAAGTTAGATAAATCCTGCCACTGTAAATAAACCTTTCATTCAAGGAGCCACCAGTGCACCTAAAAGGCTAGAGACCAGGGACTATGTCAAGCTTACAGAATGTTTCTTTGACTGCTTTTGTGCCTATTTGCCTGCATGCATTCCATCTGAGATTTGCTTACGTTGTATCACACTACCTGGTATCAAGGATGTGGGAGAAAAGATGGTCCTCACCCAGCTGGACTTATTGAAGATGTGTAAGATTGGATTTTTGTTCGAAAACATTCATTCTCATCTCCCCCACCCTCCTGTAAGAAGTATACTTTCCCAGGCTTTTGACCTTGGGATGGTCACAAGACATGCTTTAGCCAATGTTGATGAAGAATAGCTAGAAGGCAGGCAGGCAGGGACAAGCCCCTTGGGGGGGGTGGGGGGGCCGAAACACCCTTGAAAGGATTTTACACTCCCTGGAAGGAGCCCTCCACCCTTTCCCACATGATAGATAGGTGACAAAAACCTGATTGGATGAAAGGGTTAATCAGACTGAAACAGCTGACCAATAAGGCCATAAAAATCCCTAGACTTAGAAACTCCGCTAGCAACCTTCTCAGGTTCCCTCCCTCCTTGGGAGCTTTGTACTGTCACTTTGGTATTGCTCAATAAATCTTGCTTTGCTGCCCACCACTCTGGTCTACCTCTTCATTCTTTGAATCGGGAATGGCAGGCACCAATAGAGGAAAAAATCCTGTAACAGTGTTAAAGCATATTTAAGGCAGGGGCTTAAAATATGCTTGGACAGGAGGCTTGCCCTCACTCATCTTGGCCAAAACCATGAGAAGAACATGCTTTAGGTGGTGCTCTGGGACAAGGAATCTGAGAAATAGGGACCATACCTGTACCCAACTCATTGCACAAGAGTTGGTCAGCCAAGGGCAGAACCATGGCAGTGGACCCACAGGAAGACATAAGAGTTTATTGCTGAGGGCCACTGAGAAACTGTGGTTATTATGTGGCAATTGCTGACTGGTACATGAGGCTACCCATATTTACTCCCCAAACCTAATGATCATGAATGTCCAAGTCAGATTAGGTAGTACGCACTTTACAAATATTGTTTCATTTGATTTTCATAACAAATCTGGGAGTTAGACCTTATTTTTCCCATTGTATAGATAAAACGATTACAGCTATGAGAGATAAAATAACCTGGTCCAAATCACAGAGGAGGAGCAGAGCAGGAGTTAAAAGTCCATCCTCCCCTCCCACCTTTCATGGCTCACTCTTACTGACTTGCTTAGATTGAATTACACCTTAACTAAAGCTGTCTCCATGCACAGCATGAGGGACAAAAACTGAACCCTTGAACCAGGGAGGGTCATTCATGTGCACATTCACTCAGTGAATGTATGTTTAATGAGCCTCTGTTAGGTACAGTGCCTTGTGCGGATTTAATGAGAAGCTTGATCAACACCGCCCCTGCCCTCACAGGGTCCACCCTCTTAATATAGATTTGTTTGTTAAACAGATGCTTCGACTTTTGTTTGTGGTGTAAGGATTGTGGCCTCATTCCAAGGCGTACATACAAACAAGCTCTAGACAAAGGAGGCTCCCTGTACTTGACTGTGTGATTCTTAATGTGGTGACCACTAACTAGATGGAATCCAAGTAACACCTAATCTCATGAATGGGTCCAGCTACTAATGATAAACCTGGGTTGTTGCTCCACAGAGATGTCTTGCATGTTATGGGTCAGAGAGTTTGAGAAAAATAAAGTTACTCCCCCTGTTCTACAGGGAGGGGAAAAAAAAGAAAAAGCAATGGGATATTATAATTCTTGTTAATAAACATTATTAAACCCAGACGATTTCTGAGTTTTAGAATAAAAATAATTAATCTACTGAAAAATGGTAAACCAGGAATGATTTAAAATTATAATTAAAGGATGGGAATGACGTCTGCTATCAGAGGCATCTCAGCAGACTGAACAGTACACTATGCGGGGTAAATTATTTCTACCGTAATAATGGTATTTACTCTAATACAATGGCATACTAGAAATCTAATTGCAACTCGCCAAGGTTTTAAAAAAAACACAGTTATAATGTAAAAATACAGGAAGAATAGATATGATCTGTATTTTTAAAAGAACATGGTAATGCTACTATATGGTTCAATTTTCAGATATCAGGATTTAATATAATAGAAAAGACAGAGAAAATGAAAATTGGGGAGACTTTTGAATAGGTCTTTTAAGAAGGGGATTTGCGACCGAATGGAAACAGGCTGATTTTGATTACACTTTAATATGAGATAAAGTAAAGATGGGGTAAAGCCAAAGTAAAACATAATTATAAGTTTCTGTATAATCCCTGGCAAAAATATTAAAGATTAGATTCCAGAATCATGTTAGTACCTCCATAAGACTTTTACCAATCACAGTTACCCGCTGTACGTTAAGCATTGTCAGAAAACAGATAAAATATATTCATACATGGGAATAGTCATAAAGGTATTAATAAGATATCTGGATTTTAAAGTCTTGCCTTCCTCTTTCTGAAATAGAAAAAAAAGATAAATACAACTTAAAATAGAAAATAATTCATATAAACACCAGAGTGGGAGTGAGGAGACAGAATGCTATGAATTCAGTTCTAAGTTAAAAAAAATTAAGTACAAATTATTTTTCGTTAAGAAAGCATGAATACACCATGTTTTATACTACCCCCTGATTTCTTTTCACAAGAACTTGTTGATAAGTTCCCACGGGAGTACATTTGGCTGGAAAGAGAGATAGTGAGTCATGTAGGTTAATTAACCCAAAATTCAAACTAGTCGTCTTAGCTCCACAATGGCTGAGAAAGATGGGCATTAATCACTCTAACATAAAAATAACCCTCAATGTGAACAGAAAAATCGACAGCCCTTGATAGATGCAGTACTATGTATAGAACATATAGGTGAGAATAAGAGCTTCATTTCAGGTGAATATCCAAGATTTGGGAATATCTGATTCAAAAGAATCTGAAATTGGCCAGGTGTTGATAGAAACTGTTCATGAAATGTGGCCACCATCCATTCTATGCTCTAAGAAACCAACAGTGTGACAATAATCCTAGTGATTTGGGTGCCTTTTTTTTTTTTTTTTTTGTCTGTCCGCCTCCAACACAGAAGCAGGTGGGCATACACAAAATAAGCTTCTACAGAAAACCTTGATGAAGGATAGACACCATCTGCCAATGCTCAGTTGAATGTGCTTTTATGGGTATATTTTGCAGGAATGCAGCGAGAGAGAGAGAGAGAGAGAGAGAGAGAGAGAGAGAGAGAGAGAAGATATTCTTTTTGGAAATGGATGTGAACATTTTGCAACAGAAATTTAAAAGACAAAAAACAGAAGGCACTGTATGTAGGGGAGTAGAAGTTAAAAATTGCATTCCTGGGACACCTGGTGGCTCAGTTGTTAAGCTCAGGTCATGATTCCAGGGTCCTGGGATCAAGCCCTGTGTTTGGCTCTGTGCTCAGTGGGAAGTCGGCTTGTCCCTCTGCCTGCAGCCTCCCCTGCCTGTCTCTCTGCCTGCAGTGACCCCTGCTTGTGCGTGCTCTCTTACTCTCTCTGACAAATAAGTAAAAAAAAAATCTTTAAAAAAAATTGCATTCCTACAGTAGGTGATCTCTGAAGAAATTATTTAACCTTCTTCACCTTATTCATCCCAAGATATTTTTCTGGACTATGTAAATAAATAATTGATAATGTTAATTTCTTATATTAAAAAGGATAAGGATATGTTATGTTATTAATATGCTACTTTCCTGAATTCATTAAAGATAGTGACAACTGAGGTGTTTAGAGTACTAGAAAGCCTAAATATGGCTATGAATTTATTACATTATAGACAAATGTGTATTTTATTTCTGATCGTAACAGGGAATTTGGATATGAAGAATCATAAAGAGAAAAAATGGACAACTCTATAACCCTATCATACAGATTATAGGTGTTATGATTTTTGCACATTTTCTTCCAGTAATTATACTGGTCTCTTTAAAAAATGTATACATATCATGTGTACAGATTTATGTTCTATTTTTTCTTAAAATCATATCAGAAAGATTTTCCTATATGATTAAGTTTTTTAATAAAAAAACATTTTTACTTGTCGTGTAATATTCCATTACATAAATGGACTGTTTTATTTATTTGTATATTTATTTTTGGACGTTAAGTGACTTCAGAATAAACATTTTGTATTTTGGAATATTTTCTTAGCAAAGATCTTGTAACACTGGAATTCTTGTGTCCAAGGCTAACTGTTTTATGTGACGCTAGGGCAGACACTGGCTAGCTGTTTGCCAGACTTGTTTGATTTTCCTCCTGGGCACAAAGACAGAATATATTTCTCAGGCTCCCTTGCAGTTAGGTGCGGACTCAAGAAGTAATTCTTTCCACAGGAATGTGGGCAGAACTGATGGAATGATGTATGTTCCCGGTGTGGCCCATAACCAGCTCGCACACAATGCTCAAGCCTCTCTTCCCACATCTGCTGGCAGAGTGTCAATGCAAGGTGAATTCGAAAGGCAACTGAGAGAGCTGAGCATCTGTCAGGTTCTTTCTGAAGGACCGGGGAACAGAATACCCTTGATTTCCACTGTCTCTAATGGAGATTATATGTGAGAAATAAAATTATATTATGTTAAGTGACTATTTGGGGGTATTCATTTTATTGTTAGCATAATCTTAACTAATGGGAATGTTGGCATTGGAGGTATAAGGTACAACTCTCTAATAAAATCCTAAAATATGTGGAATTGGCATTGGGTGGTGAGGACCCTGTATCAGAGGATGGGATGGCGCAGACCCATGTAATACAGTGATAAAATATGTGTTAAATCTGTTGCTGCCAATAGCTCGAGGGTAGATCAAGCACTCACTGCACCTACAGCTTTAGCGGAAGAGACTGGAAAACAGAATTTTGTAGTGTGTTCGTTGTTACTGGTTTCTACGAAGAAGATGTTAGAAGAAAAAAATCAAGCTGTTAGTAGCTACATGATTTTCAAGTAGAAATAAAAAGGAATTTGGAGAGAAGAAATTTGGGGCATCAACAAGTTGGAAAGCTGTCTCTAGACCCCAAACAATAGGAATTATGATTGAAAATGCCTTTAAGTGAAGGCCCAGCAGCCAAGACCAGATTAAGGGCATAGTCTTCTTTCTCCAGACTCCCATATGATCTCAAGGTTGCTGACATTAAGTTGTGTAAGTATGTGAGATGGGCATCGAAGGTGAGGAAGCAAGGAAAGGAATCAGGATTAATAATTATATTTAGGAAAGAATTTGGGGTGGAGTTCCTGGTGTGTGGAACTGAGTGGAAGCAAATGGATTAGAAATCTACTAAGTAAAAACATATTGCCAAGGAAATCATAAGCCTGGACTAAAAATGTCTTTGAATGCTTAAGCCTTAAAATCAGCCTTGGACCCCCAAGCAACAAATGAGCTGAAAAATATGGTCCCCTGGAGAAAGATTCCATTCCCACTGTAAATATGACCAAGGTAGAGGGGGACCAACAAAAACCTCCGAGAGGGCAAAACCAATCACCACGGAGAAAAATGGACACAGCCTTCTTGCAGAAAGCAGACTCAAGGTCAAGGCAAAGCACGTCTCCACCCTAAAGTTAGGAGTTTTCAGAGTTCTTGCCCAGCACAAGTGCTGTAAACTAGTGACTCCTGTGTCCAGAATCTTTCCTTTTTTGAAGGGAAGTTGGTTTTTTGTTTCTGTTTTTGTTTGTTTGTTCTGGTTTTTGTTTTTTGGTGTGTGGGGATAATTATCCAAAATGCTGTTTGGCAACAAAAAGGAATGAAGTATGGATACATGCGACAAGATGGATGAACTTCAAGACGTTATGCTAAATGAAGGAAGCCAGACACAGAAGACCACATATTGTATAATTCCATTTATATGACAGATGGAAAAAAGACACATCTATTGAGGCAAAAACAGATTAGTGGTTTCCTGGCACTGGGTTGGGAGTGAGGAATGGTTACAAATGGGCATGAGAGGCCTTTGGGGAGTGCTGGAAATATTCTAAAGCTGGATTGTGGTAGATGGTTATACAACTCTGTTAATTTAGTAAAAAATTAATGAATTGTATACTTAAAACAGGTAAATTCTATGATATGTGTATTTATTTCAATTTTTTTTTTTTTAAACCTGCTGGCGAACACAGGAAACAAGCACTTTTACACTATAGAGTGAAATTAGCTTAACATTTTTGGAGACATCTAGTATCAGATATCAAAGCTTCAAGCGTTTGTATTCTCTTACCTGGCAATTCTAGTCCTAGGAATTTACTCTAACAAAATAACTGAATACATGCTACAAAGTTGTTTCTTGCAGAGTTGCTTACAATAATGAATAATTGAAATTAATTTAAATATCTATCAATAGGGGATTGGTTAAATACATTAGACTATATCTAAACATTGAAATGGCCTACAAATGTGGTTTTACCATGGAAATCTTAATGTATTTATGTGGAAAACTATCCAACAAACAAACTATCCAACAACAAACATGCAGTTAAACGTGGTGTTTATGGGTAAAGCATGGCCCATTTATGTTTACCAAAACATGGGAGTATGAGGGTGGAGAATACTAACTTTCACTTTTCCTAAAATAGGTGAATTTTTTTCAGCCACCGTATCTTATCAAGACAATAGCAACAAACACATACACATTTTGGAAATAATCTGTCATGTTAAAGTAAAATAAAAATCAGATTAATATTCTATGCCTTTGATACATTTGTATGAGTGCATTAATTTGACTAAATTCAGAGATTTCCCCCCGCCAGTTTGAAAATAGTTAAATTTATGGTCATGTATATAACTCATTTGCTCTTAAGTAACCCATGTGACATATATTTTTATATTTTAATTTCTTTGACACCGATGAAGTAAATCTTATAATTCACCTTCATTTAATTTTTTCTGTGGACTGATTTTAATTAATAATTGGTACTATAAATAAAATATGGTGTGTTTTCTGGAAGAGATTCGACTCTATGATACAATAAATGGATTCTTAGGGTCTTTTAATGAAATAAGCTAAAATAGTCAGAAGTGGTCTGGAGTAAAGATCCTTCTTTCAGGTCTTACCATTCACAATCACCTGAAAAAAAAAAAAAAACAACTAAAAAGAAAGTATTTGGAGGCTAGATTCCTACCAGTAAGTAAAGGCAGAAAGAACTTGTAAATTTCCTTTATATGCAAAAATAAATATTTAAAGAATTTTTACATCAAATAGCCTGGAAGAAGTAAATGTGACTCAAATAGCTCTTTCTTACAGAACGTTACAAAAACATTTGCTTAAGAGATTTATGATATTTGTTGATAGGTGCTACAATCCAAAATAAAGTATCTTTCTGTACATATATCCATCAAATCTAGGTTGAAAATGAGTAAATATATCAGGCCATTTTATCAGAGTTTTCTGGACAGATTAAAGCCACTCTTGGGGGCATATAACAGAAAAAAGTTATCCCCTTAAAAGACAATTATTTTAGGGCTCCTCTGACATTAAGCCGTGGGGCTAAGGCTGTGTGTTAGAAAGTAGTAGTGCTTTGCAGTTTATTTCAAAAAGGAACAAAAATAGCGTATTGGTAGGTAATCCAAGTTCCCGGTCATGTAGGTCTCAACAGAAAACTGTGGTTTAAAATAATAAAATCTGAATTGAGTAGTGTCTGCCAGATGAGTAATTAGATATCATTTGGAAACAATGTACATTCCTGACAATAAAAATAGGGTGTGTAGATGTGAAGAAGAGAGAAATATTTAGATATGAGGCACAGAACATTAAGTGCCTGAAAACAGAAAACACTGGGGCTATTTCAAAGATAAGGTACTGAATCTTTTGTTTTACTTAATATAAGAAACAACCATTCTTTTGAATCTTTCTGTAAAAAGGAAGATTGAGGACTTGTCTTGCAATTTACTATGAAACTATCATGCATTTTTATTTTTTTAAAGATTTTATTTATCCATTTGCGAGAAAGAGAGTGAGAGAAAGCACAAGAGGGGAGAAGGTCAGAGGGAGAAGCGACTCCGTGTGGAGCTGGGAGCCCGATGAGGGACTCGATCCCAGGACTCTGGGATCACGACCTCAGCGGAAAGCAGTTGCTTAACTAACTGAGCCACCCAGGTGCTCAACCATGCATTTTTAAACAGTCAGTATTTAGAACTGTATCATAGTTTCCAACAGGTTACCATTTGCCCCTAACATAAATATCAAGTGGAAATGTCCTATCTTCGAACTAGACATGTTATAGCATTATATTCTTATTTCTTTAGATCAGATGCTGTTTTTAAGCTTTGATTTTTAAGCAGGAGACACATTTTCTCAAGAGGGGATCCTAGGGCCCAGGGGCAGCCAAAGGGTTGGACATCTCCAGGTCACCATTACTGCTCCTTCTCCCCAACATTTACTCACCCCCTCCTTCACTGTCATTTTGGCCTTGAGGGCAGAGGTTCAAAGCTTTGACTGCACATTGGAATCACCTGCAGGGGTCGAAAATCATGTTAGCTGGTATCATCACCAGTAAGTCAGATTTAAGTGGCCTGAGGTGGGACATGGGGACTCGAAGTCCCCATGTGTGTTCTTGTGTAGGCGATATTGCCACCCATTGCTCTAGTCAGCAATTTTCAGAGTATGATCCCTGACAGGCAGCAGAGAGGGAGAGCCCCACCTCAGACCTCCTGAGTCAGAAACCCTGGGGGGTGGGGGACCATTTGTGTTTAGCTAAACCCTCCAGGTGACCAGATAGACGCTCAAGTTTGAGAATCACTGCTTAAAAGGAAGTGAACCTTCCATGGGTAAGAAGGAAGCAGGTAAAGAGTGAGAGAATGTGACGCTTATTCACCTAGTTTTTAACTTCAGAAGTGGCTAATGATTTAAAAGAATTTTGAAGGCCTTCTTCCCAGGATTGTGTGCCTTTATAGGTTTTACTGTGTAACTGATGACATCACATGAAGTATGTCCTTTATGAATGCTTTTCCTGATTCTTCGTCTGAATTGGTTTGTCCACTTCTGGGGAGTAGACATTCGTGAAGAGATGTCATGAACTGCAAATAGTAGGTGACCTTCTGTATCTTTTGATAATGTCCTGAAGATTAAATCTGAAAAGGAATCTTATGGCTGTCAAGCAACTAAGTTTTTTTTTTTTTAAGGTTCTGAAATAGCTTATTATGATCACTATAACCTTGAGCCTAATTAAGACCTCTAGTCAAAGAAATTGTCTGATAAAAATAAATTCCAAGGGAAGACTGAATGTGCCATCTCTTATGTGTTAGACTCTCCAAATGAGGCGAGCTTCTCTTCAGTAATAGTACTGTTTGTCCCTATATTATCTTCCCTTATAAATCTTTTACATATGGTATGAGTTTCCTATCGCTGTTATAACAAATAACCCCAAACAGGGTCAGAATCCTGAGATGGGTTTATGCTGGGCCCAAAGCACGGTGTGGGCAGAGCTACATTCCTTCAGGAGGCTCTGGGGGAGATTCTGTGTCCTTGCCTTCTTCAGCTCCTGAAGATCATCTGCATCTCTTGGCTCGTGGCCCTCTCCTCCAGCTTCAAAGCCAGCAGGGTAGCACCTTTAAAGGCTCTCTCTGACTCTGATCCTCTCTTTCTTCGGTCACATCTCTTTTCTGATCCCTCAGCCTCCCTCTTGAGAGGAGCTCTGTGATTACCCTGAACTCATTCAGATAATCCAGGAGAATCACCCATCTCAAGCATCTTCATCGTATCTGTAAAGTCCTTCTTGCCATGTAAGATTCCCAGATTCTGGGGATTAGCATGTGGACATGTCTGAGGGGCCATTATTTATCCACCACACATATCCAGAGACAGACGAAGGTGAAGGACATTTTCTGATATACCCTTGGAGACTAGACTGGTGGAGAGCTGAAAAGCAGCTCCTTGGGGAGAGCCACAAGGCAGTAAACTTCAGATTGTTGCAGGCTTAAAAATCAATTGAAAAATCCGTTAAAAAAAAAAAAAAAGTACATATTCCTGAGCCCTGTCCCCAAAGATGCTGACTCAGTGGTTTAGTTTGGGGATCTGTGTTCTACGCGTCAGCTTGCTCACATTTCCCCCTCCTGGAGGTGACTTGGTGCAGGTGACCCACAGACCACACCCGGAGAGGCTGCCAGGAGGGAGGTGGTGAGAGCTCAGAGCCTGAGACCACCCCGACAGCGGCATCATTATGAACTCCAGGAAACCTCAGAATTCCTGGAAGGAAAGGAGAAAAAGACAGTTCTCCTGAGCCCCATTCCAGGAGCTTGTGATCCCAGAGGTCTGGAGAAGGCTTTCCAGGAAATTCGGACTCAGCATGATTGCCCCAACCTCAGAAGAATTCCTCAGTGGTCTTCGCAGTTCTACCTGACCCGGCTGTAGCCAGGATAGCTCCCATCTTCCGGTATCAAAAAAATGATTTTCCTTGCTAACACTCTTTCTCTTTGTGACTGATTAAAAAATGGATCATGTTAATTCCTTATTTTGTGTCCCGATGCCTTTCTCAGAGCCCGGCTCCCATACATGTTTTGGGAATAAATCTGGTTTTCTGATTGTGTCACAATCACCTGGAGGTCTTGTTAAAACACAGATGGCTGAGCTCTGCCCCAGAGTTGCCAACTCCGTAGGCTTGGGGTGGGCCTCAGAATGTGCACTTATTTATTTTTATTTAAAGATTTTATTTATTTTTTTGACAGAGAGAGACACAGCGAGAGAGAGGGAACACAAGCAGGGGGAGCGGGGGAAGGAGAAGCAGGCTCCCTGCTAAGCAGAGAGCCCGATGTGGGGCTCCGATCTCAGGACCCTGGGATCATGACCTGAGCCGAAGGCAAATGCTTAACAACTGAGCCACCCAGGCGCCCCCAGCATGTGCATCTAAAACGAGACCCTAGGGGAAGCTGGTGCAGCTGGTTGGAGGAATTACACTCGGAGAGCACTGGAATGTATAGTTTGAATTGTTAACGTTCTAATTTTTTTATAACAAAATGAAAATTTTTATATGTGGTTGAGGGATTTAAAACTTTTCCCAGTTTTTGAATTGTCTTTACTTTTTTCATTATTTCTATTTTTTCCCCTTTAAAACTTTTTATCCTCTAGAAATTGAAAAAGAAAATCTTATTTCTCCAGTAATAGCTGTCCTATAATGTTTTACTGTTTATTTCTTCTCTATAAGTGAATTCTCTAGTGACAAAACAATTGAAAATATTTAGGGGAGTGCCTATTGGTAAAGAATGTTTTTAAACTGATATCTTCAGCATTGTGGATACATAGTCTAACTGTAAATTATCTTTTAGCCTGAAACTAGTTTGATTTGCATTTTTGCTTCATTGGTTCTTTGATTTTTTTTTTTTTTTGTCATAGTCCTCAAAGGGGGTGAAAACATAAAGGAAAATAGTCACATACACATTATCATACCAGTTCCCACTAGAAACACAGGACAATTAAGAAAAATAAGTCTTACTGGAGCTATTTGTCCAATTTGCTGGAGCCTTGGCAGTGCATACTTTTTATTATAGAAATATAAAATTCATCCAGTATATATTTTTCAGGAAATTTTATTTCTTTAGGAGAAAGCTGACTTTCCCCCCCTGTATTTATCTGGGTAGAGATCAGACATAGGGGACTGATAGCCCTTCTATGTACTTCTTCAACCTAAGAAATATTTCTTATGATTGAAAGGTAACTTTCCTTATTCATGCCAAATTATAACAGTATGCTTTCCTCATAAAATATTCCTTGAAGGGTGCAGCAGCCTTATTCCTTTGAATCTGGGTGTAGTAAGTTTTTGGTGGTGAAGTAATAAAAGGTATTGATTTTATTTATTGTCCTCACATGAAAAGGCTGTATAACTGGATTGATGGAATGCAGGATTACTAAAAATATTTTTATAGGGCTGGGAAATTTTAATCTTGTAGATACTGCTGAATTTGACCATAATGTTGGGCTGAAAGGAGGCACCTCATAAACAAACTATGCAATGAACTACTCTTGCGTGACTATTAGGTGTCAATACATTTTTATTGAGTGCCTGCCATATTTTCAGCACTATCTTAAATCATTTTCTATCTTTTTTCTTTCATTTTCTATCTTGAAAAGGTTTTTTTTTTTTTTTTGCCTTTTGCATACCTCTAGAAGATTCAAGTTGGCAAAAGAATTAGTAAAATTTATCATCACCTGAAGTAGGTATATGCGAGTCAGAAATTTTAAGATATAATTTGCATACAATGAAAAGCACAGATCATAAATGTATGATTAGATAGATTTTGACAGGGGTCTACATTCCTGTATGATCAAGTTATAGACATTTTTGTCACCAAGAAGTTCCCCCCAAATACTTTCCCAATCAATCCCTCTCCCTTACACAAATAATTACAGATCTGATTTCTGTCTATTCCCTCCTTGGGTGTCTGGCTTCTTTCACTCAAGCACCTTCAGTGCTTTTGAGAATCACCCCTGATGTATGTGTATCCGCAGTTACTTCCTTTCTATTGCTGACCAGTACTCCATTGCATGAGGCATGGGCTTCACAGACAGGATCTGAGAGCTAGCCTTGATTTCCTCTACTCATACGCTGAAGCCATTTTTCCTTGAAGTGCAAACCTTGGACTTCCTTCATCAGTATCACTAGGGCCCCGCTTCTATTTGACTGTATTAGATCTGAATTTAAATATAGGGTAGAGGACCTAGTATTTCTAGCAAGTTCGAGGATGCTGATTACTTTAGTGATTGGCATTGCTGCTTGAGGCAAATATTTTGTGTATCTAAGGGGTTAAGGAAAGGGCTAGAAGAACATGAAACAGAGTGGCCCAATTGTTCCCAATAATTTATGTTGATGGATTGAACTGAGCAAGTTTCCAAGAATAGGAGGGGCGGCAGACAGCGTGTGGTGACAGGAGCAGGAGTCCTGGGGGCCCGGCCTAATTAATTAGACAGGAGCTATAGAACTGGACCGGAGCAAGTTACCCCTCCTTTTCTGAGCTGGAAAGGACGGATTTGGGCAAAACGGACGAGGAAAAGCTGAGAAGGGAAGAAAGCGAGACTGTTAGTTTAAGGCGGCTCAAAGGGAGAGAAACCAGAATTCAGTTAACCTAAAGAACCAAAGCCTTTCTTTGCTTTTCCAGATCATTCTCCTCCCACCTACTGCCTCTCCGAGGGCTGCCAGCCTCACCTGGTTTTCCTCTTGTTGCCTCCCAGCAGAAATGTGAGTACAGCTCAAAAAAGAGCAAGCGTATCAGTATTCCTGAGTCGCTGGTTGAAAAACAACAGCCTGAAGGAACAGGACCTTTTTTCTCCTGTGTAGCGATAAGATGCTAAAACACCAATGTGATAAGAACAAGATAAATAATAGCAACAAGCCCTGTGATGCACTCAAAAATGTCAGGCTGGTGCCACATGCTGTCCAATGAAGTGTTCTGAATGATCTACGGGCTGGAAGGGAGAATATACTTTTCATTTAGACAGTTTAGTCTTTACAAACTGCTGCGAAACCCTCCCATTGCGGCGGTGAAGAGCCTGGCTAGCTCAGGCTTGCAGTTGCCGCCCAGACACTGCACACAGATAAACGTGAGCCTCATATTTCATCTGTCTTTGGTCCATGCAGCCGGGGGCATATTTCCCCCCGTGGCCACGGTCACCCCGCAGTCCTGGATGGCGGGGCTCGGAGCCAAGGTCTCTGGCTCTGCTGTTATCAACAGGCCAATGCATCCCCGCTCTCTACTCCTCTTGGGCCTTTTCTCCCCTCTTCTCAGGGCTGGGGTGGAGGGGACACAGGGTTAACTGACCTGTGTCAGGTCTGATCATCAACCTAGCTCGACCTTCCCTCTTCCTCAAAGAGAAGCTGTTATACTTAAGTCTCGTGTGTATTTTGGAACATAGGGTATATTCCATATCCTTGCTGGAATATCGTCTCTTGCAAAAATACAAAGAAATCCTCACCTTACTCAGTATCTGATTGTTAGTAATAATGCTATATTTCATTATACTATATTATATTGTATTTTAAAGTTATATAGTATACTTATAAATAAGTATGTTAATGCCCTAGTTATGTAATAATGTTAAGAACCATCATGTTCCCTAAGAGAAGGAAGATATAAAAACCCCATATAAAACTTAAAAACATATAAAACTTAAAAAAAACCCATAGCTTACTTTCAACAATTTGATTCATTTATTTTTTAAACTCAAGTACAATCAATACACAATGTTGTATTAGTTCCACGTGTATGATATAATGATTTGACAATTGCCAGTAGGTTACTTTTGATTAAGTTTAAACTATTTGAATATTTGAATTTTGAATTTTGGATATCAAATAGTCAAGTATATTTGAATTGTGAATATGAATTCATAAACGTTTAAAATGTTAGAATACCTCAGTTCTTCCCACAGAAAAACCTCAGTAGCAGTGACAACCGAGTGATATGAGAACGGTAGCACCAAGACTGTGGTCTCTGATTACCATTCCCTACCACAGGGACCAGGGATTCTTGGCCAGATCTGGGTCCAGGTTTGGAGTGGCAAGTGATGAACCAAGACTAGATCATCTTGGTAGGCTGGCTAAAGGTGGATGATTTTACCATTAACAAGAAAAATGATGGCAATAGATTGAAGCACAATAACTAAATAAATATGCCTGAATTTATAAGGATACTCAAAAGAGAAAGCCAAAGTAACAGACATAATTCGTTTATTACAATTGGAGGTAGTCTCTTGACTCGTCCTCCAAAAGTTAGTAATTAATGGGAAAAATAAGTCTTGATCTGCTTCTCATGTGAAAACTCTTTTTTAAAAATGTTGTAAGATAGCCCTAGTTAATGAGGGAAGGTTTTCTTACACAAGTATTCCAGTTAGTAAGTGTAGAAGAAATGATAAAATTAGAAAAATTCACTGTTTTAATCTAGTGAAATAACCGATTCAAGTAATAATCATTTATGGAAGCTAAAACTAAGAAACAAAATATTAGTGAGGAACTGGATATTATTCCAAGGGAGCCAAAAGGTCACCCCCCAACTTGACAGCTAAGAATCAGGCAGTCATCATCTTGATCTACTGATCAATCAGCGTCCTTAAAGGCAGGCCACATAGACAGTATATATTTCCTAGTGTGATGTCACAAGAAGGACATAGGATACCTGTGAGGTATCCATGGCAAAAATGTCAGCCCTGAATCTAATCAAGTCTGTTTATCTAACTTCTGGGTTACATAAACCTTGAACATGGGAAACATGTTGAAAAAATCAGCAGAGTTCAGAATGTTAAAGAATAAGTGACCCAGTCTCCTTAAGCAGGCAGTGCTTGAGGAGAGGGTGAGTGGAGACGAACATGCAGATAAAGAGTCCTAAGAGACCTAGCAATCTCAACAGCAGCAGCAACAAAATTCCCCTGTTAGTTCATCATATATCTTGAATTGTCACATGTAATTGGCACAGGACTCTGGTCGGCCTGTTGACTGACGTAAGGCTTCTCCTAACCTCCTGTGTAGGATTTAGTTGCTTTGGGATTCCTGCACCCCTTCCCAAATTCTTTTCCCTCCCCTTCCCACCACGACTGAAATCCAGAGGACGTAAGTTCATGAAACTAACAGTAAGTAGAGGGGCATAAACAGAAAAGGTTCTTACTAAAAACGGAGCATATCTGAGGCAGTCAAGGATTCTGAAGGGTCACAGAGTCCAATGCTGTAATAAAAACCAGATAATTTTGTGACCAATAATAACAGTTTTAGTTACATATGCCGAGATAAAAGTAGTGAGATCTCAGGCTGCATGGTAGAAATCACTGAGTGCTGTACAAGACTGTGCTGTGGGCATCTAAAAAGAAATGTTCCCTGAACTGTGTGTAGAATATTAATGGTCTGTTAGAGCTCTCTTAAGTATCAAATATGAGTAGCTCCAGCAGCAACAGTGGCCCCAAATACAAACCCTATTTAATCAGGCTCCTCTGTTTAAAATTCAGAACACATTTATGGACGTGTGTGTGTGTGTGTGTGTGTGTGTGTGTGTTTATGTGTATCTGGTTTTTATTTAACTTGTAGTCACTCACAGTGACAGAATTATCTGACATCTAAAAAGAAATTATCTGACATCTTTTTAAAAATTTTAATTGGATGAATTTCTTATTGAATCGTAGCTAGATGCCGAACAATTCCAAGTTAGTGGCAGAGATTAAATACCTTTAAAAAGAAATATTAAAGTTTAAAGTAAACTTAATTATGTAACACACCATACTCTAGCTAGATTAGTGATTGATTCCATTATTTATTTATTTATTTTGGTCACAGATTCCTTTGAGGAGCTTCTTAATATTTAGGATTCTCTTCAGAGAAAGACATAAACATATGAAAAACTAGTCAATAATTTCAGAGGATTCACCTCAACTCCCCCACAGTGGCAGATTTCATTTTCCAAAGATGGCCACGGTAATAGTTTCCATCTCACACGCTCTTCTGCAATGTGACTTGCTGCTCCATAATCAAGAGGTCAGCATCTGATTCTTCTCCCCTTGCTTCTGGGAGGCCTGAATGATTCAGTGAAGAAATACTCTGGAACTTCTAAGATTAGATCATAAGAAGCCTTGCAGCTACCACCTGGGACTTCAGAACACTCACTCTTGGGATACAGCCTCTCAGGACTTTCCATCCGTGAGTGTAGCTACCATGCTGTGAGGGTCACAAACTATAAGGAGAGGCCACATTTGGCTACTCAGTTTGGCACATTCAGCTGGGCTCATAGCCAACAACTGCTAGTCCTGTGAGGGAGCCATCTCGGACACTCAACCCAGTTAAACTCTCAGAGGATTCAGCCCCATCTAATATCTGACCGCAGCTCCATGAGAGGCACAATGAGAGAGCTGCTCACCTGAGCCCAGCTGACCCACAGGACCATCAGTATTAATAACAAATTATTGTTTTAAGCCACTATGTTTTGGGGTGATTTGTTACATAACGATAGATAACTATAACACCCACCTACCCCTATTGAGAACCACGGCTTTTAATGATCTATCGTGAAATGGTGATCAAGTTAATAGACTGCAGTTAAGAATTCTTAGGTCTAGGATGCCTGGGTGGCTCAGTCAGTTAAGCCACTACCTTCAGCTCAGGTCATGATCCCAGGGTCCTGGGATCGAGTCCCGTATCAGGCTTCTTGCTCAGCGGGGAGCCTGCTTCTCCCTCTGCCTGCTCTGCCTGCTCCTCCCCCTGCTTGTGCTCTCTCTCTCTCTGAAAAATAAATAAATAAAACCTTAAATTCTTAGGTCCAGTAATTTACTAGCTGTATATTTATATGTCTTATAAAAAATCACTAAATTTTTGCAACATTTACCTATATTCTGATCTGGGTGGTTTGGTTTTTTATTTCATTTATGAATTGATTCATAAATGAAAAGGTACAACTGGCTATTCAGAGGGGTTTCCTGCAACAACCAGTAAGTCTTACATAGTAGCTGGTATCATTCTATATTGGATTTGGATGGTTCTCACATTCAATTTTTCCTCCCTTCTTTTCTTTTCCCCTCTTCTCTTTTGGTCCTCTCTCATGTCTACCTACCCAAGTATATGTGGTCAGTATCTCAAATCCTCATATTCCCAACAAACTGCCTAACACTGATGCTTTGATTTTTAATGCCAGATAACACCAAGAAGAAAAACCTTTTGAAAATAATTGTTTCTGTGGTTTGACCCAGAAGTTCCACTTTTAAGTGTTTTTTTTTCCTTAACCATGAATGATTAATTCAGATAAAAATTTAGCTACAAGGATTTTTATCACAGCATCACATATCATAGGGGAAAATTGGAAATAATCCAAAGACACATTAATAAGAGACTTTATAAATGATGGCCTTTCCATGCTACAGAATACCATGCAATAGTTAAAATGAGATAAAACTATTTATGTTGACATGGAAAGATATTCAAGACATTAGCAGATGTGATGCGAGTGAGGCTTTAAATGTGCTTGCAGAGTTTGGCCTGGCTTCTGGAACATCATGAGGTGGCAGCCATCTGTCCAGGTGGTTACTGGTCCCAGAGTGAGGGACATGAAGAGCAGACCTGAACTTGAGGCGGATTCAACTCAGCCAGTGCACGGACCAATGAATGAGAAATGAACGTTGGCTGCGACAGTCACTGAGGTTTGTGGATGGTTTATGATGTGAACCTCTGACTGATATGGTCTGATTCATTACTCATTAGTTACGGTGACGTTAGTGTAGCTCTCCTAGGCTAAAAATACAGACATGGGCAATCTCATTAGATGTAGAAAGAAGTGATATGGATTACCCTAGGTAACCAGTAAATGTAATATATTTATACTGCTTTATGAGTATATCATAAGTTTGAGGGGAGTCTATTTATCTTTCTCACTGAGCTGTTCGAATGCTTTGAAATCACATTTGCAGTGGACTTATTATCTAATATTGTGAAAGCTACTTGGTTGATGTTAAAATGAGTGAGCTGGACTTGTACGCTTCTCCCTTCTTTTACTATTCCTGTCTGATGTATGTTGTCACACGTGATTGTAGGTATTTCTGTATGTGATTTCCAGGTCTTGAAAGGCAAATATATTTTTACCTGCAAAATGGGAATCCTTTGTTGATGTAAAATGTTGCTATGGTAAGTATTCTAAGCCTATGTACACTTGGTGCCATTTTCTATGAGTGGTCAGAATCTGGTTCAATTAGTGAAGGTGGATCATTTCCTTAAAGCAAGGTTCTTAACAGTGGCGCTCTTGACATTTGGGGCCAGATTTGTGGGCAGCTGTCCCATGCATTTTACCATTTTAGTGGCCTCCCTGGCCTTTAGACACACTAGATGCCAGGAGTACCACTCCAGATCCCTGCACCCCTCCCCCACCATCTGCAGTCACCGAGAACCAAAAATGTCTTTTGACATTTCTACATGTTTTCTGGGAGGCAAAATCACCCAGAGGAGAACCACTGCCTTAACAAGTGAATTTTAATGGTTTTCATACCTGGTTACACATTAGAATAATCTAGTGAGCTTTTTAAAAGTATCTTACTTTGAAATAATTTTAAAATTACTGAAAAATGCAATAATGGTACAAAGAACTCTTGCTTACCCTTTATTTATAATATATAAATATTATATATGAGATATAATATAATATAATAGTTGCCAGATGTACTTTTTCATTCTTTTTCTACATGTATGCATAGATACTTTTCTTCTGGATCATTTGGGAATAAGTTGCAGACAGTCTGACCCCATACCCCTTAATATTCATGTTTATTTCCTAGAAACAAGGATATTCTTTCACATAATCATGGCATGAGTAACAAAAATAGGAACTTTAAGATTAATGCAGTATTATTATCCCCCACAGTCTAATATTCAAGCTTTGCCAGTTATCCCCCCAAATTTTTTCATAGATCAGGCTCCGGTGAAGGACACTCATTTTAGGTTTGTTATCATATTTCTGTAGTGTCTTTTATCTAGAGCAGTTCCTCAGCCTTCCATTGGCTTTTTATAACCTCAACATTTTTCAAGAGTAGAGAGGACCTTTTTTGGAGAATGGCTTGCAATTTGGATGAGACCTCTATTTCTTTATGGTTAGATTCAGGTTGTGCAATTTTGACAGGAACATTATGTGAGTGATGCTGTGAGCTTCTCAGTGCATCTCATCAAGAACCACATGATGTAGGTTAATTCCTTTATTGGTGATATTAACACTGATCATTCAGTTAAGGTGTTGTATTTGTTTCCTAGGGCTACCATAACAAATTACCACAAATCATGTGGCTCAAAACAACAGAAAAGTTTTCCTTCACAATGAGGAGGCCAGAGTCCAAAATCAAGGTGTTGTCAGGGCTGTACTCCTTCTGGGAAGTTTAGAGTACAATCCTTCCAATCTTCTAGCTTCTGGTAGCTGTTGGCATTTCTCATAGCTTCTTGGCCTCTGTCTTTACATGGCCTTCTTCTCCTTCTCTCTATTGCCTTCTCCTCTTCTGTTTCTTATAAGGACACTTGTCATTGGATTTAGGGTCCAAGTAATTCAGCATGATTTTATTAAATCTTTAACTTAATGGTATCTGCAAAGACCCCTTTTCCAAATAAGGTCACATTCACAGATCCTGGGGGTTAGGACATAAACATATCTTTTAGGGGACATCATTCAAATCAGTACAGGTTGTGCCTGCCAGACTTTTTCACTGTATATTTATTCTTTTCTCTTTATCATTAGGATGTAATTTATGGGAAGATACTTTGAGATGATGTAAATAGTTTTTCTATTCCTCCTCAACCTCTTACCTATTAGTTTTAGCATCTATTGATTATTCTTGCCCAACTGTTGATTTTCTAATTGTATTATTCCTTCCATATTTATTAGTTGGCATTCTTTTATAAGAGCTTTTCTTTCTTCCCTCTCTCCTTCCTCTCTTCTTTGAATATATCAGTGTAAACTTATTTTATTTGATGGATTATAATCTATTACTATTATTTTATTTTCATACTCAAATTTTCCCAGATGTGGCCAGTAAGAGCCCTGTCAAACAGACTTCTGTGTTCTCTGACATGCCTCCCATCATCCTGTGGACAATTTTCTACTTTTTGGCACAAGAAAAGGTTCTGAGTTCATTTTATATTTTCTCCACTCCAGCCCTGGGATCAGTTCTTACACCAAGGACCCTGGGTTTCTTTTAGTGGGGAATAGTATTTAGAAATCAAAATCTGGGTGTTTGAGAAATTTTTCTAAATATTGTGTGTCCATTTTATTAGCAAAAAAATTATAACGAAAAATAAATCTGACCATAACAACTGTGGAAGAGGATGTAGATCTACTGGGATCAATCCTGGCAGGAATAAAAATGATGAATCTACTTTGAAAAAGTTTGGTGCAACACTTTGACATGGTCTCATAATTACAAACTTAATCGTATTCTTCTCTCTAGCAATATAACTGAAAGGTATCTGCTCAAGGGAAATTATTTCCTATGTGCTCCATGAGACGTGTGCAAGGATGTTCATAGCTCAGTACTCTCAAAAACAAATTCCTTTCCAATGTAGTCTGTCTTGGTCTCTGAGGTGCAAGAGAGTGCTTCAGCCTCACCCTCATATTCTAGAATTCTCTCAGTGGTTTCTTTTTCTTTTTTTTTTTAAAGATTTTATTCATTTGACAGAGAGAAACACAGCGAGAGAGGGAACACAAGCAGAGGGAATGGTAGCGGGAGAAGCAGGCTCCCTGCCGAGCAGAGAGCCCGATGTGGGGCTCGATTCCGGGACCCTGGGATCATGACCTGAGCCGAAGGCAGACGCTTAACGACTGAGCCACCCAGGCGCCCCATCTCTCAGTGGTTTCTTAATACTTGAACAGATGTTAGTTAGTTAGTTGTTCTTGTGAGGGGAGAGAAGTTAGGAAAACTTACATCACCATCTTGGTGATGTCACTCAATGAGAAGCTTTTTAAATAAAAAAAAATTTTTTTGAACCCAACTTCTGGAGACTCTAAGTCACAAGTCTGTGTGTGTGTGTGTGTGTGTGTGTGTAAGTTTTCAGGTAATTCTCTTGCATAGCAGGGTGTAGGAGCTACTGCCCTAATGCATTTAAACCATGACTTAGTTTATACTACATTTTTCAAAGCATTTTTTAATCTAAAGGAATAAATTGCCTCATGCCTTAATTACTGAATACCAGAAACCTAAGCAAGGCAAAACCCATAATATGAAAAAACATATTAGATATCAGATGTCAGAGATAAATGTCTAGGGTAGAAAATATGTTCCATAATGTAAAATAATTATTGATTACAAAATCAAGTCAACTTAGATTCACGTCTAGATAAAACTACATTCTCAAGGGATAAAGTGGAAATTTTACTTTTAAATTGAATTCCTCTGACTATAATCTCTCTCTCTCTCTCTCTCTCTCTCTCTCTCTCTCTCACACACACACACACACACACACACAAGAATACATCACTTTATGGGAAGAGGCTCCGGGAACACAAGAGTTTTCACAATAGAATAGAAAAATCATCTATTTCAATATCCATTGCTTGGCTGTCTTCAATAATAGATAACTCAGAGAAGGAACAAAATTACTTCGGTGAAGCCAACTATACTGTTGAATAGCTTTATCACATTTTGGTATTGAATGTGAAAAAGCATTTTTTCCCATATGAAATCTTGGGTTAATCTTTTTTTAGTTCTTAAAAAAGAAAGAACATTCCAAGAAACTAACATGTATATCTTGAGGAAGAATTTCTTATTCTATCTACAGATAATTAGTATATATTCTGTAACTTTAGGTAAATTTGTCTTGGTAAAAAGAAATACAATATACCTCCTCTTTCAGATGGACTTTCTTCCTCCCTGAAAATCACTCAGATAAATTCCAAGAAAATCCCCCATGGAAGGAAGAACTATCATTCGTATTATCAACAAATAATAATAGTTGTCATTTTTGAGTATAGCAGTCTCTCCTCATCCACAGTTTTGTTTTCCGTAGTTTCAGTTCCCCAAAGTCAACCTCAGTCTAGAAGCAGACGGTCCTGTTTCTGACATGTCATGAGGTCAGTAGTAGCCTGATGCTAGGTCGCCGTGCCCACATCATTCCCCTCAATTCGTCTCATCACATAAATATTTTACCATCTCACATCATCACAAGAAGGGTAAGTACAGTACAATAAGATATTTTAAGAGAGAGACACATCCACATAACTTTTATTACAGTATATTGTTATAATTGTTCTATTTATTAGTAATTAGGTATTATTGTTAATATATTATGGTGCACAATTTAGAAATTGAACTTTATCGTAAGTATGTATATGTAAGTAAGTATGTATAGGAAAAAACATAGTATATATAGGGTTTGGTACTATGCGTCATTTCAGGTATCCACTGGGGGCCATGGAATGTATCCCCCGTGGTTGAGGCAGGGACTACTGCATGTATAAGGAGTTTTACGTACCATCTCAATTTTGCAAATAAAGAGAGTAAGTACAGAGAAGTGAACTAACTTATCCAACTTCACGTAGCTGGAAAATGGTTAAGCTAGGACTCAAGCCAAGTCGAGGTAGGCTAGGTTATGCTAGGTAATAAGCAACCCCCAAATCTCAGCACTGATAATACCAAAGGTGGTGCCCTGTGTGCAGTCTGGGTTGACTGTAGCTGGAGTGGGTTTCATCTTTATTCTTTTTTTTTTTTTTTTAAGATTTTATTTATTTACTTGGCACAGAGAGAAAGAGACCACAAATAGGCAGAGCAGCAGGCAGAGAGAGAGGGGGAAGCAGGCCCCCCCCTGAGCAGAGAGCCCGATGCGGGGGCTCATCCCAGGACCCTGAGACCATGACCTGAGCCGAAGGCAGAGGCTTTAACCCACTGAGCCACCCAGGCGCCCCTCATCTTTATTCTTGAACCCACACTGACATGGAAGCCTCTGTTTGGAATATATCCCGAGATGGCAGCAAAAGGGGAAGGGAGTAAGGCAAACCAACACCCTGGCTCTGAACGCTTCTACCTGACAGAAGGAACGAAATGCTTTCAGGGAAGCCAGCTGTAGAGCTCAACAACTATGTGACCTCTTGGTATTGAACGCTGGCATTTTGCATTTCGATAGCCAGTGCACGTTATGGTTCAACCCTTGTCAGTGAGGTGGGGGAGCATAATCCTCCCACACACAGAGGCAGCCCCCATCTGTGAAGCGGTCCTCCTACCACAGACGGGGGCTGGCTGGCATAATGTAATCTTAAGCCAGTAGAGCAGTCCCCTGGGCTCAGCAACGGGTCCATGCTGGTCCGAACAGAGAGAAGCAAAGATGGTTGTTGGATAATTGGGGGGAGAGTTGGCCTTCCTTTTTCTCTAAAATGGCGGCACAGCAGCCATTTTTTGGCCCCAAGGGCGGAAGTAAGACAAAAGGCTGATACCTGCAGGCAGGCAGAGTCAAGAGTAATGGGGCCCCAGCACTGAGGGCGCTGTGCGTCTCTGGAACAGCTCACCTTGAGGTGGTCCTTCTTCTGAACTTTTTAATGATCTGTTCCAATAAATGCCCTAAGTTAAATGAGTTTGAATGAGATCTTTTATGACTTCTATTTATAACTAGTAATATTAAAATCCATGGCCCAGCACAGTCCTAAACTGTCTTGGACAAGGCATGCATGTGTGTGTATATAATACGCTCAGTTTTGTGTAAAAACAACGTAGTAACATTATGAACATTTTGAAAAATAAGAGGGAAATGGTATATAATCATACACCCCAAAATGTCAACTATTAACTGGGTTTGCACATGTCCTTCCAGTACTTCCCCATCCTGCCATGGGCATTTATTTTTATGCAGGTTATGTCAAGTCATCCAAATAATTTTGCAATCCTGACCTTTCCACTTAAACGTGCCTGTAAATTCTTTTCCCACATTGGTACGTGCTATTATAAAGATCACTGAAATGGCTGTGAAATGTTCTAGGTATAAAAATTTCCCCAGTTTTGGACATTTAGGTTGCTTCCAGATTTTTACTTTATAGATAACAGCATCGTGCATATACGCATGTGTACTATGTATGTGGAGGAACATGAGAAGGACATACACAAAACATCATACCAGCAGATGATTTGGTTAAGTTCTCTGCGCCTCCTGGACCATAAGGTGATGAGACTCCCAGAATTAGGTCAGGGTTGGGCTCTGCCTGCGGCATGTCATTGTTGTAGATGTCCGTGTATGTAAATCTGGTGTTATTTATTGTGCTGGGTTAAAAAAAATGGAATGAGTCTCTTGAGGTTTTTGCTAGAATAAATAATTATGATTTGAGATAACATTTGAAATCACTGGTTAAAACTTCCTAGGTGGAAGCTAGCAGGGAGAAATGCCAACATATCAATAATACCGAGTCCACAAGGAAATGCTACGGAGGTAGAGCAATAAAGATTACAAGCAAAAGTAATCTTTTTGTACTGAGAGCCTCTACTTGATCTGCTTTTTTTAATTCAAAGATTTTATTTATTTATTTGAGAAAGAGAAAGAGCAGAACGAGAGTGAGAGGGAGAGAGAGCACATGTGCACCAGCAGTGAGGAGGGCAGAGGGAGAAGCAGATTCCCCACTGAGCAGGGAGTCTAACCTGGGGCACAATCCCAGGAGCCTCAGATCATGACCTGAGCTGCAAGCAGAAGCTTAACCGACTGAGCCACCCAGGTGCCTGTGGACCTGCTTTTTGTACTGAGATCCTCCTCTGAACTACTCATGCAAATGTATTTGGCCACTGTCCTCAAAAGAGGTTATGCTGAAAGGGGGGGCAACACTTTACTGTCCTCTGAGAGTCTGTTTACTGCCCTGCTGGGGTCAGATGGCTCTGTGGGCTGGGCCTGCCCACTGGCCTCCCACGGCTCTCCCTCTTTGGCCCAGCATCTGCCATAACTCCAAGGCTTGAGCACTTTTCCAGTGAACTTAGATAATGTCCCTTGCTAGCTTGAGATTCATTTAGATTTACATCTGTTTGCTATAAATAATTAAAAGGGGCCTGATGTGGTTATTCAAAAGTAGTGCCCAGGTACTTCTCCAAATCTCTTTCTCTTTCTCAGCCTCCTTCAGGAACTAGAAGACTGGCAAGCTCTTGATTGGCCGTCCCATTCTTTGGCCCTGCTAACCTTGGTCTGCAGCTACGGGGCTGCAGCTGGAGATCTTGACATCCATTTCTCAGCCCAGGTCCCAAATACAATTTCTTGACAGCTATATTAGTGAAAGCATTTAACCTGTACTCACAAGAGCATTCAAAGCCGAGCCAGTCTGTTGAGTGGGTCTGGTTTCCTGGATGAGAGAACCCTTCTTTGGCAGACTGTGGGCTGGCTCTAGATGAAGAGCTCTTACGTCATGGAGCCTGAAGAGTGGATAGTAGTAACTTCTGAGGAGAGAGTAAAAAAGCCCATGTAGTCGAAACCAACCAAGTAAGAGGGTATCTCCTAAGGGTGAACTTAGTCAAGCAGAAGCTCACAGGGAGAGGCTAGGGCATGTCCTCAGAGAGAGCATGAATATAGATGAACCTAGAAATGAGATCTCTAGCTCTCAGGAAGTGGGAGGGTGGGAGGCACGGTGGAAGATGAGGACTACCAACAGAAATTAGGCCCCAGAAGACAGACAAATGCAATCCCTACTTGCAACCCTCCCGTATTCACTGCATAAATGATCAACTGCTGGAATCACTTTGACTGTAACGACTAATTTTTAACATATATCTTTGGCTAAATTTCATTCAGAGAATACAGAGATACACCAATGTATCTTTTTGTTACGAATTTTAAAATGTTTTAATTTTTGACCAGCGGTTTTAGTGTTATTTTAGGCAATGCCTTAGAATCTCGTTTTATAGCACCTTTCTTCCCCCAAACACCAGTGTAATGCCCAGGATATCCCCCGGAATTCAAATATGGTGCTATGCCAAAGGCTACTAGAGGATTTCGTTTTGATTCTTGATAGTGAATATCAAATGTAGATCAACATCCTCTTCTTTTCCAACAAATGCCAAACCCTCAAAGCAGCACCACACATGCAACTTGTTTGTAACGGCTTTGTTCCTCAGGCCCTTTCGGGTCCCCAGAAGGTAAGCTCCCCGAGGGCAGGCCAAGCCTGGAGCGTTTATGTTCGCGGCTTCTCATGTTGGGTAAGAACCTGCTCTATCAACAGATAATAAGCGCTAATGGACTGCCTGTAACCTTAGAAGTGTATTTATTTACCCTGCCCTCCCCCCAAAAAAAAAGACGGCGAGAGAAAAATTTTAAGTGGAAATGGAATAAATGAAATAAATATTACAGGATGAGAGAACCTAAACCTAAAGTCCCCATTTAGGGAAATATGTGGTTAGCACCTAAACAAGGTAGGTAGCTGTTTAAAAAGAGAGAGAGAAGTGGAAAAGTCCGTAGCATGTTTTCTCTTTTCAGAATTCCCCAGCTACAGTATATCACTTCAGATTTTCTTGAGGGTTTTTCTCCTCAGTCTCCAATTACCCAGTGAGCACCATCACTAAAGGAGGAATCTGGCACTTCTACTTTCTGAAATAGCCCTGGTACCTCATGGAGATGAAATTCTTGGGCTTTTGGTTCCCATTTGGTAATAGCCCCACGCACATCAAGTCTGACAGGCCGTTTATTGGTTTTGGCAGCAGAGTGAGGTCTGTGGGCAAGAACGGCTGATGAGGGAAACTCCACAGGAGAATCTGGAGCAAGAGCAGCCTGACCTTGCTGGGAAAGGGCAGGTAAGGAAGCAGGACCCCGGATGCTTGCTAAGGGGGATGGCAACCAAGAGAGAGCTATTGCTAACCCACAGGAACACTGCAGGCATGCGCCCTCCCCCAGAAAATGGGGGAGTCCGTTGCTCTCCTCATGAGGACCTCCCTTGGGTCCTCAACCCCGTTGCTTGCTCAATGAATCTTCTGTGAAGAGAAAGGTCAGATCTTCAGCATCATCAAGAATAACTTAGTCTGTGGAGAAAAGCAGTCATATCACATAGCAATTACTCAGGGAGCAGAGTCTGAGGTGTCCAGTTGTATTTCTGAATGAAAAGTTTACTTTAAGGTGGAAATATACTCTGCATCTTTTAGTCAGTCCCCTGTAAAACGGGCACAATGGCATTTCTTTATGCCCCACAGTTGTTATCAGGATTAATTAATGCTTTTAAAGTGTGGGCTTGAAGTCAAAATGATTTCAACTTGAACCACATGGAAGGCTTTTCCAACAACAAGCATATATTTATCTTTGTTAAATACTAAGGAATTTCCCTTTTTCTTTGCTAAAATTTAAAAATCCTAAACAACAGAATGTTCTCAAGCCTACTCTGTAACTCTAGTTATTGACGGCTGAAACAGTGCTCATGTAAATACTGTAAGACTTAGTAATTTCTTGCAGACTCTGCTTCCTCAGGGAAAAGTGCTCCTTGTCTATTTTAAGCAATTAGTTGCATGTTCTCTGAGTGAGTCTACTGTCATAGCAACTGATTTACCACAGAAAAACAAGAAAGTGCCTTAAGTCAGAAGTGCGTTTCCTTCTCCTTCGGATGGGAATCTCTCCTTGGCTCTTAGAATTAAGTTTTGTGACTCATATCTATCATGGGAAATTTCAGCTAGTCAATGATAATTCTGTGGCAGTTTTTTAAATTTCTGAAGTGCCAGATTTAATGGATCTTCAGATGCTATGGTTCAGTGCTGAAGGCTGGGAGAGCATGCCAACCAGAATACCAGAAAATCATGAAATATGAACAGGAAAATCAGCCCTGTGAGTCTCTGTAAATGTATCCAGAAAATTCAGATTAAAAAAAAAAAAACCCAAATCAGAAATTTAAGGCTTATCTAGATTACCTTAATTTAATTTAATTAATTTTTAGAGAGAGCGAGAACACACACGTGGGGGGGAGCAGGTGGACAGAAGGGAGGGGCAGAGGGAGAGAGAGAGAGAGAGAGAGAGAGAAAATCTTAAGCAGGCTCCACCTCAGTATGGGGCCCAGTGTGGGGCTCTATCTCTGACCCCGAGATCATGACCTGAGCTAAAATCAAGAATTGGACAGTTAACTAACTAAGCCACCCAGGCATCCCTGGATTACCTTAATTTTAATGATATTATGGTTAATCCGATCACATGTGGAATTATAAACTGATTTGCATATTCCAAAAGAGTCAGTAAACCAACCAGTGTTCTAACAAAGCAGTCTCTCACATTTAGACGGACTAAAGGGGAAACCAAAGTTAATCATTTGGGGGGAAATGTTTGAGTGGCTCTCAGTCAATGAATGACAAAACAGCCAGCACAGGGTGGGGTTATGTAATGTCTCTTGTACGAGAACACAGTTAAAGAAGTTTTCCTCCATGACAGCTGAATTTTCTAAAGTTACAAAGTATTTGTATAACATGACTGTAGACAAATCTATATATTCACCAAATCTAACTGTTTGACTTGGGAAAACACTTAACTTTACATCTTTAAAAAAGAAAAGGAGGGGGCTGTTAAAAGAAAAGAAATGCACATCTGAAATCCCATATCTGAAATCCTCGGGGTCCAGAAGTATTTTGTAATTTAGGATTTTTTGGCTCTTGGGTGGGTAAAAAGGTAAATGTACCATATCATACATAAAACCCCAAGTGAGGTCTGGGCAGCACCCTGTGATAAAGCAAATTGATATTTCAGCCATGAAATGTATGAAAATTCACACTGACTGTGATCAATGAGGATCAAAAATAGCCTCGAGTCAGTTCAGGGCAGGTTTTGTTGCTAAATGAGGTTAGGTCTGGTCAGGCTTTGATATCAAATGAGCTATAAAAAGCCTTTCATTTATCAAACCTCTTTGGATTTCAAAACTGGTGTAGAAGGGATTATTAACCTGTATGCTTTATGCAATGACTAACATACTTCTCCGTCTCTACAGTGAGTAAAACTGAAAGCATGTTCTGTCCAGAAGAGACAATAGGTGAATTGAGTGGTAGAGCTACAGTAAGTTAGCAAAGGGAAATAGTGGTGTTTGGCAACAGCTGCTTTCTGGCAGAATATTCTTTATGTTTCTAACGAGAATAGGAAGCTGAGCAGATGGAAGAATTTAGCTGAGCTGTGGGACGGTGAGTCTTGTGTTGGCACAAAGGAGGGCGATGGGGACGTTCCTCTCTGCAATTGTGTGGTAAGAGAGTGAAATCAGGAACAATGGAATGAGTAGCAATGATGGGTAGGGTTATGTGACAGGCACGTTCATGGAGAGGCAAAGAATAAGGAATTCCGCATCAATGAACAGACGTCCTGGGTTCAAACTTGATGCTATGACCACGCCTCACTGTCCCCATCTGTGAAACGGGGAGAGTAATGTCATAAGGTTGTTAGGAGTCAACTATCAGATAAAACCTGTACAATACTTAGCACGGTGCTGGGTGCATGGTTAGCAATAAAAAATAAAATGAAACAAAGTTAACTGTTTGTTACAACAGGTGAGGATGTAAATATCTCACTCATCTAGTGTGTTTAATTAACATCATGGGATTGTCGTGGGATTCCGTGTAAATACATAGTGCTCTCTACCTGCAGTATGCCTCTGATGGGGCCACTCTGATGAGGAAAAACACAGTGGAGAGATGGAGAGATGTCTCTTGAATAGGAAACTTGCTTCAGTTATACTTTAACATAAGCAAGAGGGGATTTTTGTTATTAAAGGAACTGACTTCCCTACTCTGACCCACTGCCCTGACCTTTCCACTTGCTTTTATGTGATTGTGGTTTTAAATCAACCAGTGTATTCGACCCCAGAATTCTGTTACAACCAAGTTCAGAAAACTATTTAGTTTTCTTCTATGGTTTTCTGAATTAATCTTATTTCTTGGTTGTCATATCTCATAACTCACAACTTTCTATGTATTGAATTTTGGGGTTTCTCTTTCCCCTTCGCCATAAAGCTACATAACCCGAAAGATAGTCAGCCTTTCCTCTTTTTTCCCTTTAGCTTTCACTGCAAAAGGAATTCATGTACTTTGTTGCTTTTTGGTGTGTGTGTGTGTGTGTGTGTGTGTGTGTGTGTGTGTGTGTTAAGTAAACAAATAAAAGGGAAAAATCTCTTGTGAACTTTCATAATTTTAACAACTCCATCCTGCTTTCCGGGATAATTGATGCTAACCATTAGGATTGTGTTTTTCCAAACAATGTTCTGTATATGATATACAAAATTCATATCCTACATGCCAGGGAGGAATTTACTGTCGATTTGGCAAAAATGCCATTCTGTACGTACTGTTCTGCGGCTTGCTTTTTCTTCTAACCATGGGCTTCCTCTCCTGTTATTGTTGCCATTATTTGTAATAAGTTACAGTCTTTTAAATATAATTGTGTGTAGTTATTAACATATTCCTTCACTCACTGAAGTAATATTTACTGATCATGGAAATGAGGAAAATATGTGTTGCCTATTATGTGAAATGCAAGGTCGTAAAAGACACACTTTTGGTCCCCTGGATGCCTATAATCTGGAAGGAGAAATAAGACAGGGACATATGTAACTACATATTAAGTAGTACAGAATATGTAAATTTAGCTTTTGGTACCCCGTAGTTCAGAAGAAAGTAAATTAAATTTTGGAAGGGCTGGTCAAGAAGGATTTTTAGGAGATTTGGGATTTAAATTGCATCTGAAAAGATTGGTTGGATTTCAACTGATGTAAAAGAGGCAAAAAAAAAAAAAAAAAAGCCTTTCCCTGAATCCCTGAATCTCTGAGAGAAGAAGATACAAGATATATTTAAAAAAGAGCCGTAATCCAGATGCACTGATTGTAATACACTTCCTGACTTCAGAGATATTAAGAAGTGGGGACACATGTACAAATTAAATCAAGAAAATATAGTATTTAGTTAATTTGACAGGAATGGCAGATTTCCAGAAGGTAAAACCGATAGAAAAATCTGGAAAAATAAATGGAAGCCAGATCATTGGCAGTCTTGAATGGCTGGGCGAGTCTGAAGCCTTGTATATAATTTGCTTCCAAATGCTTCTTTTCTTCTAATCGCAAGCTATTAGAATTTAGGAAGAGACCAGCTATACTAGTCTTAATACATAAAAGTCTAAATTCTGGAGTATTTATTCAAATGATGTCCTTAAGACTGCTGGTCCATTTTGGCAGGCCCTGCCATTACAGACTTCTTTTTTCCATAAAGAGATAAACATTTTACATGAATTAACTCATGCGCTAGGCACCAAGATGTCAGTAATGAACAAGACAATCTCATTCTCACACGCTCATGGCCTCGTTAGTGAATTTCTCGTACCATCTCCCCACTTCTCAGACGTCCGTGAAGGGTTTGGCTGGCCTATCAATCATTAAAAGTATTCATCGCCTCTGTTGTCTTAGTCTTGTTTCTCATTTGTGGTTATGATTTCCTGCTTGCTCTGCTGAACTGGCTTCTTGAAATCCCCACACCCTTTCTTGACACCTAGGGGATTTTTTTCCCGCTGAGCTTTTTTTTGGTCAAAGCAGAACTTATTTACAAATAAGCTTTTATTTTTTTACAGCATCTCCATAATTATATCATGAGAGGAAAAAATACTGTATTTCGGATTCCCTTGATGTCAGCAGGACAACTACAATGAAGGTGATGATGGAACACAGATGGAGTTAGAAATGTGCCAAATATTCCCTACAGAAGATGTTTATAACAACAAACGCACATGGAGAAGACCTCTATTTGGGTCTTAGAATTAGGCATGCAGCTCAGTATAGGCTTTTTCAATTTCTTGGGGAATTGACCCCTTTACTGTGATGAAATGTCTCTGTTTATCCCTGATAATATTCCTTCTTTTTTTTTATAATATTCCTTCTTGTGGCATCTACCTTGTCTGCTGTTAAATAGCTATTCTAGTAGCCTCCAAGATGGTCTCCAATAATCCCCACCCCCAGTATAGACACTCTTGTATAGTCCTCTCTCCCATTGTACCAAAATAGGTCTGTGTGGCTAGTAAAATATGGTAAAAGTAAAGTAATTTCCCTTCTGGGATTACATGATAAAAGCCTGTAAGTTCAGTCATAGCCCTCTCTCTTACTCTGTCTTCAGAACGCTTCCTCTGAGGGAAGTCATGTCATGAGCAGCCCTGTGGAGAATCCAAGCAGCAAGTTGCTGAAGCCTTTTGCCAACCACCAGGTAAGTGGGTTCTGGGTGCAGATTCTCCAAGCCCAGACAAACCCGACACCCAGACTGGAGGAGACCATGAACAAGAATACCCCGCTAAGCCACCCCCAGATTCCTGATACACAAAAATGAGGAGATGATAAATGTTTATTGTTTGAGACGGCTCCATTTGGGGTAAGTTGTTACACAGCAGTGGGTAACTTATACACTTAGCTTTCCTTTGATTTGTATTTCCATGGTGTTTTTGAGGGTCCCAAGAACCACTCCAAGTTTGATGGTTGGCCAAAAGGACTCCCAAGACTCAAGAGAAGGTTATCTTCACAGCTGAAGTTTACTATATGGTAAGAGATAACTGAGTAAAGCAGCAGGGAAGATATCTTCACTGGGCAGAGTTCAGACATACTCAGTATTGGCCTCAGAGCCTTTCATCAGAGGCCACACGTGACGTCCTTTCTCTCCAACATCAACTGATAAGAACATGTATGGAATGAGTCTACACGGAATCCTGCAGGAGTCTTAGGGTCCAAGGCTTTTTTTGGTGTGCTGGTCACATGAGCCTATCTTCCTGTGCAACCGGCTGTGGCAACTGAAACCCAGGACCTCAACAATGAAACTAGGTGCACATCTTAATTTTGATATTTCTGCAAAGCAACTTGACAAGCTAGTCCAGCCCAGCCCATAGTCCCAGGTATACACAAACAAAATCGTCATCTGACATCTAAGGGCTGTGTTCCCAAGGGTCATTCATGGTTCCAGATTCTTCTGCGGATATGCAAGGAATAAATAACCAGATGTTTTTTTGTTAATCCTTTCCTCACTAAGGTGGCCCGTGTCAGTTAGCATCAAGGGTCAAATATGTAGACGAATGAGCCTTCAGAAAATTCCAGCCCCTAGACTTTAAATCTTCCAACTTAGGCCTCCGAAAGAAATTGTGAAGCAGAAACAAGCATTCCTCACTGTGCTCTGGCAGAATTCCTGATTCACAAAAATTATAAGAAGTAATAAATGGTTGTTGTTTGAAGCCACCAAGGTTTGGAGATAGCATGTTATGCAGCAATAGGCAAGTAACAAAGGGTAATGTTTTCTTGCTTCTTTGTAAATCTGGCATTTTTATAGATTTTATTTATTTATTTGTAAAAAAGACAGAGAGAGCACAAGCAGGGTGAGGGGCAGAGGGAGAGAGAAAAGCAGACTCCCTCCCCATTGAATGGAGAGCCCCACAAATCTGGCCATTTTTTATTAGATGCAATGTGAATTTTATTTTTCAGGACACTGGATTTTGTTGTATTTCTTTAAATAGTGTTAGATTTAGTTCACTGTTAGCTAGCTAAGTTACTATGAATCTGTAGAATCCTTTTGAGGATTGTTTTTAAGTTTGTTAGGGTGAGTCCAGAGTGGCCTTCAGCTTTGGGCTGATTTATCTCCACTGCTAAACTGATAACTTTCTCAACACTGTTTCAGAGATTGTCAAATCCTTTTGGTAAAGGGCCATATGTAATATATTAGGGTTTACTGGTCTATTTTTGCTTATTTTTCTTTGTGTGTATTTTACAATTCTTTTAAAAATATAAAAATAATTCTTCTTTTGCAAGTTTCCAAAAACCATCTATAAGTTGGATTCAGCCTGGGGACTGTAGTTTGCCAACCCTGCCTCATCTAATGGCCTTTGCATTCCACGCTAGAACATGAGTTATTCCCAGCCCTGTATGAGTTCCAAAAACTTTTCTGCTTACTCACTCTCCTGGTGCTTTCCCCGCCCCTGGCACCACGGCCTCTCTGACCTCTGATCTCTCTCTTTCTCACTCAGTGAGACCTCGGGCTCTGTCTGGGTTCCCTTTCCCCCTGTTGCAGCCTAGATATGGCCTCTAGAAATAAGCTGGCTTATTGAGTGAGCTTAATTGCAGGAGTCACCTCCTTTATTCCTCTCCTCTCAGGGATCACGGGCTGTGCTTCTTATTGTTCAATTTCTTGAAAACTGTTGTTTCTTATGTTTTCTTTTCTAGCTGATTCAGGTGGGAGGTTAAATTCAGCCCCTGTTACTCCATCTTGGGAAGAATCTTCATTCATTCTTGAATTAAGTTATTATCAGTGCTCGTGTTCTTATTTGCGTACATATACTTACTCCTATGTGTTGGTTTCTATCTATACTGAACATAAATTTCTAACTATTTAGTTCTGTTAATGTCTTTATTGTTAAATACGGAACTGTATCCACACACATGCAGATCATCATAAATGCCATCAATAAATACTGAATGTCAGTGACCCTAGTCCTACCAGGTTTCTAGTTGGAACAAATCTTTTTTTTTTTAATTTTATTTATTTATTTGACATAGATCACAAATAGGCAGAGAGGCAGGCAGAGGGGGAGGGGAAGCAGGCTCCCTGCTGAGCAGAGAGCCAATGAGGGGCTCGATCCCAGGACCCCGAGATCATGACCTGAGCCGAAGGCAGAGGCTTTAACCCACTGAGTCACCCAGGCACCCCTAGTTGGAACAAATCTTAAATCATCTATCTGCTGTGAGTCCAACTCTAGACTTTCTTGGAATTTCCTTCTTCAACATCCCTAATAGTAAACATAAATTTCTGAAGGACACATTCCACTTTTTAAGATAGCCTATTTCATTGTTGGACAATAAGGAATTGTCAGACAATGTACATTATAATGAACTAAACTGTAATTCTTTATAACAATGACTTTTTATTTTTACTGAATGTGTGTTTAAACCTATATCCAGAGGACCTTTTCTTATCAACTCCTTTTAGCCCTTGTTGTGCATTTTTGATTCAGTCTACGGATATGGATTGTGCTAGGCTCTGCGCTGAACTTGGGCCTTGCAGGGGTAAGAGAAGGAAGATAATGTCTCGGTCTCATGCATCTTTTAGTTTGATGGCAGAAGTGGGAGTGTAATAAGCAACTGTGCAAATACAGGTGAAATTACAGTGTGCTGTGTGCCATGAAGAAATGTGGTGCAATGACACTATATAGGCAAACATTGACCTGATCAGGGAAGTTAGGGAGTAGAGTCTTAAGGGAATATGGGTTGAGATCCAAAAGCCAAGTAAGAGATAATCTGACAAAAGGGGTGAGAGCTTCCAGAAAGAGGGAACAGCCTTGTCAAAGGTACTGGGGCAAAAAAGAGCAATTGGGGTTAAATTTAAATGCAAGACTTCCAGATGGCCCTCTTAAAAGCTCTACTTATTCAATGGAAACACTTAATCTCTGAAATGTCACTGTGTTACCAAAAGCACATTTCTGATATTTTGGGAATATTTGCAAGGAAGCAGATTTTATTTTGCTGTAAAAATACTTCGGATTTCTCTTTGCTGTATTATCATCCCTACCTTAGGTTTTGTGGAGCTTGAAGCTTATACTTTTGGGAGGCCCTCTTTAAGACAAATAATACAAGTGTTGGATACAGAGTTAAGTATAGGGCTTGGAAGAGGTCCTTGAAATTGAGGAGCCCTGACCTGATGCTTCATTAATTTCAGGGTAAATAAATCTACCCCCTACCTTGAGGTATTTAAAGGGTACATAACCACTAATTGATAATGTTATCAAGGGAGTTCAGTATGTTGTGTTGAAATCTGGACTTGATATCCCTCTAAGATTCCCCAGATGCAGAGATTTTGTGTTTATTTGGCTCTTAAGTTTGAGAAGTGAATAGGTCAGAGTTTGACTTTTTGTAATCTTCACCACCACCCCCTCCGCCAGCTGTTTATAGCATGAATTATCTGACAGCCAAACAATGGTGCCTTGTTTGGACTGAGTAGATGGGTGTGGGTGTGGGTATGTTTCTTAACAGTTGTTTTGTTTTCTTTAGAGGGGGAGAGGTTTGGTGGGAGGAGCAGAGGGAGAGGAAGAGAGAATCTTAAGCAGGCTCTATGCTCAGCGGGGAGACCCATCTCACGACCGTGAGATCATGACCTGAGCTAAAATCAAGAGTTGGAGCCACCCAGGCGCCCTGTGGGTACCTTTTTCTTCAGCTTTGAATTAAGTGCATCTGAAAGTTAAATGTCCAGCTTCAACCTCTAGCCAGTTGGTTTGTTCTAGCACCTAAATCTGAAGCCACAGAATCTGAGCCAAAGAGGTTTCTGAATCAATGCCTGAGTTTGAGTCCTGAACTGACCAATGTGTGTATGTGATGAACGTGTCAGGAGTGGCCCAGAGATGGCACCTCCACCCTCCACACCAACGAGTCACCTCAGACCCCATCCTGCTGGGAAGAGGAGGACGGAGGAGGGGAGACAGATGCTTTAGCGTGTGGCTCTCTTTCCTGCTGTGCCCACCGTCTGCAACGTGGTCAGAAGTGAAGGAGGACACATTACAAATAAACTCATCACTCCCCCCTCCAACAAACACAAACAAACAGAACGCTCAGAATCAGTTGTGCTCTGAATCATTATTATACAGCAGGAATGATACTAACAACAAGAAAAGAATAACAGCAGCCCCGTGACCCATGCGCTTTTGCGTTCCCAGGCTAGCTGTGTGGGCAGGTCATAAAGCTCTTAGCAAACTTTAATTAGAGCTCAGAGGTGGGTGAGTTACATGGCTAAGGTTCTTGCCATTCTGGCCACCGGGGAAGGCAGATCAGATGAGGCTGAGTGGTCGCTCTGTGGCCTCCTGGTCCTGCGGCTCCATGGTGGCTTTTCCAGTCTGTCAGGTTTTGGGGAATCTGACTCATTAGCAGCTCTGCCAGCCCGCTCCCTTGCTTGCAGGCGCTCAGGTTCGGGTTTGGGTTCGGAGCTAATGTGTTAATGTCAGCTCGCTGCCCTGGGGCTCAACCATGCCAAGCCTGGACCTGTCGCCTTATTTTTTGGAGTGAGTCTGGGAGGGACATCTCCGAGCCCGGGGATAACAGTCCTGGAGGCAGGTGGGCTCTATGTGAGCCCTTGGCAAGTATGATGGGCAAACGGACAGTACTTTTCAGTCGGAGACAACTGACTGTAAATGGCTCCACGTTGGTTTAAGTTTTTTCTACTTTAATATCTAGAAGCAGTTCAAAAATGTATTTTTGCTATTTACATATTCTTAGAAACTGCCACCGCTTTTAAGAAGATGGAAAAATTTTAGGGCTAGTAAGGGAATAAGGAATGAAGTCTCTTTGAAGATGTGTGAAGACTTGGAACTTCCCCGTCCTTGGTGTTCCCTACCCCACTCAGACTTCTGGAGTGCCTTTGCGCCCCTGGAGCACGGGGCACTTCTTCCTTGGGCCGGGGGCTCTGGGATCAGTGATGACCTACATTCAGTCTTGGCCAGTTAGGAATTTCCCAAACACCCATAGTTTCCATTAATATTATTCATCCACACATATGTTGATGCAATCTGCCTCAAATCTATGTGATTTATTTTGTCCCAACAATCAGGAGAAGGGACAATATTGTTTTATTAGACAAGGGCTGATTGCTCTTTATTTATCCTAAAACAACCCTTTTTCAAACTCCAGTGGCTTTCATTAGGTCTGAAACCCTGGGGTGTGGGGAATCAGGCTCTGTCCACCCACACTTCATGTGTATCATCTTGAAAACTGTGATTCTACTCCTTCTCACTTCCCTGTGCCTGGTCTCATCTCTCCTCATTTCTTAGTCCATTTTTTCCCTTTGCACTTTCATTGTCTTTTCTCTTTCACTGATGCCTTTCTTAAATTGTTGAAATCAGAATTTCACATACACATTCATCTTTCATTGCAGTTTACCATTGGGGGTACCTAATGATTTACCTTTATGCTTTTTCAAAAACGTTTTGTGGGGAAAAAAACAAAAGAACAAGAACATTTTGTGTATAAAACTCTTATGGCTTTTTTTTTCTCTCTTTTGGTCTAATACATTGATTTAGGAAAGAGGGGACGATCACTCCTGGTGCTTTTCTTAGATTTTAACTGATAGTTCAGAATTTATCTTCCTGTAGGTGAAACACTTCCCCCCTCAAATTCTTAATTATTCTTGCATACATGGAAGGTCATTCCTCTTTCTGCTTGCAGTGTCCAAATTTCTTTGATGAGTTGATACTGTACTACCTAGAAAACCAATGTTAAGAACAATTTACCAACAAATTAAATAAAAGAGTTGTCCTAAGACATGTGCTTGGCAAGGGGAGCTTCTAATGGTATCTGCTCCCCGGGTTAACACCAGGACTATGCCTGTGGGGACAAAAGCGGCTCGGTTAGTGTCTCGGTTTGCTAAGGCTGACAGGCAAAGTACCATTGACTGGGTGGCTTAAACAAAAGAAAATTTATTTCCTAAATAGTTCTGGAGGCTAGAAGTCTAAGATCAAGGTGTCACCAGGATTGGTTTCTTTTCTTTTTTCTTTTTTTAAGATTTTATTTGTTTATTTGTCAGAGATCGAGCACAAGCTAGGGCAGGGCGGCAGACAGAGCAGGCAGAGGGTGAAGCAGACTCCCCACTAAGCAGGGAGCCCCATGCAGGACTCGATCCCAGGACCCT
>CM053605.1:35840453-35877428 GCA_028646535.1 Procyon lotor
TGTGTTAAACATGGTGATACATTTAGTGGAAACATTAAAACTGTACTCCAATTTTTATAACCCCGTTTTGGCGTGTCTTCATGTTTTGGTATATCAGAAGCCTCAAGAGTGGGAGTGACCGGATATTTCTGAGCCCTGAAAGGCCCTGCACGGGAATGTGCTCATCCTCACCTCCTCTGAATCATCTCCTCTGGTTCGGACCTAGCGCCCCTGGCTGACTTCTGCCTCCTGTCATAGTTTTCCATGAAGCTGTTTCATCTTACCAGATTGTGGGCTTAATTCCCAGCGGCCATCTCTCCCATACCTGGTCTTTATTTTCTACTTGTTAAACCATCTGGGACCTCTGTAGTGTTTGTTGCACACACCTTCCACGGGAACCCTCAAGACTTCCTTGTGATCAGAGGAAGATCACCCAGAGTGCTTTGCTCGAGAGTTTGTACAGCTCGCTGTGGTGGTGTGTTGGCAAATAGTGAACAACTGCTTGTGTTCAATATTGGTGAGGGAGGAACACCTGACCCTTGGTGTTTGCAGGTTCTAGACCTCCCTGAATATGGAGTTGGGAGATGCACGAAGCTGGCTCCTGCTGGTCAGTCAGACTTCAGAAGGTTCCAGAACATGTGTCTGGCTCACAGCCCAGGGTTACACTTATTTTGTAAAGAATGGAGAAGCCCAATGAATGGCTTCTCCACCTCACAAGGCCAGTCTGTAGCACATATTCACTAGCCTGTCTCACTTCCAGCTTGGCCTCCCCTCAGCCCTTCCTCACTAATTGCACAAGATCTTGACAAACCCTGAAATAGCTTTAAAGTCATGAGCAATGAGTCATAAAATGGATCTACTCAGAAGGGTCGCTAATACGAAGGCAGTTCAGAATTCTCAGAATTAGTAATGTGTACACACAGGCTGACTTTGTGATTACAGTCAACCCTCCAAAATATTTTTTTCAAGCCTTTGCTCAACTCCCTACCCATTTATGCACACACACACACACACACACACACACACACACACACACACACACTTATTAGACACGTGCTAAGGTCTCTGTGACTCAGTAGTTTTCATCAGTGAGAGGTAATGGTGCTGCCCCCTCCCCATCCTACCTCCTTTCTCACTTTTCTGTATAACGGAGGGAGTGGATTTTGAACTTCTTTAATCAGGAATTTGGGGCTACTCATCTATCTCCTAATAAGATGTTCTGTTCTCAACAGAGAGTCAAAAAATATTTAATTCTCATTTCATGGACTATGTGAGAAATACTTTTTTTCCTACTGCAGGTGCTCATAAATGTTCATTAATTCTTGTACAAACAAGTCGAGAGCATTTCTAATATAGAGGAAAGGTTTTGTCTTGAGAAGAACTAGTTTTCCTGCTTAGCAATAGAAGCCGGACAAAGGAGGTGTCTGGCCTCACTCGACCCATTCTTTGTTCTAATCTCAAGTGTGTAGTTGTTCTTCTCGCCACAATCAAACTCTTCCCTAAATTGCCACAGTCTCGAAGGCCTTTGCCAGTTATGACCCACGTCGTATGTTTAGCTGTGCCAGTTTCTGGGACTTAAGGAGTGAGAAAAACCTGAATTTTTAAAACATATAAACCAGGAGACTGCGTGGCTCAGTCAGTTAAGCGTCTGCCTTCGGTTCAGGTCATGATCCCGGGGTCCTGGGATCGAGCCCCGCATCGGGCTCCCTGCTCAGTGGGGAGCCTGCTTCTTCCTCTCCCTCTGCCTGAGGGTCCCCCTTCTCGTGCTCAATCTCTTTCTCTCTCTGTCAGATAAATAAATAAAATATTAAAACACACACACACACACACACAATAGTAAAAAAAGACAAATAGTAACAACTACTAGTGAGGATGTAGGGAAATTGGATGCCTCATGAGTTGTAGGTTGGAATGGAAATTGTATAGACGCTTTGGAAAATAGTTGGGCAGTTTATAAAACGTGAAACATAAACTTGTCACATGACCTTACTTTCCTACTGTTAGGTATCTATCCAAGAGAAAGGGAAAGATATGTCCATATAAAAACATGTATGACATGTATGAGAATGTTCACAGCAGGTTTATTCATAATAATCCCAAACTGGAAAAAAACCCAAATGTGATTATAGACACAAAATGTGGTCTGTCCATAGGCTGAAATATTCTGCAGCGATAAGAAGCAAAGGGGTGACACGTGCTACATGGCTGAAGAGCCCTGATGATGTGCTCAGAGGGAGCCAGACACAACAAACTACATGTTGTAAGATTCCATTTATGTGAATTTTCTGGGAAAGTCCAATCTATGAGGGACAGAAAGCAGAACAGTGGTTGTTTGGGGGCAGGGGATAGAAACTGGGATTGACTGCAAATGGACACAAGGGTCCCTTTTGGAGAGGTAGAAAGTTTGCATATTCTGTACAACTGTAAATTTACTAAAAATCATGAAATGGTATGCTTTAATGTGGGTGAATTTTATGGCACAACAAATGAAAGTCTCTGCTAATTCTATGTAGCTTTTGGTTTCCCCCGGCTGTTTACAGATCCCAGTGCTATTACGGGTCACCCAGCCACTTCTTTTTATCAGTAGGTGAGGACAGTGGATAAATATGTTGCTGGAGGAGGCAGGGGCCCGATCAGGCCTGACAAACCCAGAGGTGCACTGACAGATTATCTTCGGCGGCAGGCATGCCAGTCTGTGGGCAAGGACATGGCTCATCCATGGAGTTACGACCCTTCCTTTCGGAGAGTGGGCCATGGGGAGGAATGACGTTTCTATGGAGGAGCGAGTGCTTCTGTCCTCATCTGCGTGCTGGGGGAACTACACTGAATGTAGACTATCCCACTGTCTTGATTCCAGGAGACAAAGACCCTCCTTGTTAATTGGAAGCTGGTCTTACTTAAAGAATAAGATTGTTTCTCTGACCACTAATCTCTTTCTTATCATCACATGTCCTGTCTTCAGGCCAGAACAGAAGAGAAAGCCCACGGGGAATCTTCTGGTTTTAACTTGGGCTTTTGATGTTGCCTTTGAAGAAATATCCTGGAGCTTGCTCCCAAACAGTCCAGTATAAGGTGGTAAATCCCATAATGGGGACCAGCCAGGAGCTGGGAGAGCAGGAACTTAGGCAAGGAGTCTGTGATAGCGTTCCAGCCCCAGGGGAAAAAATAAACTTTTTTTTTTTTCCTTTCAAAGTGGCAAACTAGAAAATGAAAAAGTACACAGTGTTCTAACTTGGAGTACTTAGAAAATAATGGACCTGAGAGTATAGTCTGGGTGGCTTAATTTGCTCCCCGCCATATGCCTAAGGAAAGTTTTGCCCTTAGTGGTCTTATTCCTCCGCCCCACGGCCCCAGTTACCTTTTCGTTTTCATGTCCTCTGATTCTCTTGTGTGTACCTGATTTTTCAAAAGTGTATTTGCGCTTTAAAAATAACAGCAGGGGTGCCTGGGAGGTTCAGCCTGTTAGGGTTAAGCTCAGGTCCTCATCCCAGGATGCTGGGATCGAGTTGAGTCCCGTATCGGGCTCCCTGCTTAAGGGGGAGTCTGCGCCTCCCTCTCCCCTCTGCTTGCCGCTCCCCATGCTTGTGCTCTCTTTCTGTCAAATGAATAAATAAAATCTTAAAAAATAAATAAATAAAACAAAAACAAGAACACTTTAATTTTTTTTTTTACTATGATAAGAACACTTAACATGAGATCTACCCTGCTGGTAAGTTTTTAAGTTTCTAATTCAGGATTGCTAACTACAGGCACGTTGTACAGCAGATCTCCAGAATTTTTTCAGTTTACTGAAAACTGAAACTTAGTATCTACTGAACAGCAACTCCCTCTCTCCCCCCAGACCCTGGCAACCAACATGCCATTCTCTGTTTCTACAAATGTGACTAAATTGCATTCTTCATAGAAGTAAAATCATGCAGTATTTGTCCATCTGTGTCTGGCTTATTTCGCTTAGCATGCTGTCTTCCACGTTTATCCATGTTGTCCCATCAAGCAAAACTTCTTTGTTTTTAAAGACAAAATAATATTCCATAATATATTTATGCCACATTTTCTTTATTCATCTGTCATGGACATTTAGGTCGTTTCCACAGCTTTGGTTGTTGTGAATAATGCCACAATGAACAGGGAGGGCAGATAGCTCTTTGAGACCCTGATTTCAGTTATTTTGGAGAAATACCCAGAGGTGGGATTACTGGGTCATATGGTAATTCTATTTGTAATTTTTTTAAAGAAGCTCCATACTGTTTCCCGAAGCAGCTGCACCATTTTACTTTCCCATCAGCAGAGAGCAAAGGTTCTCTCTTCTCTACATCCTCACCAACAGTTGTTATCTTCTGTTTTCTTGATACTGGCCATCCCAACAGGTGCGAGGTGATATTTCATTGTGGTTTTAATTTGCATTTCCCTGATGATTTGTATTTGCCCTTCTATTACTAGTGCCTGGCAATGCCTAGAACACAGCAGATGTTCAATAAATACTTGTCGGATCAGTGGATTGAGTTTAAATAACACCATCTTTACTACACACACAAATGAAGATTCAGTGTGAGATATGGAGGTGGAAGTCGGGGAGTGGGGGGTTAGTGCCCATCCCACAAGGCACACGGTCCCAAGGCTGGTGGGAGTCCCTCTGGTTTCATATTAGAAGGCTGCCAAGAATGGCTAGGACCTGGGGACTTAGAGAAGTTCACCACGATGGGAAAAAAAAATATTGTTTTTAGAAGAAGCTAAATGAAAACATTTTGCACAATCTTTTAAAAATCGTTATCTTAAATATTTGCATTTTCTGAATGTTTGCGCTCCAGAGCGAAGCCGGGGAATGTTTTGTTTCCAATCCCACCCATCCTTCAAGGCTTGTCTCAAGCATCTACCTCCACAGTTGCCTTCCCTGAATCTCTCATGCATTGTAGCACAATTTTTTTCTAACAAATATTTGTGTTCCCTCCTCCCTCTGGATCCCTGTAGCCTTTGCAGGGGCTTCTTGCCGCTCACCCTACTCCACTTCACCTTCGTCTCCTGTGACAGCTTCCCGCTCTCACCTTATCCGGCCTTCTCCATGCCAAGTCCTGAGACAGCAACGTCCTTGTGTCCCATACAGAAACTGATGCTTCGGTACCAAGCATTTGTTTAATCGAACTGATTACTGACATCATCTGATTAGTATCAGATTACTTTTTGAGGCGGGGAAGACAATCGATGTAGTGATTTACGTACCCCAGGTACTATTGAAAAATAGCTCCATTTCTAGAAACGGTGCCTGTGCATACTTGCTGTGATTCAATTTTAAAACAGAGAAGCAATATTTTTTCCAAAAAAAACCTTTATCAACTTGACAGGTATAGAAGGAATATTTTCAGTTGAGCAGGTTTATCAAAGCAATGCCTAATTTCTGGAAGGCAGGCAGGCAGAACTAGGGTGAAGTTCTGTCTCTTTAATTGTTACTATAAAAATATGGAATCAATATTTCACACTAGCGAGTGATACTTATAAAATGTTTTGCCCTGTATGGATATACCCCCAATTAATATTTTATATGAACAAGGCACACTTAAAAAAAATCAATTTGGACTTTCGTTAGTTTCATAGTATCTGTAAATAATTTCAATGTAAGGCTTTCTCAATATTTGCCCAAACTCTTACCAACGTGAACATTTCTAGAAAGATCATGGTCTTCCTTCTGTCTCTACGTGGAATGATAGAGGCAGCCACATCAATTGGGAGGATATTTGTGTAAACTGGATTCTAATCTTGACTTTGGCAATAAACAAATGTGTAATCTAGAACAGTCACTTGAGACATCAGCGTCCTTATCTGAATCTGAATTATGAGGGAAGTGGACATCATGATTTGCTGTCAGCAGGTTGTAGGATTTCCTGTTCCCTCCTCATTTGCAAGGCCCACGGCTGAGGCTCTTGGGTTCACTTCTTTTTTCCCCTCCAAGTAGCTGTGCCCAACCACTGTCAGAAGAACCAGGATCAAGTGTCTGGACGCTGAAGGATGACCAGCCTGGACAGGAAGGCTATGATACCATGCTTGGGCTGGGCCCGCAGGGTGGGGCCAGGAGGTGAGGAAACACGGGCACAGGCAGGAGAGGTCACAGGGAGGATGGGTCCTGTATGCTCAGCATCGTGGGGCGGAGGGAGAGGGTAGACAAGGGGGTGAGGTCAGAGAGAAGCTGGGCTAGGAGAGCTGTGCTCAGTTGGTGGGGCTCCCAGGCTTAGAGCTGTCACTAGGAGGCTTGGGTCCTTAGACCATACACCCCCCCTCCCCAAATCCATAAATGCCCGGATAGACTCCTAGCAGCTACATTAAGGGCCAATTCTGGTTTAAAACCTCCTTTATATTATAGGTAAGTAAATACCGAGCAAAGATTAGATCTCTTGGGGTGAAAGGGCATGAGAACACTGTGAATCTAGAGTGCGAACAGGCCCCTCTCTCCCTTCTGCTCACCAGAGAAAGGTCCTGTGAATAAAGGAAGCACATGGCACCTTCTTTCTCTCTGCCAGTTGGAGCGGCCGTAAGCCCTCCTCTGCTCACGGGGTTCTGCCACCTGGAGGGTTTAGCTCTACTCCTCGTCTCCTCATTTCCCAGGGCCTCCTGGCTTCAGGGTTGGATCCTGACTCCTTCTAGCAAGGCTGGACCTCAGGAAGCAGAGTAAAGGCTTCCATTCCTTCCTTTCAGTCTAGTTGCAACATTCTCTTAAGTTGCAGGAGGAGAGAGTCACAGGAAGGAAGCAAACGGGAGACATAGGTTATTCTACTTTCTGATTTTGCTCAGGAAGGGCTGGGCCTTTGCTCTACTTTTTAACAGACAAAAATAAGAAGGCAACAAAAAGGCAGTGCAGGTGGCATTTGGCAGCCTGGGGTGTATGTTAAGAGAACCCTGTGCTGCTCCATTTCTTCTTCGAACTCATCTGCCTTGGCTAATAGTTGTGCAATCTTGACCTGTCCATCACGTCTGCTTGTCTTGTCTCAGATTTATTTTTAAACCTTCCTGGCAAGGCAGGTGTGCTAATATTTCCTGAAACAGTCTTTACCCATCCCCACAAGTAGGCTTCTTTTCTATTACAGAAAAAAATCCTTTAAGGTCTATATCTAATATCCCAAACGACTATCAAAGAAATCCTACTGCTTGGCTCTCCCTACCAGTCTAGATCCTAGTCCTGCTGCTATACAGGACACTGTTTTATTTGGAGTCAGGGTGTTGTTGAGAATGTTAACCCCTCCATCACTTGATCCCCACTTTGAAAACACCTGCAGTAGAATTTCCCTTAGACCTAAGTACCGGAAGCTTTTTACTCCCTTTTAACTAGTACATTTTTACAGATGATCATGTGATTCTTATAACAATCACATGTCTTTCTCACTTTGCCACAGCTCAAGTATAGTAATTGTGTCAAACCCTGCAGCATACCTCCTGTGGACCAGTTTCCAGATTGGTCTTATCACCACCTATCTGAGTGTGTGTGTGTGTGTGTGTGTGTGTCCTGGAAGGAAATAACTCATAACTCAAGGTTTCAAAGTTGGATGAATTTATGAGTGTTCATAATGTCTCTTTTTGCATGTCCATATTTTGTAATTTTTGTGTGTGTTGAATAACATAACGTCGGTTTTTTGCCGAGAGAAAATTAGCAAAATAACTTAAATAATAAGCTAAAGCATGGAAGAAAATGTGTGACATTTGTCTCAGTGAATTTCCCTATTCATAGAAATTTTGTTGTTTTAATCTAATCTACTTTTGCTGGCCATTTATATCATTCCATTGTTCTCAAACAATCCTTTCCCCCCAACTTCTCAGTATTGTAAGAAACAACATAAGTAGTTAGCTTTAAAAAAAAAAAAAAGGAACCAACTATAACAATTAGATAAAAATGCTGACAACGCACAGAGAGCTACAAAGTCACCTCACGGTATACACACCAAGATCCCCAAACCTAAAAGAAGAATCATTGTAGCTTACTCATTTTCATATAAATATTATTTTACCAATTTACCTACTGACCAAATTACTTTGAAACTAAATACCTAAGCACACTTTGTATTTGGTCAATTTTTATTTGGTGAAATTTCATTTAGCCAAATTGTTTTCACTCAAATTATCTGCTGCAGTTTGTGAAAACTGAAACGTCTTAACGTTTCCAGTCAAGGTTTGATATGCTGATAATTCACAAAAGTGCTGGACTCGGAAGCAAAGAGGATGCTTTCATCCGTTCTGAAAGCCAGTTGAGTCTACCTTCTGGAATATGCCCACCACTTAATATAATGGCTTGTTCTAATATTTCAGAGACAAGCAAGGGTTCCATTCCGCAGTGAGAAGTATAAATGTTCCAACAGGTATGTGGCTCTGATGGGCAAAGAAAATTAGAACAAGAATAAGCTAGTCCCTTTTTCCATCACTTAAGGTGACCAGTTAGTCCATAATGAGCCTCGAGGCTGCTCTGGCTATAACTGACTTGAGACTTTCTACGTAGTTCTACTGCAAGAAAAGAGTGTGCTATGATCTCATTAAAAGCTGAAGTGACACTAAAACCTTGAAATAAAAAAACTTCATCCTTCAAGATGTTGAGTTTCCCGGCAAGTTGGAATAAAGCTAAATGAATGATGGAGACTTCTAGGGGATGAAATGCCCATGTTCACAGCATCTTGCCCTTTGTACCTATTGGGATGAGAAGAAGGGTAAGGGACAGGCTTAGAGTCTAGTTTCCTAAATGGCTAGTATGCAAAGGTGACTTGGAGAAGATAATTTAGAGTCTTTTTTTGTTCATAGAAAGTCTTTTTGAGCCACAGTACTATTCTTAAAACCCTGAACATCCCAATGCTAGGATTTTCAGGTCCTTTTGCCTCTAGTATCAAAATACTGTACCTACTCTGGTATAATTTTAGAGCTATTGACAAACAAAATCCCCAACAACAACAACAACAACAACAACAACAATCCATCTGTCTAGACCTAGGAGATTTGTGGATTGGAAAATAGCCCTGGAATCCAGGGTCCCATCCTAACTATGCAGCAAAACTCCTGTGTAGGATGGGATAAATTGATTGCTTTGCTCCTTAGTTTCTCTATCCATCTATTCATCCATCCTTCTGAGAGATAATCATTAAGCACCAGGACCCAGTGGAGACAAAAATAAGTAGAACCTGGTTCCTTTATCAAGATCCCTGGAATTTAGGGGAAAAGACAAAAATCAAATGTTATAATGCAGTGTGGTAAGTGTGGGCATTGGAAGTGTGCACAGAGTGCTAAGGCATCAGGGAAGTAACATCAGGTCCCACTCGGAGGTGGGGAGGAGAGTTCAGGACCACTTGGAAGAGCTGATGTCTTCTGGAAGCTTCAACTCTATAAAATGAGAGAGGTCTATTTGATCTAAGAACAGGTCTCTGTATTCTTATGTTAATTGAAGAGCTGCTCATTTGAGTTCCTTATATATATAGGGAGAAGCTTTCTAGAGCTGCAAGGAAAGAAACAGAAGATATAAATTTGCCTAATTTATCCATGACTGCTTACATCCTAAAGAATGGTCTAGGTCTGAAGACTTCCTTCTTGATGTGCTTCACGAAGAACATATTGGCTCCCAGGATCTTCCTGCACTTACTTACCTGCAGTCATTTGAGGCTCTCTGGCCTTTGTGCCAGGCCAGTCACCTCTTCAGCCTCCCCTTCCTTCACCCAACAGCCCCTTCCTGTGAACATCTCCTTGTAACAAGCTCTGTAGTCTTTTTCCCCCTCAGTGGAGTCATTCAAGTGCTATAATATTCACAGAGAAGCAATCACCGAACTTTGTCATTTATAGGTACATGTAGCTCGAAAGTTAGGTGTTCACTAAAAATCTCTGGTTACCATTTCACTTCAGTTTAAACAATACCTCACCTTTCTAGAAGCGATCTGCTCCAAATCTGAACTAATTATAGACATAGTTGCAAATCTACAAAAAAAAAATGTTTAAAAATCATGAGTAGACAATCATTTCAATTTCTAGCATACATTGTTGGGTCCCTTCCCAATGTCCGCTTTTTCCTCAGAGAATTCCAGTTTGGTCCAGGGTGGATGCTGGTTAACTCAGGTCAATCCCGGGAGTTCTAGCCCCTGGCCAGAGGTTGATCTGGGCAAGGCAATTCTAGGCCCTGAGGGGGACTTTGGCTGGAGACGGGTAGGGTAGGTCTGGAAAAAGTTTCCTTTCCCTAAAAGAGACACAGAAGGAGATGTTCTCTCCTCTTCCTTGGAACATCGCTGTGTCTGCTTGGAACCACCACAGCCACATTGCCACCAGCTGGAGGATGAAGCCAAGTGTGGAAGAAAGCAGAGTGGGTAGAACTCCCTGGAAGTAAAACAAGGCCTGAGGTGTTGTGCCTGGACTCTGTCCTCCTTGGAACCTCTTTGTTCAATGACACAGTATATTACCTTATTGCTTAAGCCACGATGACTCGGGATTTTCAATTATTTACAGCCCAAAGCATCCTAACTAATAGGCAAGTGTGCACTGAAGTTTATGCACTCTGTTCATAGTACATTATGTCAGGCGTTTAGTTCTAGGAAACAGGTTTATCTGATTTCCTAGTTCTAGGAAACAGGCTGATCTGATTTCCCAGTTCATGGCAGATTAGAAATAGCATGTTAGAAGTGGAGAAAGGGGCTGTTGGAAACAGGCAGCCAGACAGGAAAGGAAGAGACAGAAAGGTAGGAAACCAGAAGCTCGGATTATTTAATGTTGGGGTAAAAGAGTCCTCTCCCCTCCCAGCTCACATGGGTGTCAGAGTACGTCTCAGTGACTAATCCCTAACGATGACCACATGTCATCAAGGGAAGTTTGCTTCTTGTTTAGCGTATTCTGTTTTAGACGAGGGATGAGGCTGAGTAATATTCTTAAATATTTCTTCATAAACAAGGAAAAGGTTAAATGATTAAAGGGATAAGCTTATCTGAAAAGGCACACAGAGAACAAACTCACTCCCTTGTGATGCTCAGTTGATGAGTGCTCTACGTCTATGCAAATAGAATCTGTTAGCAGTTTGCTTCACCCAGAGAAAAGGGAGGATTTGGCTTGCTGCACGGAGCAGCTCATTTCTGTTTGGGTCCCCGGGAGAAGCCCCAGCAGAGGAGAAGCAAAGCATAAGGACTTGGTGCTGCTCTTCCGCGAGTTACTTCATTTTGGTTCAATGGCTCAGCGAGCCTGGCTAAGCTGTTTCCTCAGAAGCTTGCCATAGGAAGTAAATAAGCTGCTTGACTCTCCTCCTAGAGGGGGTTGAGCACTTGTAATTAAAATGTAAATAATTCTCCGGGCCAACAGCTTGTAGACAAAAATGACTGGAAAGATCGCAAACAGTAAAAGTGTACCACGCCAAACAGGTTCTAAGTCTTTGTCTGCACAAATGCTAAGCCCATCAGTTGATTTACTTGTCTCAGTGAGAAGTAACTCAAATCATTTGCAACCATATACCGTTGCCATACTCCTCTGACTCCAGCGTCTAAAAGTGATGGTGGCTTGTTTCCCCAGTTCCCGAGGGCCCAGACTAATCAGAACCTGTGTTAGGATGAGCCCAGGGCTTCTCTGCAGCCAGCGGGAGGATCTGTGGCATCACACCCCTCCCGCCTCTGGGACTGGGAGGGCAGCCCCACCCTGGGCAGCTGCAGGCTCCGCCCAGCTCCCCATTTGCCTGCCCACATCCGATGTGCTGTCTCAGGATGTTACCTGGGCAGTAAAATGATCCTCCGTTTGAGGCATACCTTGAAACTTTAATAATATGCACATACAAGCCAAATAAGGCGGGAGACCACCTAATACTACATTTTCTAATTCCCATCAAATATGCATGCAGCTTATACAGAGTAGGTACTAATAATTTTTAAAAATTAGTGGTAAGTGATTTATCAACGTGAGTACTATGTGAGGGAAATCTATAAAGAATGAAAGAGTTTTATTAAGAATGAAACAGAGTATTTAAATTAATTGGTTTCCAGGCATTTTTTTGTATTGCCATTCATACTGAGGATTGTTACTGGAAATTATTATTAGCAGCCAATATTTTGGGTTTGTGCTAAATGCTTTACATTCATTGTTTCATTTTATTATCAACAGCAAGCATACAATTATTAAACCCATTTTACAGATGGAGAAAATGAGGCTTAGAGACATAAGGTCATTTACCTGGAGACATAGCCTGAAGCAGTGGTTGGAATACCCGTCAAACCTAAGTCTGGGGCACCTGGGTGGCTCAGTGGGTTAAAGCCTCTGCCTTTGGCTCGGGTCATGATCTCAGGGTCCTGGGATCAAGCCCCGCATTGGGCTCTCTGCTCAGCAGGGAGCCTGCCTCCCCCTCTCCTTCTGCCTGCCTCTCTGCCTACTTATGATCTCTCTCTCTCTGTCAAATAAATAAACAAAATCTTTAAAAAAAAAAAACCTAAGTCTGTTCCAGGGCCAACGCCCTAACCACTATGTAGTTACTGATGATAGTTGTACTGCATTTTTCCAAAATTTTCCCTTGTTTTTTAAATAAAGGGGACTTAAGATCTTATCTCTCACTTGCATTCCAATATGTTGCTTTAAGGGTGAGAGGAGGCTAGAATCACAGTTAATATGCAGACAATGATAAGATATTATGTATGCTCATGAAGTGGCTCATATGTTAGCCATGGCAAAGAAAAGACTGAGACGTGATTTTAGGGTTACCGAAATGCAACAGAGTCCAACGGTAGGGTGTCTTCAAATTCAACGTTCTGAAGAACTTTCATTAAATAATTTTCAGTAAATTAAATAAATAATTTTTCTTAAATGCTTACTTGATTTTTAAAGTTCACTTAAAAAAACTGATTTAAAGTTTTCCTTACGCTCTACATTCATTCTTATTTTAGACTCATTCATTTGGTTAGCATATATTGCCTTTATAATGTCTAAACAATACCATGGCTATGGTGGAAAGGTATGACACCGGAGGCTGGTCTTCATACAGTCAATCTTGGAGTGTCGCGCTTTCATTCTTGATTACCCGGTTTGGGCTCACAAGGTAAAGTGGATACCAGGCTTCACTTTGGGGATCTCCAGGTGGGTCCCACCTGCACTGTGTTTGGGGTGTATAAGCTAGTTCAGGTGCTCATATTTTAGAGTACTGTTTCTCCATATTAATTTAAATGTATATATATGGCTTCTGTAACATATATACATTACCAAATATATACTTGCAACTCCAGCTGTACATGCTCAAGGGAAAAAAGTATTAAATAACAAGAAGCATAGGGGTGCCTGAGAGGTAGAGTTGGTTAAGCATCTGACTTTGTTTCAGCCCAGGTCATGATCTCAAAGTCTTGAGATCAAGCCCCACATTGGCCTCCATGCTCAGCAGGGAGTCTACTTAAGACTCTCTCTGCCCCTACCCCTCTGCACCCCACTCTCTCTCTCTCTGTCGCAAATAAAAATAAATAAATCTTAAAAATAACAAGAAGCATGGGAAGCTGAAGTGCAAAGTTTCAGAAATTGACCACCAAAGATAATTGTTTTTTAAAGTTTAGTGTTTTGCCTTCCATGTTTTGGAGTCAACTATTTTGTTTGGAAGAGTTCTTGACTCTGTCTCCCCCATGTTGTGGGGACCTTCTCTTTCCTTCATTTTTAAGAAAAATTTAATAATGTAATTATTTATTTGAGAGAGTGAGTGAGAGAGACCTTGAGCAGGGGGGAGGAGTAGAGGGAGAAGCAGACTCTCCACTGAGCAGGGAGCCAGATGCAGGGCTCTATCCCAGGACTCTGGGATCATGATCTGAGCCAAAGGCAGATGCTTAACCGACTGAGCCACCCAGGTGCCCATCTTTCCTTCATTTTTATCGACCTTGCTCTATTCAATTTGATTCCAATTCCAGTAATTTCTCCTCCGGGTGGGGCCCTATCCCACTGAGCTGTGGCCTCAAATCCACTTTTTGTGGCTCTCCTTGTCTTACTCCTTCAGATCCCAAGTTGCTTCTCTGTATCTTTTCAGGCAGACACTGTCTGTGGTTTGCCATCAACTTTTCTTACTTGGTGGTCTCTGGCAATATCTTGTACCCAGATATTGGTTACATACATCATTCACGGGTTTTTGGTTTTTCTATTTAGTTGTTCTTTCTGTTTCCATGTAGAAATACAGAAAGATTAAAAAACTATGTCCGTGTTACTTCCATCTCGCCAGAACCTCCCTCCACTTGAAAGCTTCCTATTTTGAATAACAAGGTAAAGCTAGCTACAGAATAAGATCAATGCCTTTCTTACTTGGCCCCAGATGAAGAAATAATGCTCTACATACAATATGTTTATCAACCTCGGCTGCACATCAGCAGGACCTGAAGAGCTATAAACATGCTGATGCCAGGGTCCTAACCCTGAGAAACTCTGATTTAATGGATCTGGGATTGTGTGTTCCCCCAGTGGTTCCAATGTATCGCCAAAGTTGACAACCAGTAACAATAAGAAAAAAATGACTTTTTAAAGCATTTCAAAGCCTTTAGCAATTTACCGAGAATAAATCAGTTACTGTCTGTCCAATCTGCACACGAGGGTAGTCTCGTTCCACACTCTGGTCCTGTTTAGTTTAGGTGAGGCTGACCCATGCCCTAGCAACTGGAGTCATCCAGTTACATGTGTGTGGCCAATCAGGGGGCTCCATTCCCAGCTGGAGATAGACGCACGACCCAAGCTGAACCATGAGAAATTTCCCCATGGCTAGAGTTATCATGAAAGAGTTACTTTCTTTTCACAGATACTGTGACCTGCAAGATCAATGTCAACCTTGAACCTTGCCGTCCAGAGTGAAGAAACTTTGCTTGGGAATGAAGCATACAGAGAAAAGCACTGGTGAGAGATGGAAAGAGAGAGTATCCTGATAACTCTATGATGGAATTTTTAGGGGTCCAAAATATAAAACCCCTCTTTGCCTAAAATCAGAATAAATTGAGAAATAGATGTAGAGGTCAGGTAAATGGAGATGAAAAGGTTCATTCCTGAGAAGCCGACTGAGCCCAAGTCTTTGGCTTCCCACCCAAAAGAACTTTCTAACACTCTACTCCTTAGTTTATTTGATTTACAGTCATTCACTGGCATGGCTGGAATCTTTAGACTTTGCTCGCCGCTGCACACTGCTTAGCACAAGGTAGGAGAGCAGACTGGAAGACAAATAATCTGATCAGACAAAATGAAGGACACCGGAAGAGCTGAATCATGCCCACGTGCAGATCCTTTTCCCAATTCCCCAGCCCATGGCTCATGGTTTGGTGACACGAGTTTCTGCTAGATTTTAACCTCTACCTGTCCCCTTGGACCTGCACACCCAGACCCCTTCTAACATTGGGAAAAATAAGTGAGGAGATGGATGCGAGGGTTCTTCTCATGTTCGCACATCCAGAGAGATTTGCCATTGTTTGAACCCCTGGGTCCAGCTGCACATGAAGCTACTTGCGCTTGTGAATTTCCCAATAGTGATCAAATAAATTATCTATCTTTTTATTAGTTTCTCTACCTGCTCACACCTTTTGCAAAAAGTTCTTTGGTTAATATTCTTTTTGTTCTTCTTTGTAGTATCTTTACCCATTGACCTCCTGACTGGTAGCCGATCAGTCATGTTACACTGACCCAGGAACACCTTCACCAGCACTAAAATGTTCTCAAGGGAGCTGATATAGTCACCTTTAAATATGTTTACAAAAGTCAAAACTTCTCAATGTTTTGCCCAAGAGGAAATCTTCACACACCCCTCCCCCAACAAGTACAATGGTTGGCTATATATTCAAGAGAAATCGATTTTTCAGAAGAAATGGCCCCCTCCCCTCCTTTTTCTGACTGGATTAACAAAAACTATAAAATGCCGACATGTGGGTAGGATGAAGTGTTTTCTCTTCTTAGAATCCTCTGAATGGTCAGAAGACATTAAACATTTTCTATTATTTTGCTGTACGCCTTAAACTTACACAGTGCTATATGTTAATTATAACTCAATAAAGCTGAACAAAAACTTAATTAGTCAATTTAAATTGTAAATATTGTTTTGAAGTATTACATTAAAAAGGAGCTTGAGAATAAAGTGGGTTTTGGGGAGGGGTGGGAGTATTGTGCCATGGCTTCTTGTGTACTATTCTCACCTGAGTGTATTATTTTTCTCTACATTTCCCCCTCTTTTTTTCTCTTTAACCAAAGGAAAAAAAAAAATAAAAAACATTATTTCTAATCTCTACTTTTTTTTCATTACCTATCTACTAACTCCATTTGATATTAAAAGAATACTAGGTGTAATTAAAATTTCTTTTTGGAGGTATATTTTAAATGGTACTGATGGGCTGCGAGGGTTCTTTTAGCTAGTAGAAAGGCGTCAATAGCTTTCACTACATTCCAGAATAACCAATGAGAAAACATACGGGAAAAAGATACCCCTTGCACAAAAGTACAAAAGGGCATAAAATATTTACAAGTAAATAGCCTTAACAAGAAATGTGCATGACCTATGTGAAGACAATTATGTAACTTTATTAAGTATATAAAGAAGATGAATACTAATAATAAAAGTTAGCATTTCTGTGTAGTTCATGCTAGGCCCTGTGCTTTATCTTTCCCTGGGTCACCTCCTTATCCATGAAGCAGAAAAGCCCTACCATGGCCAGCACACAGCTCTTGAGCCTGACTCAGTTTACTTAACTTCTCTGGGCCTCAGTTGTAAAATCAGCAAAGGACCAATCTGTACCTCACAGAATTGTCGTAACATTTAATAAGGCACTACAGATAAAGTGCTGAGAACAGTGCCCGGCTAATAGCACCATAGATATCATTATTAGAATCAGGTTACAGAAGAAGAAAATGATATCATGGAGGCTAGTGGCTTGCCTCACATAATGCAGCAAGGAGGTGACCGGGAGTCCTATGCTGCCCTGTCCAACTCAACAGCTAAGACCCTAAGTTTATTACATGTCTGTGTGTCTAGATAAGAAGGCAATGGCACTTGTTCCGATACTTAGTGGAATAATTCTAGAGTTCATCTGAAAGAAGTAGCAGGTAAAGTATCTTAAAGGTAGAGAAATAATGGGAGATAAGTCATATACAATTGCATCAGAAATGTAAACATTTCTATGTTAAAATAGAAGATAATAAGAGCGATGGAAATGTTCTTGATCTTGATTGTGGTGCTGGTTACATGACTATAATCCTAGCCAAGATTTTTTAAACTTCATACTTAAAGGGATAAATTTTTTAAAAATAATAAACAAATAAATAAAAGCAATGAATTTTACGTGTCAAAATTATACTACAATAAAATTTGGAGAAAAAAAGAACTATAATTAAAAGGGTAAGCAATCAACTAGGGGGAGATGTACCCAAATATGGCAAAGAGGTAATATGTTTGCTACAGTACCAACCAGAGCTAGTTCTTCCTATAACCTATGACCCCAATTCCAGTTCTGGGTACACACGTAGAAGTAAGTGTTTATTATCTGCCAAATGCATGTAGAGAATGCTCATGGCAGCCTCATTCATAATAGCTCCAATTGCAAACAACCCAAATTGCCATCAACAAGAGAATGAGTAAATAAATTGTGGTATTTCCATATAATGGAGAGCGACACAGAAACGAAAATGAGCGAACAGTACATGCAACATGGACAAGTCTCCTAAACACCATGTTGATCGAAGAGAGCCTGACGCCGAAGAGAGCACAGAATGTTTCCATCTATAAGAACGGCAAAATAGGTGAAACTTATCTCTGATGCTGGAAGTTAGAATAGTGGCTGCTTAGAAGTGTTGACTGCTGACTGGTAGGAGATGTGGGGGAGCCCCCGGGTGCTGGACATGTTCTATATCTTGACTGGGTGGTGGTGACGGGGGTGGGGGTGAACATGTGTAAAAATGTGTTGAACTATGCACTTAAGATTGGTTTACTTTCCTGTATTTGAATTATACCTGAAAAATTTAATATGAATTTTTTAATTCATATTTAATATGAATTAATAAGATGAACATAGGGCTTGAGGTCACAAAAAAAGAGATGAACTGACTTAACTCTTTATGGACACAAGATGCATATTTCATCTCAGTGATCGTACACGTGCAAACAAAAAGTTATTTTTAAATTATAAAACCCATAGCTGAGCCAGATGAGGGTGCTAGGAGGAAGACTCTGAGATGAAGATTTGTGGGCAAGTGATTACCAAGGAAGTTCTAATGTGAAATACTGGTAAGGGATTGAGGCAAGTAGGGTAAGGAAGGGGAAGAAGCCCAGCAAAGATGTCATTTCCGGTAAGGTGTTGTTCTCAGCATGGTCCCATGAGAGCTCTGGAATGTCAATGGTGTTGCATAGTTTGTTCTGCCTCTAGGCAAGTGAGCTGGGCTTTGGTACTCCTCTAGAAGTCCTGTGGGGTGGGGGGTGGCTATATCACCCTCCCACACCATGGTGACTCTTGTAGCCCAGGACTAGTCCTCTGAAGAAGGCTGCAAGTGAGTTATGTCAAGACAAAGTATGCAGAAGTTGGGGGATGGGCATGCAGAAACAATAAAGAAATTCCAGGAAATCGAGGTGGAGCCCTGATGGTGTCTGCAGCAATTGCACAATTGACAGGTCAGAGGGATTAGTAGCCAGAGGTATCATTTTGCCTGAGATCGAAATGACCAATTGAGACCAGTTGAGCAAGTGAAGAAATAAAGCCGAGAATGTATGAATGGTCGTTCCCCAAACTACTCTGTTTTCCCCATAACCTTCCTATACTTTTATATAAAATGAGTGCCTTGTGGTCAAGTTTAGCAGAAGGGAGGTATAGGAGAGTATAGGCAAAGAAGGGAAGAACTCATTTGTTCAGAAAACATTCAGATTTTATTCAAAAATTAGAATTTGATGTGTCATGTATGTGCCAAAGAGAAGCAAGCACCTGGATTGTAAAACTGTGTTTGTTCTCTCTGGCAGGTCCATTTCGTCACCTTCAAGTCTCATCCGACCCTGCACGTCACAGACAGGTTAGATAGGTCATAGTCCTTCCTCTGCTGGAGCACTTTGCACTGGACTGTATCGGATCTTAAGGACATCCAGTGAGCCAGCAGGGCCAGCTGTTTTCCAGATGAGAAAGTGAGGCCAGATGAGTTAAATCTTTGCTTCTCAATCTTCCCAGCACATTCTAGCCAATTGTGGCAGTTTTGTAAACTATCATTTGGGGTGCCTGGAAGGTGGGACCAAGTCCCCGTTTCTTAAAAAATTCCAAAGGTGATCAGGAAATTCAGCTGGATTTGGAAACAGAGGGATTAGGTGATCTTCCAAGGGTCCTGAGGAAAGAAAGGAAATAGACCCAAACCATTAATTTTTTCATTCGTCCACCTACTTATTTCTTGAGCATTTACTTTGTGACAAGGATTCTGCTAAATACTGGGAATATAACACAGACAAGACAGTCATAATCTACATGGTCTCGTAACAGGGTAGGATCCAGGGAAGCAATCAGGGTGTTGCATCCATAGTTCCTCGGGTGTCATTCACCATTGTTGGGCAGACAAAGCAACGACCTTTGGAGATGAGATAGATACTGAGCTAATAATTCCAAATGTGGTAAACCTTATAAAACTGGAGTTTTACTGTATCTGGGGAATGATAATGTCAATCATCTTCACATACAGGGGAGTGTCTCTGGTCATTTTGGGCTACTGCTACTGTCTTATTTTAAAGACAGTCAAGGGGTGCCTGGGTGGCTCAGTGGGTTAAAGCCTCTGCCTTCAGCTCGGTCTCAGGGTCCTGGGATCGAGCCCCACATCGGGCTCTCTGCTCAGCGGGGAGCCTGCTTCCCCCTCTCTCTCTGCCTGCCTCTCTGTCTACTTGTGATCTCTCTCTGTCTAATAATAAAATCTTTAAAGACAGTCAAAACCGCTAACTGGTTATATGTAACAAGTGTTCTCTTTTATTAAAATACTACATAAGCAAATGGATAGGTTGTTGCACAGAGATGCCCCTGACCTTTGGATCTCAAATTCCACAAACCAGTTTGAACTCCATAGTGGGGCCTTTTTATAATTATCTAAGCAAAAGATAATCCTGCAGAGAATTTGCCTAGAGTCCAAACAGATACACAACTCAGATTTTATTTCCATATTCTTCTAATTCTTCTTCTAAGGACTGGGGAAAGTTTTTTGTTTGTTTGTTTTTGTTGTCTCATTTTAGGTAAGATAGGTAGATATATGGTATTTGGTGAAGATGAGCGTACATGTTTTAAGGTCTTAAAGGCCCCCAAGGCAAGTGTGAGCCATTTGTCTGATTCCTGCAGCCCAGCACAAGGTGAGGGCAATGAGATTCACCTTTGCATGGAACTGGAGGGTAAAACCCTCCTTGGAACAGGACATCTCTATAAAAAATCTAGGGAAGAGATGTGAGGACCTCAATCCCAGCACACTCTCCTCTATACAGTAGCTGTCAACACATAATGCCATTTGCCCTGTGAAATTGGTCTCTTTGTGTTTAAAAATATAATCTGTTTCTTTAAGGTATCCTTAGCGTGTTTTCAGTAAGCTTCAAAATAAGAATGATTTAGTCTTCTAACACTATTCCTATAGAACTCTGCCATTCTGATTTAGGAATCACACTGTTTTCTTTCACCTTTTTTTTTTTTTTAATGTTCTTTGATTTCATCAAAATCCTCATGAGAATCACATCAATTTCTTAAAATTCTTCTCCTTTTTCTTCCTCGAAATACAATTTGTGATCTCATAATCTTTTGGCGGGGTGGGTAGTGGTACTATAGGAGTTGGTTAAGTTTTGGATTTCAGAGTGTTTCCCTGAAGACAGTATAATGTCAACAAAGCAAGTAATTAAACTGAGTAGGTGCTGACTGGATGAAGCCTATGCCAAGTTGTTAACACAGCAAGTCATTAAGCAAAGTGACTACTAAACTCAATAAAGCAAGATTTGCCCTGGATAAGCTACCCTGGGATAATAGAAAGTTGACTACATTAGGCAAATTTTCAACCAGGGAAAAGGTTGAAGGCAAAAGACAACTTGGCACTTTGTCAAGTGCAAAAGCAACCTTTCAGAGTTGAAGAAATGGAAAGGACCTCAAGAGGTCAGTGGGTCCAAGCTCTGCTCTTAAACACATAATTAACTGACCCTTTTGGGCTATAAGCCCATCTGTTCTTTTCAAGGTTAATTTTGAAAAGTTTTCAAAATTAATTTTTTAATTAATTTAAAATTTTTATTTTCAAAGTTAATCAGAATAACCATGCTACTTTTTTTTTTTTAAAAAACAGCTTATTCCATATGGAAGTGTTCAATCACTATATCGTACACCTGAAACTAATACTACTCTGCAAGTTAACTAACTGAAATTCAAATAAAAACTTAACAAATAAAAACCCAGCTTATTCTAGTGTCTTGTTGCTTTTTTTTTTTTTTAAGATTTTACTTATTTATTTGTCAGAGAGAGAGCACAAGCAGGCAAAGAGGCAGGCAGAGGCAGAGGGAGAAGCAGAGCAAGGAGCCTGATGTGGGACTCAGTCCCAGGACCCTGCGATCATGACCCGAGCCAAAGACAGCTGCTTAACCAACTGAGCCACCCAGGTTCCCCTGTTTAGTTGCTTCTAAATGGTTTTTCCTTGCCACCAAAGGAAGTTTCTCCCAAATTTAGGATCAGTTTTCCTTGGCCAAATTTCTGGCTTTTTGGAAAGAATTGCTCATCATCTTTCTCATTAAAAGCATTAAAAAATGCAGGCTGTACAGTGAGATCGCCTAGGGTATGAACACTCACTCAACCACCCAGACCCACAGTCTCCTAATATCTTTCTTAACCTGCCTGCGTTTCCTGATTGGTAACAGGGCGATTCTACCAGTTGGCTCTCTCAGACCGTAGCTGTGAGGATTAAGTGGGATAAAGTATTTAAAGTTCTTGCTTACTGATGGTACACATTAAGTATTCAACAATGATAATAATAAAAACAGTGATATTGTTATTTTTAATGCTTCCTATCTTGAGAGGTGGTAACTGAACCAATCTCTTAGTCTTCTGAGCCTTAAAAAAATTCAAATTCTCTTTTGAAAACTTCAAAATTGTCTCATTTTTCTTCTGGATAATTAGTCCGAGTCTTCTTAACATACTGGTTGATATCCCTATAGACTCAAAGACTAGAAGTTTACTATATTACACCATTTTTTTTTTAATAACGATGACCTTGAACCTTTAAAGGCAAGATTGCATGAAATTCATTACACTGAAATTCTTCTGAATTTGAGGAAGATGTTAGCCAAGACAAATAATACTTTTTCTTTTGAAATCAATCCTTAAAGAGACAATCAGAAATTAGCTGAGTTCTGAGAATAGAGTGGTGAAAAGTAGTAGACATGCTCTTTGCTCTCATGGTGCTTACAATCTGGTGGGGGAGGGAGGCAGATATCTATAAAATAGTCATAAAAAGCAGGGGCCTAGTTAGCAAGTGAGATAAGTGCTATAAGGAAATAAAGCTTGCTTCTGTGTGAGTACATTATAAAGAAGCCTGACCTCACCAGATTTCCCTGAGGAAGTGACGCTAGAACTGGAGACCCAAGGAATGAGCAGGTCATAACATGTGGGGCTGAGTAAAGGGTGCAGCTGGCCTATTGGGAGCAGCTGTGGGAGGGAGCGGTTCTGCTTCAAAGGGACTGGGGAGGTGGGACGGAGCACCAGGAAAAAAGGATCAGAAAGAAAGGCAGCAAGGCAGGGAGCTGACAGTGAGGGGTAGGCACTACTAGATAAGGCCAGAGGAGGAACAAAGTCAGTCTCTGCAGACCCTCACAGGCCTGCTAGGGATTGTCCGCCTTAGCTCAGGAGTAGTGGGAAGTCATTGGAAGATTTTATACAGATTGTGTAGAATGAGATCCAACTTGCATTTTGCAAAGGTGACTATGACTGCAATGTAGGAAATGGACAGGTGAGGGGTGGGAGTGGTTCCAGAGAGGTTAAGACACAACTATAGAAGTATAAGTGAGATGTGTTGGTAACTTGAACTGGGTTCTTCACAGTAGAGATGGAAAGAAATGGACTTATGTCATAAATTTTATAGGCAGGATTTGGTAAGCGGTAGATGTGAGGACTGAGGAAGGAGGTGTTAGAATGACTCCCAAGTTTCTGACATGGGTAAATGAAAAATGAGGTACCACTTAGTAAGACATGGAACATTATAAGAGAACTTGGTGTGGGTGTTAGAATATGAATTTTACCTTGGACACGTTGAGTTTCACATAATTGTAATATTTCTGGTGAGCATGGAATCAAAACCAAAAAATATAGAGTCCTGATGGACATTTTGTTCAACTATGGTTATCATGTTTCTTTAATGACTGTTTTTTTTGCTAGATTTAGTGTTTGTCTTTTCAGAACAGTTAGAAAAATTTGGCAAACTTTTTTATAACATACGGATAAGAGCTTAGGATCTGAGACCGTCCAGTTAAAGATGTGAGATTGAACATAAGCATTCGATTGACTTCCCTTCTCCCCTGCTAAGAGAACAATGAAATTATCATTAACAAACATAAATGTGCAAGGACAAAGGGGATGGAATGGAAGACAACAGCAATGAAATTTCAGAAACTAGAAAGCAAAATAGAGAAGTAGTAATCAAATTTGGACACTCAAGTAGTAAGTCCTCTCTTCGAGAGGTATTGTTAAGATGAAAAAAAGTTCTGTGTGTCTGGAACATAAAAGAGATTCAAATAAGGGGTCCCCTGGGTGGCTCAGTCCTTAAGCATCTGTCTTTGGCTCCGGTCATGATCCCAGGACGCTGGGATCCAGCTCCGCATCAGGCTCCCTGCTTGGCTGGAAGCCTGCTTCTCCCTCTCCCACTCACCCTGCTTCTGTTCCCTTTCTCACTGTGTCTCTCTCTGTCAAATAAATAAATAAAATCTTAAAAAAAAAAGAGAGATTCAAATAAAGTGTGTTTCTCAAAGAAAAAAAGAGAAAAACCAAGAAATGAACTCTTAACTCTAGAGGACAAACCAATGGTTACCAGAGGGGAAGTGGGTGGGGGGATGGGTGAAATAGGTGATGGGAATTAAGAGTACATTATTGTGATAATCACTGAGCAATGTATAGAAGTGTTGGATCACTATATTGTACGTCTGAAACTAATACGATACTGTATGCTACTTACACTGGGATTAAAATAAAAAAAATAAGCAAACAAAACAAAAGCTAAATCTTACACTTGTTAACCAACCCAATTTACAACATAGAGTCCTAAAATATTAGAGCAACTGTACCTTAGGAAGAGTGAATGAGGGTGGGGGTAATATTTCACTCTTCGTAAGAAGCCGAAGAGCTCCAATTCCCCACCCCTGTTTCCTGCAGGAAGAAGACTGCCTTTCCCTCCTTTAGAAGGAAACTGAAGGCCTCTTCTCCTGACAAGGGAGACTCTGGATAGAGTGCTGGGGAAGGATAAGAGCTACCGAAGACACGGTATTATATGTAGATTCATAAAGTGTGTGTTGAAAGTGCCTCAATTTTCTTCCACCACGTGGCTCCTGTTAGCCAGGAAGCTTACGTTTTCTTGGCAGAGGGCTGGAAGAATTCTCTGGCTTACCTTACCAGCCTAAGAGAAAATATACTGACATGGGATCAACAAGTTGACCTATGTAGTGGCCTCAATGAAGGGTCTCTGTATGCACAGGGTATCCTCTCTTCAATGTTCCATTCTTAAAATAAAACTAGACAGCCAGCAATCACCAGATACTTGAGGAAAGCCTATAAATGAAAGGTAGGGATCAAAATAAGTAGAAGGAAGCAATTTGAAGGAAACAAACTTTGCCAACAGAAAACTTAGGGAAAAAAACCCAAACTTGTCCTCTGAGAGATAAGAGAAGATATGAAACAACAACCTTTTTACACAAAAGGAATATGCAGCATGTTCAAAAGGAACTTAGATATTAAAAATATGACGTTAGAACTGAGAAATGCAGTAGAAGTGCTACAAGATAAAATTAAGGCAACCAAAAAAAAAAAAAAAAAAAAAAAAAAAAAAATTAAGGCAACCACCCAGGAAGTAGAGTTTTAAAAAAGATTATAGTATACAGATATAGGAGAGAAAAGATTTGAATATTAGAGGACCAACCCATCATGCCCAACATCTAATAATAGGATTATAAAAAGAAGGGAACAGAGCATAGGAAATCATCAAAGAAAAAAATTACTGAATGTATCCTACCATCTCAGTTTCCAGACTCAAGGGCCCACCAGCTACCCAGAACAAGAACTAAAAATAGGTGCCTACCTGAGAATATCATAATAAAATCTTCACTGATATATTTGCAGCACTCATAATAGTGTCTGGCACATAGTAGGTATTTAAAAAAACTGTACTGAAGAATAAACAAAATATCCAGAACAAAAAGGACAAAGAAATAGGACCTCCAATTTCCAGGGGGAAGAAAGTTTTAATATAACAAATCAAGCATCAAATGCCATCTGTCTTCTCAAAAGCAACACCTAAATGTAGAAGACAATGGAGAAAATGCTTTCAAAATTCAGAGGAAGAATAGATTTCTATGCCCTGAAAAAGTATTAAATGTAGAATGAAGACATTTTCAGATATGTAAGGTCTCAAAAATGTTGCCTCTTTGTGCTCTTTTTCAGGAAGCTCCTGAGTTGTGTCCTTCATTAAAACAAGGGAACAAACCAAGAAAGTGAAACATAGAGAGCAGGAAATTGGATCTAAGACTAGAGAGGGGTGAAAAGAATTTCCAGAATGAGGACAAATGGGAATCAGTGTCCAAACTCGAACTAATGTTAGAGAGCATCTGACCCAGATTGGAGCAAGCAAGTCTAATTTCTTCCAGAAGAAGAAATGGTTAGAGTTTCCAGTGCCTTTGAATGTCTGAAAAGGAGATTTATACAATGGAGGGGGAGTTTTAGTTTGTATCAAGTATAAAGAACACTAAATAAGCAACAATAAAACAACTGTGAGGATAATTCCAGGGAAAATCGGAGGTTGTGTATTAAAGGAGAAGTAGTCACGGTGGTCTATAGCATGAACACGCCAGCTAGCTTTTGCCTGTTCTTAATATCGTGAATAGGGAACGCGAGCTGTAATTGAAATCACAGCATGTGACTGGCGTAGTCTACTGGGGCTGTTATAACAAAGTACTATAGCCTGGGTGGCTTATAAACAATGCAGATATAGTTCTCACAGTTCTGGAAGCTGGGAAGTCCCAGATCAAGGCGCTGACAGATTCGGTGTCTGGTGAAAGCCAGCTTCCCAATTCAGAGACGCTGCCTTCCCGGTGTAACCTCACAGGGCAGAGGGGGGGAGGGGCCTCTCTGGAGTGTCTCTACGAGGGCGGTAATCCCATTTGGGAGGACCCCACCCTTGTGGCCTAATTATCTCCTATAGATCCGACCTTCCAGTACTGTCGCATTGGGGATTAGGTTTCATAGGAGACATTCGGTAGCCGGGAGGCACTACCATTCAGGCCACAGCAGACTATACTGAGTGAACGGGCAGTGGGGGCGAGAGCTTCTGTGGGAGTGGGGAACAAGGGGGACGGAGCTAAATCTTCACCTGGTAGAGATGACAACGGAGAATGCCTAACAATGAAAACTCACAAAGTAGACAATCGAAGCACATTAGCAGTAGAGAGGTAGATACCTTACAGGTCAGCTGTTGGAGGGGTGTAGGAAATGGGGTAGACAGAGGCGAGGGACTGTTGTTTTCAAAGCAAACCCTGAAGAGCTATTTGATTCTTTTCAATTATATGCATGTGTAACTTCAGTAAAAAATATCAATTACAAAAAAATCAGGCTCTGGACGTGTACTGCTTGAGTACAGAGCCAATTCTTAATTCTCACTAACTGCATGAGGTTGAGTAAGTTATTTAATGTCTTTGAACATCAGTTTCTTCATGTGAAAAATGGGAATAGTAACAGTACCTATTTTGTAGGGTAGTCGAGAGGAGTACATGAAGTACATAAACCTATAAAGCCTTAGCACCATGCCTGCTCCATATCCTGGCCTTGGGGGGCTTCCTTTTGATTTGTTCCTTGCCAGTCTTCTTATTTTCTTCACCCAGTCTTTCCCAGGATTCTCAAATTACCATCACATTTCAGATCAGACCAGTTTCCCAGATATTAGGGTCAGTTCATTAGGCTTAGAATTCTGGGGATTCTCTAATACACTGAAAGACTATACCAGTAATATTTTATTAAGTGTCAAAAAGGCACATATAGCATGATCCCAATCCACATGGGTGTGGGGGAATTCTTCCAGAAATTATTTGGAAATATACATATACCAGGAATTATGAGTAATCCTCACCTTCTTCTCTGTTGCCTTTTTTTAAGTACAATGGATACAAAGTACTCTATAAAATCAGAAAATAGTCTTATTTTAAAAACTCTTCTATCATAAATTTATAATATCATAATTTATTCCTAAAGGTGCATTTTTCGTTTATTATATATGTACTAGTTTGACTCTGTAAGAGCTAATGTATTTTTAAGTTCCTAAAGGCACCTCACTGTCTCTGCCCAACAAAGCAACATTCACAGCCTCTCTGGAGCATAAATTATTCTAATTTGCCAATATAGAAATTGAGGTTCACTGGTTTGTCTGATAGGCACAACCAGAAAGGGGCAAGTTAAGATCCAAGTTCAGTTTTTTTTTTTTCCATTCTGAGCTCAGTGTTCTTTCTACCATATGAACTAAGTGCCTATCAGAAAGTGACAATCTCTCCAATCTCAAATTTATGATATAAAGGTGTGCAGTAGATGATCTTTGAACTCCTACCAGCCCTAACACTACATGAATTACTTAGGTGCATGAGAAGAGTAAGTCTGTGTCATTAACAATATTTATTTCTTCCGCAACAGGGTTGTGGATTCCACTAAGACCCCGAAGTCCGTACGATTATGAAGTTACTTGCTTGCATGCAATTTTCACTTCCTGTCTTATTCGTAAATACCGAGGCACAAAAATAGCTTTGGGTTTTATTTTCACTTTTGCAATCACTTGGGAATCTTACAAAGGCTGAGCAAGAGATTTGGAAACTCATAATGCATTTCCCAAGAAGCTGCAAAGGTTGTGAAATTCACAGGGCTCTAACCTCACCGAGAGAATGGGAGCTGACTGGCCAAGACAGCTCAGTTCCAGTAATGTTCCCGGGGTAATTCTCCGGAAATAATGGAGAGGGCATGGGAGTTGCAGCCCTCTTGTAGGCTCCCAGTTAGGGCTTATATCCAGTGGGACACCCACAGGATTTTCTTCTCCTGTTCCAGACATTCACTCAGCAGACTGCACCTAGCCGCCAGGAAAGCTGTAAACGAGATAGCCTAGCTCAGTCCCCTGCCAGGGCTCCGAAGACACAAAAACCAAGTTGCTGCCAGTGACAGAGTTTCAAACTGGATACAAATCAAAGAGATAGAGTGAGACTGCTTTTTGCTCAGCTCTTGGCTACACTGTGTGTAATTAGCTGTGCGAGCCACATTTTCAGGCCTTCCACTCCACTGGCTGACCCCTCGCAGCAATTAGAAAGAGGTCCTCTTCAGTCTGAGTGATTTTAGGCCTTGGTAAATTATGCCTCCGTGAGAGATAACCTTTAGTCTATGCTTAAAGGCCCAGGATCAACTCTTGAGAAAATTCTTTTGAAAAACAAAATCGCTATGAAACTCTTCTAAGAGCTGATCGTGTTTAAAAGAACATCGTAAACCCCCTTCATAAGCACCCATAAGCAACTTGGGAAGATGGTCTAATGCGGCAACACTTGTGTTCCCAAACATTCATAAGGGAGATTTGACACAGGGAGAGGGGCAGTGCTGATGATTATACCTCGGGGGTTACTCGGAGGCAGACCGAGCTTTTGCTGTGTATCTGTCTGGCCTGTCTGTGTCCCCTTCTTAGCAGCTCTCTGTCCCACCGTGCTGCATGCACAGAGCTCTTTCTCCCCCCAGCCCCCATTAAAGTGTCATCGTGTAAACAATACAAAATCTATCAAAATGGTGTGTAAAGTCTCGTTGAGTTTACAGTGTTCCCTCTTGCAAGGCTATTTTCGTTTCAGTAGCTCGTAGGATGGAGGAGAGTCTGGAATCAGGGTTTACTTTGGAGGGGGGAGTCATATGGAAGCTAAGTAGTGAGGATTCCATCACTGAGCTCTGAGGGCCAAGTCTGAACATCCATTGATAAGGCCCAAGGGGTGGTATCCCACACATTAAATGAACTGTTTGGAACTCGCTCAGGGTCTATTGGCTTCTGCCCTGGACTGGTAACTAGAAAACAAAGCATTTGGCTCTCCTGGCCCTTGCTAATGGGAACCTGTGAAATATCCTGGGGATTGCAACTTTGAGAACTCTAATGGGAACTGTTTACAAAGTTTTGGACATGTACAACCTTCCCCAGAAGGGCCGGGAACCTGGAGACTTTGCTGAGACATCAGTTTGAATTGAAAGCCTTTTGAGGCCAGTGAGTAAGTTGCGGCGAATGTTAGTGAGCGTGGCCAGGGCACGTGGGCTTGTGCGTCTCTCATCTTCCTGGTATTGTTCTCCACTGGTTTTCTGGGCCGTCAGTGGTGTCATTTCCCGTGTGTCTCCCAATTGCTAGTTCTGACAATACAGGCAAAGCTCTAAGAAAGTGATTGTTCTTAGCCAGGCAACCGAGTCTTACTGTAAATTAGTGTGTGGACCATGTAATTTGGAGATAGTTTCAGTCTATGACGTGAAGAAGTCTTTTATATAAAACAAACAAAAGGTTAAAGTGTTTCAGTGCTGGGTGCCTGGGTGGCCCAGTCAGTTAAGCTTCCAATTCTCGATTTCAGCTGAAGTCATGATCTCAGGGTTTGAGATAAAGCCCCATGTAGGGTTCCTTGCTCAGTGGGGAGTCTGCTTGAGATTCTGTCCCTCTCCCTTTGCTTCTCCCCAGCATGCTCTCTCGTGCACACACACTCTCTCTCTCTAAAATAAATAAATAAATTTTTAAAAAAAGAAATAAAGTGTTTTAGTGAGTTTTCCCATTCAGTATATCATTTTAGTGAAAATGAAATTTTGGTGTGAGAGGAAAAGGCAATAATTTATTCTACAGATATGCTCCAAAATGTGTGAAATGACATGTCTCAGCTTATATAATGCAGCATTGTTTGTAATATCAAAAGGTGGCAACCATTCAAATGTCCATCAATAGTGGATTAATCAAATAAATTATATAGTACACCCATCAGTGGAATACCATGAAAACCTATAAAAGAATGAGTGACTTGTGTACCACTATGGAAAGATTGCGAAGATGTATTATAAAGGTAGAAAAGCAAGGCATAGATGCTGTAAAAAGAGGTGGAAGGAAAGAATATATTTGCATATTTGCTTATAAAGGCACAGATTATCCATGAGATGGTCCACAAGAAAACAGCAACTTCAAAGACAAGAGAACAGGCTGACTCGGGAACAGAGATAAGAAAGGGATGATTTGGGATGCCTGGTGGCTCAGTCGTTTAAGCATCTGCTTTCAGTTCAGGTCATGATCCCAAGGTCCTGGGATTGAGTCCTGCATCGGGCTCCTTGCTCGGCAGGGCAAGGATGTCTTGTGCTCTCTCTCTGACAAATAAATAAAATCTTTAGGGGGAAAAAAAAAAGAAAGGGATGACTCCTGAGATACACTTTAGTACCTTTAGAATTATTAATCACATCGATGTGTTATCTTCTCAAAAATAAACTGGATTAATTTTTTTATTTAAGAGGAAAATAAAGAAAATGCGGTACTTTGCAGGGCGTGAGTTTATGCATAGGAAATGACATGTCTGTCAATGGCATGAGAAGAAAGCCAAGAAACTATATAAATTTTGTTGTTTTCTCAATTTTGGAAATTTCAAAAGTTTCCAGAATGACCCTTTTGAAATTTTAAACAATTATTTGTGATAAACATATCTGGCCATTTATGATCAGTTGAATCTGTGAGTGTTGAATGGGAAAATAATAGGGACAAGCTGTGTTATTTTAATTAAGATTGCATTTTTTCATGAGGTGTCTTAGTAGACCCTTCATCAGAAAATCACATTCATTGTTTTGAATATAGTGATGGACCTGTCAACATCCATTCAACCCCATCTCTAATATTAGCCATCACATTGTTGAGTTGCAAGTGGCTGGCCATGATTAATTTAAGCCAATCGCTGAATCCCATCTCGCTTACCAAGGTTTAATTGGTTCAGGGATGGACAGCCTGTACCAGTCTAGGAAAGTTTTGCATATCTATTAGTTTTCTATTTCTGTTCTAATTTATAGTTTGTTTCTGTTTTCATAGTGACAATATTATCTGTGGTTTTCTTCATCCATGTTTTGTTATCACGGAACCTAGAGAATAGTATTTGTAATGAGATTCCTTGATGACAATAGGTTAGGGCAAAAGGAATTGACTCATTTTATAAAATACATCCTCCAGGCAAAGGGGGAGTGGGCAGATACCCCAGCACCTCTGTAAGAGTACAATTCTCCATGGCTCCCTTGACATTGAACCCATCTTCCTGGGACAGCGCTGGATATTGATTCTATTCTAGAGGTCGGCACAGTTTTTCTGTAACAGTTCAGATAGTAAATATTTTGGGCTCTGTGGACCATGTGATTTCTGTCACAACTACGCAGCTCTGTCCTTGTGGCCACAAGCAGCCATCAGCAACAAGGCAAATATGTATTTGGCACCTGTCCAATAAGTTTTTATTTACAAAAACAGGTTTGGGGCCATAATTTGCTGACCCTTTTTCAATTCTTCTTTTTCTTCTTCTTCTTTTCCTCTTCCTCTTCCTCTTCCTCTTCTTCTTCTTCTTCTTCTTAACTTCAATCCCTACGCAGGTCACTCCATTTTAGAGATGATATCCAGATTAGGTTACATTGATCCAGAGCTATTTGTATCTTGTGCTGTGATGACCTGGCCTTGTATATTGCGTGGTAGAGACACAAACAACCAAGTCTCTCTGACTCTGAGGTTTGTGTGTCTGCCGCCGAATAGAAGTTGTGTAGCCTGGAGCCTCTATCCTATTTTTGCTGCCCCGTCCGTGGAATGTAGAGAGTCCTACTTCAGAGGAGTGTTGCAATGATGAAAATGAAAGTGTATGTTAAGTGCCCGAATCAAAGAAAATGCTCCCCAAACATAATTTTCCTTCTCCAGTCCCACAGCAAAAACCTCCTCTCCGCATATACACGCAAGAATTGGACGACACCCCAACTTCATCCACACGTATTTGTAAACCCTCTTTTCAATGGCTAATCTTGGAAACTGGAAATTAATTCTAATTGGCTTCAATTGCAGATGATGCTACTGAAAAAAAATCTGTCCTCAATTTCCGGTAATATATTTCTTTTTTTTTTTTTAAGATTTTATTTATTTATTTGACAGAGAGAGCGAGAGAGCACAAGCAGGCAGAGCAGCAGAGGGAGAGGGGGAAGCAGGCTCCCTGCTGAGCAGGGAGCCCAATGCGGGGCTCAGTCCCAGGACCCTGAGAGCATTACCTGAGCCAAAGGCAGTCACTTAACCAACTGAGCCACCCAGGCACCCTGGTAATATATTTCGTTTAGTTCTTGAAACCTCTTGTGTGTTAACAACAGCTGGCTATAGCATGTCATCAAAGCATTTTTAAAAAGGCCTTGATTCTAATAATTCTCAAGGAAGTAAAGGAAAACTATAAAACATACTATCAGACCTTATTTTATTTTTTATTATTTTTTTTAAGTTTTATTTGTTTATTTGTCAGAGAGAGAGGCAGAGACAGAGAGAGCACAGAGAGAGCACAAGCAGGCAGAGGCAGAGAGAAGCAGACTCCCTGCTGAGCAAGGAGCCCAATGCAGGACTTGATCTGAGGACCCTGGGATCATGAACTGAGCCGAAGGCAGCAGCTTAACCAACTGAGCCCCTCAGGTGTCTCTACTGTCAGACTTTAAAAGGCCATTAATCAGAAGAGATGTTGTGGAAAGAGCAATAAACTTAGATTCAGTTTAATGTTTGCACCGATCCTGACTAAGCTTTTTAGAATTGGTTTTATGTAAAATCTCTTAGGCAGTTTGCTTTCAGTGCTGTATGTAGTGGGTTGTGAAAACAATACTACTTGAAATTATTCCCCTTTGAAAAATTAATTAAAAATATGCATATATACATGAGGCATTAGTGATAGGAAGTACTTTCATATCAGGTGAGCAATTCTGTGTGTTTACTCTTACATAAACATACTTGGAGACTACAAATTGAGTATATTTAGCATATACTTTTTTGGATGGGGTATATTTAAGTCCTCCCATAATTAGAAAATAAAAAAGAATTTTATTTTCACTAGGAAAATCATTAGAATCAATGCTAAGATGGCTATTTAACATCTGTAAAGTAAGAATATCTTCAAGGAAATAACATAAAAACCAAAACAATTTTAGAAAATAATAAGTACCCAATAAATGAGACAGATTATGGTTTCAAGCATGAAAATTAAGAACTGGGTGTCCTGGTCAAGGAGCTCTGGCCTTAAATTCTGGGATCAGAATGCTTCAAAATGTGACTCACTGCATTTGTTTCTTGGTTCATTCATTCATTCACCAAATACACATTTATTTAAAAATTACCATTTGTGAAGCACTATGCCAGGAACATAATTTGTTTCAGAGACAAATGCCTAAATAGTCGATTATAAGACGTTTTACAATTGTTACTACAGAAATACGTCCCAATCGCTGAGCGAGCAGTGCAGAGGGAAGGAGTCACTCCAGCGGGGCTGGAGAAGAGTGTGAGGAGAGGTGGTCAGGGAGGCCTCAGAGATAACGCAAACAGCATTTGCGGTTAGGTATTTTTGGAGGATGAAAAGCCCTGAAATTTTTTTTTTAGCCCTGAAATTCTAAACAGTGAAAAACAGGATCAAAATTTTAAAAGCATGAAAGTCCACTTTGCATCTGAGTATAGTCATGTCTCGTTTGATATGACTAGAACATGGCTTCGTGGTGGAAGGCGGGGAGTTTCGCGCTACACCAAGGACCTTGGTCCTTCATCCACTTGGCCAGTGATCCTTTGGCCACCATATGAGTTTTCCTCTTAAAGTCTATATTTCCAGTGGTTGAAAACTCGGGTGTATTAGTGAGGTACTTTCAGTTTTGAGGAGTACAGCCCAAGACATGTCTCTGATCCTGGGTGATTGGCATTTATTACAAAGATCCAAAAGGAAATTAGGAGGCAAGAATGGGAAACGATTTTAACAGAACAATCAGGCCTCAGGAAAAAGTTCATTGGTCTCCAGGATCACAAAGCACTTCTAACGTCCTCAAAGCAATACGGGGGCTGTTGTCACATAGAAGGGCATCCATTCTTCCTGCAAAAGTTACCCTTCCGTTCACGTGATTCGGTTTCTCTCTTCTCTACTTCTTCCTCCTGCTGCTATTATTGCCCTCTGGCTACTTCTCAGTTTATCTATCCCATGAATTTTATTTACTCACTGCTCTTTATTTACTCACAGCTCGTGGAGTCTGCTTAGCTTCTGTTTAGTTTCCTGGCTCCTGTTCCACTTTGCTTGGAGCATCTCTCTGGGTGCTTTTGTGCAGAATAGAGTTAGTAACAGGCCCAAGACTGCTATTCTTAGAAAGACCTGCTTGCAAGGTGGGCCCTTGCCTAGCATCTGAGAGCTTAGGCTTCAGGAAGGTTCTGACCATTTGTTAAATGGTCAGAGTAGCTCGCTCTGCCTGAACTGTTCATACAGACAATATGGCTCATGCTAAACACGTGCTTTCCTTCTGGCAGTCAGGGATTTGGTACATACCAGGAAGAGGACACGCATGTGACCAACCCTCAGAAAAACCCCTAGGGCATAAGCCTCCCTGGGAGACAGAACTTCATACCTGCTGTCACAGCTGGTTTCTGGAGGAAATAAGCTCCCCTTGTGCGACTCCCCTGGGACAAGACTTTTGGAAGCTTGTACCTTGTTTCCTCCAGACTTTGCCTTATGCGCTTTTTCCCTTTGTGGATTTTGCCCCGTATTCTGCTGCTATTTTAGCCATAAGTATGACTGTATGCTGCGTCCTGGGAGTCCTCCTAGCAAATTATTGATCTTGAGGTCTTGAGGGTGTGATCTTGAGAACCTCTGACACAACTTTGCTTTCAGACTCCCAAAAGGGGTATCTTATTCATAGTCTACTCCGTAGTACTTATTATGATCTGACCTCTGGCTGTCTCTCTGCTCATGTCCTGTCATTCCCCCACCCCCTGTTCTAGTTACGCCAGATTCCTTGCTGTTCCTCAAACATTCCAAGCATGCTCCTGCTTTAGGGCCTTTGAAAACTTACTTTTCCCTCGGCCTGTGCCTTTTCCCCCCAGATCTGATGGGTTGTTTCTTACCTCATCTGTGTTCCCACTCGCATGTCACCTATCTAAAATAACTGTCCCTTCCTACCCACATGCTGTAACTATCCATCCCTTTATCTAGATGAGTTACTCATAGCACTTATCAATATTTTACATTATATTGTATATTTGTTTATTGCTTATCTTTCCCAACTAGAGTATAACTAAATGAAGGCAGGAATGTTGCTTTGTTTACTGCCCTATTTTTAGTAGCTAGAACAGTGCTTAGCACATAGAAAGGACACAATGTATACTATGTTTGCAGGAGTGAGATAATAAATAATGCATCTCTTACCAGGCTACATTATATGCCCATGGACAGTGTATAGATGTTTGCCTTTAGGTCAAGCCCTGTGGCAGAGACTACTGATCATCCATCAGTATCTACTTTCTCCTTATTTTGTAGTAGGAGAACCCCTGATTTCTGGTGGGATACAGGGCCACCAGAAATAGCATGCATTTCCCAATCCCCTGTGTTGATAGGTATGGCTCTATGACTAAGTGCAGGCCAATGGGATAAAGGAACAAGCTGGATGTGCAAATTCCAGGAAGTATCCCTAATTAGAGTGGGTGCTATGTTTCCTCCCCTTTTCCCATCCTGTTGGGTGGAATTGGTTGTGATAACCGGAGCTTTGGCAGCTTTGGATCATGAGGCAACCTTGGAAATGGAAGGAACTGTTGCTCAATCGGAGCAACAAGATTGAAGGGGCCAGATAATTCAAGGTCAATACCAATCCTGAAGAACCTACCTCTGGACTTTAGACAAAAGCCAGAAATAAACCTCTTTTTTGTTTAAACCCAGCCATGTGGGGATTTTGTCTCACTTGAAGTTGGTCCTGATCTTCACTAATACAAGCACTAATTTCCAGTCTGACTTCTCAAAGCCAGGTGGCAGAGTTACGCATGAAACCATATGAACTATTCAGTTTATTTAAAGGAAGCCGTGGGCATAACAGGAAGGCTGGCAAGCCGAATATTATCCTGTGGGAAATGTCAGCTATGGAAAAACATTACAATAAGGCCCCCAATGAGTCACATTTTCCTGTATCCACATGCATCTTTGCAATATGATGTTGCCACTCCTTCCATCAAGAGGCAGAGGCTATCTCTCCACCCCCTTGCATCTGGGTTGGCCTTGTGACTGACCTTGATCAATAGAATGTGACAAAAGCAACACTGTGTGAGTTCCAGAGTCTGAGCTGTAAGAGACCTTGTCTGATTGCAGACAAGGTCATCAGAAATCCCTCTCAGATGACCAGCCTACAGAATCATACAAATAAGGTAGTTGCTGTTTTAAGACACTGTTTTTTTTTTTTTTTAAAGATTTATTTATTTATTTGAGAGAGACAGAGACACAGACAAAGACAAGGAGAGAGAGGATGGGGGAGGGGCAGAGATAGAGGGAGACAAGCAGACTCTCCATTGAGCAGGGAGCCTGATGCAGGGATGGATCATGACCTGAGCTGAAATCAAGAGTCAGATACTTAACCAACTGAGTCACTAGGTGCCCCTAAGCCACTAAATTTTGACAAGATTTGTTAGCAGCAACAAATTAATCTGAAAACTAATATGAGTGAATATCTTTTTCTTGCTACAAAAAGATCCTAAGAGGGGCGCCTGGGTGGCTCAGTCCTTAAGCGGCTGCCTTCAGCTCAGATCATGAAACCAGTAACCTGGAATTGAGCCCTGCATTGGGCTCCCTGCTTGGAGGGAAGCTTG
>CM053605.1:35877928-35947057 GCA_028646535.1 Procyon lotor
GATGGGATGTAAGCTGAAGTAATGTGTTATTTCTGGGTCATCTCTATCTTAAAAGATAACCCACTTGCCTCAGAGTTCCTTTCTTTTCCTTTTCCATAGGTTGGAAGACGGAATGTGCCCACAACCTAACTTTGACCATGAGAATGAAGAGATCGCCTCAGGTAATAGCGAAGCAATAATAAATGGAAGGGAGGTAGATCCTGGAGTGCCTTTTCCCTACCAAGCTGAATTGCTCACCTTCTTGTAACGTGAGGATATGAAGTTCCATGTTATGTAAGCCTCTGCGTGTAAATGCATACTCTTTGGTTTCATTTTTGGGACAGCTTAGTCTTTTCCCTAATAAGCAAGTGCTGCTTTCTCTTGCTTTTACCACATTTGCCTTTCAATTTTCTTTTCAGAAGTTTCCTGCTACTCCTATGTATCCTGCCCACATGGGCTATGTGACTACTAGGTCACCAGAGAAAGACGCTGACATCATCTTCTCCTGTCTAGCTGTGGAATCCCCCCCAGTGAAGGAGGTCAGTTGCCTTCTTAGTAGTCTTGAATAGCTTTGCCCGGAAGTCTCCACCTCCTTCCCTTTGACCTGCTTAGATGACAGTTAAGGGAATTATTCCAACAGTGATTGGCTGCTCACCCTCAGGAATCTTCACCCGGCCTCTATCACTTCCCTTTTCTACCTTCTGAATACTGCCTCTTTTAGTTTCCAGAGAACTAGATAATAATGCATTCTCTTTGGAATCATAGACACTTTCAACAGACAGTTATTGAACAATTACTTCATAAGGTATAACCAAATTTCATCATCGGATGAAATAGGGAAAGTACTTGACTTTTCAGTCTACTTGGAAAGAAGAGATAAATTGGCAAATATAAGTTAAAGTGAAAATTTTTAGAATTCAAATAAGTTTAGTGTGTCATGGGAACACTTAGAAGAGGCACCTGACCCAGTGTTTGTAGGAGGGAGGGTGGTCGACAGTTTAGGTTGGAAAAAGGTGAAGTTAAGTATGTACATTGGCCGGATAAAACTGTACGCCTGCTGGTTAAGAATAATACATAATTTTAAAACTTGGGAGTATATAAAATAAAAAGTGAAAGTTCTTCCCACACACATTAATTTTAATTCCCACTGTGATTTGTTAACATTTGATGTGTGTTCTTCCCGATAAATAGATATACCAGTATATATCCACGTAGGGTTTTATTTCTCAAAAATCTAATCATAGCATACATAGTTATTCAGCCACCCATTTTCCCCACATAATCTTTTTATCACATGCATATATATACCTCATTTAAAAAATTGCTGATAGACTTCCCTACTAATTAGTGACTAACTTATTTAATAAATCTCTTCTTTTTTGACATTTCAGTTGTTTTCTATTTTTTTCCTTCAATAGCAGTGTTTCAAGGAATATTCTAGTCATTGGACCCAGCGATATATATTGAGAGGAGAAAATTACAATCTGAAGATTCTATACCTGCCCCAAATGTCATATGTATATGAGAAAAAATTTTTTTTGGTTATGTATAGTATCAGAAAGTTACCTTCTTATTTTCTTTCTGGGGAATTTACTTAAGGAATCGCTCTAGCAAAATCAAAATCAAAGTAAAACTATATTTCAGGGAGATTTGAAGTGTATAAAAACATGAATGAGTAATCAACCCAGTACAATTTAAAAGACCAGAATAGATGATCAGAGCATGGTTTCTGAATGGGGAACTTAAATATCATGAAGAAATTGATATTTCCCAAATTAAGATTTAGGGCTTCTTTTGCTTCCAAACAAACCCTAAGAGGAGACTGTTTTTGAATCATGACAACATTTTCTAGACAAATAAGTAAGAATGGTTAAAGAATACTTATAAAAAAGAGGCTGGAGGCTGGTATTTGCCTCATCAGATGCTGAAGAATTATAAACATACCATTGTTACAGCTTTATACAGATAAATTGGTGACTCAGAAGTGATATCCTGGGGTGCCTGTGTGGTTCAGTCGTTAAGTATCTGCCTTCAGCTCAAGTCATGATCCCAGAGTCCTAGGATCAAGCATCAAATTGGGCTCCTTGTTCAGCAGGAAGCCTGCTTCTCCTTCTCCCTCTGCCCCTGCTTGTGTTTCTTCTCTTGCTGTGTCTCTCTCCGTGTCAAATAAACAAACCAACCAACCAACAAATAAATAAAATCTTAAAAAAAAAAAGGAAGTGATAACCTGGAACGAGAACTTATAAAATACAGAAAGATAATAAAGTAATATATTTTCAAGACATTACAGGGCACCTGGGTGGCTCAGTGGGTTAGAGCCTCTGCCTTCGGCTCAGGTCATGATCTCAGGGTCCTGGGATCAAGCCCGGAATTGGGCTCTCTGCTCAGCAGGGAGCTGCTTCCCCCTTTCTCTCTGCCTGCCTCTCTGCCTACTTGTGATCTCTCTCTCTCTCTGTCAAATAAATAAATAAATAAATAAAATCTTAAAAAAAAAAAAAAGACATTACAAACTTAAGGATAAGGAATTGCTTCTTTAATAATTAATGTGGAAAGGAAGGAAATTTAGATGACAATTTTAATAGAACTTTGTATCACAGCATATATACAGATTAAAGACTTAAAACTTCAAAAAATTGGAGAGGATATAAAAGATTATATCACCCCTTCTTGAGGAAAGGCTCCCTCAAGCAAAAAAACAATGGAAGAAGCCAAAGGAAAAATATAATAGATTTGACCATATAAAAAATTACTTCAGTTCAAAGAAATATAGACAAAAGGAGAAGGCAAATCACAAAGCAGGAAAGATTTGTACAACATATACTGCAAAAAACGGGGTTACTATCACTTGGCAAAACTCCAATACTAGCTAAATCCAAATTTCAGCCTAGTCTGTGCCCAAACCTTCACAGATAGATGAATGTGTCTGAAGAAAAAAATACAGAACTATGTGCAGTGGTCTAACTCTAAACTTACTGTTAATTGCCTCCAAGTGAGCCATTAGTCCTGTTATAAAACTATAATCCATTTCCCTGGTTCACTCACTTTCCCACGTTCCCAGACAACTATTTCATACCCTCTTCCATGCTTCAGTCTCCAGCATCTTCTATCTTCACTCAAAATAGATGATCTTGCTTATTTCACTCAAAAAAGAGTAGCACTAAGGAGGGCACGTAATGTGATGAGCACCAGGTGTTACATGCAACTAATGAATCTATTGAACAGTACTTGAAAAACTATACATTGGCTAATTGAATTCAAATAAATAAATAAATAAATAAATAAATAAATAAATAAATAAATAATAAATAGAAAGAAAGAAAGCAGTAGCAACCAGAAGAGGATTTCCACACACTCGCCACCATGTAACCCCACCCACTAGCATCTTCCTTCAGCTGTTCCAGAGGAATCATCTAGGTTCCCATCAACAGTTTCACAGGGTCTCTCAATCCCTCCCCCTCTAACCTACTCACGGACAAGGTTGTTTCTCCAGAAATTCCTTCTATCTACTGAACATTCTCTTCAGCCCACAGTCATATTATTTTTCACATCTTAAAAAAAAATCTCTTTTGGGACACCTGGGTGGCCCAGTCAGTCAAGTGTCTGCCTTCAGCTCAGGTCATGATCCCAGGGTCCTGGGATCTAGTCCCACATTGGGCTCCTTGCTCAGTGGGGAGCCTGCTTCTCCCTCTGCCTGCTGCTCCCCCTGCTTGTACTCTCTCTGCCAAATACATTTAAAAAATCTTAAAAAAACAAATCTCTTTTGTCCCACTTTCCTCTTAAGTTACTGCCCTTTTGCTCTGCTCTACTCTGCAGCTATCCCCCTAGAAGGAGCTGGGTATACTTGTTGTACCATTTCTAATTCCTCGACTTCCATTATCTCTTAACTCAATCCACTCAGGCTTTCACCCCCACCAACTCAGAGCAATTGCTCTGGTCAAAGTCAGCCATTACTTTCCTTTTTTCTAAACCTAATGATCAACTCTTGGTTTTATCTCGATGGTTGATCAGCAGCATTTGACACAAACATCGCCCCCTCTTCCCAGAAACATTGGGTTCACCTGGCATCCAGGACACCTCTCTCCTTCCTGCGCTCTATCTGCCTCACAGCTTTTCATGTCTGACACGACCCTCCTGATCTTTCCACAGGCCTCCAAACGTCTCACTTGGGAGTCTTCACCATTTCAGTGAACTGACGACCTTCTTTCCAGTTGCTCAGACCAAAAATCTAGAAGTCCTATTTGATTTATTTCATTTTCCCAAACTCTGCTTATAACCAGACAATAAACCTTTTGGCTCTCTCTTCAAGATGGATGTAGATATTTATCACATCTTCCCAGTGTCACTGCTCTCATTCTTAGGCAAGCCACAACATATCTCAAGTGGATTAATATAATAATCTTTTAACTGTTTTTCCTGCTCCTACCCCTGCCTCTTTTGTTCTTCACCCTGCAGTTAAGTCTGATTAGCATGTTGGGTCTTTGCTCAAAACATTCTAAGGCTCCTGTCTCCGTAATCAAACTCAGCATCCTCCTCTATGATATGCCCCTCCCCTCCTCATCCTTTACACCTTCCCCTTGCTTCATTTTTCAACATACTATTCATCACCCTCTAATATACTATATAATTTTATATATTTTGTCTGTGGTTTCTGATTACTCCAAGCAGGACGCAAGCTCCATGAAGTTAGGGATTTTTGTTTGTATCATTATTATTTTTTCTTTTTACTGATGCAGTCTCAGGGCTGCACATTGTAGTTGTTCAATAAAGGCTTGTTGAATAAATTAATAAGCTATGTTCAATGAGCATACAAAGGGCAAAAAGGATTATAAATCTCTTCAAAATTCCTAAAATGTCAATTGATAATACCTGTCAGAGTTCTTTACTATACATTTAGTAATTCCACTTCTAGAAGCTTCTCTCAGTACAGGATTTCCCAAGCTAGAATAAGGGAAATACTGTTTCAGAACAGGTATGTGGAAAATAAAGAAAATATTCTGAAAAAATAAAGTCTCTTCTAACCTGCTGTGGTTCTGATTTGGTGGTACACTGAGAGGTTTTAGCATATACTGATGCCTGAGTCCCACCTTTAGAGATTCTGATTTCATTGTTTTGACTGTTGTTCCCCTTGTCATGATATTAGCAGCCTATAATGATTATTACTGAGAGCCTTAATTCATTAGGGGCTTTAGTGTTACTCTTATCCACACTTCTGGGCATATATATACATATTATATATATGTATACATATAATATATATTATATATTTATTTTCATGTATTTTATATAGTCATCTTATATATTTATTTATTTTATATATTTTATATTTATTTTGTATATTTTATATATTTCATATACATTATATAATATTTATATTATATATTATATAATATCATATATTATAATTATATATATATATTTATATATTTTTTTTTTTTACAAAAAAAGGAGTTAGAGTCCATTATCTATAAACATTCTTCCAACTCTCCATATTCACATGGAAAATGATCTTAATTAGGGGTTTGTATGGAAGCAGTGACTGTTTCTTCCAGGTGATTTATTGGTATATGTGTGGGCTTGCATGTGTGTGAAAGGAGAGAAAGTGTGTAAACTGTATAATGCTACAAAACAAGAAGAAATATTTATTTTTACTGTAGATAAGCCAAGAGAATAAGTAAAACTTCCATAAAGAGTCACCAAGCCCTCCACTGCAATACGAGTCAGACATGATGTTAGCGGAACCCGTTACATGCTTCTTGTCGGGCCAATTCGAGCATGTTAAGGACCAGGATTCTGAAAGCAGGCGAGGTGGTTTTTAAAATTATCACTGAGTTACTTATTTTTACATACGTGTGAGTCTATTTGGATGATTTGAACAGAATACCATTGATTGGGTGGCTTGTCAACAGCATAAATTTATTTCTCACAGCTTTGGAGACCGGGAAGTCAAAGATCAAGGCACCGGCAGATTCAGTGTCTGGGGAGGACCTGCTTCCTAGTTCACGGCTGTCCCTCTTTTCTTTGGGTCCTCTCATGCAGAAGGGGTGAGGGAGCTTGCTGGGGTCTCTTTTCTAAGGGCACCAACCCCATGCCTGAGGGCTCCGCCTTCTTATCTAATCAGTTCTCAAAGTCCCTACCTCCAAATTCCATTTTACATTGGGAATTAGATTGCAACACAGGGATTTGGGGTGGCGCATGAACACTCCCTCTACAATAACATAGGACAATAAGAAACCTCAGCAAACAGCACATCATCTAGACACACAGTATGGAAAGGACTTCTGATCCTATGGAACCTGGTCAGCTCTCTGGACTTACGATTTTGGCCTTTTCTACAATCTTCCTTTTAAGTATGAGGATTATGATACATACTCCAGTGAGATAAATCTGCCAATAAAGAAATAATTTTGTTTTATTAATTCTGAGTTAGTTCAGTTGCCACTAATATTTTGTTTTCTCAGTTGAACAAACAATAAATTTAGACAGATAGTTAGATGTATGGTGCACCTGAAAAAAACTCTTTTAGAACACAGAAACCAAAGTTCACGCCATCATTAAATAGATAATGTAGCTGAGCTGAATTAACCTACTTAGGGATGCATTTCTTCCCAAGAGAAACTACAAAGTTATTCCTCACCAGCGGACTTCACTGCCCCCACGACAACGAGACATTAGGGATTAAAAAACCTGGTGTTGCACTTATCACTGAACTACAAAGCCTTCAAAAAAATCCAATTACCCACTTAGGTAACTAAAGAAGTACACTTTTAAGGGCAAATAACCTGTTTCATAGAAAAGTTATTTCATGTAACACTTGGTTTTAAATCCCAGCTCCATAACTTAATATAAAATGAGAAAATTCACCTCCAAAATATTATTAAATAATATACTAATAAGTATCAAGTGCTTATAAGTATAAAATGCCTGGCACACAGCAAAGGCTCAGTGTGTGTTAGCCTTTATCATTATAGAGATGATCTGTGTGGCCATGTTGTAAATATTACTAAACATTATTTATGAGTCTTCTGGTTCAATCTTTTTAAGAAGATTAAGAAAAGGCCATTTATTTCTGACCTCACCAATTATGTTACAAAGTAGATTTCCTCTGTAATGTGAGAACACTGTAGTTCTTGTTAATTTTTTATTGTTAGTTTCACCACACAAGATGTCTAGTTTCAAACAGAACTTGGTCAGCTACTTAGCTGATGTTGTAATAGTTTTGAATAGATGGATAGTGCAATGAAAGTGAAAATGATTTTTGTGATCCCAGAAACCAGAACGAGGCAGTAAGCATGGGTAGTAGGTGGTGGTAAAATTTACAGGAAAACCCCGGATAACCAGACCCTTATATACAGGATTCTAATGGATACTCCTCTGTATTTTACTGGATCTCACCAAATAACCTTTTTTTTTTTTTTTTTTTTTAACATGGGCTACTGTTGTTGAGGTTCTGGCCACAATCCTCTCATTACCTCAAAGGTTGATGTTTGGTCTCTGAAAATGAGGAAGGCCTGAAGAACAACAGTCTTAGAAGAAGACCATGAAGTAATCTTGTGAATGTAGTCAAGAATCAGCAGTAGAATCATTATGACCTAACTGGCTGGGCCTAGTGACCAGGGATCTCTTTAACATTTTGCTGAATTATATATTAGGAATCATTATGGGAGTGGCAATAGTTGTTTTTCTAGACAGCCATCCCCTTTCTCTTTTTATTAACCACCATCCTTGAGGACTGACTGGGGTTAGTTGAACCCAACTGGTCTGGACTGAAAAGTTCCTGCACTGTTCACACCATTTTGTTTCTCAAGGCTGTCTTTCGAGTCGTTCGGTGAATGAGAAAGCACTTGGCTATTTCCTGCCTGAGGACAGCTGAGTTAGTAGGGGAGGAAGCAGAGGTTCGGTGTAGGGTTAGGGCAGGGCTGGGCTGCTGAGCTTCAGCTTCTGCTTTTGTGGGGCTTGGTCTCCTAACTGGTTCCTCTTAATAATTGTCGGTAAAATAAGTCTGAGTAGCCCTATCTAATCTCCTTTCTGGGAACAAATGACTGAGGGTGTAAGGAGTGGCCAACTCGCTTTATCCAAACTCTTAGCCACAATTGTGTTCAACATTCTTAATTGGTCTCCTATCTGTTGTTAATCTTTTAAAGATCTTGTTAAACCTTTAGATAATAAAGGTCTGATTTAAATATTCCTTCTGTGAGGGACACCTGGATGGCTCAGTTGGTTAAATACTGCTTCAATGACAATGTTTCCGCTTGTGTTGAAGAGTATTGCTTTGAGGAAAAGCTAAATGAAGCAACAAGTCCTGCTAAAGAATCTTGGTAGAATCAGAGCTTCTGATCTGAAGTGGGAGTCTTTGGGACCCCTGAGGTTGGATGTGGTTCTGCCACTAACTGATATATTTCAGCATTGTTTTATTTGATGTTGAAATCATACTTACAATATTATTTTACACTACTTTCCCTCATTACATCAGTGTCTTTGGCTTTCTAGGCCTTATTTGTCCATGAAATGGAAGCTTTTGCTTCTTTAAGAATGTCTTGTCTCTCCTGCTACCGTGATTATCTCTGAAACTCTTCTCAGGCTGTGTAATATCTATGCCACTTTTTTGCAGATGCTTGGTAAGTGGTGGTTGATCTAAAAATATTCAGTAAGAATCGAGAAAAAATTAAGGTTTCAGCCATGCAAATTCTCTGACTCTTCTCAACATTTCTGTTACCATCACAAAGTTAATTAGACGATTCTTTAAACCCCTCAGATATATTTTGTTGCTAAAATGTTTAATTCTACCACTGCAATTTAAGTCTAAAAAAATTACCTTTAAGCTGCAGGGCTCTGGGGGGTGGAGGATGGTGGCGTCAAGATTGCCTAAATTCAAAACTGAGCTTAGCCATTCTCTAGCTATGTGGTCTCTGGTGAGTCTCATCTGTGAAATGGGGATAAAAATCAGTCACCACATAGGACTAATGAGAGGATTATGTAATCACAGTTCAAGTTACTATTGTTTTTCTCTTCCTTAATAATAAATAAGCGAGGGAAATATGTTTTCAGTATTTATTATTTCCTAGGCACTAGTTAGACAATCATCTCTGATCCTATGTAATTCTCTGAGGCAAGCAGCCTTTTATTATTTCAGATCATTAAATTATGACTACAAAGCTTAGTCAAGTGTCCTAAAGATCACACAGTATGGAGTCTGAGCCCAGGTTTGTTTCTAAAGTACATGCCCATTTTCACTACACGAGGTAAAGAGATAAAGAAAACTTATGATTTTATGATTCTTTTTTTCTCTTCTTCAGGTTATGTTTCAGGGTTTCCCACTACTGTTACATGATTTTGTGGATGTATAAAAACAAACTGGAAGCACATGAAAAGGCATAGAGGAAACTTAAAATGCACACTACTAAGTGCAAGAAACTAATCTGAAAGGGCTACATGGTATTTGTTGCCAACTGTACACATTCTGGAAAAGTCAGAACTATGGAGACAAGAAACAGATCAGTGGTTGCCAGGAGTCAGGAGGGAAGGATGAATAGGTGCCACACAGATTTTTAGGGCACTGAAACTATATGACACCATAATGGTAGATACAACTCATCACACATTTGTCCAAACTCATAAAGTATTAAACACCACGAGTAGGTCCTAAGGTAAACAAGAAACTGTGTGTGCTAATTATGTGTTAATGTAGGTTCATCAACTGTAACAAATGGACCACTCTGGTGGGGTATACTGATAATGTGAGAGGCTAGAAATGCGTAGAGTGGGGACATATGGGAAATTTCCATACTCTCCTTTAAATAAGTTTTGCCATGAATCTAAAACTGCTCTAAAAATTTGCCCGTTAAAAAAAAAAAAAGCATAGAGAAGAAAAGCAAATTGGGAAAGGAATACATTGTGAGATGGGTAAGGAAAAATAAACTTGTAAAAGAATTTAACTACTATATATCTGCCTAGTATTAGAATGAAAAGTGCAAGACGAGGTCAGATGATTTTTGCCCAAGTCCTGCTTGCTCACAAGTTCCTGGGTGACCTTCAGCAAACCACCGCACCCTTCCGGATTTCAATTTAAATATGTTTAAAAAGAAGTGGCTGAACTCATCTACAGTTCCCTTTGCTAAAATTCCAGCCTTAGGAATGAGGACCCATCTCCACCTGTTTATTTTTCCTTACACCCCAACCAGCTACCCTGGCCTACACCTGTACTCAACCGCACGCTTTTTTTTTTTTTTAACGTACCCATTGGGTCCTAAACACAGGCACTGTTCCTTGTAACTGCGGGGACAAAAGGATTAAAGGGCCCGGGTGGAGGGCTGAACTCAGCGAGAAAAAAGCAAGAACATCTTAAAGCCGCACAGTGAGCGACAGAAGCCGGCAAAAGGAAAATTGCAGGGCAAAGCGGACGCTGCTCAGCGACGGCGGAAGCGGGGAACAGGCGGGGCGGGGCCGAGGGCCCATTGGAAGGCTACGGGGGGCGGGGCCCGAGCTGACAGCCGGCGAAGAGCGAGGGAGGCTGCGCGTGCGACGCCGGCGGGTTCCGGACCCCTCGCTTCCCTTCCTACGAGCCAGGCGAGCCCGGCGACGGGCGTGCCGACGCCTCGTGACGTCATAAGGGGCGGGGCGGTTGGGGTTGGGGTCCAGCCGGCGCGCGGGCGCGTTCAGCAGTCGCTGTTTGGGACGCAGAGTGCGCGGTTGCTAGGTCTCTGCACCGGGTTCGCTGTCACAGTCTGTCCCTTACCGAAGCCTGGGACAGACTGGGCGCGCGCCCGCGCGCGTGTGTATGTGTGTGTGTGTGCGTGCGCTGTGAGTGTAAGGGGGACTCAGGGCAGAGACGTCTCCTCGCTGCCTTTTTTTACCTTCCTTTTATCCAAAAGAGGGGGGCAGTTCAGTTCGCAAGGTTGCCTTACTGTCTTCCCGTTGGGAGCGGGGTTTGTGTGCGGACTGGTTCTTTTTTCTTTTAAACTTGTGAGCCTTTTTTTTTTTTTCTTCTTCGTTTTTTGGACTCAGTGCCGTCTGAGCTGGTTTCCTTGATCCCTGACTAACCGCTTTCTGCCCGTCCTCTCGCCACCCCCGCCCGGTGTCTCCCCTGCGCCCTCGCCCTTGCCCGGGAGGGTGGGAAGCTTTGTCCCACTCCCTGCCCACTCCGCAGCCGCACCTGCCTCAATATGAATGGGGTCAACGACCCACCTCTTTTTATAAAAGATATTAAGCCCGGACTGAAAAACTTAAATGTCGTCTTTATTGTCCTGGAGATAGGTAAGTGGGGACTGCAGCCCACCCCTCTGCCCCCTTGTGTTCTAGGGCAGGAGGGAAGGGCGCTGCCGCTGCAAGCCTGGGGCTCCCCTCCTCCTCCTCTTCGTTTCTCCCACCCCTCCCCCCCTTCCACGTGGCCCCGGTGGCCCCCGCCGGGGCTCGGATCTAACCTGCGGCGAAAAGCCGGGGCTCGGCCTCTTCCCACCTTTCCACTGCGTTATGATCCCGGAGGAGGAGTTAGAGCCTTTCTGGAAGTCCTCATTATCTAATACACCCCTCCCCCCTTGTGATTTTTAAATCTTCACAGGACGCGTGACCAAAACCAAAGACGGCCATGAAGTGAGATCATGCAAAGTAGCAGATAAAACGGGCAGCATCACTATTTCCGTGTGGGATGAAATCGGAGGTCTTATACAGCCAGGGGATATTATTCGGTTGACCCGAGGGTAGGTGTGCACCAAAGGGGGAGGAGGGAGAAGGCTTCCTAAGTAACAGTCTGTGGAATCATTGGCTGGGGAACCTTGGCAAGTTCTGGAGTTCTATATCTTTTCTCTGGGCCTCCAGGGAGTTTTGAGCCCCTTGGATGTTAATTTTGGATAGTCGACAGCTTTGAGATATAACACCCTTGCCAGAAAAAGCGGTCAGTTTCACCCGGGAATCTAACCTACTCCCCCTCAGTTTATAGGTTAGGTAGAGTAAGTACTGTTTTGGGATTACTGAGTGGTTTTTGTAGATTGATAAAATTAGCATGGTCCATACTACTTTTTTTTTTAATAAATTATTTAATATAGTTTTCAGTTCTTTTGCAACCTTTCCCCCTTTTAGTGGCTTTTGAAATCCTGCCAGTATTTTACTTAGACAGGATATAAGATTGTAGTTGGACAGTTTAGGAGTTTCTGTGGTATGCCAAATTTGTACTTGAATGTAAAAGTTAAGGCAAGTTTATGATATCTGGAAGGCACACTCTGGAAGATGATTTCCTGTGCCTACTGCTGTAAGGTCCGTGTAGTACAAAAACCAGAATGATAAGCAGAAAAATGTTTGGCAGGAAGATATCTAAGATACCTCCATCCAAAAGAGTTAGTTGGCAGTTAATTGGCTTTTTATTTTTTTTAAAGCTTTTATTTATTTATTTGACAGAGAGATCACAAGTAGGCAGAGAGGGGGAAGCAGGCTCCCTGCTGAGCAGAGAAGGTGATGTGGGGCTTGATCCCAGGACCCTGAGATCATGACCTGAGCTGAAGGCAGAGGCTTTAATCCACTGAGCCACCCAGGCACCCCTGGCAGATTGGCTTTTAAAAATAATTTAGCACAACCTTTTTCTTGGTTGGTAATTAAACTGCCTTTAAAATTTTACCAAATATTTAAATTAGAAAGATAAAAGTCCAGAAAAGGGTCTTGAAATGGATTTTGGAAGTTCTGTGGTCAATAGAATTGTAATAATTTATTGGTCACAGCTGTTGGAAAATTGGGTAGAGATTGATGTTGGCACAGTAAATAAAATCTCAGAAAAGGGTTGGATCACCCTGAATGGAGGAGGTTTTTAGTTAGAGCCCTTTGATAATACCTTCCAGGCCTTAGAACAACTTCAGGAAGTAAGACAGAGTATCACCAAAGAAGGAAGTGAGAGTCAGAACATAGATATTTTATTCTCAGGCAGTGACTCATGACACTTAATTGTGTCTTTTAAACTTCCACATCTGTAGCTTACACAAAAGAATTCCTGCCTATGAGGGTGTGGTGAGGATTAGCATAATTAAAGTTTTTTTGGCTGCCAAAGTATTTCTCATCTAGTGATTAAAAGTATTTTATGTAGTGTAAACAGCATCTCATTTCAAATATTTCATTATTTTGTAGTCAGTGGAGAATACATAGGTATGTCCATCAGAAAATTTGTGGAAAAACTGAAATCAAGATCCATATAGTATTTATAGAACTTCAAGGAGTATAATTTAAAGGAAAATTCAAAACTAGAGAAACTCCCCTATTTTGTAACTTCAGTGTGACCTTGAGATTTTTATATTTCTGTAATTTCTAAATCTGTAAAATGGGAATAATTACACCTTACTAAAATAACATGTCTAGTGGATGGAGTTTGGCCTATTGTCAGGGCCTTTAGTTCTGGTTGTATCTAAGAAAAGTAGATTTTGAAGAAAGGCGTACATCTAAATAATGATAATTTGAGTATTAATACGTTTATCAGAAAACCCTGCTACTGTTGATCTCATTCCTGAAATAAGTGCAAGTTAAATGTTTACTTGGAACTTCAAATTTTTTCTCAACATGCATTAACTCTTATGTTACTAAGGTGAAATAGTGCACTATTTTTCTTCTAAGTTGCACACATAAGAGTGCTGGAGTCTTTAATGAATTACCCTTACTAAAGAGGAGTGTATAATGTGGAACTAACTAGCACTTACTAATCTGTGTTAAAAAATGAACTATAACTATACTTAGTTAACAATATTTAATTATACTTTATCTTTTTTTTAAACGTCTTATTTATTTGTCAGAGGGAGAGAGCTCACAAGCAGGGGGAGTGGCAGGCAGAGGAAGAAGCAGGTTCCCTACTGAGCAAGGAGCCCTGTGCAGGCCTAGGGACTCTATCCCAAGACCCTGGGATCTTGACCTGAGCCGAAGGCAGATGCTTAACAAACTAAGCCACCCAGGCATCCCTGTGATTTAACATGCTAGGTCGTAAAGTTACCATTATTGTTGTATAGAGAAGCACTGAAAACCAAATCTTGGACTGATTTTACAATGTTTAATTTACATTTATTTTTATTAGATTTTTGTGTAGGAATATTTAATGATGCTGTCTGCACTCTGAGTTGATCAGAGTAAATAATCTATTCAGACAAATTGATGCTAAAGATTGCAGGTTTGGAAAGGCAGAAAGGTGAGATTTGTGATTGTTTTTTTTAAGCCCTTGGTTGAATTTTACCAAATTTTCAGTAGCTTGTGAATCCTCCTGTGTGTTTTATGGAGAAAAAGGAAGAACTATTATATTGGTAATCTGAGTAGACCAAGTAAATGAGTATAAAAGTAAACACTTGGTGTTAATATTATATATGCTATGATAGAAAAATAATTTCTGCCTGAATCTCTTCAATTGGAAGTTGTTTTGTTGACTAAAGATGTGATGTTTGGAGTATAACAAAGCTTCTTTGTGAAAAAGACTGTTTTCTAGGGTTGGTTATAGTTTAGGTAATTACCTCAAAATTTGGCAGTAGAGGTTTCTTTGTACTGTTCGTTTGTAAGTAACAAGTTAATCACAATTAGATTAATTGTATTTGATTTATTACTGTAGACACAGCGTTTGATCTCCACCTACATCCCAATACAAAAAATACAATATAAAGTTTTACTTAAGTAGAAGGAAATATATGTATTTTTACAGAACAGATGGTTCTTTCCTTTCTAGGTATGCATCCATGTGGAAAGGGTGTTTGACACTGTATACTGGAAGGGGTGGAGAACTTCAAAAAATTGGGGAGTAAGTATTAAAATGCATTTCCTATAAGTGAGTAGGTTACATGTAATATCTACAGAATAACTGGGAGGTATAAACTATAAACTTCTTGGCTTTTCTGTATTGGTAAACAATGCCTTCAATAGCTTCGCTGTAAAAACAACTGTACATGTATGTACCAGTTTAACAGGCACCCATATTATTTCCTGTGGTTGAGAATGTCAGTTTTCCTTGGCAAAGAGCATGAAGTTGCACCTGAGATGAGCCCCAGTGGGCCATTTCTGTAGGGTTTGGGAACATGCATCTTTCAGATGTCATAGTGCCATTTTATTTTTTTATTTAAAGATTTTATTTATTTATTTGACAGAGAGAGAGAGAGAGAGAGATCACAAGTAGGCAGAAAGGTAAGCAGAGAGAGAGGAGGAAACAGGCCCCCTGCGGTGCAGAGAGCCTGACATGGGGCTCGATCCCAGGACCCTGAGATCATGACCTGAGCCGAAGGCAGAGGCTTTAACCCACTGAGCCACCCAGGTGCCCCCATAGTGCCATTTTAAATAGGTTCTGTCTTCTGTGAAATGCCAAAGAAGAAGCTAGTAAGAAGTTAGGTTTCAGACCAACCATTTATAAATTTTCTTTTTTCATTTATGGGTGAATATGTACTCATGGTAAAAGGACTTGCAGCGATGACAATTGAAGTCCTGTATTGATCCACAGCCTAGGTACCATACATACAGGCAGCCACAATGTGAGCTTCCATACACTCCTACCCTGGTAATCTTCACCCTGACTTGGAGGAACCATCTTCTCTAGGGGTATAAAGGTAATTTAGCCTCCATATTAGCCTAGACATTTGGGATGTATTGATAAAGTATTGTGTTGGCAATGAACCAAATCATTAGTCCTTTCTGTTTGGTTAATATTTAGACATCTACTTAATGCCCATCAAATTGGAGGATATTTGAAGAGAGAGAGAAGCCACACATGGCACCAAAAAGAAAAAGTATTTTCCTACACTGCAGGGATAAAATTGTTTGGAAAAGATAAGCAATCCTGCTAGCTTTTAAAGATCAGAAACTGGTAACACTTGGCTTTTGTTGGGAGGAAAATGATTTATTTCCGTTAGTTTTTAGAGTAGTATTATAGTATTAGAGCAACTTGTTATGAAAACTCTTAGCATCAATATCATCAAAAGATTTAGGATTTTTTCCTGACCTTCATGTATACAGAAAAAGAGGTCAGTTATGAGAAGAACCACTGGAGGTCACTCAATTCTTAGTTGACTTAACTTTGTCAGGGTCAGTCTAAGAGATACCAAAACTGATTTTAATTTATTTATGGGGTGAGGAGCTAAGTAAATGCTTATGTGGAATGTTAATATATGCTATAGTCAACTTACAAGAAGCATTGGAATAAACTGTTGTCTTAATAGCCACATGTCTTTATATATACTTGCGGAATCCACTCTTAACCTTGAATGATTATCTTTGCAGATTCACAGTGATTGGTCAAAAGAGGGACTGGATGGGAGTGTGTGAATGGATCCGTGCAAATCCATCACCACTGCTGGAAAAACCACTCTGGAACCCTAAACATGGTTCAGGGACATCAGCATATATGGAAAAACAGCATAGAGATGTGTTTGTGTCCTTGATCTTTGACATGATTTATTTTTTGCAGAACAGAAGAGCTAAAAAAACGTTTTAAATATTGTAGGCCATTGAATATTTTAGAATACTTTGTTTTTATGGAACATAGCATTTAGGAAGTTTTCATTATAAAAATAGTTAGCATGTTGCTTTTTCGTTAATTCATTTGACACCTAAATTCTTCATTCCTGTAAGTTATGCATGTTATACAAAGAAGGGTTGATTACTTTAGGAGTCATTTAACTTGTGCTTTATTTTCTTTCAGATTTTGTATGGTTTATTCAGAAGTGCCAAATTTCAGTGAACCCAACCCAGATTATCGAGGACAACAGAGCAGAGGGGTAATTAATCCAAATGTATAGTCTGTTTATATGATTAGACTAATTTTGACTGGGTACTATAATTCTCCAGCTAGGTGTTTCAACCCTGTCATACCCAGAATATAATGAGGATAGTTTTAAGAAGAATATAAAGTCATTTTCATTCTCTATATTTTGTGAGTATATATATGTATCTTTAGTGTTAAGTATATGTGCCATTGAGCATTTACAGGAGTGGGGAGTAATATCAGGAAAACACAGTAAGATAATAACAGAAGCTATGAAAGGTTTGGGAAACATTCCTGAATAGTAACATTGAATGGACTTGGATAAATCTTTTAAATATTAAAAAAAAAAACAACTAAAGAATGGATATAGCTTGTTATTATAATAATGTTTTTTAATAAATCTTCAATTGTTTAAATTAAAAACATATTTTTTAGGCACACAATGAACAGAAGAATAATTCCATGAATAATAATATGGGTACAGGTACATTTGGACCAGTGGGTAAGATTTTTTTTTTCATATTTGTGATCAGGTATTAAGAAATTAAACGAATCTATCTTATGAAAGATTTAGAAGAAAACTGTCTTTAGACATGCGTTAGCACTAAAAGGGAGCTACTAGAAAACGGAATTCCCAAGTAACTGATTTTCTAAATAGCAGATAACTCCCTTAAGCTAATTTACTGAGCATAATTCTTTTTACTTTCATACACATGTATTTTATTTATCTGTTTAAATTCCATGTAGTTAACATAGTGTTTTATTAGTTTCACATGTTTAATACAGTGATTCAACAATTCCATGTATTAGTGCTCACCAAGATAAGTCTACTCTTAATCCCCTTCACCTATTTCACCCATCCCCCCACCCACCTCTGGGAGCACATTCTGTATTTAAACAGTGGTAATAATAGGAAATCTGTTTTAATGATGTGTAGTAGGTTTTCCATTGATTTTTTTTTTTTTTTAACAAAATTTATGTAACCTGGTGATTATTTATAGTACATGCAGAATTACTGGTTGTTTTGGCACACCAAAGCCTTTTAATAGCTCACCTTAAATTTTCACATGCTGATTGATAGCTGCCTCTTTAAAAGATTGGCCTTTACCCCTCAAATACTCTCAAATGTCATGTTACTGGTTCTCTCAGCTGTGTCTTTTGAAGTTTTTATTCTTATGGAGGAAAAGCTTTGGGATTGGAGTTTAGTAGGGTGGCTGAAGTTTTATTTGACCTGATGGCTGCATGTTTTGGCACAGCTGGTGATGATCACATTGTGGGAAACTTTGCTGTCTTGTCCTTTGAAAAATTAGAATTATATTGTCTGTTTTGAATTATTAATCATATTTGAACCTAATGCCAGTATTCATACACTCTTTTACCCTTTTTATCTTTTTCCCTTACAATGTAGGCAGTGCATTACTATGTTTTTCTTTACTAATTTCTCATTCTTTTGCCCAAACTGTTCTATTTCTCTCTATACTAATACAGCATCAAGTGAATATAGTAATCATACGTTTGGAAAACTCAGAACCCACATTGAGTTTTTTCTAGTAGTTTAAAAAAAGAAAGGCATTTGTTTTCTCTAATACTACTTGTAAGCATGTGTTAGGTGTATTACTACATACCAGTGTATGAAAGTGGTGATGAATTTTTATATTCTTTTTTAGGAAACGGGGTTCAGAGTGGCCCAGAATCAAGGGGATGCCAGTTTTCATATGCTGGTAGAAGCAGTGGCCGGGGACCTACAAATCCACAGCTACAAGGAACAGCTAATAATCAAACAGTCATGACCACAATAAGTAATGGCAGGGACCCTCGGAGAGCCTTTAAAAGATGACCTATGCCAAATATTCACATGTAGTTTTTAAACTACGCGCCCTACTTGAACACTTACTGCACTTTTATTTATCATTAACTGTGAAAACTATGTCCTTTATCGGTTTCCTTTTATGTTTTGGGTTTGTTAACAAGAGTGGTTTGTTTTTATAGCAAAACTGTTAAGCTGCTCAAGTCTGCGGTTGAAGAATTTGAAGAATGGGAACACTCTGAAAAGTAGGGGCATTTATTTTTAGAGCAAAAAGATCTATGGTTATCCTCTAAAAAACATGCACCCATTCCATGGGTGAGTTACTTAAGACATCAGCATTATAGCCTCTATGAGTCTATCTTCCATATACATTTTGTAATATTTAAGGCTTACTACGAGATGTTCTTTTGTCTTAAATTCAGGTATTGCCAACTAAAGCAATAACCACCAAAAAAACCCCACAAAAACTCAGTCAATGCTAATAACAGTTTTTGAGTGTTTGTGACTCCAGGAATGATTGACTTCTTCATTTGAGTGACTGCCATTAAGATTTTCCCAAGGACTGAATCATTCTAAACTCTTGTTTTATTACCAAAAACATATTCTTTATCACAATTACGGAATAGAATGGGAACTGTATTATAACAAGTAATTTTTATAAGAAAGCTGCATTTATTTTAGGGTAGTCCATTAATATTTGTTGTCAACTTTGTGCATTACACTGAAGAGAAATTTAAAACCGAGGCCTTGGATATTTATTTTTTGAAACTACTATGTCAAATATTAAAGTATAATTTGAGGAAGTTAAAAAAAATCACAATAAATATTGATCTAATTATTTTAAAAAATTGTGGTACATAAGATGAAAGCAATTCAAATTGAATTCATGTAGAAATACAGTCTCTTAAGTTAGAGTGTCCTAGGAGATTTTCACTCATCCTGGAGTGAAAATCCTAGGTACTTACCTTATTTGAGGAGTGTGTATATGTGAGTATTATCAAGAGTTTCTGAACACAATTCACAAAGCCTTATCAGCAAAAGTTAAATGGCTCTCTCTAAGAAGAGAATACAGCTTTATTCAGAATATAAAGGTAGAATTTATTTATGTGTTACAAATGGCACCCAGTTCCCACTTTTTACTATAGAGTGGATAACTGGTAAATTTTTCTTGTTAGAATTCAGTTCTTCCAAGTTATCCCGAATAAAACTTGCATTAATGTTAATGGACCTCCCTTATTTTTGCTCTTTCAATGATTTATAACGGAGAGCCAGTAAATTTTACTATAGTTGTAATGATTACTTCAACCTGGCAACTGCTTAGCTCTGTATTTTTCACTTTTTTGTCCCTACCTTAAATCGCAAAGTTAATTTAGACGGTTTTCTAAAAACGCCATAGCCTTTGATTTTGAAAGTTGGTGCCAGAATATTCGTTTGCTCCAATTCAGTGTATCTTAACAAATTTCTGTACACACTGTATATTAGACACTGGAGAGTTAAGGGGTAGATGAGTCATCTCAAGGACCTTATTCATGGTTCATAGTACTTAGGTAACTGGGGTTTATATATTCTAGAAAGAAGTTTTTCTTTTATTCTTAACTCATGATTATAGTGAATTTGGCTTTGTGACTAATACTTTTTTAAGATACAAGATTACAGATGTTTGGAGTAAAAAAAGTTACTAAAAGTTAGCATATGGATTTTTCTTGAAATCTAAGTAGAAGTAGGAGCAATAATACTCTTAAGTTATTTGTGTGAATATGGTGTTAAGGGTGATTTTAAAAGAAAGAATTTTGGAGTTTCAGAAAAGTAGGCTATCAGGTGGGATAGCTATTTCCAGTCCTGGCCCATCGTCTCCTCACCTATGATGTTGGACAAATTATTACACTTAAGACCTCTATAAGCCTTAAGGTCCACAACTATAAAAACAAGTAAGTAATTTATCCCTTTAGAGAGTTACTGAGGATTTCCCATATAAGCGATTAGGGTGATTTCTGGCACATAAAAGGCATTTCCGATGTTTGTCGTCTAATCCCAAACCTCAAGAATAGAAGAAAATGCAGCGTTAGGTGTGGAAATACTGTTATCCTTTAAAATACTGAGATTAAATAGAGAACGTTCTAAGCTATTACTTTTGTAAATGACATTTGCCTCAATAATTTAATCTTGTTGCTCTGTGTTATTAACAGATTTCTTTTTTCTTAAGGGAAGCCTCCAAAACCAAAGCAAAGTGAATTACAGTCCATAATGAATATTTGCCCTACCAGTCTGCTTGGACAGTACGCAACAAGAAGAGGAAGAAAGTTTTCTACCTTCCTCTTTCCTGGTGTTTTCACCTGTGAATTTTTAAATGTCTAAACACCTAACGAAAACAAAAACCATTTAGTATAGAAATACACGCCTACTAGAATTGGGTCCCATTTCATTTCTACAAAACAGTTCTGAAGTGGTTTGAAGTCTCATCAGCCAGCCGGCCTCTCCTCTCTGGGACAGGTTTTTGGGTAGTGGCTACAATACAGAGATGGGAAAATGAACTTCGTAAGGCCAGAGGATGATATGTAATAGTGAAGATTGCAGTGTGCTTTCCCAAATGCATTTACACAGGTTTTCCTATATATACCACCTCTTTTTTTGCTTTGTTCCTGTAGGTTGTTTTTTTTTTTTTTTTCCAGTAATCTGCTTTAACTTTGAGGACAGTTTAACTTGATTCCCTGAATATTTGTAGTACTGAATCATTGTAGTTTGTATTTTTATTATTTAACACTTTAAGAGAACGTTTGATTTGCTGGGTTTAGTAATAATGCCAAAGGGATGATGCAGAACAAATAGATGTGAGGTTAGTAAAAAACAAAACAAAACAAAAACAAAACAGCTTGTAATTATGAGAAGGTTCTGAGTCTAAGAAGCTGGTTACCTGGCCCTACAAAGTGTTCTCGGAGGGCCACACTGGCCATGTTCTGCATCAGTCTGAAGACATAATGGCAATTTTAAGTTTTACAGATCTGGCATTCCAGTTACCAAAATGACTTCCCTTTTCTGTTATTTAAGTAATTACTGTTTGCTCCACGCAACCTTAGGCTCCAGTGACTCTTAAGATCCTTTTCTTGTATTTGGAAAGATTCTCCAGACAACAAACCTTGGAAACCATGGGAAAGCAGTCAACATGGAGCGCTCACCGAGCATCAGTCTTCTTTTGCCTCTAGGTTGCTGCTTGGGATTCCTGGCCCTATGATGGCTTTTATAAAAATCTCTTTTGCCTTTTCTTTAATTTCCCCATCTGATGAGAGTGAGTGTCTTCACCTTTCTGGCTGAAAGGGCATCATAGGAAGGGTAAAGGCAGATGTACTTGGCTGTTCTGAAAACCAGGCTTCAGCCGATGATTAAATGTTAGGGTAAAGAAACACTCCCACATTGCACAAAGTCATTGTAATGATTAACAGTTAAGGTATGCTTCTGAAGAAATCTAACCTTTGGAAAATAGCACTGTCGTGAATGTTACATTGTTAGGTCCTGAGGGAGAACCTTAGGAAAACATTTTACTTTCCAGGCGTATTCAACTTTTTTCCCAATTCCTTTGCTTTATTGGGGATACACCAGACTTTGTGTCCAAATAGTATAACCAAATTACACCAGGTTTCTGAGCTAAAAGGGTCTAATGTTTCTCAAAGCACAGATCACAAACTAAGAAATAGACTAAAGTCCGTAGACTCCCTAATCCATCTTCTTAGCACTTTTCTCATTAAGAACATTAGACCCAAAGATGTTCCTAAGGGCTGTTTATCACTGTGAGGTGACTGGTGTGATGTAGCTAAACAACCATTTTAACAAGTTTGACAAGTATTCATTTAAGCCTTTTGAAAGGCCTTGATGGGTAACCCACAACTTGTGGCCCCCAGTTTTAGGACCATGCCAACCCAAGGCTGCAATAGACCCCCGGGAGTCTCCAGGGGCCACTTCCCACACCACAGTCCTCCCCATGGCATGTCCTTAGGCCTCAGCTGAAGCACTTGAAAGGTCTTCAGAAACCATTTTTTTTTTTAACTCCCAAGCAGAAGTCAAATTTTGTTTTACTCCAAAATCTTTGGAATGTAGAGTTCAGTTTCTTGTCCATATGTTGAATGTATGTTGAGTGAAACTGACACAGTGGTTTATAAGCTACTGGTAGATTTCCCCCAGGAACTTGATAGAAATGGGAGTTGCTTCTCTGCTCTATCAGGAGAATTTATAAGTGTAGGTGTGGTAGAGCTACACTTGGAATAAGACCCTGAAGATTTTTGTCTCCTGCCCTTGATATCTCTCCCAACACACAACTGTTCTGAAATGCATATATAGTTTTATCATTGTTGGGCTAGAACATACTAAAGTTCTGGTTTGCAAAACATGGGAAAGAGGTTGGAAACCTGTGCCTCCAAAGGGCAGAATTGAGTAAAGCAGGGTAGTCTCCAGTGACTATGGCCTCTGGATGTGAGCGCTGTTGAGTTTTGAATTAGGTTCATAGAGAATTCAAATTATGTGTATTGAAATCAGATCATCTATAATGAAGTCACCTAACTTCATCTGGGCTTGTATCACAGTAAAAAGCTTTTTCACCCTAGGTTTCTGTTAAACTTTTTTGAAAATAGATTTTATTACTGCTTATCTCAACAAATATATATTTATAGCGTTTACCTTCCTCTTGACCACCAGAGCCCATTCCTCAGTCCCCTACTTTATTCATGTGGAGAGAGGCTGGCCAAAGTGAGAAGTGGGATTGGAGGCATGATAAACACTCCTAAGAATGCCTGATCGAGCCCACCACTTACACATCTCAATCTTCTTCTTTACACAGCCAGCTAAATATTTTTCACAAATAATGTGCAAGGCATTATTTGATTGCTATGGAGACTAGTCCCTTTCAAATGTTAATAACTCTAGAAGGAGGTGACCTCTAACCTATGTCCCAGGACTGCAAAAGAATAAAAACAGCACAACTAGTGCCATCTACTGGGTGATGACCGTATAGTTTCTGTAGTTTAGGAATCTGGCTTAACACATGGAGGAAATGTTCCATCATTCCATTGGATAAGAATTTTTGTCTGATGGTCTAAGCATGACACAAGAGATCATTAGGGAGTAATTGAGCCATCTAATTTTAGTTTATGAACTAGCAACACTGACATCAAAAGTAAATTCCCTTAAGTGAGTTTATTAAACCCTGAACTGTCCGTCAAAGCTATAGAAGATATGGAAAAGTTTGCCAACTTTTGTGTTCTTATTACATTTGTCAACAACACTGGTGGGGAGTGTAAACTTAAAAATATATTTTGGTGGGTGGTGTTTGGGTAAAAACAGTTGAAGTAGAAAATGAAACTGCCCTTTTTTTTTTTTTTTTTTTTGTAAAATCCTACCCAAATGACTGACGTTCTCGTAGTGATGTTAGCTTTGCAGGATGTAACCTATTTTAAATATCTGTGACAGTGTGCTTTGAAAAGAGATGGTTTTGAGCTGAGGAGATCTTGGTTTGCATCCTAGATCTACTGTTTACTAGCTCCATGACTATGAGCCTTGTTATAAGATGAGGATATTGGGGGTCTGAGGACTACGTGAACCAATGTATGCAAAACATCACAACCATATCAAGGGCTCAACCAATGTTAAGCTCTTTCTCCACAAACAATGTAAATAAGAGGCAAATACTGATCTCTTTTTTTTTCATGCCTTGAGAAGACCATCTCCTATAATTTTAAGTCTGAAATATTAAGCAACTTATATTAGTTATTGCAATTAAGTTGGGTCTCTTTTGGTGTGTAAGCGTGCGCGTGCACATGTGCGTGTTTAAACAGTCAAGCTCTTGCATTCTCAAGGTGCAGAAAAGTATGTACAGTGACAGTTTGTCATGACAGCATTGTAAGGTTGTCTTCACAAAGGTCTGCTCAGTAGCTGAGTACCCTGTGCTCTTTTTCCATTCACCTTTGCCCAGAGGGTGAGGGCATGGTTATGAAAGCACAGAAGAAGAGGGAGGGCATGTTGGCCAGGATTTGTGCCAGAGAGGAGGTCAATGGCCAAGAGGAGGGCAGAGGGTACACTGGAAGGAATTCCATATTCCCAGTGACAGTCCTCAGAATTGCTGTGCCCCCTGAGTGCAGAAGCGTTTGTTTGCTTCTGATCCAGCACTGGATAACTTCCCAACATTTTATTATGAAAAATTTCAAACAAACAGTGATGTTGAACAATTTTAGAGAAAACATTTGTGCATTCACCACTTAGAGTTTATCATTAACATCTGACTAGTTTCATCACATCTATCCATCGCATTCATTCATCCGTTTTTTAATGTATTTCAAGTAAACAGACATATAAATATTTCAGCATGCTTATTCACTGTTCAGCACGAATACTAGTTCAGTATTTTGCAGTTTTTAGAATATACACACAGAAATGCACAAATATTAGGTGTGTTTTGATAAATGCCCATGTCTATGTAACTCAAACTCCTCTTGAGATGTACAGAACATTGCCATCGCTGCAGAAACTTTTCTTATGCTCTTTCCCAAGTCAACCCCTCTCCGCATGGCCCAGGGGCAGTAAACTCTTCGGATATTTAAAAAACATTTTTTTAAATTAATTTATTTGACAAAGTGACACAGTGAGAGAGAGAACACAAGAAGGGGGAGTGGGAGAGGGAGAAGCAGGCTTCCCACCGAGCAGGGAGCCTGATGTGGGCTCCATCAACTAAAGGAGAAAGTTTCATATGTGCCAAGGTCAGCTCTAGTGAAATCCCAACGATGCCAGAATACTGCCAAACCAAGCTTCACACATCTCAAAAATGTAATCCTTAAGACCTTGGTACTTTTTTTTTTTATCCTGTCTCATTTCAATTTAGCTCTAGCCCTGCCCTTAAATATATATATAAATATTTATATATAATATAAATATAAATATATATTTATATAATATGTATATTATAGCCTATATATTTAGGCTAGAGCTAAATATATATATATATATATATATATAAAATTTATTTTTCCCTTGAGATTTATAGTCAGTGTCCTAGGCTCTTGAGGCAGAAACTGCTGGAATGAGGCCAGCTGAGCAGCAGGAGGACTTACAGCGCTAGGACAGGGGCTGGAAGGAGTTGGCTACCCGGGCAAAGTGGCTACCACTTTGTCCTGAGCAGCTCTCGTAGAGGTGGGGAGACTCTGGCTGGACTTGATAAGAAATAGCATGTGTAGAAGGTACCCTGAGTCCTGGGAGTAAAAGAGAAACACTGAAACTTCAGTATTTTCAGGTCAGGTGCTCAGCTATTCAGGTTTTGATTCTAAAAACTCTAATTTTCTTAAGGTATGAGCTGTCCCAAAATGCCTTCTTCTCCTTAGGGTTTGCCTTTTCATAGTTAGGGATTTAGAGTTGTCATACTCAAGAGTGTATCAATTCTTTGCCAAGCAAAGACCTACTACTCAGTCTACAGAAAAGCATCCCTGAATGAAACAATTGTGTGTGTTTTCCCAGCTTATTTGTGTATTCCTGCACGGGTGTCCATGACATAATCACTACCAACAAAGCTTTTCTGCATTAAACCCCATATTTCCTAATCTTAGACAATTTGTTTTTTTCATCAGTTGGTGCTTAAGGATCCTCTTCTCTGCTTCTCTAATTGGCTACCTGTAATTTATTGGGTAGTTACTATGTGCCAGTACTATGCTAGTGAGTTACCTAGATTATCTCATTAAGTGAACCCATGGGGTGGGGGAGGCAGGGAGGTTTTACTATCTTCATGTTACAGATAGAGACGAAGATTTAGAAGGATTGAGTAATTTGCCTGATACCACAGTACCAGGAATTGACAGAGTCCCACACCACAAAGCCCGTACTTTTAACTACTTACTAATGTGGAAGCGTGGAGGTTGTTGCTGACTTCACTGGACAGTGCTGGGCAGGAGATGGAGTTTGCTTTGGTTTTAAAAGGGAGTGTAGATTCAGCTATACTACAGCAAAGGGGAAGGTGGAGAATAGAAATACAGAATTTCTGTATTGTTACCTAGGATTAGTCATACTTTAAATGTCAACTGAATATAGACCCAATTAAAGAAACTTAGTCTACTATGATATAGATCCTATCTTTACAAGGAAAATGGAATACTTGGAGACCTGTCCCCAATCCCCACAAATATTAGGAAACCATGGGTGAAGTCCCTCATTATTTGGTAACAGAGAAGTTTTCTAACAATGGCTCAAAATCCAGAAACATTAAAGATTGGTAAATTTGACTACTTTTGTGTAGTTAAAAAATAAAGTATGAAGACAAACTGCAAAAAATATTTATTTATATCCCCAAAAAAGGACTAATATTTCTGATACATAAACAAACTTGTAAAAGTGGAGACGACCACTCCCTCTGGAAAAATGGACAAAAAAATATAAGCAGTTCACACACAGACACACAATTCATATACCTCCTAAGCATAAGAAAGAAATGGAATATTCAACCTCATAATGAGATATACAAATTAAAATGCCATTGAGATACCATTCCTCAACTTTTCTATTGGTAAAAATATAAAAGTTTGAAAACATACCCTTAGTGACACTATGAAAAACACACTTTCGTTTATAGTATAAACGTATATATACGTTTAGTATAGTATAGTATAGGGAATGCAAACTGTTCAATCTCTAGGGTTAGGGGTGGGATTTGGCAATTTTACATTTGACTACGCCCCGTGACCGTGACCCAATCATCCTGCCTCTGGGGCATCTATCCCTGTGGCCAAATGTTTGCAATGGCTGCTGGAATACTCCTGCCTGTCTGCACAACTTGCGGCCGGTTCCTCTTCCCAGTGACAAAGGGCTTGTCCATGCCCTAGGACAGGAGAAACTTAAAGCAGGGAGAAAAATTGAAAAGTACCTCAGCTTTGGAGCTTGCTCTCTCCTGATGTGCTGGGAGCCCTGAGCGTGCCTCGAGAACCTAAATGAATGCTAGCTCACCTGCTGGAGGATGCGAGGCCCCTTGAGGCAACTTGGCTGATTGCCTGCCAACTTTCCCGACACGTGAATGAGTCTATCTTGGCCTATCCAGCTCCGGCTGAGTTGACAGCTGACTTCAGTCACGTGAGTGAGAAGAGCAGAAGGAAGGTTGGGGCCGAACCCTGCCAAAACTGCTGACCTACAGAATCTTGAGCTAATAGTGATGTTGCTTTGTGCCACTAAGTTTTGAGGTGATGTGTTATATGTAGCAAAAGCTAACTGATACAATACTAAAGACACATTGACAAAAATATAAAAAGGCGTATTTATTGAAGCATTGCCTATAACAGCAAAGTAGTGGAAACGATTCGTGTCCACCAATTCAGGAATGGTTGAATACATTTCTGTGTATTCACTCAGTGGAATACTAAGCAGCTGCAATAGAAATCTCTCTCCATACTTCTATGAAGTGATTTTTAGAATATATTAAATGAAAAACAGGTATAAAACAGTACATAGAGTGTACTACCTTTTTTAAAAAAGGGGAATGACTATTTGCTTTAAATTTTAAAAATGAGGGCACCTGGGTGGCTGAGTCTTTAACCGTCTGCCTTCAGCTCAGGTCATGATCCCAGGGTCCTGGGATCGATTTCCCCATCAGGCTCCCTCTTTGGTGGGAAACCTGCTTCTTCCTCTCCCACTCCCCCTGCCTGTGTTCCCTCTCTCACTGTCCTGTCAAATAAATAAAATCTTTAAAAAAATTTTTTTTAAATGCAAGAATTGGCAAATAAAAATTATTAAGAGGAGGGGGACACGGATGGAAACTGAATTTCACTACATACTTCTTGTTTTCTAGATATAACTTGAGAATCATGGAAATGGTTTTCATATGGTTGCATACAACACACCCATATATATGAAATCACAATAAATGCATATCTAAAGCTAAAGCAAAATAAAATCAATGACATTTATTCATTTATATATAATTGTAACAGAGAGGAATTATTTCAAGTATTGCAAAAAGACAATCCTTTCTCTATGCCTTCTTAGTGGATATACCCTAAATTAAAAAATGAATTAGGGAAAAAATGAATTAGGAAGAAATAGTGATATTGTTATTCTCAATTTATTATAATATGTGTATATATAGTCAAGATAGATAAAATACACAATTTTGTTAATGGTATCAGGAATCATGAAAAGATATATAAAATCAAAGATGCTAAGTAAAATTATAAATTCTAAACAATTATGAAAGTAAACGCATTTCCTAAAAAAAAAGCAACATCTTATTATTATTATTATTATTATTTTAATTTTTATTAACATATAATGTATTATTTGCCCCAGGGTGCATGTCTGTGAATCGTCAGGTTCACACATTTCACAGCACTTACCATAGCACATACCCTCCCAGATGTCCACAACCCAGCCACCCTATCCCTACCCCACTGCCTCCCAGCCACCCTTAGTTCATTTCGTGAGTCTAGGAGTCTCTTATGGTTTGTCTCCCTCCCCATCCCTTCCTGTTTCATTTCTCTCCCCCACCCCCCCACAAACCCCCCCCTTGCCTCTCCAATTCTTCATATCAGAGAGATCTTCTAAAATCATTTTGGAATAATTGATGAGAAATTTCTTGATGGATCGATCTAGCTGACAATTCAGGATCTCCCTGATCAATCCCAAAGAAACAGATAGCCAGACATCATAAACCTCCTTGTTTGAAGCAATAAGAAGTACTATCACCAATATTCTTTTAAAAAAACTGAATCTGAGTCTTTTCAATCTCTGGATCTAACTGTTTATAGGATGTACAGGGCACAGAGGTTGTAGCTGAACAATGCCATGGGAAATTGCAAAACCAGCAGCCCTAATTCTTCAACAAACCAATTATAAGGAAAACAAGTTGGGGGAGGGCAGGTGGTTGTGGAAAAGGCACTTAGAAGAAATATCAATCAAATGAATTATTTCAATTCTGATTGGAAAAGAATCAGAACCCGGTTCCCGGTTCTGATTCCTGGTTCCAGAACCAGGAGCCCGGTTCCTCCCTTGGATATTCAGTTTCTTCCCCAGAAGTAGTGGCTGTTCCTTATATCTCTTCTTGCTCTATTTGTTAGTGTTTGCTTTACCCCTCTGCAGTTCATCTCCTGTTACTAATAATTCCATATGTTAAACTCTCCCCATTCAAACTACTGTGTGGTTTCTATCTTGACTACATCAACTACTACAGAATGTAAGTCCAAAAAATAAGGACTCCTTTAACACACCCACAAAACTGTGTCACCCTTAATCAATATCTAATCACTGTTCAGATTTCCCCAACTGTCTAATAAGTACTTATTGTACTTTTTTTTTTTTTTTGGTTTTATTTGGTTTATTGGCCACTGTGAGACCGCCTGGGAAGCTGGCTAAAATGCCAGCAGAACTCACTGAGCGCCACTCTGCCTCCCAGGAGCTGTAGCTGCTTTCAGCTAAGGGAACAAGCAGGGACCGTGCAACCTGGAAGAGAGGCCCACTTCTCTTGCAGTGTACCTCTGGTGCCCTCTACAGACCGGGCTTAACATCTTGCCTGCTGGAGAAAGAAATGTTTATGGGGTCCACCTCCAGTATCACATATTGGGACAAAGAATGTGGATTCCCAGCTGGTAACTGGGAACTGACACACATACAGAAGTATTTATGGATGAAATGATAGGATGTCTGTGATTTGCTTCAAAATAATTCTGTGGGTGGGGGTCTAGATGAAACCAGATCATTCACATGTTGATAACTGTGGAAGAGAGGACTAGTTATATAAGGGTTCATTATACTCTTCTATTCTTATATATGTTTAGTTCATATATACGTCATATATTTATTTATATGTACATGAGAGATATATGAGACAGATATGTGTTTATGTGAGAGGTTTATGAGATCTATGTTTATATATGAGATAAACATATAATTGCATATGCATATGTGTATGTATTAATGTATAAGCACTTCCCACTAATTTTTATTATAAAAAAGCTTAAAAATGTAAATATTAACTGTTCCTAGGAAGCTAAAGCTTTACATTATAATCTAGTAATCTAGGACTGTTCAGAATTTGGGGGAAGCCAGGTATCAATACGATGTAATCTAAACACGCCCTGACTGGGAAAAAGGAAATGTCCCTCTGACTGGTTAGGAGAGAGAAAAGGATTTTTCTCCTATGAAGAATTTGGGGCTGTGGCTAGCAGTCCATATAGGTACAAACTTTCCTAATATCAAAAGGGACCAAAATAATAACTGCCTTAAGTGAGTTAATGGGTATAAAGCACTTAAAACAGTGCTTAGAACATTCTAAGTGCTACGCAAGTGTTTTTTGGTTTTATTTCATATTAATGACTTCCCCATCATCATCCAGCTTGAAATCTGTCCTGCTGCTGGCGAGGTCCCCTCCTACCCACCTGATGGAGTATTACCGAGATTCCACATAATCTGCCCATTCAGACCTTGGCCTTTTAAAGCAGAGAGCCGGCTAGTACCTAAGAATATCCCATTTTCGGGGCGCCTGGGTGGCTCAGTGGGTTAAAGCCTCTGCCTTCAGCTCAGGTCATGATCTCAGGGTCCTGGGATCTTGGAGATGCAGGGAGCCTGCTTCCCCCTCTCTCTCAGCCTGCCTCTCTGCTTACTTGTGATCTCTCTCTCTCTCTCTGTCAAATAAAATAAATAAAATCTTAAAAAAAAAAGAATATCGCATTTTCCTCTGCTTCTTGTCCTTCTAGGGGAGAGGCAGTGGTGGCACTGGCAACCAGCGAACCCAGCAATCACAGAGGCGCTGCCAGCCGTGCTGGGGCGGGGGCAGGGCGAAGGGCTGGCCCTTGCAAAAGTGCTGACTGTGGCAGGATCCCAGCTGGGGGCAGGATGAGCGTGGGGCCCCAGAAGAGCGCCAGGAGCACAAGGAAGACATCTTGGTGATGCGGATGATGACCTCTTGCCCACGGAGACAGAGAGGTGGGAGTTGTAGATGCCAAGGAGTTTAACAACCAGTGGGAAGAAGTTGAATGAACCTGGACAGGCGGTTTGGGGGGAGGTATTTCATTGAGTGTCCCATCGGTGGTAACAGTGTGTGTGTGTGCATGTGTGTGGCACAAGCGTGCATGTATGCATGTGTGTATGCACATCTGCTTGTGTGCAGCAGTGGCAACAGGAGCATTCAACCCCCTGGTAAGGAGGAGTCAGACTTCTGATTTAGATTTAACAGATAAATAAGCAAACATTGCTGGGTCATCAACCTGACATCTAGTTTTTTCCTTCTGTGGTGGAGTTGCATTTCACACACATTTAATTTATGAATATCAACTAAAAGTGCTTGGCTTAGCAAACACACAGCCTATACAACAATCAAAACAAGATAGAAATGAGAGAAAGACCCCAATATTTTTTTTAAAGATTTTTAAAAATTTATTTATTTGACAGAGAGAGAGAGATCACAAGCAGGCAGAGAGGCAGGCAGAGAGAGAGGGGGAAGCAGGCTCCCTGCTGAGCAGAGGGCCCTGCATCTCGAGATCATGACCTGAGCCGAAGGCAGAGGCTTTAACCCACTGAGCCACCTAGGGACCCCAACAACAGCTCCTTAAATGCAGGGTTGTTTGAGCATTGAAAAGTGAAGAAGTTTAAATGCAACATCGGTGGAAAGGAAAGGGATGCTAGATAGCAACCCTTTTCATATCTCAAAGGGACTAGAGAATAATGCGTAGAGATGTGATAAAGCTGCCGTAAGAACACAAATTTGGCTACGTAAATTTTGAAGTATTAGTTTGATCTTATCTGGTCTTAGGTGAAAATGTGAATATTATAAATTGCGTGTCACGTTCGAGCCATTTGGGCCCATTCCTATCCTACATTTTTGCCACGCTGTGTAATGACCTGAAGCACACATTGATCCAAAGCAATCTTGTGGCCACTCGTCAGTACGACCGAAAGTCCCATTACCTTCTGTGTGTGTTTTCCCCCCTGGTCTCTTCCTTGGAATTATCAGTACTTCTGGGGTTTCAGCTTGACCGTCTTTCTTGTTGACAGGAGGCAGAAGAGCCCCCTGGGAAATGACCTCGAGCTGGCTGGTGGCTGGGGAGCATCGAGCTGGTGAGATTGCCTGACACTTGTGTTTTGAGGGGGAGAGGAAGGTGGTGAGAAAGGGTGAGAAATGTCCTGGGAGGAAAGGATGTGAGCATGTGGGACTTGACCCAGAACAAAGCCTGAGCCATCAGGGTGGGAAGAAGTCCTGAATACAGAACAGCAAGTGTTCTGGGAATGTGTCCTTGGTCCTGCGGGGCTGGCTGGATCCTGGGGATAAAGGTTGAAAGTGCTGACACGGTAAACAGCGGACTGCTTTGGAGCCCCAGCTCCTGGCCCTGAGAGTCCTCTAGGGTCAAACACTACTCAAGCCAAAGCACAGGGAGGTGGGTTTTTTTCTGTTTTTATTTACTTATTTATTTATTTTTACCTACCTGCATCTCAGGACTCACCTGGCGGTTCAGGGGCTTGCCAGCTGGCAGGGTGTTCCCTGCGGAGTTCGGGGTGCAGTGGGGGAGCGCGTGCGTGGGCAGAGATGTGCTGGCCCCTGGGTTGTGGAGGGTTTCTAGAGCTCTCTGGCTGAGGATCACTTCTCAGAGAGCTGAGCGCCTGCGTCAGCCCTCCAGGGTGGGTTACACTAGGTATTGACTTTTTTGGTCCATTTCAAATTATCTTCTCACATATAGCGTGGAAATATATGACTTCATAAACAGTGATTTCAAATGTCCTAACATGAAATACATTAATTATGCTTTAAAACTCTAACTGGTCTCATCTGTGGGTGATTCAAGCCTCTCGTGGGACCTACGTGTGAGTTTCTTGGCTTTCCTGTTGTATTTTCTTTAGACTTTAGAATGTTAATGCAATGGGTTTTTTTTTTTTTTTTAATTTTTTTTTTTTTTTACTTCTTTATTTGACAGAGAGAGAGAGAGAGAGATCACAAACAGGCAGAGAAGCAGGCAGAGGGAGAGGGGGAAGCAGGCTCCCTACTGAGCAGAGAGCCCGATGCGGGGCCTGATCCCAGGACCCTGAGATCATGACCCGAGCTGAAGGCAGAGGCTTAACCCACTGAGCCACCCAGGCACCCCTGCAATGGGTTTTTTAAAAATAAAATACACTGGAAGATTCCTCTCCACATTTCAAGAACAGTTTGGGAAGAAAACTAGTTTTCTCAGTTTGTTTTATGTGATTTCCCCACAAACGTCCTAAAGTGCAGTGAAGTCCGGCAACTCTTGCTGTGAGTTACTCAGTAATAATCCCCTGTTCTACTGACATCCTTCACCTGCATTTTGTGTCCAGGTACATTTCGGAAAACCAAATATAAATATGTCTTGCACGATCATTTCCCTCTTGCTCCCATCTTATCTCCTGCTCTCTGACCCATCCCCAACTACCACTTCCAGTAAAAGTTTTGCAAAGCTGCAGCATATTTTTGTTTTCTCAACTGTACAGGAAGGAAGGAGAGAAAGCCAATTCGTATGAATAATTGGCTGCTTTTCCTGGTTATAGAGGAGGGAGAGAAGAAGGAATTAGCAAGCATAGCTCTATTTTCCATTGCTAATTCTACCTCCATCCTCCATCTTTAAGATTGGGGTCAGGGCTCGCCTCTGTTCCCCAGGAGGTTGACCAGACCAGCAAGTAGACTGCTGAGAGGGCCGGTCCTTCTTAGCGCTAAGTGAGCTTCGGTCCAGTTCTGAATCCTGCCAATGGCAAGTCATGTCTACTAGCTCCTCCTTTTCTTTCTTCCACAATCACACACAGAGGCTTGCTTCAAGCTTCTAGGAATTAATAAAGGAAGAGACGAACATTAGACTCCCAAGATTCTAATTAACTTTGATGTGGATTTCTGTGTAAAGTTGGATGAGTCACTGATTTTTAATAAATGGGAGAGAAAAATCTTAAAGATTAATGTAATAGCTGAGAACACAAGAGTTAGAACTTTGATGCTTACTTAATTCTTTCTCCCAACCCCCATCATTTGAAGGGAAAAAAATATCAAAGACTTTAAGAAAGTGAGGAAAGGCAAGGGGATTATGCAAATTAAAAGTTCACAGGACTAAATCATTACTCTTGTGCAAATGAGCTTCTCCTTCATGAGCTTTTCAGGAGTGTTTTAGGGTTTTATTTGCTGAGGATACAGTCCTGGGGATAATGAGAAACAGAGGCATGGTGAAAAAGAGACTGATTATAAACTAATTGATCTCTCTAGGTATTACAAGAGGTTAAAAAAAAAAAGAAAAAATAGCAAAATCTGAGGTCTATAAAAACTTGACTCAGTTGGTTAAACATCTGACTTCAGCTCAAGTCATGATCTCAGGGTTCTGGGCTGGAGCCCTGGGTAAGGCTTTGGGCTCAGTAGGGAGTTTGTTTCTCCCTCTGTTCATGTATTCTCTCTCTCTCAAATAAATAAATGAAATCTAAAAAAAAAAAAACAAACCAAACCACACAACAAAATAAATAAAAAATAAAAAGAGTAACAACGCAGTGCCTGGTGCCTCGGCGACTCAGACAGTTAAACATCAGATTGATTCTTGGTTGTAGCTCAGGCCACCATCTCAGGGTATTGGGATCCAGTCCTGCATGGGGCTCCACGTTCAGTGCAGTGACTGCTTGTCTCTCTCCCCGCCACCCTCCCTCTCTCTCAGATAAATAAAAGCAATCTTAATAAATAAATACATAAGTAACAACAGTGCATTGGTGGTGACATACATCGTTTGAACTCCCCCTGCTCCCACCCAGTCTAGGCAGCAGGACAGAAACCGAAACCAGTAAATCTACTTTTCCAGCCTTCCTCACTAGTAGTCTAATCTCTTAAATAGCTTCAGGCCTATTGCTGTCCTGCCCCCTCTTTTGCCCTGATTTGGGGACTGGGGCAGAGTGAAGGTATCTAACTTCTTTTTTTTTTTTTTTTTTATTAATTTTTATTAACATATAATGTATTATTTGCCCCAGGGTACATGTCTGTGAATCTTCGGGCTTACACATTTCACAGCACTTAATAGCACATACCCTCCCCATTGTCCACAACCCAGCCACCCTATCCCTACCCCACCATCCCCCCCCTAAAAGAAGCTTCTCAGTCTGCAGTTCATCGGTTAAACCCAGCAGCTCATGGGCTCCTGGGACACTCACTTCCCATCTGATGGAAGGTTCTAGTGTTGAGCATCATCAAGGTTAAATAATTTAGCCTAAAGCTCCCTTTGGCCTGACTGCAGACAGCTACAGCATATAAAGATATATTTTGAGCGCTTGTTTAGATTAAGTACTCAATTTTTTCCTAAATGATAAACTGACATAGTGATAGATCTAAAACAATGCACAAGACCTTATTGTGTTTGATTAACCTTGACTGTGGATGCTTTTGTAGCTCAGGCAGCTGGTTTAAACAAACTTGTAATTTCACAGCCTTACCAAAACAAAATAAAACAAAACAGAGCAAACCATTAATCTTTTATCATTTTATAAAGTAAGAACTTAGTATATATTTACTGATAATGAAGGGACATATGTAGGTTGACATAATTTATTGATTCTTTATTTCACACTTGAGTTCTGTGGACAAATACTTTTAAATAACATCCTGGGCCATACATCTTTTCTCACCTGTCATATTTTTTCTTAGAATAAATTCATGAGACTATATGCCACAGAGACTCAAAAGGGAAATAACTAATAGTTTTGAAGACTTTGAAGGCTGACTTCTGGCTTTCCCTCTTATTAGCTGTGCAATCTTGATTAAATCACTTAACCTCTCCAAGCTGAACTTCGTGAGGGCAAAAATGGATACAATACCACTTCATTCTAGAGTGCTGTTACGCGTAGTGCGCTTAGGCCCGTGGTGGGCACACAGGGAAGCACTTTCTAGCATAGCTATTATTCTTAGAAATGGAATCAGTGGGTTAAGGATATGTATATTTTAAAAAAAATTAATACAAACTGCCAACTTCATGTTAAATTTTGATCACAAAGTTGTGGGACTCATTAACAAGCATATTAAAATAAGTGAAAATAAGATGCTCATAAGTGTAAGAATCTGTCCTAGCCGTCACCCGGTTTTTTCCCTAGCTGTTCTCCTTTCTTCTGATGACAGCGCCCTGAGTTTCCTTTAGAAAAATCACATTTTCTCCATTCACGTAGTTCAACTGAGCCCACTGCAGGCTCTGGCCTCAGCTACGAGCTGGGATAGTCCTGGGCAGTCACCCACCTCTTCCCCGGCCACAGTGATTGGTTCAGGAATGGGCACATGACTCGAGCTGGGCCAATAAGAACCCACTCTAGGACCTTTACGGATACTGTCGAGAAAATGACGCCGTCTTTCTGCCAGGCCCGCTAGGCCGGCAGCTCCTGGTGATTATCTTTTCTCCTATGTAGAAAGAGTCTACATGGAGAAATGCAGAGTTGAAATACAGAGATGTGTCCCACTGGCCGTGTTCAAACACTCGCATGTAGCCATGTCGGGACTTTGGAGTTCCACAAGTCATTATATTCTCTTATTGCTCAAATCACTTTGTGTTGGGCTCTTAATGAAAGGTGACCAAATTTAAATAAAATTTTTTTTAAAGATTTTATTCATTTATTTGAGAGAGAGAAAGAGATCGCAAGCAGGCAGAGAGGCAGGCAGAGAGAGAGAGGAGGAAGCAGGCTCCCTGCCGAGCAGGGAGCCCGATGCGGGACTGGATCCCAGGACCCTGAGGTCATGACCTGAGCCGGAGGCAGAGGCTTTAACCCACTGAGCCACTCAGGTGCCTCTAAATAAAATCTTAAAAAAAGAAAAAAAGAAAAATGACTAAATTGGCAGTTCTATTATGTCCCTCAAGGTCATATCCTACATAAGAAATAAAGGAGAGTCTCCCATCACATTAAATGTCAAGAACATTTTTATTTCAGGATATTTCTGAATGATGGTACATTACAAGTCAATATGAGTTATGCAATGTCTGTGTCATTGGTTTTTGACCTACGTTAAACAGGTTTAGGTCTCCTTCAAAAGCATGACTGAAACCATGGGTACCTGTTGATGACCTGGTAAGTAGCCATGGTTCTATGAATGTATGTATGTGGCTCTGAAGGTAAATACCAGGAATTAGAAAAGAAAAGCTAAATGAGCTGTTAAAATGAATATTTGCAAACTATATCTGCTGGTGTTAATTTCTAAGACTTCTTCTCTATAGACTTGCATTAAAAAACATAAGTATTGTTTATATTTTATTTTTTCCTTTATCCACAGCGAGTATATAAAGCCTGAAATAGAAGGCTCATGTTGAGAAGTCACAGAAAGTAAAGATAAAAGAGAAGAGAAAAGCCAGATTAGAGAGTGTTCTGAGCACTGGTCCAGGGCTTTGCCCTTCACTCTTTGTGTAATAAGGAGCCCTTAAATATCTTGAATGAGAAGGGTTCTAGAAGATTAATAGGGTAATAATACACAGATGAGGGCAGAAGGGAAGAGATAGGAGTCAAGGGAAAAAATGACTGGATGATTTCAGTAAGTCAGGTTGATATTGAAAAAAAAAAGAAGTGGGGCAACGGAAGTGGAAAGAAAACAGTGGATGAGAAAGGCATTGAGAAGGAGGAACAAGCAAGAGATGGTTACCCCAGGAATAAGAGGCAGCAGAGGGAGAGGAGTGTAGGGTGAGCATATTATTAATTTAAAAAAAATGTTAGTTTGGGGAACTAATTGACTTGGTGGAAGAGCTGCAGGGAAGATAGCAGATTTTGGTGTGTTTTTTTTTTTTTTTTTGACATTTTATTTTATTTATTTTTTAAATTTTATTTATTTTTTCCAGTGTTACAAGATTTATTGTTTTGCACTACACCCAGTGCTCCATGCAGTACAGATTTTGGTTTTGTATTTATTTGAACCCTTTTCTGTTGGATTTTATCTCCCTTAGAAGTTGAATGTAGTATGTAGAATGGGAGCTAGCCACGAGGCAGCACTAGAACTTGAAAATCACTCTCCCACAGCTATACTTATAAAAAGAAGTATGTAAAGTAATTTTAAGAGTGATGATCTTCCATAACCCGTGAATGTATGAAGTTATCTAAAGAAAGGTTGGCTCATTAGTAAGGGGGGGTTGTTTGGTAATGAACTAAACAAAACAGTGAGTCATGGAGACAAAGTTGGAAAGTGCCCAAAACACAGTGTTTGGCGTGGCCTAGGGCCTTAGTAGGCAGCTGGTGTGGTTGGCAGATATGACCCAGTGTGATGATGAATGGAGGTACCAGGCTATTTTAACTTTTTGCCACTTTGTAGTTTGTTCTAATTTTATGCTTACCAAATCAATTTTCTAATTATAATTTGACTCCCCATATGGCTTCTATGCCGGAAGAAAAATTCCTTGTGAGCAGCAGATCTCTTTTCATTATCTGTCATTAAATTGGTATTCTGGGTAAGAAGCACACATGTCACTTATGAGTTTCTTCAGTGTTGAGTCATCATCCTTGTGATCTGTCCAACCCCAAGGCACAGACAAAACTGGGTTTCCCCATCTGTAAGGCTCAGGGACCAGTCTCTGCCTGCTGGTGACCTCCCAGGTCAAGACCTCATGGTAGGTAGACAGGAGACATTCTCCTGGCAGATTCTGACTTTCCATGATCTCTTCTCCTCAAATGTGTATACTTCCTGACTTAGAAAACACCAGGCAATAAGAAATCAACAAGACTAGAGGAATCTGCCAGGGAAACTGTCAGAGACCAGAGGAAGTAGTAACTGGAGCGGTTTTCCACTTGGGGAATGCGAAGTCACCATGCAAATCTGATTTACTTTGTTAGTTTTCCATGTGTGTTGGTGTGTGCGCGAGAGAGAGCATAAAAGCTACTCTTAATCATCACAGAAAAAAAATAATGAGAAAACAGACGTAAATAAAAACAAGTTAATGCTCCTCCTCAGAGGCAACCAGTTTGCATTTTGGCATATTTCCTACTTGGCACTTTCATTTTTATTTTTGACTTATACTCAATTTGAAAGCTTCATGATGTGGTTCCTAATTCCACTAACAATTCAGAGAAAGGGCCGAGAAAGAAAAGTCATAAAAAGTAGATAAAATTTGTTAAAGTGCATAGCACTCTGGAGCCACTTAACGGCCTACAGCCGTGCACAGCTCGGTAACTACCAGGGTCGGTCACTGTATTGTAAATGGTACCATAATAAATTTGCATCATGATAACCTCAAATCGTCATTAAATGCTTCAATTACGGTTGGTATACTTCTGTTAAAAGTTGGAGATATACAGAATCCACTTTTTTTTTTTTTTAAGATTTTATTTATTTGACAGCGAGAAACACAGCCAGAGAGGGTACACAAGCAGAGGGAATGGTAGCGGGAGAAGCAGGCTTCCTGCCGAGCAAGGAACCCGATACGGGGCTCAATCCCAGGACCCTGGGATCATGACCTGAGCTGAAGGCAGACGCTTAACGACTGAGCCACCCAGGCTCCCCTACAGAATCCACTTTTGAACTATATCATTTGAACTGGTTAATATACATAAGGAGTGAAGTGTGAACCCTTAACTATTTACACACTTAACTATACAGAGTTATTCCTTTTCCCTCGGTTCCAAATACATAGACAAGATGTAGCTAAAACTATTGGTTTCCTTCTGGGTGTCCCTTCCATCCTGTTCCATTATGTAGCAGCCATGCTCTTGGTTGGGATTGGCCTCACCTCTTGCTTCAGAGAAGGGCTCTGCATGGCTCAAGCTAATCATGATGATCACATCCCCTTGCCCCAGTAACTGATTCAGGAATAAGTCTGGAGCTGTGGCCTAAGTTAATGTTCAAAGCATTTTTCTGGCCACAGGGACCATATAGAGGTAAGTACTGACCCCAATTCATTATTCAGAATATAGCCCTTAATTTCTGTTCAATGGCTATGGAAGGCAGGCTTTTTTCCCCCCCTATAATCTGAGATGTGCATTTGAGTCCTGGAACTGCTGCAACCATTTTGTTACCATGAGGAAACTCAGCTGAGGATTTTTTTTTTTTTTTAAGGCAAATAGATGATTTATTGTATATGTGGTACACTTGGCCACAACTGAGACCCCAACTAGTCCAGAATGTTACAGATCCAGGGCAAAATATCAAAAGGGACTTGTTTGGTTTAAGCAAGATGGGTTTCTCAGTGGTGATCATGGTGACAGGATGGTGATGGACATTCTAGGTCTACTAAAACAAGTTCTAGAGAGTAGCATGCAGTCAACAACTTGTGCCAGTGCCCAAGGCCTCCACCTTTCCATTTTTTGCTTCCATGACTTTTATGGTATAAAAGCTAGTGGTTTACTTAGATCTCTGCCTCATCTTTCTTCTTTTGTGCTCCAGCCTGTGCACTTGCTTCTTTCTCCACGTGGCTGTCATGTTGAGGAGGTTTCTAAGATGGTGCTAAGGCCAAAAGCCTGAGAGAGAAAGGGAGAGAGAGAGAAGCCCGAACTCTGAAATTTATTTTATACTTGGGCTTAAGTCAATAATTTTCATGTATGTTTAGGCTACTTTGATTTGTGTATCCTGTTACTTGTGATAGAATATATAAATAATGTTTCTCTTGTGCTTTGTCAGAGGCAAAATTAGCCCATCAACCTATAAGTGTCCAGAAGTTTTGTTATGGGTATGGATCTGAAGTTCAGGACCCCAGTCAGGGCGGGGCTTGAGCCACAAGTAAGGAGATTGTAGTATATCACACAGGAGCTCCTCAATAAATACATATTGGTTGGATGTTGTTGGAGTAGACAAAATGGGTCAGGACTCACTCGGAGATAGGACAGAGTAGCAGTCTGAAGACCAAAACCCCAGTTAGCATGAGGAAGAGAAATTAGAAATAGTGAAGGAGCCACTGAAGAGAAAGGGAGAGAGGAAGCAGGCTCTCATACCACTGTGCCTAATGAGAAAGAAATTTGCATGAAGAGCTGGTGATCTACAGTGTCAAATGTTTCAGAGGCACCAAGATAATCAGTGAACTATGAACTTGGTAATTTGGGAGTAATTGGTGATTTGATGAGATGCCCAGAAACAAATAGCAAGTGACTTTGAATTTTATTAGATTTGGGATAAATATAGGATAAACAGAGTTTACTGGAGACACTGGCCCAATGAAGTATAGAGTCGTAGTGACAGATACAGAATGGATTTTCTCTGGTTCTGCTTCTATTTTCTCTACAGAAAAATTCAGAGATCTAAAAATTCCTTCCACACTTCTGGAGGACTCTGGGATGCTATTTGTGTTGATTAGAAACCACTAGTTGACGAGTGGTGTCCTCTCCTCTTCTGGCTCTCTGGGAGAGAGTCTTTGTTGGCAAAGGCGCAGGGCAATGGAGATGAGACCAGGAGACTGGCCAGCCCCTCTCAGCATCCCCCTGGGAGTTCCACCACCATTAGGGCCAGCTAGTCCTCAGCTGATCATGGTGAACCCCGGGGCTCAGAAATCTTATTTTGCCAGCACACTGAGATCGCTCCATCTCTTCAGGCCCAGCATTAGCCAGGCTCTCAAAGGTTTGTCTCCTACGGACAGATTCGTCAAATTTTAGAGAGCCTTATAACTGTCAAGAGATGAAAGTGCCTAGATTGGCAGAAGATTGGTAAGCAAGGAATCCAAATATTAGGAGTGATTTGATTCAAGAAGTGTCCTCAGCTGAGACAGATTGAGGTACTCTAGGGATAATGTTGGCAAGAAATTCAAAATGTTAGTGTTCAGGCAGAATTTCTTTTTCTGTAGATAACACTTGCATAGTTATTTGTAAACATTTTCTTCCTCTGGGATCCTCCTTCTTTGCCTGCTTATGAGGCTGATCATCTTCTCATGTGGTTTTTCTTATAAACGTGAGTCCAATATACTTGATTAGGATTCTACTTACAATCAAATGCCAATTCTGTCTCCTTCAGACTATTCTCAGTCGCCTTGATTGGAATTTTAAGTGTTTATAAACATTCCCTTCATACATTTTTAAAGACAACCTTTGGAGTTTATTCCTATAAATGAAAACCTGTATCCCGTGATGTAGATATTTTCTAGTTCTCCTGCATTCATTCATTCATCCATTACTCACTCATTCATACCATAAAGATTGAATATACACCTACTATGTGTCAGGTACTGTGTTAGATGCTGACATAATAATGGTTAGTAATACAGACACAGTTTTGCCCATCTCAGCTTCTGGGGATGAGTCCTGGGAGATAGTTCCCTCCAGACCCTGGGTATGATGATATTTCCTGCTACTGCTGGAGAGTGAAACACCAATGCCTCTGGCCGTGTTCAGTGATATCCATCAATGATGGTCAGTTTTACTAGTTGATGACTTCACTGCCTTAGTACTTTCTTGCTGGCGCCCCTGCCTTATACCGAGTACTGCCTAGTACTAGAGACTACCAGATGTGGTAGTGAGGCGGCTGAGAGTCTATCCCTAAATCTGGGCTCAGGGCAGCTGGGGCTGTGAGAGCATGCATTATATGGACTGAGAGTGCCCTCTTCTGATGCTGCCAAGGCTGATGGCTTCAATGCCAACCACCCCACTCTTTTAAACCTCTGTCTGGTTTAGCATTTCTCATTCCACCACCCGGCTTTACTGCAATATAACTGACATATAACATCGTTTAGGTTTAAGGTGTCTAATGTGATGATTTGATAGACATATATATTGTGGACAGTTTAACACAGTAATGTTAGTTAACACATCCTTCATCTTGTATAACTACCATTTTGTTGTCATTGTTATTGTGAGAACAACTAAAATCTACTCTTGTAATTTCAAGTATTATATACTTGAAAATGGCTACAAGAGTAGATTTTAGTTGTTCAAGTAAATAATGCTTGAAATATATTGTTAACTATAGTCACCCCATTATACATTAGAGCTCCAGAATGAATTCTTCTTAAAGTTTGCACCCTTTGACCAACATTTCTTCATTTCCCTCATCCCCCACCCATTCTGGAGAACTACTGTTCTACTCTTTATTTCAGCTTTTTAAGATTACACATACAAATGAGCACATACAGTATTTGTCTTTGTCTGACATATTTTATTTTAGCATAATTTTATTTTTTTAAAAAAGATTTTATTTATTTATTAGAGAGAGAGATAGAGATAGAGAGAGAGAGAGAGAGAAAACATGAGAGAGAAGAAGGTCAGAGTGAGAAGCAGATTCCCCGTGAAGCTGGAAGCCCGATGCAGGACTCCATCCTAGGGCTCCAGGATCATGACCTGAGCCGAAGGCAGTCGCCTAACCAACTGAGCCACCCAGGTGCCCTTTAGCATAATTTTCTTAAGAGTCATCCATATTGTTGCAAATATTAGGATTTCCTTCTTTTTTTATGGCTGAATAATACTCTATTGGGTATATATCACATTTTCTTTATCCATTCTTCCATTGATGGACATTTTGTTCGTTTCCATGCTTTCACTATTGTAAATAATGCTGTAACGGACACGAGGATGAAGTTAACTCTGAGATAGTGATTTCATTTCTTCTGGGTACATATCTGGAAATGGGATTGCTGGATCATATGACAGATCTACTTTTATTTTCTGAAAGACTTCTGTATACTCTTTTCCATAGTGGCTATACAATTTACATTTCTACCAATAGTGCACAAGTGTTCTCTTTCTACTATGTCCTCACCAACACTGTTATCTCTTGAGTTTTTTGTTCTGTTTTGTTTTGTTTTTGGTTTTGATAATAGCCATTCTAACAGATGTGGAGTGATGTCTCACTGTGGTTTTGATTTGTTTTTCTTTGGTGATTAGTGATGTCGAGCCTCTTTTCGTGTATGTGTTGGCATTTGGATTTTTTCTTTTTAATGTCTATTCATTCCTTTGTCTATTTGTGAATTGAGTTATTTGATTTTTTTTTCCTACTGAGTTGTATGAGGTCCATATATATTTATATTAATCCTGATATATTTATACCCATATATATTTATAATAACCCTTTATTAGGTATATATTTTGTAAATATTTTCTCCCATTCCATAGGTTGCCTTTTCATTATACTGATTGTTTATTTTGCTTTTATTTTATTTTATTGTGCAGAGCTTTTTAGTTTGATGTAGTTGCTGATATTCACTTTTGTTGTTTGTACTTTTGGTGTCATATCCAAACAGTATTTGCCAAGATTAACGTCTTAGAGTTTTCCTCTATGTTTTCTTCTAGGAGTTCTTTGGTTTTAGGTTTTACAGTTAAGTCCTTACAGCCTGTCTAGTTAATTTTTGTGAGAGTTATTAAGATGTGGGTATAATTTCATCGTTTTACATATAAATATCTAGTTTTTCCAACACCATTTATTGAAGAGATAATCCTTTCTCCTTTGAGTATTCTTGGTTCCCTTTTTAAATATTAGTTGACTGTGTGTACATGGGCTTATTTCTGGGCTCTCCATTCTGCACCATTGGCCTATGTATCTCTTTTTATTCCAGTATCTTATTGTTTTGATTACTATAGCTTTGTAATATAGTTTGAAATCAGGAAGTATGTATGATGCCTTCAAGTTTGTTCTTCTTTCTCAAGATTTCTTTGGCTACTTTGGTCTTTTGAAGTTTCATATAAATTTTAGGATTATTTTTTCTATTTCTGTAAAAAAATTGGAATTCTAATAGGATTGTATTGAATTTGTAGATTGCTTTAGATAGCATAGACATTTTAACAAAATTGACTTTTCCAATCCATGAATATGGATATCTTTCTATTTATTTCTGTTTTTTCAATTTCTCTCCTCAGGGTCTTATAGTTTTTGATGTATAGATCTTTCATTTCCTTGGTTAAATATATTTCTAAGTATTTTATTCTTTTTGATGCTGTTATGAATGGGATTGTTTTCTTTATTTCTCTTTCAGATAGTTTATTATTAGTGTACAGAAACACAACTGTTTTTTGTATGTTGTTTTTGTACCCTGAAACTTTATTGAATTTACTGGTTCTAACAGTTTTTAGGTGGAGTCTTTAGGATTTTCTATATATGAAGATATGTCATCAGCAGACTGAGACAATTTTACCTTTTCCTTTCAGTTTTGGATCCCTTTATTTTTTTTCTTTCCTAATTGCTCTGGCTAGGATTTCTAATACTCTGTTGACTAGGAGGGGTGATAGTGGGAATACTAGTCTTGTTCCTGATCTTGGAGGATAAACTTTCAAACTTTCACCGTTGAGTATGATGTCAGCTATAGGCTTGTCATATATTGCTTTTATATGTTGAAGTATGTTCCTTTTATAACCACTTTGTTGGGAATTTTTATCATGAAAGGATGTTGAATTTTGTCAAATACTTTTTTGTATCTATTGAGATGATCATGATTTTTATCTTTCATTCTATTAACGTGATACATCATCACATTTATTAATTTGGGTATGTTGAACCATCCTTGCCTCCCAGGGACAAATCCCACTTGATTATGTTGTATGAACTTTTTAATATGCTGTTGAATTTGGTTTGCTAATATTTTATTGAAAATGTTGGTACCTATTTCCATCAGGCAGATTGGCATATATATATATATATATATACATATATATGAAGATTTTATTTATCTGACAGAGGGAGACACAGCAAGAGAGGGAACGCAAGCAGGGGGAGTTGGAGAGGGGGAAGCAGGCTTCCCTCTAAGCAGGGAGCTCGATACAGGGCTCGATCCCAGGACGCTGGGATCATAACCGGGGCTGAAGGCAGCCGCCTAATGACTGAGCCACCCAGGCGCCACTGGCCTATGTTTTTTTGCAGTATCTTTATCTGGCTCTAGTATTAGAGAAAGGCTTCCCTTATTAAGTGATTTTGAGAGTGTTTCTTTTTACCTTCAATTTTTTGGGAAGAATTTTCAGAAGAATTCTAATCAATTCTTTTTTAAATGGTAGAATTCACCTGTGAAGCCATCTGATCTTGGGCTTTTCTTGTTGGAAGATTTTTGATTTCTGATTCAATCTCCTTATGCATTACTGGTCTGCTCAGATTTTCCATTTCTTCATGATTCAGTCTTAGTAGGTTGTATGTTTCTAGGAATTTATCTGTTTCTGTAAGTTTGTCCAATTTTTGCTTTATAATTATTCATAGTACTCTCATAATCATTTGTATTTCTGTGCTATCAGTTTTAATCTCTCTTATTTCATTTATAACTTTGAGTGCTCTCTCTTTTTTCCTTAGCTAGTCTAGCTAAAAGTTTGTCAATTTTATTTATCTTTTCAAATCATCAACTTTTAGTTTTGTTGATTTTTTCTATTATTTTTATTCTCCTTTTCATTTATTCCTGCTCTGATCTTTATTATCTCCTTCTTCTGATAATTTTGGGCTTAGCTTGCTCTTATTTTTCTAGTTCCTTGAGTTTTGTTTTTTTAAAGATTTTTATTCATTCACTTGACAGAGAGATAGGAAACACAAGAAGGCAGAGCGGCAGGCAGAGGGAGAGGGAGAAGCAGACTTTCCACTGAGCAGGCAGCCACTTAACTGGCTCAGCCACCCAGGCACCCTAGTTCCTTGAGATTTCAAGTTAGGTCATTTATTTCAGATCTTTCTTTCCTTTCTTTCTTTCTTTCTTTCTTTCTTTCTTTCTTTCTTTCTTTCTTTCTTTCTCTCTCTCTCTCTCTCTCTTTTAAAATATAAGCATTTACTGCTATTAACTTCCCACCTAGAACTGTTTTTGCTATTCCCATAAATTTGGGTATATTGTGTTTCCATTTTTGCTTAAGATATATTTTTATTTTCCTTTTGATTACTTCTTTGACTCATGGGTTCTTCAGGAGTGTGTTGTTTAATTTCCACGTGTTTGTGAAATTTCCAATTTTCCTCTTGTTATTGATTTCTAGTTTCGTACCACATGGTCAAAAAATGTACTAGATATGATTCCAGTCTTTTTAAGTTTTTGAAGATTTATTTTGTGACTTAACATTTGATCTATGCTGGAGAACATTCAGTACACATTTGAGAAGAATGTGTATTCCACTGCTGTTGGATAGAATGTTCTATATATGTCTGTTAGGCTCATTTGGTTTAAAGTATAGCTCAGGTCTAATGTTTTTTTATTGATTTTCTGTCTAGATAATGTATCCATTGTTGAAAGTGAGATATTGGAGTCTCCACTATTATTATATTGTTTTCTATTACTCCCTTAAGGTCTTTTAGTATTTTCTTAATATATTTAGGTTACCAATGTTGGTTGCTTATATTTTTATACTATTTATTATTATAGATTTTTGATAAATTAACTCCCAATCATTATAAATTAACCTTTCTATCATTATATAATATTTGTTTTTCTCTTGTTAAAGTTTTTAATTTAAAGTCTGTCTTATGTGATATAAATAAAGCTAATCTTTCTCTTTTCATTTTTATTTGCATAAAATATCTTTTCCATCCTTTCCCTTAGAGTTTATGTGTATTCTTAAAGCTGAATAAGTCTCCTGTAGCCAGGATATATTTAGACTTGGTTTTTTATACAGTTAGCCACTCTATGCCTTTTGACTAGAAAATATAATCCATTTACATTTAAAGTAATTATCGATAGGTTAGGGCTTGCTGTTGCCATCTTGTTAGTTGTTTTCTGGTTAGTTTTAGTTCCTTTTTTCCTTTATTGCTGTCTCGTTATGATGATGATTGGTGAATTGACATTTTCCATAGTGGTATATTTTGACTCCTTTACCTTGTTTATGTTTACTATAGGTTTTTGCTTTGTGATTACCCTGAGACTTACACGAAACATCTTATAATAGTCTATTTTAAGCTGTTAGCAACTTACCTTCAACTGGATACCAAAATTCTATCATTTAGCTCCTCCTCACCTTTTATGTTTTTACGTAACAATTTACATGTTCTTACACTGTTATATTTGTTGATAAATTATTATAGCTACAATTATTTTTAATACCTTTATATTAGAGTTCAGTGAGTGACATACCACTATATTACAGTATTGGAGAACTCTGAATTTAACTATATACTTACATTTACCAGTGTGTTTTATTTGTTCTTAGGTTTTCACAGCACCAATTAACATCATTTTATTACAGCTTGAAGAACTTTTAGCATTTCTTGTAAGGTAGGTCTAGTGGTGATTAATTCCCTCAGCTTTTGTTTGGGAGTCTTTATCTCTCATTCTGAAGGACGTATTTGCTGAGAAAAGTATTCTTTTTTTTTTTTTTAAGATTTTTATCTATTTATTTGTTTGTCAGAAAGAGAGAGAGAGAGAGAGAGCGCAAGCAAACAGAGTGGCAAGCAGAGGCAGAGAGAGAAGTAGGCTCCCCACTGAGCAAGGAGCCCAACGCGGGACTCAATCCCAGGATGCTGGGATCATGACCTAAGCTGAAGATAGGGCTTAACTGACTGAGCCACCCAAGCGTGCCTGTGAAAAGTATTCTTGAACGACATTTTTTTTTCTAGCACTTTGAATATGTTGTCCAGTGAAATCTGCTTATAGTGTCTGGCAGTTCTCTGGTAAGTGACAAGCTTCCTTTGCTGCTTTCAGGGTTTTCTCTTTGTCTTTGATTTTAGACAGTTTTATTATAATGTGTCTTGGAGAAATTCATTTTGGTTTAAATTTTGGGAGAATGTATGAGCTTCATGAACTTGAATGTCTAAATCTCTCCCTAGTTTTGGGAAGTTATCAGCTATTATTTCTTTAAATAAGTGTTCTGCTCATTTTCCCTCCCCCTCCCCCTCCTCCCTCTCCCCCTCCTCCTCCTCCTCCTCTTCCTCCTCCTCCTCCTCCTCCTCCACCACCTTCTTCTTCTCCTTCTTCTTCTTCTTCTTCTTCTTCTTCTTCTTCTTCTTCTTCTTCTTCTTCTTCTTCTTCTTCTTCTCTTTCTTCTCTTCCTCCTCCTCCTCCTCCCCCCTCCTCCTCCCTCTCCCCCTCCCCTCTTCCTCCTCCTTCTCCTCCTCCTCCTCCTTCTTCTTCAGATTTTATTTATTTACTTGAGAGAGAGCACAAGAGAGCACAGAGGGAAAGGGAGGAGCAGACTCCCAGTAGGTAGCCTGACATAGGGATCAATCCCAGGACCCCGAGATCATGACCTGAATCAAGGCAGATGCTTAACCGACTGAGCCACCCAGGCACCACCACCCTCACTTTTCTCCTTCTGGAACTCCAGTAATCCATAGGTTGTTTCTTTTCTTGTGTTTCACTGGTCCTGTAGGCTTTCTTCATTCCTTTTCATTATTGTTCCTTTTTGCCCTTCTGATGGGATATTTTCAAATGATCTGTTCTTGAACTTACTGATTCTTTTCTTTTGTTTCATCTATTTAGTTGTTGAAGCTCAATATTAAATTTTTCAGTTTAGTCATTGTATTCCTCAGCTTCAAAATTTCTGTTTGGTTCTTTTTTATGTTCTCTATCTAATTGTTAAACTTTCGTTTTGATCTTGCATTGTGTTTCCTGATATCATTAAATTGTTTATTTTTGTTCTCTTATAGCTCTCTGAACATCTTTAGAACAATTATTTTGAATTCTTTTTCAGGCAATTCATATATCTCCATTTCTTTGGGATCATTTACTAGAAGTTTATTGTGTTCCTTTGGTGGTGTTATGCTTACCTAATTATTCATGATTCCTTTAGACTTGTGTAGGTATCTGCACATTCGAAGAAGCAGTAACCTTTTTAGATTTTATGGACTGACTTTGGTATGGAAAGACCTTCACCTAAGCATGGGCACATGTTGTTGAGTGCTGCCTGGGATCTAGGGCACCAAATTTCAGTCTTATCTCCAGGTCTGGGGATTGAGCACGTCTTGTTGGTTTAAGCTGCTGGGGTCTATGGCATTGACAGCTGTATGGTCCTTAATGAACACTGTGAGGGTACTGCAGTGGGTACAAGGGTAAAAACCCCAAAAGGGGTCCTCAGCAGCACCTCTAGGTACCAAGGAAGGCAGCAATTGTGGCTAGTGCTGGTGGTGTACATATGCTTGGCTATGGGGGCTGGCTCTAGGTGCTTGTATAGTGGCAGGGGCTGAATGCAGACACATCTAGTGGTGGGAGCCAGGGCCAGCAGCAAGCGTTGGGGCCAACTGTGACCATCTTAGCAGCTCTTGGGGCCCTGGCTGCTGGTGTGCATCCGTATGGCTGCAGGGTCTTCCCATGGGTGTGCACATGGTAGTGAAGGTCAGTGAGAGGAATTGGGTCAGGGGCATGCAGGTGCACAACTGGAAGGGCTGGCTGCAGGTGAACCAGCAGTTCAGTCTAGTGAAAGCCTGGAGAAGTTGGTCACTCACCCTGGTCTACCTTTCCTGATAAGGGAACTCTTTTGAGCTGGGATGTTCCCTTTTGCTGTATAACATCAGCCTGTAGGAAGAGATGATGCAGGGAAAATGAAGTTATTCCTCCTTCCTTTTCAGCCCTCTTATTCTCAGAAGATTTTTATTCAACTATGTCGCTGAACTTTCTTAAGTGGATTCCTAAGCTCTTCCAGAGCTACATTTGTTTATGGATGGCTTTGAAATTGTTGATTTTTTTAAGATTATCTATTTATTTATTTGACAAAGAGAGAGAGATCGCAAGTAGGCAGAGCAGCAGGCAGAGAGGGGGGGAAGCAGACTCCCTGCTGAGCAGGGAGCCCCATGCGGGGCTCGATCCCAGGACCCTGAGATCATGACCTGAGCCGAAGGCAGAAGCTTTAACCCACTGAGCCACCCAGGCGCCCTGATAGTTGATCTTTTGGGAGACACAGAGGTTGGGATCTCCTACTCAACCACGGTAGTGACATCACCTGGCTTCTTTACTCTTTTATTATAGCTCTTTTGTTTAGGACTTACCACCTTCACCCTTATGACTAAATTGTGCGTCTTGTCTCTCTCTTCTTTTAGAATGAGTTCTTTCTCAATAATTTATTTCTCTTTTCTTTTTTTCTGCTGCAAATGGACTCCTGGCTTGCCTTTTCCACCATTTATTGAGATATATGAATACATTCTAAATCCTCCAGTAAGCAAAGCTTAGAGTCACATTGATGTACCTATAACAGATTAATTTAACTCTATCACCAAAAGACACATATGCAGATGTACAGAACATTAATCCAGAGCTCAGCAAAGAACATTGCACAATAAAGGGGAAGGACAAGAAGTAGGGATGAAAAGGGGAAGAAAATGAAGGATGAGGAATAGAATAAAGAAAGAATTCTAGTGCAGAATTCAATAAATTGAGCCCATAATAAACCCTTAATTTAAGGTAGGAGAAACAGATAGGAGCAAGTAATGGATTACAGTTTTCTAGAGATTCTGACACATTCTTTAGAAAGTATATGTTCTATAATATGTAATAGATAAGGAGAAATAAGATTATAATTGCCAATAGATACAATGTAACTGGAATATATAACAATATTTAAAGCGAAATCTCCAAATACATTTACAAATGTACTCTTCATCTCCAGGGATAGAAATGTCATTTCTTCAGAAATTCTAGATGGCTAGGTTGTGCCAAATGCATACAAAACATTTGTGAATTTCATGTGAGAAGAGAACAGTATAGAATTGCTTATCCAGTATGTGAGAAGGCTGCAGCATCAGCTGGCAAGTCAGTCTGTGACAGGCTTTTCACATCACTGAGAGGCAGAGCCCCACGCTGTGAGAAGCTGAGGCCCCTGCTGGGAAATGCTGTCTGCACATTTGCTGGGTTTCTTGTATTGCTGGGCTCTTTGTGTTTTGTGGTGCAAGACATAAGCAGCAGAATATGGGAAATGAAGACAGGTATATTATAGATATCTCATAGCTTTTGGTTGCACATATTTAAACTGCTCCAGGTTCATACCTTCTGTCTTTTATATGGGTTTAATCAGTAGCACAGCATATCTCTGCTTTGTAAAGCAGTAACTGGGAGGCTGATCTTTCTGTTCAGAAATAAAGGACATATCAGACTCACTGTTATCAGGAGTCTTATGCACATGAAAATACCTAGTGGCTGGAAAGGACCAGGTCCATAGAGGCTCATTCTTCCTGAGCTGAATCTTCACATGTTTAATTGCATGTTTACAAGTTTAATAACATGCCCCTAAGTAAAGATCCTCTTGTCCAGTTATAGAGACAAAACAGTTTGCAGAGAAAGTGATGTGTGTGGCTGCTGACCTGAGCTTTCTCTGGGGAGAAGGGGGTTTAGAAATTTCCCACTGTGTCCTTTCCCTATCTCAAGATTTTGATCCAGAAGAAGTAAGATATGAATGACCAAAGTAGAAGACAGAAATGGTCTGATAACAATAGAGTCATGGAATTCCAAAATAATTTAAAAAAAAGTGTTATATTTGCATGTTGTCTCTTTCAGTTACAAGGAATACAAATTCAAATTGAATTGCCTTAAAGAAAATAAACTTATTGACTCCAGAATGCACAATCAGGCAAGGCCAGATCCTGGTATGCAAGGTTTGTTGTCAGGCATCTGACTCACTCCATCACTTGGAGTTGTCTTTTTCTTGGTGTTGGCTTTGTTTGTAGGCTCTTCCCAAACAACTGAAGGCTTACATTCTACTGACTTAGTAATATCAGCAGGGTGTCTCTCATTCCTTATAGATCCAGAAAGAATTCTCAAGTGGTTTCATTGGTCCAGGTCAGGTCCAACACTCACTCTGATGTATAGAACCGGGGTCATGTGTCCACTCTTTCCCTTCAATCAGGCCCCACCTCACCAACATCAATAATCTGAGAGTGAGAGAGAGATGTCTCAGTAAGTTATATGAGAGAAAAATAATAGAAAAACAAGTGGAAAGATGTTCTTTATCCCTAGATAGAATGGCTTAACCTCATAGAAATGTCAGTTCTCTTAAGATAATATATAAATTTAAGGAAAACCAACAAACATTACAGGGAAAGGTAGAGAGCCTTTGAGTGCTGTGGTCCAGCTCACAGGTGACCCTTGGTCATGTCTCTTTGAACACCTTCCCCAACAACTCAACATTTAATATAATAATTATATTAGGGAAAAATCTAAGACTAATAGATATTGTGATGGTGTTAACTGAACCTCCAATATCTCTTCAGTAGAAATCCTATCACTCTTGGCCAGCCTTTATTTTCTGTAATCACCTTAGTTCTTTGTAGCCTGTGATTTTCATTATTGTCCTCTTCCCATCCTTTTTGAATTGTATCAATGCCTTCTATGCTTAAAAGGGTTCTCAGACTCTTTGAGCTTTTTTATATCCACACTTGACTGAGTTTTCTGTTTCAAGCATCTAGCACAGTGCTTGGCAAATAGAGGACCTTCTGTTCAACTAAAATCTTTGTCAATTATAGTTTATAGCTCTAACTATCCCTGACCTTATTTGCATAGCTCCATGCAAAGTTCCATACTGGAACTTCCAATGCATGTTTGGAAATAGTATTGCCAGATGGTTCCAACAAAAATACTAAGATCACTTGAGAAAAAAAATTGACCGCAAACCAAAATTACACATGCCATGAGGAACAGTTTGTTGCTGACAATCTATATTACATCTTATGCTTTACATTAGATAGTTTTTAATCAAATATTTATTTTTCAAGACTATGCTTTGTTTTCAAACAAGTGGATAATATATCCCAAGAAAGCAAATTCATTTTTTTGAGCCAGTACTTAATCTCTTATATTAATTGATCCACGTATTATCCATGACCAGCCCTGATGTTGTAAAGGAACTTCTCTGAAGTTCATTCAGGAACATTTTTCTGAGAATTATGCAAACGAGAGTAGCATTTTACAGCTGAATTTATATATACCAGTGAATTTTAATGTTCACATATTGTTATATGTCTATTAGTTATTGGTCACCATGTAACAAAGTACTCCAAGTCTTAGTAGCTTTAAATAACATTTATTATCTCTCACAGAATTTATTATTTTTGTGGGTGAGGAATTTAGGAGTGTCTTGGCTGGGTGGCTCTGGCTCAGAGTTTTTCAGAGGTTGAGTCAGTTGTTGACTGGGTCAGTAACCATGTGAAGGCCTATCTGGGGATTGGCAATCCACTTCCAAAGTGGCTCACTCACATGATTGGCAAGTTGGTGTTGGTCATTGGCTTCTCGCCATGTGAATATCTCTGAGAAACTGTGTGAGTAATGGTCTGGCAAGAACATTATAACAAGCAAACCAGAGGTTCTGTGGAATTTTCTAAAGTCACCTCTTGTCCTGGGATTTTGATAGTCTACTTACTTGTTCTGTTGGGGATGGTGTGAGAAAAATTTATAGGTAATACTGCATGTAATAGGAAGAATTACATCTGTGTCTCCATTTTCTGAAATCAAGTCAATGGCATTCTATTTGCCGATTTTGGGGTGTTATCTTAAGTTCAGCTTCATGACAATCCAATGAGGTAGATATTATTGTTTTGTTTTGAATATTTATTTGTTTATTTAGAGATGAGGAGTATTATTACCTCCAATTTATGTATCAGAAAACTGAGAAAGAAACTATTCAAGTAATTGTTTGAACTAAAATTTGAATTTAGGCAGTTGGCACTGAGGCCTCTTAAAACCAAACTATGCTATCTCTTCTTTGGGTCTTATTTATTTACAAAAACAAAAACCCCTCTATTTTATTATGACAATTTTGAGTGCAATAGACAGAATAATTCTATGAACCAACATGTACTCAACACCCAACACTGCCAGCTTTCAACTGATGGTCTTTCCTATCTCCTTCTTCCTTGTTAATTTTAAAGGAAATCTCAGGCATCATATTCATTCATAAATATTTCAGTGTGACTCTCTAAAAGAAAAGAACTTTTTAAAACATAAACATCATCAAGCCAAAAAAAAGTTGACACTAATTTCTTGGTATCATCAAATATTTAGTCAATATTCACATTTCTAATTGTTTCATAAATAGTGTTCCTCAAGAAAAAAGATTTTCATTTGAATCATGACTCAAATAATGTCCACCCACTGTGATTGGTTGATATGTCCTTCACCTTTATTTTAACTTATATGTTCCCCTCTATTTTTCATTTTCATCACTGATGCACATGTGATTCCCAAGACTTGACTATTATGAACAAAGCTGCAATGAATTTCCTTCTATTTATTTTTCTTGGAATTGACGTCTCGTCCAATAGATGACGTCTTCATCTATTTTTTATTGGAGTGTTTGTTTTTTTCCAGAATGATTTTTAAGAGTTCTTTAAATGTTAACAAAAAATCATCTCATTTTCTGATATGCATCTGAGAGGCAGGGCTGCTATACGGCATCAAGAACAGGCCTGCCCGAGGCTGAGGGCGCTGCAGACAAAGGCCTACTGAGCAGGTGCTGCCTTCCGCCTCCCATTCAAGAGTCCACTTCAGTGAACACTGTGCTCTGGAGTGAGAGTAGCCACAGGGATTGTCGCCATGTCACTGGTTTCACAATCCGGAGTGAGGTTCACCTGGAGTCTTCCCACAGCCTGGCTCAAGTGAGGTGTCCTTGCGGAGACACAGACCGGATGGGGGTCTGACTATGGGTAGAGTGGCCACTTTCCCAGGACTCCAGCAGTGACAGAGGCTTGCTGTAACCTTCCGCGTACCTGCGTGTGTGTGTGTGTGTGTGTGTGTGTGTGTGTGTGTGTGTGTGTGTGTGTGTATGTGTGTGTGTGTGTGACTTATGGGGTGGCCAAGCCTGGTGAAGCTGTCAGGATGAACATGTGATTCTTTTAAATGTTAAAATGAAGATTTTTGTATAGACTTCTAAAAAAAAAAAGTTCTTTTTCGAGAGTGCAATAAAGTAGACAGAATAATTCTATGAACCAACATGTACTCAACACCCAACTCTGCCAACTTTCCACTGAAAACTTTCAGTTTGTTTGTTTTTTTATAATAACTCCTTTTTTTTATTTTAAAGATTTTTTATTGATTTATTTTTCAGAAAGAGAGAGCAGGAGCAGGAGGAATGGCAGGCAGAAGGAGAAGCAGGCTCCCCGCTGAGCAAGGAGCCTGATGAGGGGACTCCAACCCAGGACTTTGGGATCCTGACCTGAGTCAAACAGCTTAACAGACTGAGCCACCCAGGCATTCCCCGCCCCCCTTTTCTTTTTTTGTATTTTACCATACATAGAGATATTTTTAAAGAAGGCCAACTGTTTGCTTAGTGAAAGGCTAGGGACCAGAGGCGCCCTCAGGGGGGACGAGCCTTGGGATAGCACCCAGCTCCCTCCCGAGGCGTGTCTACAGTCTACGGGGTGACACTTGATAATCTGAGGTCGGAGGTCAGCCATGCAGTGTCCCTACAACGCGGAGAGGCCCTGTCCGGGCGGGCGAGGAGCCTGTGGCGTCCCCATCCCCAAGGCCTGGCAACAGAGAGCGAGAAGTCTCCCTTGCAGTTCCGGAGTGCGCATGCGCCATGTCTGAGGTCTCCGTGTGGCGGCGGCGGGACGCCGCTGGTGTCCTGGACACCGCCGTCCTCCACGCACCCCGTCTGAGCAGGGAGCTTGAAGCTGGACTCCATCCCAGGAGCCTGAGACCCTGACCTGAGCCGAAGGCAGACGCACAACGGCCCGAGCCACCCAGGTACCCCCAAACCCCGCCCCCAATTTGTTGTTTATATTTGACATTTTTTTGTGGTGTTTTTCTCTACGAAAGTTTAAAATTTGTGTTGTCAAACTGATGATTATTTTCTAATATGGATTTTGGTTTGCCATCTGGCCTAGATAGGCCCTCTGTATGTCAATATCATAAAGGAACATATCACTGAGGTATATTTCTACTATAGTTATTTAAAAAATATTTAAGTCTTTTCTTTTCCTGACCTTATTTCAGTATAAGTGATTTACTCTCATTTTTTCAAAATCCTGCCAGTGATTCTAATAGCACATGTTAACTATTCTACCTTTTCCATAAAGGTTTGATATGCCACTTTTACTACATTCTAAATACCCACGGTTTGCCCGTCCCTCTCTTCTGTACTTGAAATTTCTTTGTGGAAAAAAACTGAGGGTTTTTCTGCAAATCTGGATTTGTGGATTGCTTCCACTTAGTGTCTTTTAGAATGTTCTGCTCTCCTCTGTCTTTCCTGCAAATTATTGATTGGATGTTGAAGGTTGATTGGATTCATGATTTGATTTTAATTTTTTTTTTTGGCAAGACTATTTCATAGATGGTATTGTAATGTTCTTTCAGCAGGAAGATGGCGTCTGGGTGTGTGTGTGTGTCTCTCTCTCTCTCTTTTTCTTGTGATGCCAGCAGCCATTGATAATTGATGTCTAGACTTCATAATTTATTAGGTATTGCAAAATGGTAATATTCAATTACTGTCATTCTTTTTTACTTACTAGCTAGCTGAAATACTTGTATAAAGAAAAATACCTCTCATCTACTGTTTCGTCACTAATTGTCAAGTTCATATAAGAAAGGGAGGGAGGCTAAACATTAGATTACTTCTCTTTATTTACCAGTTTTCAAAATAACAACTTAATGTATCTACAATATGACCAGTTGGATTTTTTTGCATCATTATTAACACATGGAATTAAACATATGGATGAGTTTAAATTCATTAGAGCTATTATTCTTATCATGCTCAGACTGTCTCATTGTTGGCCAATGAGAATTTCTTCAGTTGGTTCCAGATCCTCCTGATATGACAATTAGTTTTTAAGATTTTTTTTTTCCTTCCTCTTGAGCGTGAAAAAATGTTTGAGGCTTACCTTGTATATGTTCTGCCTTGGACTTGGACTCATGCATTTTCCCAAAGGTGTTGCATAGAGTTGCAGTGGGATATTTTATATTTTTGAGTGAAACACAGCGATACTCAACATCTGTTGGACAGAATAGATGGCACAAAGTTTGTTTCCACTTTCAACATGGAAATAGCAGTACTCTGCTATTTTCAGTGATGGCATGTAATTGCAGTGTTAGGTTTTGGCAGCCCTGGGGTTGGAGCCTGGGTTCCTACAAAGAGCAGAGAAGATTCTAGGGCTTGAGGATCCAGTAATGAATACAGGAGATAAAAACTTTGTTTTTAGTAGTTTACATTCTCAAGGGGGGACCTAAACAATTAAAAGGCAAATTATATAGCATCTTTAATGATGTATCATGGAAAAGATTAAATCAGCAAAATGGGATAAGTAGTGTTGAGAAAGGTGATGGGCGGTTATTGGAGGGGAACTTGCTAAGGAAGGCCTCACTAAGTGTATAACATTTGAGTAAAGGCCTGAAGGAGGTGAAGGAATGAGCCATGTACGTAAGTGGAGAAAATGCGTTCTGGACAGAAGAAACGGTAAGTGCAAACACCCTAAGGCAGGGGCGGGCCTGGTGCGCTGATCAATAACACAGAAGCAAGTGTAGCTGGCACAGAGTGAATGCCGGGAGACTGTTCAGAGAAGGATTCAGAGAGTAGACTGGGAGTGTGTGTGTGCATGCATGTGTGGTGTAGGTGGTAGCAGGGGAGCGCAACAGATTTATGGAGAACAGTGCGCTACTCTAAGAATTCAGGCTAAGAAATCTGACTGTTACTATGAGTACCAATAAAGAGTTTGGAGGATGAGGATAGCATGGCCTAATTTATGTTTAAAAAGATCACCCTGATGGCACTGTGAGAATGGGCTGAAGGACCTGAATGGAAGAAATAAGGAGACTGGTGCAGAGACTCCTGCAATAACCCTGGGGAGAGATGATTGTGAATTGGACCAGGTTGATAGCAGTGGAGCTGACAAGAGGTGGTGAGGTTTTTCGTGGGCAGAGGGATGGGTGGATAGATGGATGTAAGATACGATCAGAGCAATAAGAAATATGGAATTATCATTGGTTGAGAAGGAAAGATGGAGGGACAAGGGTGTGTGGGAGAGGAAGACTGCTTTGGACTTGTTGAGATGGAATTTCTGTTAGCTACCCAAGTGGAGATGAGGAGGAGACAGAAAAGCATGGAAATCTAGAATTCAGGAGAGTAGGCTGAGCTATCCCTACAAATTTGGGAGACATCAGCATGCTGATATTGCTTAAAGCCAAGATACTGATGAGATACCTAAGGGAATAAGTGGTATAGTTTAAAGAAAAGAGCTCCAAAAACCTAGGAGAGAAAAAACAAAAGAATGGACTCATGTCAGACTAACACAGAAGCTGACCTGAAAGAGATGGAATCACTTGAACAACAAAAAAAAGGAAGAGAGAGAAAGAGAGGAAGGAAGGAAGGAAGGAAGGAAGGAAGGAAGGAAGGAAGGAAGGGAGGAAGATTGATCTTCTTTACAAGAGAATTCCATTTTGTATGTATAGATACTCTCTTCTTCAGATGGTGGAAACTTCCCTGCCTTGAGGCTGGGCTGCAGTTAATAACTGAGTACTAAATAAGAGACCGTAGGAAGGGGGAATTAGAACTTACAGTGGAAAAACCTGGCAAATGCTGGGAAATTGTCCTAAGAAATACTGGGAAACTATCATAGACCAGAGGAGACTAGAGAGACATGACAAATACATGAAATGTGGTACCCTAAATTGGAACACTGAAACAGAAAGAAAATATTAATAGAAAAACTGGTGAAATCCAAATAAACCTAAAGATTAGTTAGTTAATAATAATGTACCAAGGATTTTTTATTTTCGGTTTTGTTTTTATTTTCTAAGGGGTTTTTGTCTTTTTGTTGTTTGTTTTTTTAGCTTTGACAAATGGACTGTGATAATGTAAGATGTTACTAACAGGTGAGTGGTGTACTGAAACTCTCTGTATTGTCTTTTCCACTTTCCTATAAATCTGAAATCATTCCAAAATAAAAATCTTGTTGAATTAAAAAGCAAAACAAAACAAGGAGAATGTAAAGTATCTTCCCTTATTTAGAAAAGGCCTTTCTAAGATAGTCTATATTGGCTGGAGCTCTGAAGTTATCAAAGATATTCATTTTGGCTGTGACTATAATCTTGGACCGTGCACCAATATGGAAGAGATAACCAGAGCCAATATCAGTTGCCTTGGTTACAGGAGACTTACTGCTCACAAAGAGAAAAAGTCAAGTAGATTCAAAGTTGACCTTGCTACTTATGAACCAAAAAAAGGAAAATACCAGTCCTTCCCAGGGAAAAAATATAGCATAGACGTACCTAGCCTGAAAGGCTGAGAAGGGAAAATGAGATCTGGCTGCCTGGCTAAGGCTACTTACCATTTTCCACATGATCCCACTTGATTATGTGTTTTCCTTGATGTGGCTCATTTTTTAAAAGCTAGGATTTGAGTAATTTAAACATGTTTCTAATGATTTATTTTACATCTTGAACATATGCTACCAACAGTGTTCTAGTAGGTATACTCATTAATATATCAATTCTTTTATGTATAAAATGCTTCCATTTGCTAAAACAACTAAAAGCAGCAAAAAGACTGAACATAGCATAAAACCTAGGGACTTGTGAAACTTATTACCATAGGGCATAAAATACATTAGTAAATTCAATTTCTAGCTTCATATTGACTGTCTACAATGATTGTGAATTTCTCTTATTTATTCAAAGTCTTTATTCCCAGGTTACCTTTGTTTTCATTATAAATGATAACTTTATGGCATGTCATGTTCCCCATGTATTTGCTCAATTTTATCATTAAGTACAACATTTTTTACCTTGCTTATATATATAAAATGCACATATCATGTTCTACTCTAAAATCCCTAAGGGCATGTATACCTTGGAAAATAACATGATCTCTTGAGATAGTGATATTTCATTCTTTTAGAATTACATAAACATACTTTTATGTAATTCCATTAAAAAATATACCGTGTCTGTTGATGGGAAGGTGAAAGGCAATGATGTCACCACTGGCTTTAGAAGGTCTCATTTGGCTTCAATTATCTTTGACATTTTTAGTTTGTGGCTTTTTTCCTTATCTAAGAAAAAAAATTTTTTTTCCCCTTTCTATCTCATCACCCGTGAAGCTGGCGGACAAACAAAACCTTCTAAGGAGCATTTCGCTAGCATCTTTCATGCCCTATGATTTTCAGGCACAAAAATCATAGTTCACTTCCATGCTTTTCCCATTTCAATCTGTATGGATACTCACCTGATTCAAGAATTCAAGGTATCTGAGTGATACCGTGCTCATCCATCAATTCGCTAGACTAGGTCAAAGTGTGACTTTAGTGACTTTGTATCTGAGTTCCAGTAAGGAATTTAATTTATTTATTTATTTTTTATTTTTTTAAAATATTTTATTTATTTATTTGACAGAGAGAGAGCACAAGTATGCAGAGAGGCAGGCAGAGGGGGAAGCAGGCTCCATGCTGAGCAGAGAGCCCGATGCGGGGCTTAATTCCCAGGACCCTGGGATCATGACCTGAGCCGAAGGCAGAGGTTTAATCCACTGAGCCACTCAGTCACCCCAGGGAATTTTATTTTTAAAATGGTATGTATCTCTCAAGATATAAATATAAATATAAATATGATATATATCAATATGATATATATCACATATCAATATGATATATATATGTGTATATATATTGTATATATATTGTCAACTGGAACACAGACATGATTCAATGGCCAGAGGACATTTTTGAACCTGTGATTTTCACTTAACAAAACAAATTGCTGGATTTTAGGATTCTGGGGATTTTCAGCTCCCTCTTTCCCCTAGGCATAGCCCTTCACATATATTTAATTTAGATACTGAAAAAAAAATGGACAGCATCATTGTCTTTTCATATTTTTAAGAACAGTTAGAAACTTTACCTCTTCTCGGGGGTTGGAGATGCTGACATTTCTCCAGCCTTCAGGGTCTGGTTTCTTAATCATAAAGATCTCTGCTCTCTGAAGTCTCCAATTTGTCATGCAGGGTTTGGCACCACCAAGACCCCCACTCTGGTCACTTGTGTCAAACTGGTAATACTTTTCCTTCTTAGCTTACATTTAGCCAGAGTAGGAGAATATGCAGTCATTTGAATGAGCCAAGAAAACTATTAGAAAATACTGCATTGGGCAGCTTAAGCTGTCCAAATTTTATTGATGCATCTGTTCTGTATTTGGATATATTAATTTATTTTAAAAAGTGAATGTTTACTAATAACCTTGAGAAAATGGAATAAGCATCATCAGTTTCCATTTAAAAAGATTTCTATTCAGTCACTCTGAATAGTATATTTAGAGTATCAATAAAACATATTTTGAATAGTCCAGGCTGGATGGTAAGTATTAAGCATGCCCTCAGACTTTAAGATTATAGGATAATACGGGGTTAACACTTGAAATGTAGCTGAGAATTGATATTACAATTGTTCCTAAACTTTTCAAAATTTTGACATTCTACTTTGGTTATGCTGTTTTCCTGACAGATTTCTTTGTCTCTATCAGTATAAAAGTGACACTGTGGCATGCATATGCATTTTAAATTAATGTCGATTTGAAAACTTAAAGTTGCATAAAACCTATTTAAATAAACTTTATGGATTGCAGAATCAAGGTGGCAATTAGCAACCAATTTTGAACACCCATAGAGCTTTATCTTCCAATGCCAAATCTCTCATTTTAAGTGAATCATTTTGATAGGGGAAAGAACAGTATTCTACAAATTCATGATGAAAGACTACTCTTGCTCAAGCATAATTACTATGACTGACATAAATACTTTAAGTAACAAAACTCTCTCTCAACACTGTCAGCCCATCCTGTAGTCCAAATTCAATTTGTAGATAAGGAGAATTAAAAAGAAGATGAGAAATGGCATACATTCTAATCTGCCATCAAGGTTATTCAGTAGTCAAATTCCCTTGTTTTTGCTTTTGTTTCATAATATACTCTATCCTTTCTAAAACCTGATTATTTTAACAATACAGCTTTATTTTCTAAAATGAAAGTGTTTATAAGTAAGGCAGATTTCTCTTTGAAAGAAAAAAGACTTGGAAGAAAAAATTAGAAAAGAAGGAAACGGAACTATAAAGAATGAAATAAATTGACTAGCCAATGTAAATGGTGCTGTCTAAAGCTTTCATCTTTTCTTTTTCTGCAGTTGAATTAATCTGTTTCTTTTGCTGTGCGTCTTATTGGAGAAGATTACTAATAATTTAAAAGTCCTCACAGTCCTTAAACGTGAGCTTCTTGCTATAAAGCCTGTTTTTTGCCACAGCAGCATGATTTGAGGGTCAGAGATCATGGTTATCCAGCGACCAACCACAGGAAGTTAGAAAATCAGCTGTTACATAGCCCCTATGTTTTTCTGTTTGTCTTTAAGTTTCTCTATAAGCTCAGTTTCAGAGTCACAGTGTGACCTTGGGCAAATTGCTTAACCTTTCTGGACATCACGTGCCTCCAAGACTCCTCACTAAGGTGCTTTCCAGTTCTAAGACACAGTTGATGAATTCTTTGCATACAGAGAATATATAAGTCAAACTGGAATATGGGATTCATTCATTCATCATGTTCTTGTTTGTAGGAGAAATACGTTATTCAGACAAAATACTTTTACTAAAATAGGTCGTGGTCTTAAAGAACCTTTTCAGAGTTTGGAATTGGAAGGTGTTTTGTTTTGTTTCGTATTTTTCTTGAAACAGACCAGACACATTTCTAGTGTAATGAAATAGTGTTTCTCCAAAGGCGGCTAAGAGAAGGAGGTTCTCCTACTTCAGTTTTATTTAAAAAAATATATACTGGGGCACATGTGTGGATCAGTGGTTAAGCATCTGCCTTCAGCTCAGGTTATGACCCTAGGGTGCTGGGATCCAGTCCTGCATGGGGCTCCCTGCTCTGCAGGAAGCCTGCTTCTCCTGCTCCCTCTCCCCTGGCTTGTGTTCCCTCTCTCGCTGTCTCTCTCTTGGTCAAATAAATAAATAAGATCTTAAAAAAAAAAAAAAGAATAAAAAAATATATACCAAAAAATTAGAAATAAGACAAGGGGATGGCTGTGTGTCCTTGTAGTATCATATAGGAATACTTAATTCTTTTGGGGGAATATCCTTTTGTTTGATTTGTCATTTACTATTAATTAGGGCCTGTATCCTGTGAAGTTACATGTCATGCATAGAGTTTTATCTAGTAGAGATGCAAATGATTTCTGTCTACTAGAAAATATAACCCCTAAGTCTACAGTTTTATTGCTTTGTAGGATATCCACCAGCTTTGTATCTAATCTAATAATCTTATTCCAACACTCTTCAGTGTTGTTCTGCAACTGCTCAGTTCTCTAAATATTCTTTGAACCAGCTTTATCATTCTGCTGATTTCTTCATTAATGAGTCATGTAAGTTTTGACACACTTTATATTTGTAAGAGTCATAGTTGTAACACTGAGACATTTTTACTCTGACAATTCATTGTTGCATTTGGTACCTTCCTACTGCCACCACCTGAAGAGTTAAAGAGTTGCCCAGAGCAGAAAAAGTTCTGGCTCTAAATACTGAGCTCCTAGCTATGGGGATTTCCACCCTTTTTCCTTTTTCATTTGTGTCGTACCCTCTACATCATGGTGTCTGTTGTGATGATTGAGTCCAATTACAGTGTGGGGACTTGAGCCTTAAACGTTTGCGCTTTTGGCTATTTTCAAGCAACTTAACATGTAGTGATTTGCAGTTTTGCTGAGGAATGAGTTTTGGTTGCAGGCTTTGCAACACTGATGTGCTGGAATGACTCACAGAGGAAGGGAGGGTCCAGCACAGCCTCTGATTTTTAACTTGGCAGTGTTGTTTTATACTCATTAGCATGCACACAAACTCCCCTAAAGTGATAAAAACTTAGTTTATTTGTGTAAAATGGGCTATAAAAGAAAATTATTTGCTAGTGTTGCTAATGGTAATAAAAAGTAAGGAGGTCTACGAACACAATGATTCTAAATCACAAAACAAAAGTTTTGGAGGTGTGAAATAAACCGAAAATTCAGTTAGCAAAGAAGAGTGAAAAATATTTGTCCTAATAATCAACCATTTAATTAAAATAATATATTTATTCTTATTCGTTGTCAAAACTTAAATAGTATTGATGTTTCAAGGGTTTGAGAAAGAGTTATTTCTTTTAACTTGCATTCATAATGTCTAAGTTTTTAGTTCTTCTACTAATTAGCTATAGAAGCTATACCTATAACTTCTGGATTGTAAATTCCAGAAAGATATTATTTATTGATTTATTGAATATGTTGCATGAAGTCTTAGGCTTGGGATAGATCGGTAAACATTGTAAAGATCCCTGCCCTCAAAGAACTTTCATTTTGCGTTATAGGAGAGAGAGGAGGGAGAAGGGGAAGATAGCGAATAGACACTAAAAAGATGAATTATCAAATACTTTAGAAATATGATAAATGACATAGAAAATGGAAAGAAATGGAAAGAAAGAAATGGAACAGGGTAAGTGAGCGTTGGCTAGGGGTGTGTGTGTATGTGTATGTGTGTATGTGTTGTTGCAGTAATAAGGTGGTGAAGGTGAGCCTCTGTGATATAGCATTTGAGCAAAGACATGAAAGAGGTGAGGGAGTTAACTGAGCTGGAAGTAACATCTACACAGAAGGAACAACTACAGTACAGGTGGTAATGTGGGAGCTTGTCTGACCAACGTTCGAGGAGCAGGGCTGGAGTGGAGGGAGCAAAGGGGTGAGTAGTTAGAGATGAGATCAGAAAGGTGAGTGATATGAGTTGTCAGTCATAAGGTCTAGGAAGCCATTGTCTTTTCCTCTGTGCCAATGTGGAGACTAATCAGGGATTTTAGCAGAAGAGTGATATGAAAATGTTTTGAAAATATCACTCTGGCTGCCATGCTGAGAGTAACGTGTAGAAAGGACAGGGGACAATGGGAGCCCTGGTAAGAGGTTATTGCAGGAGCCAGGTGAGAGATGATGGCTTGGACCAGCTAGCAGCAGAAAAGGTAATGAAAAGCATTCAGATTCTAAATATGTCTTGAAAGGACAGCCAGCAAAATTTGTGGTTGGATTGGATGTGGGCTATAGAAGAAAGAGAATTTAGTGTTTTTCATCTGTTGAATGAGAAGGTGGAGTTTCTGTTAACTAAGAAAGAGGGCTGAGGGTAGAACAGGTTTTGGTAGTAAGAGCAAGAAGTCAGACTTGGGACTTGTGTTAAGTTATTTATTTTACATCCAAGGACATACAAATCTGGAGTTGGTGTTGGAGGTATACTTTAGAAGTGAATAACATATTGGTGGTATTTAAAGCCATGATTCCGTTGTGATCGCCAAGAGAATCAGTGTTGTTAGAGAAGAGAACAGGACTAAGAAGGACTAAGCCCTGGGATGTTGCAACAGTAAAGAGTTAGAGAGAAGAAGGGCCGAGAAAGGAGGTTAGGAAGAAGGAGCCAGTGATACAGGAGGAAGACAGGAGAATGTGGAGTCCTGGAAGTCAAGAGAAGCAAGTGTGTCAAGAAGGAGGGAGTGATCCACTGTGCTGAATGCTGCTGATGGGGCAAGCAAAGGAGACTGACTGTTGGACCTGGCAACATGGCGGATATTGTTCCCATGGTTAAGTGTGGCTACAGTGGGTAGTGAGGCAGAAATCTAACTAAGATGGCTTTGATGGAAAATAGTAGGAAAGGAAATATAGACAGCAGCTATAGATAACTTTCTGGAGGAGTTTTTGTTCAAGAAGGAGGAAGAAAATGAAACAATAGCCAGGAAGATAAGTAGAATCCAGAGAAGTTATTATTTTATGTTTTAATGTTTGTTTTAAAAGATGGGAATAACATCAGCATGTTATTTGTGTTTGAATGGAAATGATTCAGATTTGTGTTTGAATGAAAATGATCTGGCTTTGGGTAGGATCATGGAGAATAGCAGGTGTGGAGGCAAAGTATGTAAATAGAGGGCTGGTAGGTGTATAAACATGGTGATAGAAGTCTGTGGAAGTTCTCTTCTGATTGTTTTAATCTTCTCAGTGACATAGGATAGTGGAGACAGGAGAAAATTCGGATATTTATATGAGTGGAAGTGTGAAAACGTTGCTCAAATGAGTGGGAAACTGAATGGTCTTGGGAAATTAAGTTATGACATTAAGAGCATATTTGAGAATCTGTTCATAAGTTTAAAATGAGACCTTTCAGCATGACTCTATTATGTTTTTCTCCAGTTACATTTAGTTGTACGGTAGAGGTTGGGCATAGGACAGAAAGCTGGATTTTAACCAAGACTCTAATTTTTCAAGGAAGTATGATAACTCTGAAGAGAGGCAAACGAGTGAAGGGTGTATGTAGAGAAACAATGATAAAGGTCAGTCATTGAATTTAAGCCTGATATGTAGAAGGATGATAACGTTAAGGAGTGAGGGACAGTAAAATGGTGGTGATAAGCAGACTGAGGATCCCAGTGAGTTTTAAAGATGATTGGGGGATGGGGTAGTAGAATCAGTGAGCTGGACACATTGGAGGTGGTGGTCAGAGGGTAGAATGCATGAAATTAATATGAAAAAGGGTTGATTTATTACCAATGACACGGTCTAGGACTATGACATGGGATTTAAGTTTGTGGTAAAATGGTTGACGTGAAGTTTAAGGAATTGAGAGGAGAGGGTGTGTGCATGGGGATTTACTTCTGAATCCATAGCTTCAGGAATTAAGACAGGAATAGTATTAGAGAGTATGATTAAAAGCCAGGAACTAGAATTTAGAGAAATGTGGGCAATGGCAGAGGCCTCACTAGGTTGTGATAGATGATGATGTGAGACCTAGGCTGGCATTTTTAGGGAAGAGGGAAAGAGAAGTGTCTGGACATAATGAGGAGCAAGGATGACACCTGTATCTAGGCTCAAGGACCTGAGGGCTACAAAAGGAAAAGCAGTCTTCAATGGGAGGCTGATGGGATGTTCTTAGGGGAAAGTCAGATGCTAATGAAAGCAAAGAGTAGGGAGCCTTCAGAGAATTGTTCCTGAAAATAGGGTGTGGCAGCCAGCGACTAAAGATGATACCCAGTGATTCTCCCCTTCTGGCAAGGAAGCCTTTTTTAAAGTCATCTACGGTATTGAATCAGGCTGAGCCGTGTGACCAACAGAATACTGCAGAGGTGATGACATGTGGTTTCTGAGGCAGGGTAATGAAAGGCACGGCAGCTTCCGCCTTGCTGTCTTAGACCTCTGGTTCTTGGGGAATCCAGCCACCATGAGGATACTCAAGCAGTCCTGTGGAGAGGAAGAGGGGCCTCCATCCCCATCCTCCCCACAAAACAACTAGCACCACCCATTTGCCAATGCGAGAGCAAACTGCATAGAAAGAGATCTTTTCTCCCCAAACCTTCAGATACTATAGCTCCAACTGACAATTGACTGCAGCCTCATTGGAGACTCCAACTAAAGCTATCTAGTCAAGCCGTTTTCTAATTTCCAATCTGGCAAGACTATGCCATATAATAAATGTTTTTTTAAGCCACTAATTTTTAGAGTTATTTGCTATGCAGCAAATCTGTTGGTAACTAATATAAGTGGATTTTGCAAATAATGGTCATGAATTTCAGAAGAAACGGTGAATGGGTTTCAGGACTGGTGGAAAGAAGATGACAGAATAGGATAAATAGAGAGCTTGAAGGGGAGTAGTGTGTGGAGATGAGAGGGAATCTGGGAGGGTTTTGTGGTGGTTGACAGACTGAGGATGAGTGAAAAAATGAGAGGTTATCAAGATGGTGGTGGTGAGAGCACGTGCATAGTGGTCAAGAGGAGGGGGTTTCTGGGGGTCTGTCTTCACCTTTGCTGATGGAGATAGAAGTGACAGAGGAGAGTGAGCTTCATCCCAGGGCCAGTTCAGTCCTGGCCACTGGTCTTACGTGTGTGTTCTGTGCACATCCCTATTGACTGAGGTCTAAGAAGGTTAATCGACTGGTTTAAGATCACATAGCTAATAAGATGGAGTCAGAAATTGGATTTAGGTCCCCTAACTTAAAATCCTGCC
>CM053605.1:35947557-35987557 GCA_028646535.1 Procyon lotor
TGGCCCATCAACCACAGGCCTCAGCTGGGAGAAGTCTGGTTCAATTCATGGCATGCACGGTGTATTCTTCATTTCTGAAGCGAGCCAGTGTTTGTGACTTTGACCATGGGCCAACCCATTCCACATGAGTCGTCAGAAAAGTCAGGGGGCCAGCAAGTTTTCAGTCAGTGACAGGGAGGGCAAGATTCCACCACTGAATACACTTTCAAGGGGTGACAGGAGATACAAATATAAAAACTCATCCTGCTTGTTTGATGTAAAGATTCCACATAATAAAACACTGCCTTCCAGAAAAACTTGTCTCAACTTACTCTCCAATGAGCAGTGTATGAGTCTTGTTTCCCCCTTACCAAAAACTCTCATGATCTACCTACAGCTGGGTTTCCCGAACCGACTTTGTGTGAGGAGAGCAAACAGAGGGCTGACACACACACATCGCTCGGCAAGTATCTTTCTAACGGGACAGCCAGGCTCTCTCGAGATTCCTTCATGCGAACGAGGCCTGTAGAAGGAAATGCCTTCCGGAGTTGACAAGTCTGCTTCCCACAGGCCCCCCTGAGGACCGGCCCCAGGGCTCCCGCAGCCCCGCCGCTCCAAAGGGTCCACAAGGCCCTCCGGGAGGCCAGCTGCCTGCCAGCCCTGCCTCTCTTTAGCACTGTTTCAACGACAACAAGCAGAACAGCAGGCTTCAAGGAGAGAGGACAGGAAACAGCCTCCGGGGACCCCGAAACGACATGTTCACAGACAAAGGCATCTCGTATCTAATTGCAAAGCAGCTAATCAGAGAGCATCTCATTGAGAGGGAGCATTTGAACAAGGAGTTGACAGAACTCCGACTCCATTCAGCGCAGAATGGGACCTGGGCCTCCCATGACCAGCAACCACCGACAAAAATAGCAGGTCTGCGGGGCCGAGGAAAGGTGCTGGCAATGGGGCGTGTGCACATTGCCGTGACAGGCAAACACAGCAGCAGGAAAACACTTAATCTTCCTGTTTATCCCCAGAAGGACTAATAACCAGAGTGAGAGGGAGAGCGGCATCCTTCTTCATTTGGAAACGAGCTGCCCCCAATGCCGTGTTCTCCCGGTTTATAAACCAAATACCTGCTTGCACTAAAACTGCCACATATTATAAACCTCACCGAGGAAGTGAATCCATCATGTTCTTGCTCCCTTAAGAATAGTTTTTCCCCGGAGTGCATAACCCATTACTGCATATCTTGTAGAAATCAAATGCAGGCCCTATATTCCACCACAGAACAAATAGGTTTTGTAGGAAAAAAATGCACAAATCACGACATTTTGTTTTCCTTTAGCTTCGAGGCTTTTATTTCGTTACGATTATTTTTTTGTCCTCTTGCTTTGTCTTAAAGCAGCAGTTCCTCAGGCATCACGACCCCTGGGTTTGAGCCGGAGCTAAGGAAAAAAATGTCACTCTCACCTAGGTTCCTGGCCACAGAGTCAATGGTGATATCCAGGCCAGGTGTGGACCACAGTGAGAAGTGGATTGAGGGACCTGAAGATGACTTTCATTTACCTGGCACCCTTTTCTGACTCTACCTCCCTCTTCCCTACAGGTTCCTGACCTCATTCACCTATGAGGGCAACAATCTCTGCTCCGCCACTAACATTAGACTCACTCTGAGGATTCAGGGACTTACTGGTCACTCCCATATTCCCATGCCAACACAGGGCTTGGCACATCATAAGCCACGAATGAATATTTGGCGAAGGAATCTATATGTGAATGAAAGAATAAGCTGAGTATATTTAAAGAGAACTATGAAAAGGATCCCAAGATTGATTCCGTGCTAGATTTTGAAGAAATCAGTACTTGTTGAACGCCTTCCATGTATCAATGATAGGCAAGGCACTTGAAATCTCATTTAATCCCCACAGTCCTCCCATCACACTCGGCGGTGGCGGTATATATTATCTGAGCTTGCTTCAGCCAGCACAAGCTGCAGCTGGAAACGGAGTTATTTTCATAAGTTTAGAAACACGACATAGTGATGACTTTAAGAAATGAAGATCTCAGTGGTTTCCCGAGTCAACCTCTTCCTCGTGTTCTGTCTTCCCCATGTGCCCAGCCAGATCGATCCATCAACCTATCTTTTTCTTAAGGCAAATTGTGTAGGGAAGGTGGGAGGAGTCAGAAGTCATGTTTCACCAGGGAGAAATTTCACACATCTAAAAATTATTTTCAACATCCGGGGCTTGACTCACTGAATTTATCCTTGGCTTTAAATTTGTCCAGAATGGTTAGAGATGATTAGAGCAGGAAAGCAATGCAATACAACTAGGAAAATGACACTGTGCAGTTTGGCCTCTAAGAATGCATGAGAACCCCACATTCCTCCAATGCTTTGGGGACACCACTGGGAATGTCACACAAAGCAACCATGATCATAAAAAGAACCTTAAGCCAAGGAGATCCTATTGTGTTTTGATATATCCCCAACACCACACAACCTTAGTTACCTCTTTCTCTGAAAAATAAAGTTTGGGGAGAAGGGATTATCTTAGATTTCTGGTTGGTTAAATTGTGGATAAACAAGAGTATGTAGTGCTTGGCTTCAAGGAACAAATAACATCTGAGGCATGCCAAAGTCCCTGTTGGTGTGAGATAGCCTTTTCTTAGGCTCAGTTTTGTCAAATGGACATCGTGAGGTCATTTCCAATGTTCCATCCCCCAGAAAGACACAGTTACATTCGAGAAATGTATTTTTTCTTCTCCTAACTTTCCTTCCATTGTTCTGTCCAAGATACAACAATAGTGAGCAAGGCTCACTATACTGATCTCAGATGCAGAACTTCCCATGTACCTGGCTAAGGGGTCAAGGCCTACCATTGCAACTGGAACCTCATTCAACATAAATCATTATCTCTAACAGGTATGATTTTAGGCTGAAGCACAGCTGCGCCTTGCTCATTTCGGCTCCAGAAAGAGAATTCAATGGGCACAAAAAACTCTTTTTCAATATTCGTTTTCAAGGAAATTACTCAAAACTTGCCTACTATACGTAGTTTTACATAATAAGTTAGCCATTTTAAGGATGTCAAAAAACTCATGGTCAAGTGAATTTAAGATAATCCCCAAAGTAATTGTTTAAACACAAAGTAGTATCTGGTGTTAAGTGTAGTTTCCCAGGAGAGCTTAAGGGGCCATAAACTAAGAACTTTAGTCTGTTGATTCACGTGGAAATGGAGCAACAAGAGCTCTCCTCCTTGATTCTGATAATTCTCCTTCTTTGTGTTATTGCACAGATACCCAGGGATTCATTGGACACTATTTCAAAATGCACATCAATAGTCCATGGCCGAAAATCTAACCATCTCCATAGATTTCGTGACCTTTTTCTTTCTTTCTATTTTTAGTGCTGGATTTGATCTCCATTTGAACTTTTCGTCCATTCCTCCAGCTGGTCTTTAAAACATCAAATCAGAGGAACAAAGTTTTTTATGGGCTAATATTCCTGTGTTTCCCCCACTGAATGTCCACCTTTGTAATTTTCATATATGATATAGCCGTGGAGATGGCGCCGCTCTTGGAGGAGCTCAGCCCTCAGTGAGCACAGCCCAGGGACCCAAGGTGCCACATGGAGGACCGGCATGACTAAGAAGAGAGAGTGCCCCCTCTGTCCACGTGGTGTCGTGGACACTCCCTCACTGTCAGCAAGCTCCCTGTCTTATTCCTCACTGATCTCAGTCCTGACTCAACATTCAAAAACTCTGAGACATCTCTCTTATGCTTCATTTTGCGTGGTGCAGTCTCAAATACTTCATTTCAATTATCTCCTGGATGAGGACAAAGTATCAGTGGACTGTTGAATGTACCAATGAAAAGTCAGATTCCCCCTCTAGAATGGTAGTTGATTAACATTTTTCTTTATCTCCTCTACCACCCACCCGTTACCCATCACACACATAGATATGCGCTTTTCCATGCATTCTCTCCACTTCCACAAAGCTTTGATAAAGGATCCCATCTCTTTGGCTCTTCCTCCATCAACCCTAAGTGACCACATCTTTCTTTGGACACATGCCTCGGGACCACCCGAAGGGCTAGGCGTGTCAGCCTAATTCATAACTTCGAGATTAGGATGCTAGTAGACACTCACAGGAGGCTTGTCTGGGCCGAAGCATTCTTAGCTTTCCCAGAGGCTAACTCACTTAACCTCTACAGTTAATCCAACCCTAAGTTCTGTCATTGCCGTTTCACAGAGAGGACATCTGAGTTACAGGAAGTGAAAAGAATGTGGCCCGATGTGACTCAGCTAGAAAGTGGCTGAGGGGTTTTGAACACAGGAAGCCAGGGCCTTGAAGCCCAGTTCTAACCACTGTGCCATCCTGCCTCTCCATATGTTGAAGGACAGACAAAGAAGGTGGGCTGCTTCACCCATCTGGCCCCAGAAAGAATGATACATCCACTCAGGTATTACTGAGATCATTATACAGTAAAACACAGCAAATATTTTGGTCTGAGTATTTTTGGACTGTAATCATTTAAAAACAACTTTCATTTTATTGGCAGGAGAATTACAGATTTCTATGTTATAAACAGCAATGGATTGGGGCATAAAAAAAAAAAACTTTAACCATTTTCTATCTTTTGTAGATGGGAAAAGGGAGTTTTCTATTGCCCATAGGCATCTTGGTGGGTTGAGAGGTCTTTCTTTATGCAGATGGGCTTTCTGGCTTCAAGTCTACTGGAAGCTTTTATTTTTTAAATCTTGCCTGACAACCAGGGTTTCACTCATTGTGGGCCCCACACAGCTTCTCATAAAATATTTTGCTTCTAAGTGAGTTGTGAAAATGGGACTCACAAAACGATGACAGAAATATTGCCATACAAAACCTTCCAAAGCCTTGATGGTAACAAAATAGAATGTATGAGGAAAAAAATGTCTAGGTAGCCTTACAAAGGTGTGCAGGAAATAAGAGAGGGTTTCTTTTTACTGGAAGCCACTACAGAAGTTCATTTAAAGTCATTCCGTACTCATATAATCTCTTTTGTTAAAAATAACAATAAGATCATACCAAAATAATTTCCAGAGAAATTATATAAGACACAATTAATGTTAATTTCAGTGACTTATTACCAGATAAAAATGAGAAAGTACTACAAACTGTTAAGAGGAAAATTAGAAGAGATTTTTCCTTATGAAATTTCAATCAAGGGCGAGTGACAAGAAGACACTCCTGATATTAAAACCCTTGGAAAATATACTCCCTGTGCACTATTTCTGAGATAATTATTAAGGATGTATTTTAGCAAAACACAAACGCAGACTCAATTAAGGAGGAAATCTCAGATCTAACAAACAGGGAAACGAGCCAAGCAGTGTAATACAAAGAAAGCCCACAGTGACAGACGGAGAGCAAACCCCGGAAGTCTGCACAACACCAGCGGACAGCATGGTCCAGAGCCCTATCCTGGTGATATGGCAAATAGGCATATTTTCTTTCAACAATCAGAATAAGAAATGGCAAATAGAAACTTAAAAAAAAATTACGAATTTTGCAAAGAAACCAAACATGTGATTTTGAGCTCGTTAGAGAAGAAAATCCATATGGCCTTGGTGACTGAAGAATTGCCCTTACAAGGATATGAGGTTAGTTACATAGGGCATGGTGTGTCTTTCACCACTGGCCAATCATACTGCTCAGCTCTGCAGTAAATCACTTTTTATGTGATTATGTCACAACTGCTCTTATTTACAGTTGTAGGGCTGAATGTGAATTACTCATCTTGACAAAATAAAAATAAGGATATAACCAGACAAAATTGGGAAATTTATGGGGGAGAGAGGTATAGGAAAGTATGGGAAGATCATTTCTTCATTGTACCTAATGGGAATGAAGAGATATTATTAAGCAGTAGAGATTTAAGTGTATTATTTAGTTACAAAAGCACAAGTATAAGGGAATCCCCCACTAATAAATAGTCCCACAGACACTTCACATGACATAAAATCTGTAATTTACTTCAGGTTGGTGTTGTCCTGGTTGGGGGGGCGGCGGGTAGGAAACAACATTGTATCCCCTCTTCAGATTTCTCTCCCTAAATCAGGACTCCTCTCATTCAAAGAGAATGATTCAAATTCAAAAAAAAGAGAGAATTATTCAAAGATAATTCTCCTAATTATCCAGACAGTGCAGCTGTAGAAAGCACTGTTGATCTCTTACTTCCTGTGAGCAGCACAGGTACTGAGGGCATTAAACAAAGAGTACACGAACAATAATCATATTCTCTCACTGTCAAAATCCTGCTATTGGCTGGGTGATCTCTACTCACCCATGTCCCACCCCCATGCATACTGTGGTCCAGCTCCAAGCCATCCTTCAAAAAGCCCATTCTGGCCAACACCTGCCTGACACTCCCAGTTGCAAAAGATGGTCTGACGTGAATAGGAAGATCACGGATTTATGTGGTCCAACTGGGTTTATATCCTGCCCCTGTCACTTATGTCTCTGAAACTTCAAATTATTTCATCTAGCCCAACTTTGGATTCCCTATCTGTAAAAGGGAGGTATTGGTATCCATTTCACAGGTTGTATTGATGATTAGCTGAAATAACATACGAGACATTTTAGTCAAGTGCTTGCCACACAGTAGGCTACAATTTCCCTTCCCTCCCTCCTTGGATTAAATGTATTGTGTTGAATATGAAGGGTTGTTAATATATCTGATCTTCTTTTTTCTCTGTTTAAACATGTGTGGTCATCAGTAGAACTTTCATGAAGTGTTCTTTCATGTCAATTTCCACAGTTCTGTGACCAGTACCCTAATTAAACAGAGCCATCCTAGTGAAGCATTTCCTGGGCCAGACCAGAAACTGGATTGCTGCTGCCACCTGGTGGTGATGAGGGGGAACGTGAGGCAGTATTTTGCAGAAACTTGTCTATTAAGGTCCAAACGGCCAAGGGCTGCCCTGCCCCCACTCCCACATTTTATGTTAGAGAGACCTTGGCGAAGGCAAGAAACCTCTATTTTCTAACAGCAGTATCTGGAAAGGGGGACACATACTTCTTTGTTTTCATGTTTGGGATTGTATCAGGGTCGAAGCTGATCATGAACAAAAATGTAAAGTTCAATTTGAAGGACTGACACTCTTTCCTATTTCTCTTCCCCATCTCATCTTTGATTTCCCTTGTCCTCGTGACATATACACTATTTTTTCCCGCATATCAAAAGATCCTGATGAAATAATTCTCTCTAGGGTATAAGTGACTAATAAGGATTAATATGACTTCTCTCCCTCTAATGTCTGCATTTTTACTCTTTTTTAAACAGAGGAATTTTATGTACATGGTACAAATTATAAGAAGTCCTCCCCTCAAAAACAACCCAGTTCCATTCCAGAAGCACTTCTTTGTCTGTAACCTACCAGAGATTCTTCTGCCCATACATAAGCGTATGCATACAAATATTACTTTTTATTATGTTTAAAAGGCAAGTGTTGTACAAGTTATCCTGCATCTTGCTCTTTTCACCTAATGCATCTTAAAGATTATGTCATAGTGTTTGCACTTTAATAGGAATTAAAACTCAGTCCTCTTCAGGGCAAGAAGAACAAATCTCTTTGTGGAAGTTGAGTGGTCATCAAGCTGGGATAAAGGCAAGACTGCCTCAGACTTCAGGGAGGATATGAGTCACCTGGGGAGTTTGCAAAATAGGTGCCATCCATTTCCGATTCAGTAGGTCTGGGGTGGGGCTGGGAATGACATGATGAAGAGGAATGTGGCTCATCCTAATGCAGGCTCTGTAATCACACTTAGAGAATCACTGTTTAAAGATACAAGTTCTCAGCCCTGATTGCATATTAGAATCACCTGGAGAACCTCAAAAAATTTGCAGATCCTGATTAGCTTAGTCTGGGCTGGTTCCCAGGTAAATCCCGTACTTGGCCAGCATTCATACGCAGCAATTCTCAAATGTGGCTGCTTACCGGAATCATTGGGGAAGCTTGAAGAGACGTGTGGGTCACACTCTTCGACGTGATGTAATTGGTCTAGGGTGAGGCTGGAGTACCGTATGCTTTCAGAGCCCCCCGGGTGATTCAAATGTACAGCCACAGTTGAGAAAAACCTGTTTTAAGAATGTGCTCACTGTAACTCCAGAGTCATGACAGGGGACACTGCCAGATCAAGCAACGTGTTTGTCTCTGGCAGCACTATTTTGGTAGATGCGGGAAGGCAGAAGTAAAGCCAACATGTTACCTTTCTCTATTTCTCTTGGGTTATAAACAGTTTGTACACTTCAACAAATACCTGTTCAATGAGGACTCTGTTTTCTGTCACTGGTACGGTAGAAGGACAATATGGCCGCTTACTGTCCACCCTTGATCTGTAAGATGAATGAAATGAGTCACACATGGAGAGAGGACCAAACCCCTGTCGCCACCTAAAACCAGATTCAGGCTGGTCACACACCTGAAAGAGTTCCCTCTGCTCTAGTGGTTACTCCTCTCTTGGGGAAATCTGGCCTCAGCACCTTTCCTGTGGCAAAGGTATTATTACTCGATCTTCATCACTTCTACTGGTCTAGAGGCATTTTCCTTATCCCTCCGGGCAAGGATAACTGGATTGGAGATACCGTCTCTGAAACTCCTCTCTGATGAGGCCCCATCAAGAGAAGCAGTCTCCATGTTAAACCCCACTAGCTGCTTTCTACAAAGACCGGCGTAGAGCTGAAGACAGAGCCAGGATTCTACTTCCAGCTGCCAAAAGAAGTTGACAGCTTGTTTCTATTGACGTGTAATCGACATAGAACATTATATTAGTTTCAGGTGTATAACATAATGATTCCATATTTGTATACACTGTGAAACGATAGTTTATTTTTTTTTTAAAACCATTCTTTCTAATGACCTCTCTGGCTGGCAAACAGATTACTTTTCTGTTTTTAACTTGATCGGGCACAAGAACAAGGAGAGAACTGTTAATATTTCTCCGGCTGTGCACTTTGGCAACACACCAGATTTAGCTGTTTAATTTACAGCAATATGGCTGCGGGCGAGTCAGCCTAATGATGGAAACTAAAGATTTAGAGTTAAATATTAAATTTATCTCAGTCTTTATTTCTTGCTGTTTCAACCAATAAAAATCATGCCTCTGGGATATTCTAGTGTGAATGTATCTAGCTTGTGTGGTGCCTTATGTACGGCCAAAAAGATGTTGAACTCTAAAATTACACATGGACCAGTCACAACATTTGTTTCTTCCTTATTTTATGTTGGTGGTACAACCTCTACTAGTTGGCAACGTGATGCACTTAATAGTGTTCATGTTGAAAGTAGCTTGGCCTAGAATTTTCCATGATAGGATAATATGCCTACTTCTACATAGAAGGCCTACATCTTTCTCTTTGGGGAATTTTCTATAAACTGGGGTGATGGATAAGCAGACCAGCAAGGAAGGTGCTATGGTGAAAGGTTTTTTAAACTTGTGGCTCTTGCTATTTAAATCCAAGTTCACGGTTGATGAGTATGTATCTGTGCTATAATCAAGGAAAGTGGATGGCAATTCACTTCTTTCTTACCTATTTCCTCACTGAAGCACATGAACCCAACCCCGCCCTTGATATTGTGGTGAAACAGCTATCCATGATGGTTCCCAATGAATTGAGAAGCAGTGTTTCCTTCTCCACCCTTACCTGGTTTAACTCCTTCTCTGGGTCCTGAGGATCCCTCCTTTCCTCTGGAAACCTTCCCTTGGCTGTCTGAACCTCCTCGGTTCCCGCTCGTCTTCCTCACCTGATGGACATTCTCTCTCGTCGTCACTAGTTCCCATCTCTTCACCTGAACCTTAAATGTGGACACGCACCTGCTTCTGTCCTACGCCTCTTCTGAGCTCACGCACCCTTTCCCAGGCTACTCCTGCACTCCTGTCCACTCCTGTCCACAGGTTGATGCCTCTTGGCTCCATATCATGGCTCAACCTTCCCCGAGGCCCAGTCTGTGGGTCCAGCTCAGTCCACCCCACAGCACTGCAAACTCAACCAAACCGATTGTACGAGTTTGACTGTATAACCAATTCCTTCTTTTTTTAACTGAATAAATTTGACATGTAACATTATGTAAGTTTAAGGTATATAGTGCATTGCTCTGATACATTTGCATATTATAATATGATTGTCAATGTCCAATTCTTGTGTCATCAGCTTCTCAATCTGGAAACCTCCCCCATGGCTCATCACATTCAATCCTGTAATGACAGAAATAGCTTTCAAATCCATCCTCTCTGTCTCTACTTCTACTTTCTATACTTTATCTTCCTCACTTGGGCTATTCCTGTAACTTCCTAACTGGTTCTCCTTAATTCCAGGATTTCCCCCTTCTGTTTTCCATTATGCATTTTAATTCTCTTGCTAAAATAAAATAAAATAAAATCCTTTGACTACCACTGCGTTCAAAATAAGGCTTCGGAGAACCTTCAAAACAAGGCACAAATTTACCAACAAGAGGGTCAAACCTAATATCCTAGCATCGTTTCCTGCCTTTCTCCCATGCTCTCATTGTGCCAAACTCTCTCCGTTACCTGAAACACCGTTCCATGTTTTCATTAAAAGAACATTTACCAAGCATCTGTTACATCACGAGCTCTGAGCTGCCGCCAAGAACACAACAAGGAGCAATGACTTTGTCCACTGCCCTTAATTCTGGTTCTACTGTGTGGTCTTTATCTATATAATCTCACTCAAATTTTTTGGTAATATAGAAGTAAAATATAACTCAATCCATTAAACCTACTGAATGTGTTGGACACCACGTGATTTGCTGCCTCAGTGCTCTTGTACCTGCTGTCTTCATTTCCCAATGTTGCCTTTACTCAGACCTACCCTCCGTTCCTGGTCTTTCACTTCTACCCCAGCTACCTGGCAGATGCCTGCACGGGGCGGAACAGTCAGGTGATGGGTCGCAACCATGGAGGAGGGCTGGACATACTGGTCTTGACTGAACACTGCTACCCTCAGCTCCCGGCTAAGTATAGTCAGTGCTCCCTCTCACTGAATACTCCCAACAGCCCTCTCGGGTTCTCGCTGTACCCTCATCTCACAGACGAGGAAACTGAGGTTTAGAGAAGTGACTTCCCAGGCAGCTCAATGCCAGCACAGGCACTCATCCCAACCCTATACTGCCTACCACTCACAGCCGGTAACAAATAGGGAGAAGACAAAATTCTCTTTGTACTACGAATGCAACCATGCAAAACATGCCTAAGAAAGAAGATTGGTAAGAAATACCACAAAGTTTGCCGTCATGGTTGTGTGAAGACTGTAAGAATATTGGGCACCTCACCACCCCCCGCCCCTGCCAACAGCTAAATTTCAGGTGTTTGCCTATTAAGTCTGTCCCATTCCCCTCCCCCCTCAAGAAAGGCTGCCTACTCTGTTCCTGGGGCATTTTTTTTTCAATACATCTCTGCTACAACACTTATCTCATTATGTAATTTTTTTTTTAACCTGGTTTCACCTGATTGATTGAGCACCCCAAGAAAAGAGACTATGTTTTTTCATATCTCTCAACCTCCAATGCCTAGCAGAGGGCCTGGAATATATAAAACAAAAATGCTTAATGAGTATTTGATAAACAAATGGTCTCTGGTGTAGGCTCCATGAGCTTTTTGAGATCTCTTGCAACTACTCAACTCCAGCTTGGTAATGCAAAGGCAGCCATAGGCAATACATAAATAAATACCCATACGTGTGTTTCTTTCTTTCTTTTTTTTAAATTTTATTTATTTGAGAGAAAGAGAGAGAGGGAAGGAGGGAGAAGCAGACTCCCCACTGAACAGGGAGCTTGATGTGACACAAGACTCAATCTCAGGACCCCAAGATCATGACCCAAGCTGAAGGCAGATGCTTAACCGACTGAACTACACAGGCGCCCTGGGTGTGTTTCAAAAATCCTTTACTCATGGACAGTAAAATTTGAATTTTATATAATTTTCCTATGTCAAGAAATATTACTCTTTCTTTGATTTTTCCCCCCAACCATTTAAAAATGTAAAAACCATTGTCAGGGTAGACTGGATAAAAACAGGAGGCAGCCGGATTCAGTCCGTGGAGCGTGGTTTGCCAACCTCTGCTCTGAGCCCTTCAGCTTGCCCGCCATGGTTCTCAGCACGGTTCTGTCCTGCCATCCCATGTGTCGAGAGGTGATGGAGATGAGCTGGGGGAGGCTGCTCACCCCCCAGGCGACGCCGCATGTGGCACATCAGCGCAGTTCCACAGAAACTGGAACCCAAGGGACTGAGAGCGCCCACTCCATGGACTAAAGCAACCTGGTAAATCTCATAGAAAGTCATGTTTTTCTATTCATCCACAAAGTTACTAGTTAGTCTTTGAGGGAGAAGGATTGGAAGGTTTGCAAATAGGGTTGCTGTTTAAAATTGGGGGCAGCGGGTAGACCACAGACAGTTACCCAGGAAATACACGAGCGGCCGTATGCGCTCAGGAAGGCTGCAAGACCCATCAGAAAGTTGCATCCAAATGCTGCCAATGTGCCAGATAGCTTTTGATCTGTTGCAAATAAAGGAATTTAAAATTTCCAAACAAAGCAAAACTCCAGAGGATTGTGCCAAGGTAATGGGATTATAGCACTGAAAACAGGTCAATGGAAAGACACCTGCCTTTTAAATCGACACAAATAGCTCCAAAGCACTGGGCGGTTGCTTCTCTTAACCTAGAAGCAGTGGAGCTTGGTAGAAGGCCACTCCTTACGTAAAAGGTATCTTTCCTGTTGAAACAGGCTTTCGTTGTTTCTTGAGTATCTCTCGGAGAGGTCAAGAGGGGAATTTGCTAGACTTCAAAGCAGGGAAAAGAGAAAGCTTTGCAATAACACACTCTGGCATCTGTATAAATATGTCGGCTGCCCCTTATCTCCAGTATTAGTCTCCCACTCACTGGGGTCCTGAAAAGTTGAAGAAAGTGAATGCTAACATTTTAGGAGGGCTTAATCAATGGTGTACTGGCAACAGTTAGCTACCACCAGCTGTGTGGCCGGCCAGGCTTTTTGACTTCTTTGTGCTTTGGTGTATTCATTTGGAACATGAAGAGACTGTGAGGCTCCTTTCTGCTCTAGGACTCCGGGATTATAGTACATATTCCTATCCGTGTAGAACCTGAATTTCACCAGCTCTTACCCACATTTAGGTATAGAAAGAACACGACACTATTTACATAGTATTCTGGCCAAAAAGGCTTTCACCTAGAATTAATCCTGAGAAAACAATCAGACAAATTCCAGTTGTGAGGTAGTTTCCAAAACAACTGGCCCTCCATCGCAAGGAAGACAAAAATTTTAAAATTTTAAAAAATAAGTTGCAAGGACTAGAACAGATTAAAAGAGACCAAAGGGACATGATAAGATACAACGACTGGGACGTTTGAAGTAATGGGACCAGAGACCATGTATAAAATAATTACATATATTATATACTATGTAATAATGACATTGTGGTTATGTAAGAGAGTGTCCCAGTTAGAAAATACAAGCAGAAATATTCAGGGCTGAGGTGTCCTGGTGTCTATAACCTACTTTCAAATGGTTCAGGGAAAAAAAGAGAGTGTGTGTGTGTGTGTGTGTGTGTGTGTGCGCGCGTCTGGAGAGAGAGAGAGAGAGAAAATAAAGCAAATGTGACAAGATGCCAGCAGTTTGTGAGTCTGGAAGAAGGGTATAAAAGCTTTCGTTGTAGTGTTCTGTCCACTTTTCTAGGGAGTTGAAATTTTCTAAAACTGAAATTTCAGAGGAAAAAACATGAGTCAGACTCCCTGTCAGGGCAGGTGCCCCGGAGGAAGGGAAAAACCAAGGGAAGGAAGACCAGCAGCTGGGGAAATGTAGGGTTTTCTTTGAGTGAAGTTGCCATTTTTTTTTTTAATATTTTATTTATTTATTTGACACAGTGAGAGATCACAAGCAGGCAGAGAGGCAGGCAGAGAGAGAGCTCTCTGCCGAGCAGAGAGCCCAATGCGGAGCCTGATCCCAGGACCCTGAGATCATGACCTGAGCCGAAGGCAGAGGCTTTAACCCACTGAGCCACCCAGGCGCCCCGTGAGGTTGCCATCTTGGACATGTATAAATCACATAAAGTGGAGAAATAAGAAGTTGGAGGCCAGGCTAGAGATGGATAAGAAAGTCTGAGGAAGATGCTCCCAGGTCCCACTATTCTTAGAGAGGACCTAGGAAAGAGGGCTTCCTCCTAGCAAGAAGAAGAGAAGTCACTTTTCCAGTGCTGACCAGAGCACTTCCCCACAGGGCAAAAGACTTGTCTCAAATTTACAGAGAAAAATCTGGACAAATGTGATCTGGAAAATCCAAAAAGTTCATTGTGGCAGACTTGAAGCCTCATTTGATTTGTTTTGAGTTGACTGAGTCACTGGGAGAGGGGGTGTGGGGGAACATAAGTGGGTAGGATGCTGAGAGAAGACATAAAAGACCAAAATAAATAGTCCAGGTGGTCTTGGTTAGTAGCCCAATGGGAATCCCTTCCAGGTGGGATTTCCACCTCAGGCCAGTGAAAAAGTTAGACAGGATTGAGTGGAACGATGGGTGCTTTCAGCAGACAGGATGATCTTTGACTGTCTGTCACTGTCAGAGCTTCCCAAGACTAATCACAGAGAAGTCTGTTAGAGACAAAGTCTTACTCTAAAACACGGAGTCTTGGTTCTCAAAAGGGAATGAGCTTCAGAAACCCCCCAAGGGCTTGTTCAAACCCAGGGGCTGGGCCCCACTCAAGAGTTTCCAGTTCTCTAGGTGTGGGGTGTGGCCCAAGGATTTGCATATGTAACAAACCCCCAAGTGCTACAGACGCCTCTGGTCCTGGGCCCACACTGTGAGGACTACTGACAGGGCGGAAAGGGGACTAAGGAACGGTCTCATCCAGCAAGCTGTTGTAGCCCTGAGCGGGAAGGAGAAAGGAAAAGGTTACCAGCTTCTTCTTAAGTTGCTTTAAGAACAGATTAAAGTATTAAAACTTGGCTGAGTCTTCAAAAAAGTCAGAGGGAAACACTGGAGCAACAATGGAGGATATCACCGGATGTGGAAAGAGAAAAGGATGGCTCGGGGGTGGAACTGAAGAGTACGGAGTGGAGCAGACAGGTCAAGTGTTAGTCCTCAGCGGCCCCTAGAGGCCCTGGGCTCCGGTTCCAGAATCTGCTGAGGGCAGCTCTCCAACAGAAACCAGCAGGCAAGGAGACTCACAAGCCTACCTCCCTCTGCCAATGAGGCCAACCCCCTGAGGCCACACGGCCTGTTTCCTAAGGCCTTTCCTGACTCCTGTGCCAGGTGCAAACCAGCTAACCAGCAGGTGAGGAAACGCATACCTCACTGGCTCATCACACCATTTTTATTATAATAAGAACGACCGTTATTATTTTAGCAAAGAACGACCTTTGTTTGCTAAGTGCCAAATCCTTCTCATGGCCTCATGAACTGGCACGACCACCTGTCTGTTACGGATAAGAAATCTGACCCTTGGACAGGTTGACAGTCTTGCCCAAGGTCCCACAGCACGTCAGAATTTAGCTAATCCTGGCTTCCTCACTTCTCCCGGGGAGAGGAAGTTCTACCTAAGAGACAGAAGGTGTGGGGGCATGAGTCAGAAGAAAGAGAAAATGAAGAATGGGGGGAAAAAAACCCAGATGTCCACTGCAAAAGGAGAGCTTAGACATTCATGAACACCTAACTGCTCCTTCTGAGATCCTCCTATGAGAAAAGCTTACATCCAGGAACTGACCCATTTTCATCTCAGTCGAAGAGTTAGAAAGCTCTCCCAATGCAAACCAAATAACACAGAATGCCGGAAATGCACATTCTTCTTAAAACCTGCTGCCTAGCTAGTGAGATTGCTTCTTCAGTGCAGGCCAGCTTTCTGTTCATAGGGCCAACGGCTGGACCCTAAGCACATCACCAGCTGGGGACAACATGGTGGAAGAACTCGGAGGTACCAGATCCCATGGGGCTGAGGGGCGTGGCTTCAACTGGGGAGGCGGGCAGGCATCACAAACAGGAAAACAAGCCTGCAGCACTGACTTAGAGAGCTTTGATCTGTTTGCAAAGCTGATAAAAACTGCTCCACAGGAGCCAAAGCCAAAGCCAATAGTGTAAAGAGACATTTGCTAGAGAGCAACTTCCCTCTCAGTTTTATATTTGCATGCGGTGTAAAATTTGCTAAACATCTGAAGAAGGAAAACGCTGGGCTTCTCGTGACTTAACTAGAAGTCACACTAATGCCTCAGGCCCCAAAGCCAAGTTGAAGGCAGAAGCGATGCCTGCAGCCTCTTCAACTACCCCCAGTGTTGCCACTGGGAGAACGGGCTTATTTTTGTCTTCTCTAGACACTTGATCATTATGAGCAAAACCAGAAAACAGATTTCTGTATGAGTTCTGGAAGGAAAATTCACTTCTCTCATGCTGTTTTTGATAATAAAAAAATCAAGGAGAAACGCATTCCCTGCTCTTATCACAATTTGGTGATAATACTTAATCTTGAATTCTTACCTTCTAAACCGTTGGTTTCTTCTCAGTGCACTATCGTTCCTGCGTAAATGATGGGAAAGGGAGGAATAACTCGAAAGCAGTAAATATCAATTGAGCTGACAAAGTACTAAGGATGAGCACTTAGGAGGGGATCCTTTCATTCTCACGGTACTTTCTCAGAAAACAAATACCATGAAAAGATGTTTCATCTGTCATGCTGTTTTCAGGGACATCATGTGATCTCAAGAGAACCAGGAAGAAACTCCCGGCCACTAGAGTTCAGTGAAAAGCAATAGGTAATCAGATCAAAATGGAGGAAAGGAAGTTTGATATATTACATTCTATTTCAGTACAATCTGCTCTATTTACTTTCATGGTCCAAACCGTGGTGATGAATCTATATCGTCTTATTCTCAGTAATTTCTCTTTAGTCTATCAGTGGATCATATGCCACAACTGTTGAAAGCAAGTGGTAAGCTCCAAATTGCTGCAGAAATGGCATCCAGCCTAGGAGGGAAGCAGGCAGAAGAAGAGCGTTGTAAAGAAGAGGACCCAAAATTGCATTAATAAGGGCCACGACACATTAGAGACTGTCACTTTTCTTTGATATTCTGTTTACTGTGGCAGGACAAAAGCAGACAGACTGAGTTACATATAGTTCTTAAAGCCATTACTTAACTCACCACATTCAAGCTTCCTAAGTCACTCAGTAAGATATACAACTTAGAGATCGCTGCTGGAATTTGGGGGGATGAGGGAACCGGGTGATGGGCAGTCAGGAGGGCACGTGATGTAATGAGCACTGGGTGTTATGTGCAACTGATGAATCACTGAACACTACATCAGAAACTAATGATGTACTATATGTTGGCTAATTGAATTTAAATTAAAAAAAAAATCCAGAGGGGAGAGAACTTCTATTCCCCAGTAAAGCCAGGCTGTTACTGCTCCCAAGAAAGGACAGATGGGATGCACAGTGCGTGAGCTTGGGAGAAGGAACTGAGCATGTCCAGCACAGTGGATCAACCTTTGGGGAGCAGCCTGTCCTCCATTGTCTCCTACATGACTGTTTTGTGAGTCTGTGGCCCACCAGCAAAAATTGAGTCTAATGGGAGGTAATGTTAGGAAACCCTTTGGACAACAGAGCCACATTTTTTATTGGTCAACACTACCTCTCTAAAAAGGCAGATGGTTTTCATCAAAGTCTCTCTCTTGCAGAAAACAAGGTTGTCCTCTACCCGCACAGCTGGGAAATGCAAGCACATCCTTTTCCTTTCTAGGCAAAATGGCGCCATTTGAGGTAACTACATTTGCTCCAGATAGGCCAGGAGGCGAGTCACTGTACCTCATGCCTTTGCTAAGAAAGGACATCCCTTTGCTGAGGGCCACACTTTTGTTCAGAGCCTCAACCCACAACTGTGTCTTATGAGGTCAACTTAACATCTCACTTCTGCCCAGGCCCCTCCCTGCCGCCTCATTTTTGTTTGCCATTCAGCACAGAGTTGGATGTCACGTGTTCTTCTGCTCTTTAGACCCATGTAGATCTGTGCCAAGCAGCTCTTCGCATGGAGAGTTCAGTTGTGTATCAGGAACACAACACTGGTGATCCTATTTGGTTCAAGCCCAACTTGCAGAACTACTCAGGACTAGAGATGACATCACTGACAGGCCCAAGTCATGTTTGTCTATTTCATAGGATATCTCAGTTTCTATTAGCTCTTCCTTTGGTCTTTATGCCATATTACCTCTTGGGATTTCAAAGTACTGGCATTTATAATATTAAATACCTGAGAACCTAGTGTATATTATAAAATAATATTTATGGAGGATCTATAATGTACCAAGTGGAAACCTGGAATGTACATACGAGGAATCCACAGGGGAAAAATCATAAACAAAAAGATACAATCCTGTTTAAGTGTCATAATAGAGAGCATAGTTCCACGTCTTTGTAGTAGGGTGGAAATAAGAATGCCTCATCTCTTTGGTATATTGAGGGCATTAAAAGCAGATTGCATACATAGAACCTGCCATAGAATTAGTATGTGTTTAAGGGATATTTTTTTGTCACATTATTTCCGTGCCCTCTCCCACCCCCATCCCTATGATGGAATTATGGGTGATTGGAGCATACACAGATAGGATTAAATCCTCAAAATCTCTAAAAGAGAAGACTAGTTATCTGGTCTTCCCACTCCGGGTGCCAGAATGTGCAATACCATCATGAACTGGAGACCACTTGGACCTAAGCATTTGTTTTAAGGAGGTAAGATTAAATATAAATTCTTGAACCCACACAGTTGATGAGAACTGTGTACAGATAGCTCATGTATCTCTCTTTAAATAGAACTCTTTACAAACAGCATAGCTTCAAGTACTATCATTGCATGAAATTTCATTTTCCTTTCACCAAAAATGGCTTGAATCTTACCAAGTGTGACTACGGATACTGTTCCTACTGTGACCTGGCCCAGGCTTTCCTGTTTTTCATCGCCAGGATCCACAGATCCTTTTCTGAGTACCTACCTATGTGGCCTTAGACGCAGACCAGTGGGCCCTGCCTTGGAGTTGGCACTTGAGGGAAACCCACTTTGCCTTCCCCATGGGGCACACTGGAGCCCAGGCCCCCTTCTAGATCACTCAGTGAGCATCTCAGTTCCCTGAAATTCCCTGCTTGAATACCACTGAGCCTACTCCGAGCTGCACATACACCTTTCCTGGGATGTCCTCTTGAAGGTGGGAACTTGCTAGTGGCATTTGGAACCCTGATCCCAGAGTGGTGGTCAAGGGGTGACTACTGGCAGGAGGTCTGGCTGGAGCTTAGATATGCAAGCTGGCCATGTGTGTTCAGGAGTCCCCTTGCCATGTGAGATAGAGCGTGAGCGATAAGAAAATGGGGTAGGCTTGAAGAAAAGGAGAAGCCTAAATTTGCTCCTGACCTTCCACATCTTTAGGAAACTGCATTTGTCGAGGTAGAGAGCTATGACACATTTTCCTCATGAATTTGTAAATGTGATTAATAACTTTAAAACACGTAGACCTATAGTGTGTGGGTCTCCTGTTGCACCTTGTCCTGGGCCCTACAAACGTTAAGACCAAGACTGCTATCCGGGCCCCTTACCAGTGTGTACCTTGATTATTATGATTATTTCCTTGTATCAGACCCCTCTTCACTAACTGCAGAATGTTCTCTGGGTCTGCAGCTGCTCACAGTTCAGAGTTTATATATAGTCTTTACTAACTGCATTCGCTTCCCTCTAATAAACATCTGCTGCTTATCACTTGGTGTGGCTTTTTATATACCCAGGGGTTTAGAGCTTGGATTTTAGTCTCTTTCTCGGTCCTTCTCATTTCCTGTTGGGTCTTGTTAATGGGCAATGCGACTTTCAAATTGAGTATGAGTGTCCAGAGTCTTGGAGGCCCATTCTGGGGATGGCTGCCAAATGCCCCGTTGGCTAAGATGGTGAAAGCACTTCACACCTACCTCAGGCCTACCACACCCCCACCCCACAGTGCTGTGGGATGGCGGGGAGGCCCTGTCTGCCTGTGCTTTGGGACCCCAGAAGTCAGCAGAATTTAAATGGATACTCTCAGGAATCTCTGTCTATGGAGGGAATGTTAAGGTTATACCCCCAATTTATGACGTACTAGGTAAATTATAAGCACAAAAGCAAAAAAAGTCCAGGTACATATTTGTACTAGGGAACCCTCACATCGGACCAGAGATTATAATTCATGGTGCAGAGCTGCAAACCCTCTCTGAGCACTGATTCCTGTGTAGCAGACAGAGCGGGACACACCGATCAACCAAGCACCAAAAAATGCGGTAAGATTTGGTCCGAGCTGCATCCTGATGTCTATGCCAGACTTTTGGTGATAAAAATGATTCCCTAAGAGATGAAGTCAGAGAGAAGACAATCGGGGAGCAAGGGTTATGGTGGCACCCGAAAGTGTGGCCTCCCCCAGCTCCTGCATAACCCAGAAACATGACAGTCATTTCCAAATTTGTATGCAAATTTTTCCTCCGTGGAAGCATCTAAAAGCAAAATTGGTCCATTGAGCTAATCACTAAACAGGGCACTTCAGTGTGCTCTAGTTCTGACATCTAATCAGCAATACAGCTGCATTTAAATACTGAAGACTTAAAGGATTTTGGTTTCTGAAGCAAGGGATTTTCTAGATAATCTTGCCTATAAGGTGCTTGACTTGTGCAGTCAAATGCTGCCGACTGTGATCCGCAGGAAATCACAGTGCAGTGCTTCTCTATCTGTTTTTCTCCTGTGTATATGGCTGGGAATTTTTCATTGTAATTAACATTTGCTAGTGAAAAGCTCGTTTCTCAGTTTAGTTGTTGACTTGATAGAAACCAAATCCTGGAGGACCTGCCCTCCCCTCCACAGTGAACTCCACCACAAGGCGAGGTGCTGCGTGGCCCGTGGCATCATCGTGGCCCTTAAAATAAGTCGGGGGGGGGGAGGGGGGAGATTGGCTCAAAAAACTTCCAAGGCTAGAGCTCAAGCCAAGATTTTACTTGTTCTCTGAACTCTTTGTTCTCTGAATAGAAAGAACCTAACAGAACAGAAACCCAAACTTAAAATGTTGCTAAAATAAAATAAAAATGCTGCTAGGCTATTACGGTGTAGATTATGCAAAAAAAAATCATTAGGATAGGGCAATCAGCTCCCATTAAATAAGCCTAAAATAAAAAAGCTGAGGGATAAAAATTTTTTTTTTTTTTTAATTTAAAGAAGAAAAGGAGAAAAAGAGGGAAAAAAGGCACATGGAGACTTGCTTTTGGTGCCCCCTGCCAAAGCACTGGTAATTACGCTTGTTGGAATATTTAGCATAATTAGTCTTTAGCTGCCCATTTCAGTTTTGCTCAAGATATAAATGTCAAGTCGAAGCTATTAAAAATCATGTTCTTGAGAAACAGATACTCAGAAGGAGAATTGCCCAGGTAGCAAAGGCACTGCTGGAAATCACAAATGTCACTGAGTATTTGTATTGTTCTGCTGGCTAGATGCACTAATTACTATAATTCTTTTATAGCATATAAACTCTGGGCTGGATGATAGCCACATAAAATTAATTTTTATGGTAATTAGCCTCTCGCTCAAGTGAAAGCTAACCAAAGTCACAAACTCTGCCCTGCCCATCCACTGCATAGGTTATTCCCTCTCAGAAAATTGGCCCGCATGCCTTAGGTCAGTATTTCCTATTAAGTGGCAGGGTGCCTCTTGGCCCTGAGCTACTGTAAACCAGGCATGTGATTTACTGTCCATCATCTCAGATAAAAATAGCTCTTTTTTTCCACAGGCAGCATGAGGATCACTGGCCAGAGTCAACAGAAAACATGGTCTGGTGTCACCAGCTGAGCAGAGGGCCCTTGTGCTGTTTTGCACTTATCATAGGCATTTTCTTTGGGGAAGATGAGAAATTCCCACGGGTGACAGAGAAGCAAATTTCTTCCCCTTCCAGAGGGGAGGCTATGGTTGCCTCAGCAGCTGCCCGAGAAACTTTTATCTGAGCCCAGAGTTAGGGATGGAGGCCAGAGCCCGATGAAGTAAACAGCTTGGAGAAAGACCCCCCCCACCCAGGCAGTGGTAGGAAGAGGCTCTTTGGGAGCCGGAAGTGCACCATGGGCAGAGCCCTGGAATTTCAGGACTAACAGAAACAGAAAGGACCTTCCCCCCTCCTCCTTTTACAGGTGAGGATATGAGATCAAGGAGGAGGTGAGCCTTCCAAGATGGTGCACGGAGTTGATGGCAAAGTTGTTGTGACACAGACACGTAACTCTTTTTATCTCATCCCAGTTCACCAAAGGAAGGAAGGATGAAATCGGCTCTGGCCAGGCTGACAATCAAGTAAACATGCCCACTGGCTTTTTAAGAGTGACATTCTGAAAAATATGGAAGCTTGGAAATAGGGTGCAAATGGGAGCGTGAACAAATGCGGCTCTGTAAGTAGGAGAAAAGAAAACATGAGAACAGGCTGGCCACGAGAAATCTGGCCCATTTTCCAAATGGAGCTCAACTGCTTGGTTGTCTAATAATTTCTTTCGGTTCTTTGAAAGATTAAGTCCCACAAATCTTGTTTAACGTGCAGAGAATCTGCCCACCTTCAGGCTCACAAGTCATGGGTGACTCTAGGAGGTGACTGAATATAAAAGACATGTGTTTTCTAGAATTGCCAAGGCTTACTGCCCAAGCTCTGTAAGTGGGGCCCGAGGTCCTTGTCTGGTCACAAGCAAATTAAGTTAAGTGCTACTGAAATTGCTTTTATCATCTAGATAAGAAGCAGTTCACAAGTGAGATGCAAGGCTTGACATATAAAAGCTTATTCATAAGCCTGGGCCTACTGACTTAATAGTCACACTAAGACCCATATAACATATTCGTGAGATGGAAATGAGCTGTCAAAGCACGAGAGGGCTCTGGGGATCACAGATATTAGAACTGTGTAACAGCTCCTCATTCTCCATAAAATTGTGTGGAATCGCCAATGGCAGCTCTCTAGTAATTCCACTGAGAGACTATGACTGCTTACATCAAAGGAACTGAATCCAATCCGAATGGCGGGGCTGGTGGAGAAGGTGCCCGGCTGCTTCCCACGGCAAGGTCCGGCCTTAGCTGGACTGAAACACAAAATTGCCTCCAAGCAGGAACAAATCAGCTGACCGTTGGCTTTTTTCCATCTAAAAATCTCCATTTCCTTTGAGGAACTTCTCTCCACACCCCATGGCTCTGTAGGGAACAGTTCTGGTGGGTTCCTTCAGGGTCTCTTGGGACCCAGATTCCTCTGGACACAAAAATGGGTCATCGCTCATTTTTTCCAACTCGTATTCATTGAACATATTGTCTTGGTACTGGGGCTTCTGCAGTGAGCGAGGGAGACCAACTTGCTGCCTATGGGGAGCTTGTATTCTGCCGGAAGAGGCAGACAGTTAGCACCCAGTCACAAGTAAATGATATACTTTCTACAGCGGTGAGCGGCAGGAAGAATATAAAATGGGGTGGCAAATGGAGACTACTTGTGGGACCCTAAAGAACTGACAGTGGAGCAGAGACCTCACTCGTGGGAAAAAGCCAGGTCTGGGAATACCTGAAAAGAACACATGACCCATAACGAGGCCCAACCAAACCTTCCCAGGTCACCGCGACGGGTCCAGGACTGGATACCTGACATAAGCCACGCCCATTGGGAATTTTCTAGGTGAGGCCAAAGAGAGGGCACTTTGTCTTCTGGATTGCAGAGAGGCTGCCAAAACTCACCTTCTCTGACCGGTGAAAAAGCTCATTGGCTGCCAGAGAGAATGAAGCCAAGAAAGGCAAGATCTGGATGCAGTCATGCCTGAAGCTGGACCCACGCTGGGCCAGACCCAGAGGGGCAGCCCTCAGACCCTCCTTCGAGAAAGGACTCTCTCTGTCTCATCTGTGGGAAGTGTACTTAGCTGTGGTTACTGTGTGGAGCCTCGAGCTGCCAGCTTTCCTGGGGACCACTCAGCCTTCAGCCTGAGGTCCCACTTTGCTCAGGCGGTGGCTCCCGTCTGTGACTGAGCCAGGTGGTGATAGCCACCGTCGGGTTCTTCTGGAGCGTCCCCAGGGACAAGGACCTAGTCCAGAAGTCCTCATGCTTTCTCACTCCGTGGCACCCTTAATGTCTCAGTACTTTTTTGAAAGACATTGCCTACCAGTTCCTTTTATTAAACTGTTAGGGCCAAACAAGGTGACAGTAGTAGTTTGTGGAACGTCTGCCAAATGTTACCGTGTTTCCTGGGAAAATTTAAAACACCCTGCAGTACCTTGGAGAATCATGGGGCACAGCTCAAGAACTGCAGGCCTAACCAGTTCTATCCCACACAGGGCTCCTCCAACAGGCAGTCGATGCTCCCGAGCTCCAGGTTGGGCTTGAAGCTTCTTTCTCAGATCCGTGCTGCAGACTGAAGGCTTCCCCTGTCCAAGCTGTCTTCCTCCCTTCTCCTTTCACAGACATGATTACCCAATAAGACTTTTGCATTTCTAACTCCATCTCTGCATCTAGCTTCTCGGAGAAGCCGACCTACAATCTATCTCTTGATTTTCAAGAGGCTGAGTTACCGGGCACAATTTAAGGGAACTTCATGAGGTCCCTTCCCGAAGTCACATTTACTGAACATATTCCAAAAACGGTAGAACTGATAAACTTCCCGGATCAGATCTCCTTCTGCTGTAACCCTTTATGGCCATCTTAGTCATCTTTGCCTTGCCAGCTCCCAGCACACAGTTGGTCACAGAGAAAGTACTCAATAATCGTTGATTGTATATTTGATAAATGAATAAGTCATGTATAAAAATACACATGACATATGTCAGCATTTTAATCAGAGTCTTGAATAAAAGACAGCTATAATATGTTCCATTGTTTTCTTCTCCTAGAATTCACCTGAATCTTCAAAAAGTTCTAACCATAATTATATTTTCCTTTCCAGAACTACATCATAAATTAGGAGCAAGATTTCTGGCAGAAAATAAGTATTTGGGGAGACTTTATTTCCCTACTAGGTGAGTGCATCATTGACATTGAATGTGGTTGATTTCATCAGTAAGATTAATAAGCAGATTGGATTTTCTTAATGTGTGGGAAACCCAAGTGAATTTCAAAACCCAATCATTAGTGAATGAAACCAAGCTTGAAAACACAACCAGACAAGAAGTTATGTCTGTGCTCTGCAGTATCCATTCCCAGCCATTTGAGTGCCATATTTAATACGCATTACAATAGAGACTTAAGTCTCAGAAAAAGAACACTTCATGAAGGCAAGCCCACCTCAGAACAGGATTTCCAAAGGTGGAAGTGTTTCATTCTGTTTACCAGACAACTAAACCTACCATAAAGTTCTTGAAACATTTTCCCCCAAAGTGCTTCACCGTGTAAACTGGGATTTCTCTCAACCAGACTAAAAGTGAGGACGGGATCGGGTTGATGTAGCTTTCCATACGTACCTTCTTGGCACTCCCCTTTATCATGCTGAGGCAGCTTGCATCCTTTAATGGAGAGAGTCCTACTCATAAGTCAGCCCAGCCTGCACTTCCATTAGTGCTAAATGCTCTTTTAAAGTGAAAGAAATATAGGAGACTCGGCCCTATATTTCCCCTCTCTTCAGAGCCTTCCTGGAAGGCAGCAGGGGGGAGCTCCCCAGACCATCATGGCCTTATTTACCGCTTCAGTCATTTTTCATGCTCTTCCAGAAGCAACTATGCTCTCCGGCTCAGGTGTATCAGCAGATGCCCTGGGATTTCACACCTGCTGTGATGGAAGACATAAACACAAGTTAATTAAGTCTATTGTTCAAACAATTTGTTTCTCACTGAGGTTGACTCACTTGCAACTACTTCAGCACAATTTCCCGCCCCCCTAGAGGTAGACTACCACTTTCACTCTGGTGTGAGTACTGCCTTTTTTAAGGAATTAATTTTATTTCAGAGACTTCTAGGTCACTGGCAGAGTAACACTTAAAAAAAAAGAAAAACACAAAACTATTGCTAATGGATGACAAGCTGTTTTAAAAAAAAGAAGAAGAAGAAGGACGTAGAGCTGGTGCTTTTTTTTTTTTTCATGGCCATAAAATTTTTCAGAGTAACATCACGAAGGTGAAACTGGAATAAGTTGAATGTTGAAGATTTAGTATTGTGCAGCCTTCTTACTCAAAGTCAAGACTGAAAACTGCTTTTGAAAGGCTTTCATAGTCTCTCTGGCAGAATGAAGCATGGAAAATGAATGGAAGGTATAGTCCGAAGAGAAAAATGTAGGCAGGAGACATAGAGGGGGGTTGTAAAGCATGATGCTTTGTTTTTGTACAACAGGATCAAAAGACATTTCCCACTTTAATTGCTTCTATTTTTACTTTGTATCCTTATTGTGCTTCCCCTCAGCCTCTCCACCTGATGTTCTGATACCCTTTTTTGTCCTCGTTCCTCTCTTGTCACATGCCAAATCATTTCTGCCCAGGATCACCCGTCCTCTCTCTCATTAGATCCTGTGTGTGGGGCAGCAGACATGGCCAGCGGCCACTCTTTGTCTCCAACAGTGTAGAGACATTCCTGGGAGGCAGCTATCCGGCCAGGCACCACATTTCCCAGCACCCCCTGCGGTGTGTTGAAACCAAGTGGCCCAGTTCTTCCCAACGGAACATAAGAAGGGTGCCCTTTACCTCCCAGATGGAGTGCGTTACACCTTCCGTGCTCTCATCTTCTGCCTCAGTTAGCTAGACATTGATGCCCTGGACCCCTCAGTGATTCCTTTTATGCTCCTTCCTCCCACCATTAATTCTGCAAGCAAAACATAGACTTAGCTTTGTTGTGCCATTGTGATGGTGGGGATCATGATTAAAACAGATAGTGGTACCTTAACTAATGCACAAGAATGATCAAAATAATCAAAGCCGACTGATTATTCCTACCACAAATATGTATTGAGCCACTACCATATACCAGGCTCTGCACTAAATTTTTTGAGTTAGAAGATAAACAACACAGCCCAGCTGTGGGATATAATCCAGCCCTCCCAGAGTTTACACAGAAGCCTCTTAATTTTCAGGTCGTCTTGTCTTCCTAACAGCATATGTTCTATTGAACTTCCTTTGAACTCTCTGAATTAGGATAGCCATATATTCTTGTTTTACACATATAGAAACTACAACCCAGGCATGACATGGCACTGGGATAAGCCAAATGCAGATCTCCCTAACGGAGCATCCCGCACAGTGTGGTCTGTAGAGCCACCGAGCAGAGTAGAGCTGGTCTCTCCATGAATCCTACCAAGTCAAGGACAGAACAAAACTCCCCAGCCACCTCTCAGACCTCAGCTGCTCACTCGGCGATACACTGTGGGTTTGATGCAAAAAATAAAAGTCAGTGGATGAATAGAGATAATTTTTTAAGACACAAGACTCCAGGGTTTTCTCCTTTGATACCTCTTCCTATAACTTGAGGAAATAAATCATTTTAGGAAGCATCTGCATCTCCCCATTTCTTTCTGCAATTAAAAGAATAGCCTATAGGGGCGCCTGGGTGACTCAGTCAGTGGGGCATCTGCCTTTGGCTGGGGTCATCGTCCCAAGGTCCTGGGATCGGGCTCCCTGCTCATCAGGGGAGCTTGCTTATCCTTCTCCCCTCTGCTCGTGCAGTCTCTCTCTCAGGTAAATAAACAAAATCTTTAAAAAAGACAGCCTATAAAAAGAAAGGAAGAACAACTAACTCAGACAAAGGTGAATTCAGATTTGTGATACTGGAAACTTAAATATTTTGAAGACTCCTTTTAAAGAAAAGTATACAAAATTACAAAAACGAATTTGGTAAGGGGCCTCAACAGGGCTCTGGCTAATGAAAGACTGTCAGACCTAAGCTTCAGTAGTTCTATGGAAAATCCACACATAAGCCAACTGTTTTTTTTAATCAGGTGAATAACTGAACAGAGGATTGAAAATTTTCTAGATATAATCCCACTTCGATCCTTAGTTCAGTTAATTATTAACTGGTTGTCTCTAACCAGATGGAGCAACACTCCATCAAAACTGTATTTTTGAGCTCCTATTTTCTGAACCGTGTATCATGTTGTGTACCTCTGTTTGGAATAGCTATTTATACCTACTTATGTAAAGAGAGACAACATGATTTTTTTCTAAGATTTTATTTATTTATTTGACAGAGAGGGATCACAAGTAGGCAGAGAGAGAGAGGGAAGCAGGCTCCCTGCTGAGCAGAGAGCCCAATGTGAGGCTCCATCCCAGGACCCTGAGATCATGACCTGAGCGGGAGGCAGAGGCTTTCACCCACTGAGCCACCCAGGCACCCCAACAACATGATTTTTTAAGTAAAAGCAGAAATACGGATACTAGAATACAAAATAATAATGATGGAGATCTTGTCATAAATTTAGGAAATTTATTTTAGTCCTAGTCAAGAGAAAAATGCGGTTTTTCTCACTGATTCTTAGACCTATGGAAAAACCACCCGTGCCACTCTGTATGCAAGTCAGTCAAGTATAGTAATTAGAAAATATGCTAATTTGGTCCCTGATCTTTACCCAGCCTCTCCAAAAAGATTTTATTTTTAAAAATGTCCCTTTTCCCATCTTCTGAGAATGAGTGACCTTATGCTTTGTTGACTTGGGAAAACTCAGTTGCCAAATGAAAATTGTCTACAGTGAACTGTCAGCTTCCAGCTCTTTAGACTGTAACGCAGGGAGCAATTAACAGGAACACATGGCTCATCCTCACCACCAGGGGGCTTGGGAAGCCCAGACCCGCTAACCTTAACCAGCTAATTATATCGCCATGAGTTATCCTCTGGAGTCCATTTGTAACCCAGTTAGAGAACAGGCACATTTCCATAAGTGCCAGTGTAAATGTTGTGTTGTTAAATCCCTAAATAACAGCCACAAATTTGAGTTGTCATTAACAAAAAAATTTCCTCCTAAGATCCTAAAATGTAAAGAGCTACTAAGATATTTATTTTCTGGGTCATCACTTTCAGTCTCATTCAGGCAAAGCTCTATATTTCAATAAATTACGTACTCTTACCCGGACCGAAAGTTCAAAACAGTATGTTCTATACGATCAACATACAGGTAATCATTATCACCCCACCACAAATAATCCGGGATCACATTTTTCTCTCAAACAGCCAACATGCGGCGAACATGATTTTTAATCTACAGAAGTCACCTTAAAAGACAGGCTACCTTTCCAGTCCAAATACTAGGAAAACAATTCCCACACACTGAATAACTTGGACTTGGTGTAAAAAAAATATTTGCAGCTTACTCAATATCTGGAGAAAGACCAGGTACACTGCAAAGAATGGTCTTCTTGAGGTTTAAAAAGAAAGAATTCCATTAGCTAAAGCACATTTTTTCACACGCTATTATAAAAGTTCACTTAAAGTGTAAAAATTCAGCTAACTGTATGAGCTGCAACGAATAAAATTCTTTGACGAAAACATAAGCATGAAGTGTCATGACCTTGGGTTAGGCAGGGTTTCTTAGATATGACACCAAAAGCACAAGCGACAAAAGACAGACTTGATAAATTGAACATCAAAATTTGGAACTTTTGTGCTTCAAAGGATGCTACCAAGAAAGTGAAAAGATAATGCATAAAGTGCGAAAAAATATTTGCAAGTCATTTATCTGATAAGGGACTTGTATTCAGAATACATAAAAAAAAAAATGCTTGCAGCTCAACGGCACAAAACCAATTGACCCAACTGAAAAATGGACAAAAGATTTAATATATATTTCTCCAAAGAAGATATATAAATGTCCAAAAAGCACATGAAAAGATGCTTAACATCATTAGTCATTAGGGAAATGTAAATTAAAGCCACAATAGGATACCACTACTTCACACCCACTAGGATGACTAAAATGAAAAAGAATAGCAAGTTTTGGAGAGGATATGCAGAAACTGGGACCCTCAAATGCGGCTGATGGGATTAGAAAAAAGGGGCATCTTAGAAAACAGTTTGGTAGTTCCTCAAAAAGTAAAACATGGCTACCATACTAGTGAGCAATTCCACTGTTAGGTGTATACTCCAGAGAAATGAGAATACACATCTTCACCAAAACTCATACATGAAATGTTTGAAGCAGCATTATTCACAATGGTTGAAAAAGCAGAAAAGACACAAATGTCTGTCAACTGAAGAATGTATGAACAGAATGCACTGTGTCCGAATAAGAAGACATCGAGGACTAACTCTGTTATGACATAGATAAACCTTGAACACATTATGCTGAGTGAAAGAAGCCAGACCCCCCAAAATCCCGTTTATTATGTGTTATTATGCATTATTCCATTTGCATGAAATGTCCAAAAGAAGCACATCCATAGTAACAGAAAGCAGATGACTAGTTGCCAGAAGCTGAGTGAATGCTGATGGGTGCGGGGCTTCTGGGGACGGCAAAACTCTTAACGTTAAATAATGGTGATGCCCGCACAGCTTTGTGAAGACCCTAAAAACTGTGGAATTTTACACTTTAAAAGGGTGAATTTTATGGTCTGTGAATTATATCTCAATAAAGCTGCTATTTTTAAAAACAAAAACAAAAACTCACTTTTGTTCAGGGAAGGCGGGGTTGCCAGTCAAGGATCTTCTTAGTCAAGGCGATGGACACCATGTTCGTGTGGTGCCACCAGCCAATAGTACCTTCCAAAACATTCTCTCTGCTCTGGTACTCAATATAATTTGGCTTCCCATTTAGGGTTTTCTCACAGAAAATAAACTTGTTACAGTGGAAGTGAGCATTTTACTCCCCTTTGATTCATACGTTTGACAAATATTTTGAGTCTCCATTTTGCCATGTGCTGAAATACATATGTGGCACAGAACAATAAACAAGACAGAAGCCCCTTCCCTCCCTTCACAACTCTCAGCTCACAAAGTCTGGGGTTGGGGGTGGGATGTGAAATAAAGGAAAAAGCAAATAAATAAATGATATTCTGCTTCACTATTTATTGTCTCACAACAACTCAACAACTTCTCTCCCTAACCAAACTCCTGCCTGACCTCACATAATCCCACTGTAATTATCTAATATATATACACACACATATATATGTATGTATATGTATGTGTATATACACACGCACAAACATAAAATCAATTAAGATAATACTTCCAAGCACTTAGACTACACCAGGCACATAATAAGTGCTAAGTGATTGCTGTTATTATTATTATCATTATGATTCCCTCCTGAAGAAATGTTTGTGTTAATGGCGGTGTTTTCAATGAGTATAATTTGAAGCCTTGGGTATGCCTGGACTCCCTGAAGGGAGTGAAGCCTCCTGTTGTCCTCATCACAGAAGGCCAAGAAGGTGTCTATCAGGACACGGGCTGTGTCTAAGGCAGGGGTTGAGGTGTTTGTGCTCCCCTGACTTAATCCTTTCATGCTTGAATTTTAGGAACTTACTTATCTTTCCCCAATCTAATTGATCAGCATCCTTGGGGAAACTTTTAAAGACACTGGGCCCAGATCTGGAGAGCTCTTAATGCAATAGGCCTGGGGTAAGTGTGCTTAGGGCACTCCTCAGTGGTAGGGGGAAAGAGAGTTTAACAAAGACAGGCCCAGAGAGAGCCACTCCACAGTCCCACTGGGGACTCATACACGGTTATCTGCCAAGCCACGAGATCCGAATCACGCTGTTCTCCACTGCGCTGCCAGAGGACACACACTGTATGCCCCCTGCTCAGAAGGAAGGACCACGACCATCATGGCAGAGAAGCAACTAATAACTTTCCAGCAGAGAAGGAAAATTCAGATCTTGACAGGCCTGCTGCATCCCAAAGAGAGAAGGCATGCCCTGCCTATCAAGGGGCCGGGGAGAAGGGGAGGGAGTTCCCGGACTGGGGTTTCACGTTCACAAAGTAGACAATAGGTCTGTGGCTACACAGTTGCTCTGACAAGATGGACTTTTTAAACCACAGGTTCTGAATCAGTCAAGCTAATGGCTAGATCCCAAACTATAGTGACGAGTATATCCCAAACTATAATGGTGAGCCTTATCATGTCTACCAGACGGCCAGCTTTTCCTTAAACATATTTGAAGAGTCTCTAGCTAAAGACTTCAGCACCTTCTTTATGAAAACGAAGACTAATATCAGTTCTTCACAAAGAAGATTTCTAGGTAAACTTTTTCTAGGCATAAGATACAGATAGATTAGATATATGATGGATGGATGGATGGATGGATGGATGGATGGATGGATGGATGGATGACAGATAGGTGATAGATACCAACTGTAGAATATTAAAAATACCTATCACTATATTTATCATTAAAATTATTAATCATTTGGAAGCTCTGGATTTTATCATGCCAACTTTTACTCATTCATTTCTCCAACCAAAAATTATTTGAAGGCTGATTACATACCAGACATTTTGCTAAATACAAGGGATTTAATAGTGAGCAAAACTAAGCATGCTCCTTGCCCTCATAAACCTTCAAATATAGAACATCCTGGACATACCAGCTGGCCGGTAACACACCTAAATAGGTGATCCGTAAGATGCACTACCTTCTCAGATGTATACAATCTTTACATTCCTTCAAGAAATAGCATCACACAACTGCTTGTCCTAATTCTCCAGGGTTTAAATCCCTCTAAGAGGAAACGTTCCATATTTTGGAGATGACGTGGAGATGAAGTTTTCCTGGGTGTTGTACATCACTGCCCTGCAGTGGGAAATCTATGAAAGGGTGTTCTGAATCACACTTTCAGTGTCAATAGTCATTTACGAGGTCACCCTCACTCCTGAAGAGGGAATGCTCCATTAATGTCTGAGAAGTGTTCTTCTGGCTTCAGGGGAATACATTTACCTACAAAAAAATGTATCAGTCCCAAAAGTAGATTTTCCCTGATGGTACTATGCTAATTACTCAGAATTACTTGTCCTTAGTGGACATATTATAATAAAATGACAAATTTCCTCAGGCTGACATTTATCCTTTCCATAGCCTGGTCATGGACCTCACTGAATTTCCTCAATCAACATTACCAAACAAGTAGAATTAGATTCACGATGTTTGAAAAAGCATCATGATTACAGTCATTGTTTAGGAGAAACTGAGTAAAAGACTGATCAAAAATAAATAAAAAACAGTAAAAAAAGTAAATCCCCAAATCCAGTCTCCAGCCAATCCAAAAAATAGTTTATCTGAAATAAAGAGTATTTAAAAAATTTTAACTCTGATTCCAGTTCAAATCAAAGGAGTGAAGATTAGGAGAAAAAAATGTTCAATTAAAGCAATTGAAGTATACTTATTAAGATTACATAGTTCCTAAATAAGCACAAAACCCTGATTGAAGGCCTAATTGTTCCTCATGCCTGCACTAGTTCATTCCTAAATTCTCCTTTGTCAAAATCTCTGGTGAAAACACTGGAGTCTTAAGGAAAAAAATCTAGGGGAAATGAAGGAACTATTTAGTCCTGAGTGATTTTTACTTTAAAAGAAATCTGCATGTGCACGCTTAAAAAGATAGTCTTTATCCTGTCAACACAAGTATGTGTTCTATACGCCATTAGTCTGTGTTATTTGAAAGCACTTAATTTTCATCATGCCATTTGAACTTTTTATCCATTTAGCCACAATCTCAGTAAGGCCAATAATTATTAGACCAAACATAAAGATAAATGTACTATTGCAACTCAAGAACGCTACATTTGAAACTAGTGAAGTGCTATAGATTGGCTAACTGAATTTAAATTAAAAAAAGAAAGAATGGAAAAGAAAGAAAAAAAAAAGAAGCAACTAACTTTTTTTTCAACTGAACAAGTTTTATTTTTGTTCCTCCAAATTTTTATTTAAATTCCAGTTAGTTAACATACAGTGTAATATTAGTTTCTGGTGTACAATTTAGTGATTCATCACTTACATACACAACCCAGTGCTCATCACAAGTGCCCTCTTCAATCCCCATCACCCATTTAACCCATTCTCTCCTCTCCTCCTGCCACCACCAACCTCCCCTCCAGTAACCCTCAGTTTGTCCTCTATAGTTAAGAGTCTGTTTCTTGGTTTGCCTCTCTTCCCCTTCCCCTACCATGTTCATTTGTTTTGTTTCTTGAATCCCACATATGAATGAAATCATACGGTATTTGTCTCTGACTGACCTATTTCGCTTAGCACAATATTCTCAAGGTCCATCCACATCCTCACAAATGGCAAGATTTCATTCTTTTTTATGGCTGAGTAATAGTCCATTGCTTGTGTGTATGTGTGTGTGTGTGTGTGTGTCTATACATACACACAGTATGTATATATACATTTTCTTTATCAGTTCATCAGTCAACAGACATTTGGACTCTTTCCATAATTTGGCTATTACTGATAATGCTGCTATAAATACCAGGATGCATATATCCCTTCAAATCAGTATTTTTGTATCCTTTTGGTAAATACCTAGTAATAGTGCAATGGCTCAATCATAGAGTAGTTCTGTTTAAGGAGCCTCCATACTGTTTCCCAGAGTGGCTGCACCAATTTGCATTCCCACCAACAGGGCAGGAGGGTTCCCTTTTCTTCACATCCTCGCCAACAACTGCTGTTTCATGTGTTGTTAATTTTAGCCATTCTGACCAGTGTGAGGTGGTATCTCATTGTAGTTTTCATTTGCATTTCCCTGATAATAAGTGATGTTGAGCATCTTTTCATGTGTCTGTGGGCCACCTGTATGTTTTCTTTAGAAAAGTGTCTATTCATGTCTTCTGTATCTTTTTTAACCAGATTATTTGCTTTTTGGATGTTGAGTTTGATAAGATCTTGATACATTTTGGATACTAGCCCTTTATCAGATATGTCATTTGCAAACATCTTCTCCCATCCCATAGGCTGCCTTTAGTTTTGTTGATTGTTTCCTTTGCTGTACAGAAGCTTTTTATTTTGATGAAGTCCCAATAGTTTATTTTGCTTTTATTCCCTTGCCTCAGGAAACATATCTAGTAAGCAGTTGCTATGGCCTATGTCATAGAAGTTACTGTCTGTGCTCTCCTCTAACATGTTGATGGTTTCCCGTCTCACATTTAGGTCTTTAATCCATTTTTAATTTATTTTTGTGTATGGTATAAGAAAGTGGTACAGTTTCATTCTTTTGCATGTTTGAAGAAACTGACTTTTTGCATTTGATTTTGGGTTTTCATTTTAACATGCAATGTAGAGATTTAAACACCAGAGGACAGTGTGTGAATGAAAACAAAGTTCAATTACTATTCATCTAATTCAATTCATTTACTTAGTACATCAAAGAAAAATCTTAATTTTAAGTTCTTTTCCCCAAAGACATTTTATGTCATTTCATGCTTCAGAAATTAAAAGTAGAGTTTGATAGAAATGTGAATCATGAGACCAACTAATCAAGTTAATTTGAATCATAATGGAAATTAGAAAGATTAATTTCATAAGCAATCATTAATAATAGAAGCTCTCATGTACGAATAATCAAAGCTTTAAGTATTATATGGTAATTAATTCATTACTATGGGTTGCATATTTTAAAATAGCTCAAATCTTCTTTGCTTTAGTGTACTTATTAATAGCAATCCTGAGAGAAGAAAAGCTAAAAGGTTTCTGTAGAAAAGTTTGTTCTATGTGCCTTTAAATGGGCAAGAGAGAAAGATGAATTGAATGATATTCAAGCTTGATAATAAACAGGCTTGCTCTTTGGTAATTAGCCTTCAACCATGGACAAAGTCAATCGTCTGCCCTTTATGGAAAAGGAGAGAATTGAGCTCTTGAGGAAGAGATGGCTTAAGGTGGAGGATTAATTATTTATTGTCCAATAGTGAAACTAGTATTTTGCATATGTTTCATTTCATTTAAAAAAAATGCAAACTGAGGATTGCTGGGGATTGGGGGAGATAGGGTGGCTGGGTTATGGATATTGGGGGGGGTATATGTTATGGTGAGTGCTGTGAATTGTATAAGACTGATGATTCATGGACCTGTACCCCTGAAGCAGATAATACATTATATGTTAATTAAAAAAAAGAAAAAAATGCATTTGATTTGGGGCTTAATTTAGAAAGTGGTCTGGTATGCACTCCCCATTGACCACAGCATATGTTACAAAATCAGCTTGAGAGTTATATTTTCTCATTTGCAATGCCCCTGCAATTTTCCCATATTCAAATTCACAAATTCCCATATTCAAATACATAAAACCCTGGTTATTATGGGTTATTCATGTAAAAATCAAAGCACAAATGTACTTGGAACGTACTTCTAAACATTACTTCTTCTTTTCATAGGAATATTTTAGTATTGTCATTAAAAAGTTGTGAAGTGTATTGTATAGTTCTTTAATGATCATGTAAGCTCTAGAAAATAATGTATTCCTATCATATGTTAAAATATTTTATACATAAAAACCTCTTTATGGATAAACAGACCTGACCCTGTTTTCTACATTTTCTTCCTCCATTTTGATGAGTTTTCTGGGTGATCTGGATTTGCCCTAGTCTTGATGATACTTGACTACAATATGGGAGTTCAGTCATGCTAACTACAGCCACGGTCAGCCAACCAGTATTTATGGAGTCCACCACATTCTGGTCACCCTTTCTGGTTCTGGAGATATCAGGGCAAATAAGACTAGGTGCAGGGAAGAGCTCTAGACAGACGCTTGCCAAGGCTCCGTGTTCCTAAGAGTCTAGAAGGAGCCTATTCTGACTTACCCACTGAAGTAAATGAAGGAGAAAGTGGCAGAACCTGTCAAGTACCATAGTGTCTTGGCAGGCCAGGTAAGGGGCTTGGAATTTTTTCCAACTGCAGTGAGAAACCACTAGAGGGAAATGAGTTGACCGGATTTACCTTTTTCAAGTATCATGTTGTCAAGGAGGCAAGCTGGGAGGCCATTGGAAAGATAGGCTTGATTGGACTAGGGCAGTAACAAGGGGAGGGAAGGAAGCAGAGAGATTCAGGACATATTTGAGCATTAGAGGTGACAGGGACTTCTGGTGGACAGGCCACCAGATGTGTGAGGGAGACAGCAGAGTCAAAGATGGCTCCTGGGTTTTCAGCTAAGAAACCTGGCAATGGAGAATCTTGGGTGAGAATCAGGTTTGTTGAAGAGGAAGCCTTCTTGTTTTGGCCATGATAAGTTTGAGGTGATTAATAAATATTCAAGTAGAAAAATTGACCTGGCAGTCGGATACAGGAATTTGAAGCTCAAAAAATGGGTTGGGACTAGATAGCTAGATATATACTTGTGAAACTTAATAACTAATAGGAAGGGAGAGCAATTAAGGGAATAGTATGAACAAAGGGTCTTCTGGAAAAGACAGCGCAACAGGACAATTGTATTTAAATGAAGAATTCAAGAGAGCCTCTTTTGAGAGCCGAAGGCTGAAGACTGATTTCTTTCACAATGTCATATTAAAGGGTTAAAGATCTTAGATTACAGACAGGACCTATACCTATAAAATGATAATTGCTTAGGGAAATAGATCCATAATTACATGCACTTTCTAATCTGTAGCAGCACCAGAGACCACTTTCCTACCAATTACAAAGATTATCCCTCATAAATATTATATGGAACATATGCTCCCACAACGGGTTATGACCAGGGAGCTAAGCCCTTGTCGTCAATTCTTTTAGTTTTCTCTTATTTATAACTCTTTGTAGAAGAAAGAGGGGGGAAAGAGCATCAATGAATAAAGAATGATATATATTGAAGAAGCTTGTGTCATAAGCTTTACCTTTCCCTCCTATATCTCTCAAAATTCCAAGCTTTCTTTTCCACTCCGAATACCCATTATTATTATTAATTAAAGTCAATAGGTCAAGCCTCATTTTTCCAATTTCTCTTCCTCTCTTTGGGAGACTTAAGCAAAGCTCTTACCGCAGTAGATGTCACATTGGTAGAAGGCAACAGGACGCCCATGTGGCAGAAATTACAAAAGAACAACTTGCTAAACTTCAGCTGCCACATAATTTATTATCAGGATGTTTTATGCTTTTCCTCCACAATAAGAAGTCATCCTCTAGGGAAAAAAAGAATATTTCAAATAATAGTTCATAATTCTCCTTTAAGCTCCAACCTTGATGAAGCTCAGACTGGCGTTTTCAAACTAAAAAAGTTTCTCCTCAATCAGAAATTAATGAATGAGCACACACACAAAAATACATAAACATGGATTCATACCGCTAAAGAGTATATACATATTTTTAGATTTTAGTTTATGCTATCCTCAGAAGCTGTCACACAGGAACAAGTTGAACAACAGAAATGCTGGGTCTGTGGTTATTCTTACAGTTATTCTTTTTTTTTTTTTTAAGATTTTATTTATTTATTTGACAGAGAGATTATAAGGAGGCAGAGAGGCAGGCAGAGAGAGAAGGGGACGCAGGCTCCCCGCTGAGCAGGGAGCCCGACGTGGGGCTGGATCCCAGGACCCTGAGTTCATGACCTGAGCTGAAGGCAGAGGCTTTAACCCACTGAGCCACCCAGGTGCCCCTATTCTTATAGTTATTCTTACAGAGTTGATTGAAGCAACTGGTTTGTCACCTCCAATTCTAGCAAAGCTACTTAGATGCTTTCTATCTGGCACTCAAATACATTTTTCATTCACCTCAATTTGTTTTTCATTCAGAAACATTAGTTTCTAAGCCAGAGAATTTGACTGTAATTTCTCCTTTTCTGTGTCCTTGGATGAAACCTTAGGTCTGGACCAGCTCACTTTCCACCCTGCCTCTCATAGCACCCTTCTGCTCGATCTCCAGCCTCCAGACCCTTCCTGATGCAATCCTTCCCGCCCCACTCCATCAGATCACACTTGCTCAATTACCACTTTGATTATGTCACTCCCCTGCTCAAACATGTTGATGGTTCATTATGTGCCCATGAAGTCCAAATTCCTAATGTGATGCCAACTGACACGTCTCTCGAACACCGACCCTGCCATCTGGCTAAGCCCAGTGACCCCGGGGCTGCGCCTTATTTAAGAAAGACTCTTCTGCCACAGTTTTGTTAAAGCATTAGGCTTCCTTTAAGGCACAACTGAAATGTCATCCGCAAGGTCATCTTCCCAGCTACCGAATCTCTAAAACTCTCTTATTCTCTGTAGCTATGAGCGGATGGCCCACAAAATGCCACTTACTGCATGTCATGTACCCTTGTGTTGTAGATGTTATATTTGCAAAGATTTTGGTTTCTGAGTGTTTGGATTTTGTGGGGTTTGGGGGGGCTTTTTGGGGGAGGGTTAGATTTTGTGTTTTTTTAGACCTATAGAATGTAAGGGCTTTGAAGGCAGCCTCTCTTTGTTTGTCACTCTGTACCGAGGCATACAGTTGATGGTCAATGAATATTTGTTGACCTGAATTATGAAGATTGTCTGAAACTTGAGTAGTGACATTAATTTCACCCTGATCCAAAGAATAACTGCTTTTAGATTATTTACATAGAAAGGGTGATCCTTCCTATTTTCTCTTTCAACACTTCTCTTGTTAATTAGATTTTTTTGTGGGTTATGCTGTGCATTTTCCTATTTGCTTACTATTTTCATGCCTTCCATGAGAACAAGCGGGCTGTCTGTTTCAATAAAAAAAGAGCCATGCCGGGGGCAGGGGGGTGGTTAAATGGATCCCCAGCCCCACTTCCCAGTAAACCAAATTAGGCAATAAGAACATTGAGACCTGCTCTCGGTCTATAGGCATTCTCTTTCTACCCACTGCAGGACTTATCTTGAGTCATGAGAGAAATTCACCTATTTCCTTAAGGGTCTCTAGCCAATAATGTTATCCATGACACCTTTTTAAAGCCTTAAATGTGACCAAGGCACTAACTAGCATCCAGTCCTTTTAGTTTTGCGACACGAAGTTAGTAGACCCATGGCAGTCACACTTGTAATATTTACACCGGAGATTTCTCTTACCTGAGTACCATTTAGAGCTCCCCACAGGGACTGCTAGTGTCTCATTTGCCCAAAGTGAAACCGCAACTGACCTGGGATTCTTTTAGTAATCTGTGTTCT
>CM053605.1:35992557-35997716 GCA_028646535.1 Procyon lotor
GATTTTGAAGAAAGAAAGAAAAAAAAGATACATCTGTTTTAGTTGTCCACGCCAATTAAACTCAGCTCAATACATCTATTTTGAAGTCTTAACACATTTTATGCAATTTTGCTATTTAAAATTCAAGGGGGAAAGTCATTGGCTATTTCAGCATTTAGTTGTTTATAGGTACACAATAAATATTAAATATATGCCCAAGCCCACTCTAATGAATTTATAAGGGCCATACAAATATCTTTAGCTATCATCTGGAATAGTGGGCCTGCACAATTTTGTTCTATATTTTTGAACTGAAATAGGATATAACTCATTATAAAGTTTTTAAGATTCCAGATTTAAATAGACTATTTTTTAATATGGAAATGCTTATGATACATGAGGGAAAAAACAGTACATAAAACTATGCCCAGCGTCATTGCGATTATTTTTCATTATATTAATGCAAACCAAGTGTCAGTTGACACCATTCTGCCTTTAAGATTTAAATAAAATTGTCGTTGCCGCCTTTCTAGATCCCAGTGGGAGTTCGGGGCCATCTCTATGATTTCTGTGCACTCTGGGTTTTACTGGTTTTATTTGAGGTGTCAGGTTTCTTCTACTAAACTTTGCATCTCATGCAAACATCAGCACCATGGCATTTCTGGGTCCCTTCCGCACACTGATCCAGCTGTGGAATTCAGCCATTTTTATTTCCCCCCGAAAAACCCACACAAGGCATTAGGATGTGAAGCAAAACAACACAGATTCGGAGTGACCAAAGAGGATCATAGAGACGTTTAAATGAAGTCTTAGATGTCCTTGTGCCTTGTTCCTAAAAGTCCTTTGAGCGCCCCACTGTAGGAATTGTTCATTTGTAACTTATTTCTAATACAGGCTGTAGCTTCCTGCCTTGCTGCCCTGCTCACTTCCCATCTTCTCTCTTTCCTCCCCTCTCTTCTCTTCCCATAACTACTCTCTCGTTCATTTCACGCACAAGGCAATTTCACTGTCTCTTTGCTGGTTCCTTTTAAACATGCTCACATGCTCTAGTGCCTCATTTTCTGTATACAAGAGACTTATTAAGCACTTTTTAAGTACTGTTTCTAAACAACTACAATTTCATTCTACTACCTTCTCTTTCTCTCAGACACACACACACACACACACTCTCTCTCTCTCTTTCTCTCACTCTCTGTCTCAAGCACACATAAGTAATGTAGTAAATATTAAATTTTTTATTATATAACATTACATTTATAGTCAGCATGATTTGGAGCATATAAACATATATTATGAAATAATAACTTCATAGGCTTTCTTCTCTCTCTTGGTCTGGAAACTGCTGGCAAAGTTGCTTGGGGAATGCCCACTGTCAGACGAAATATAAAGTGACAGTACTAAATACTGTTTAATCTTTATAATTCCTTAACATCAGAAGAGCTGAATTCAAAAGCTTCTCTTTCTCTCTCTCTTTTCTCAGAGGTGTTTCATTCGAAGTTCCTATAGGTATTGGGGTATGGTTATTTCTGCCAAGTTACATTCCAAATGGTTGAGATGGGGTCTGGACTATAAATAGGATCCTTAAACGGTTTTCAAAAATAAAAATACTCGTACATGTACTTGCATGTTTCAAACCATATCTAGCAAACATTGGTTGTTAACACAACAGCCATCCCCTCTTTTTTAAAAAATGGAGGGGCCCCTATTTCATTTCAGAAGCTGTCCCTCTCCCATATGACTCAAGGATGAATGTTGATTGGTCTAAGCCTAATCATGGTGGTACAATTTCTCTCACCAGTGATTATTTCAAACTTGGGCATGTGATCTAGTCCTGGTCAATAAGCTATGAGCAAATACCTACTGGGGGATGTTAGGAAGTGCTTCCTTCACTCCTTGGAGGGGGGAAAGTCTAAGGAAGAGATCATCTCTTCTTCTATCTGGTGTTTTCATATTTGCATGTAATACCTGGAGCCGCAGCAGCAATCTTGTGACTATGAGTACAGCAAGCTAGAATGAGTCTGACAGAATGAGATGGCAGAGTGACAACACGGAAAGAACCTGAAGCCTTGATGATATCATTTTGCCTCTGAATTAATCAACCTAGGAGCTGCCTCAGCATTTATTATTTTTCTGAGAGAAAATTAATTTCCCCCTTATTTAGCCAGTAGAGCTTGGTTTTTTTGGCTAGCGGTACAGAAAGCATCCTGATACACTGTCCTCAAGCCCATTGACTAAAACGAAGCACAATATTTATACTAATTTGAACACAATATTTAGACTAAGCCAATGTGAGCTGCTATCTCAGAAGCTGTCATTTTCATCTTCATGCTTAAAGATGCTTGATCTCATTCACCAGCCACTCTGGCATTGCTCTGTGTTTATGTTGCCTTCTTGGCAATTAATACCAGCTGTTTCTACTCAGAGAAATGACTATTGGACCCCATGGTTTCTTCTCCATTATCCCAGATGCTCTCTGAAAGGAGAAGGGTGCTATAGAGGCCACAGATTAGTCACCTCGCAGGAATGGCTGCTCCCGACTCAAAGGCAAATTTATGGGGAAAGGAGTCACCAAGGTAATCGAGATTCTATAATTTGATGGAGGCAACTAACAGCGCCTCTTCATTCCGTGTCATATGTGTAGACCTAGATTCGGTTCACAGATGGCAGAATGACATTTTACAGAAATATAGACAAAGACAGCACAGTGAGTTTTAAAAAGACTGACTTGTTTCAGAAGAGCCTCTGTTACCCTACCCTTTCTTGCTGTCCAGCCCCAGGGGTTTCCGGATCAGCAAAGCAGCTTTGTCTTGTCCCGTTCCTGCTGGTTTGTAGTATCTGGCTCACACAGGCAATGAGGTGGGTGTGGCCAGAAGTGCTAATGGGGCAATAATGACACAAGGCGACCATCTCCCCCTCCTGACATCTGGGTCCCAGCTCCCCTTGGTGGCATGAATGACCTCTCTCCATCATTAATCGTAAGTATTCCATATTTTAAAGTTTGATTCAACCCGGCAGATGATTATAAAATATGATCAACCCACATTGTTTACAAGCCCATTATCTTCAAAATATTTCAAAAGGAAAAAAAAAGAAAACCTTATGGATTATTTATATGTCTCTCAGCTCATCTCCCAAAGGCCAAACGTTGGGAGCCATTTAATGTGTACTTTTGCTATTCTTTATATCACGGCTTCCATGTCTGATCATTGATATTAATCCAGTTTAAACTTCAGTAGTTGGTTGTGTCATCTTAAACAAGTATTTAAGCTCTTTAAGCCTCAATTTCCTATTAAATCTGACTAATAATTTTATTGCCAAAAGTAAGCGATATAATATAAACGAAGTGCTTGGCCCAAGGGCTGGGCAAGAAACAAACCATCAATTAATATGAAGTATTGTGATGTGTCATTGTTGCTAACAATCCTGCAAAGAACTTTAGAGTTTGACCTAGGAGACATAACTTTAGTTTGATCATGGTTCCCTTTTCCTTCCTTAACCATAAAATTGAGGGAAAAAATCATCCTAGCCTCGAAGAATTATGTGACTTTAAACCAATGCTAAATCCTTTTTTTCTAATATTTTATGTATTTTAGAGAGAAAGAATAGAGGGCTCCTGAGCAGGGGGAGGGGCAGAGAGAGAGAGAGAGAGAATCTCAGGCAGACTCCCAGTTGAGCATGGAGCCTGAGGTGGGGCTTGATTCCAGGACCCTGAGGTCATGACCAGACCCAAAGTCAGGAATTGGACACTTACCTGACTGAGCCACCCAAGTGACCCACCAATGATAAGTCCTTAAGCTTTTGATTTTACAGACAAAATTTTGGCCTTATAGAGTGTTAGATTAAAACTTCATTTCAAAATACTTGTTCAACTCAGAAAATTGAAGCTTTTGCTTTAATAATTACAGTAATGCTTCTTATTCTCATGTAAGGAAGGACAATGGAGAGACAAGACAACAAGGAGTCCCCAATAACGTCTCTGATTTTAGTACATACTGTACAACCAAGAGATAAGAGGAGATCCACAAGGGGGAGACAGGTACATGCTAAATTTCCTCAGGGAAAGCAGGGAAAAAAAAAAAGAAGAAATAAAAAGAATAAACGTATGATTATATTCAAGAACTTCTTGAGATTTCTAAGCGTTTCAAATTTAGTTATTTTTAAAAGAGTATTCGTTTTTTATTCTATAAAAATAAAATAATCTCAGAACTTAACAAATCTTTGAATGTGGAGATAGACGTGTACACACCCAAAATTCCACTGAGCGATTCAATCAAAAAGTGTGAGGGGAGCTAAAGGAAAAAGAGGAGGCCAGGATAAGAAGAAAGCAAAAGTACTTTAAACAATCAGGTCATGATCTCAGGGTCCTGGGATCGAGCCCCACATCGGGTGGGCTCTCTGCTCGGCAGGGAGCCTGCTTTCCCCTGTCTCTCTGCCTACTTGTGATCTCTCTGTCAAATAAATAAATAAAATATTTTTTAAAATAAACAAATAAATAACCCCCAGTCTGCCGGGTTACGGAGCAGAAGTCCCAGAGCTCCCCGTTGCCTCCACCGGGCCCTGCTGCCTTGCGGGCCCCACAGCCTGACCCACTTCCCAGCCCCATCTGGCAGGAGCTATAAAGCCCCTCCAGGTAACTGGTCAGTGCTTCGGAGATACTGGACCTCTCCTGCTTTCTCTCCCTCTGCCCCATCTTCCCCAGGCTACTTTGGGGGGGGTCTTCCTGCCTCCAGAACTGAAGTCTCTTGTGCTGCCTGCCACCATCTGCTTCTACTCACAAAGACGGAGATGGCTCTCTCTGGGTCTGAGAGAGTTCCCATTTTTTTTTCTGGCTCCCTCCCCTCAGGGTCAGTTGTGTGCATGTCCCTACATATCTTACCTTTCAGTTGGCCCTTAGAGAAAAGGGTCCTATCTAGACAGAGACATCTGTGGAAAACGGGTTCCCAAGCAGATTTTCTAATGAAGGCCATGACTGTCTCCCAGCAGCCTTTGCTCCTCCAACTTGGCATATGGCATCCCATCCCACCAGCCCACCTCCCCCTGCTTGCACTCAACTTCCACTGAAACTCATTCCCTGCTCTCCAGCTGGGCCCTCCTCCTTCACGCTGGGGCAGGAGCTCAGCCAGGGACCTGGAGGGCAGCAGGGGAGGAAGCGAGGCCGCCACCACGCGCCATGTCTGTTT
>CM053605.1:35998216-36011278 GCA_028646535.1 Procyon lotor
TTTCTGGTAGGCGCTTGGCAGCCTCTGTGTCTTCCCTGCTGGGAGGGGATAAGAAGCCTGGGACATCAGGAGGTGGAAGAGGAGAGACCTGAGCAGAGCAGTATTCCCCAGGAGATGAGCAATAATCCCAGTCCGGCTCTGCCTCGCTGAGCTTGGCCGGCTTCCCCAACAGCTATAATTCGCTTTGTTTTGGTGTGCCCTCAGTCGGGGGTAGGGGCGTGACTCATTTGGGGATAGTCCCCATGGTTCCCAGGAACCTCCACCCTCCCAGCTGCTGCAGGGTTTGCACGTCTGCTGTAGGACATTAAGGTCAGCCTCCAGAATAAGATTTCCACACTCTACGACTTCCAACCTGTGGGGCTTCAGCCTCAGTTTCACTATTTGTTATGTGGGGACACTTAGTCTGCTGGCTCTCAGCAGGGTTAAATGAGCTCAGACAAGTCAAGGATTTTCAAATTACACCCTGAGAAGCCCTAAGGGTCTGAAGGACATATCCAAGGACTACTCTGGCAGTGCGGAGGAGGGCTCTGGCTCTCAGATCCCATGATACGCGCGCGCGCGCGCACACACACACACACACACACACACACACACACACACACACACACTGCAACCAGAAGAGCCAGTTGGCCTTACATACAAGAGTTTAACCCTCTCTGGATTAGAATCCTCCTCTTCCTTTAAAGGTCCCTATATGCCAACGGGCTTTCAGGCTGGAGTTTCTAACCACTAGTCCCGCGCAGCCAGGTTCACAAAGTGGGCTTCCCCAGTGCTGCTCTGGGGTTTGGATCGCCCAGCTTCACACCCACCTCGCCCACCCACCCCCATAACCGGACACAGCAGCCCCGTTTCTATCTGTCTTGCAGATTAATGCGATTCTGAGTAACCTCGGTGCGGAGGGAGCAGTCTAATGCTTTCAAACAGCCTGAGGAGCCCCAGGCAGGGGGCATCTGGAACCACTCAGATGAGCAGGACGGATGGATGAGTGTAACGCAAAGACGCGGGGTAGTCCAGGGGGTGCGGGCTGGGGGTGGCTGCCTCAACTCAAGCCGCTTGCTCGCCTGGGGCTCAAAACACCGGACGGTCCAAATACTTACCACCTGCCGATTGCCTGGGGCTGTTCTCTTTCTTGACTTGTGTCAGTTTCCAGAAGGAAGCTGTTCCACTTGAGCCAGAACATCTCCTGTCGGGAGCGAAGCGGCCTTACGGCAGGCGGTGCGGAGCCGGGCTCCCCTGAGCGCACAGCGCACGCACAACCAGCCCCCCCTCCAGTGCGCCCTCGGGCCTTAGCCCCTGGGCCAAGTGAGTTCCAACCAGGAGCCTCCTGGACTCTGAAACGCACAATACACGACAACGCGCTAGGCGTTGCCCTGAGGGCACCTAGATCTGTGGGTACAGACTTGGTGTGGTAACAGCTTATCTCCACGTATTACGGAGTAAAATTGTGTTTTATTACCTCTTTCCTGTCTAGTGCTCTCCTGTTATTTATTTATTTTATTTTTATTTTAAATGTTTATACCGCAAGATTCAAAAGTGTCTAGCAAGGGATCATTTGTAACTATGTGAGGGGACGGAAGTTAACTAGACTTATTGTGGTCATCACTGGGCAATATACACATATACCAAATTATGATGTTCTGCACCCAAAATTAATACAATGTTACATATCAATTATATCTCAACAAAACCGGGGGAAGAGGAGATCTGAAGACAGGTGGATGGAGGGTGGTAATGATTCCACAACTGTGTGAATGCACTTAACTGAACACTTAAAAATGGTTAAAAGCGTACTTTTGTTAAGTATATTTTATTACAATGACATTTTAATGTTTAATTATGAAATACTTTTTAAAAATATTTTATTATTTATTTATTTATTTATTTATTTATTTATTTATTTATTTATTTATTTGACAGAAAGAGAGCACAAGTAGGGGGAGCAGAAGAGGGAGAGGGAGAAGCAGGCTCCCCACTGAGCAGAGAGGACCCTGGGATCATGACCTGAGAGGAAGGCAGAGGCTTAACCCACTGAGGCACCCAGGTGCTCCTAATTATGAAATATTTAAAGCATACACAAAAGCACATAAAATAGCATTTGCCTAAGCTCCTGGATTTAATAAATGCTTAGATTTTGCCATGTTTGTTTCTTTTTTTTTTTTCAAGAAACAAATCATCACCACCAAATGTGGCTAACTTCCCCTCCTTGCCCCATCCATTTGATTACTCTTTCTCCAGAGAGGTGGCCACTCCTGTGTGTGTCTTTTCCATGGATATTTTAACATTTTACCATTTAAGAACACATCATACTGTTTTATGTGGTGTTTTAGTTAGGCAAAGAAAAATGTTTTTGCAACTTGCATTTTTACCCATTTTGGTGGAGGATATGCCACAGTAACCTACATAGTCTGTTTATTTTTGAATCCTGAATAGTATTCCATTGTTTGAAACCCCCACCAATGGACGTGTAAGTTGCTTTTACTTGTTGGCTGTCATGACAAGTGCTGTCATGACATATTTTGTGAATACCCTGTGCATGGTTCCCAGAGTGTGTCTTTAAGAGTTTCTCTAGTACACTGTCCTAGTACTGAAACTTTTGGGTCACAAGAAAATGCACATTTTCCACTTCACTGGATATCAAAATGATCTCCAGAGTGGTTGAACAATTTGAATTCCCCCTTTCACTGGAAAAAGACCTATTGCTTTCCTCCTTGCCCTCACCAAACTTGGGTATGATTACTGTCCCCCTATCTCATGGGAGTGAAGTGATATCTCCTTGTGAGTTCCATTTGCCTTTTCTCCCATCAGTGAGACAGGTTTTCACTGGACATTCTGGTTTCTTTTATAAACTGCTTGCTTCTTATACTGAAACGTCCACACAAGTCAGCATTATTCATGGTGCACACTGTCACCCAGGCCATCATAGGGCGCCATAACTATTAACTGAATGAATGAATAAATGAGTTGCCAGACGGTAGGTAAAAGTATTATTTTAAAAATGTTAATGACAGGAGGCGCTGCAATTATTCCTCACCATGAGGTCCACCATAAATAATTTGCTAAGTCCACAGAGCTAATAAACGTTGGAAGCTAGATTCAAACCCTGGTCTGTCTCATGCCAGAGTTCACACACCTAATGGTTCAATATCCTGCCTCCCTTCAAACCTCAGCTAGGAAGACAGCAACCAATGAATAAATGTATAAAGGATGCTTAGTTCTGTTAATAATTCTTTGTCTTAACTTAGCTACCTTATCTTAATTAAATCTCTCAATTAAAAAATGTGTTTTAATGTCTGAAAAATGTGTTTAATATGTTTTAATGCCATTTGCTTTTGGAAAGCATCAAAGGATTTTTATTACTCTGGAGGCCTTATACCAGGAGGGGAGGAAATCCCCCCTATTTAATGCAAAAGCTATTGCCAGCTGCCTCTTCTTCTAGGAGACCATTTATATCTGTTGCCCATGCTTTTCGTCCAAGCTGTAGCCTTCTACACCCAGCTGCCTATGAGATATTTCTTTTTTTCCCCCCAAATATGTTTATTTTATTTTTTCAGTGTTATAAGATTAATTGTTCATGCACCACACCCAGTGCTCCATGCAGTACATTTCTTTTTAATCTCAAACTTGCTTCTCCAAAATGAACTTCTGTTCTTTGCCCCTCAATTCGTCCCACCTACAGCCTTCCCATCCCAATTGGTGACAACTCCCTCCTTCCAGCTGCAAAACAAAAATCTTGGAGTTGCCTTTACTGTGTGCTTTCTTTTCCCATTTCACCTCCCTTCCCTATTGGCTCTGCCTTAACAGCGCATGTAAGCTGGACCACCGCTCACCATCCTCCTCTGTGCCGTCCTGGTCAGTCACCTTTGCCTCTGCCTAACAGGTACCTGTATTTCCCCTCCCTTGCCTCTGAAAGTCTGTTCTCAACACAGCAGTCAGAGTGATCCTCTTGGAACTCGGGTTACTTTCCTCCTCAGCCCAAAGCCTACAAAAGGTCCCCATTTCACCCTCTAGAAACTAGAGTCCTTAAAATGCCATGGATCTCACATAATTCCTTGCCGAGTTCACCTCCTGCCACCCCCCTCACTCTTCTGCAACCACACTGACCTCCTTGCTGTCCCTGCACAAGCAGGACACTCCTGCCCAACAGCCTGTGCCTTCGCTGTCCCCTGCCTCTGGCTCACTGCTCCTCAGTAGGCACTGGCTCTCTTCCATGCCTTTGTTGACATTTTGCTTTTTCCAGAAGTCCATCCTAAGCTCTCCTTCCGTGTCACACTCCTCCATTCCCAATCTCCTGCTCTAATTTTCCTCTTGCCGTGTTCGACATGACATATATTCATCTAACCCTATTAATCACGCCTGCCCGCCTCCAACTAGAATGTAAAATTCTCAAGGGCAAGAGTATTTTTTTGTTTGGTTCACCAAGATATCCCAAGCGACAAAAACAGTGTCAGGCCCAGCGACGCAGGTAGTGCCTAACTGTTTGAATAAATAAATATTGTGTGCCTACCTAACACCTTTCTCCCTCAAATCTGCCTAACTAGCAACTTTTGGTTTCGGTAAAGAGACTCTTCCCACCCTAATGAAGGAATCACAGTCTTCTTGCCAAATAACTGGTGTTGGAGTATGCAGGTGACCCCAGTTTTGGAAACTAGAAAGTCAACTTCAAAGATGTTTTTGCAGCTAGGATAGAAGCACACAACCTTGGCTTGACTACGTGGATGTAACGGTGCATACGTGAGCACCACGGCTGATACCCGGCATCCAGGGAGGTCAAAGCACCTGGTTCTTACCAGTCAGCCATGGTGGGGCTCTGGTCACATACGGACTGCAAGGCGGCAGTCTCAATCATGTTTCATCCATAACAGCCTAGGGTTTGGTAGGCCACTGTTCCTAGTTGCATTGTTTTTGGTTAGAAGTCTGTTTTCTGGCTTTCCCCAAAATACTATGAACTATTTATTATTCTTTATTTTTTTTAAGATTCATTTATTTTTTTATTTGAAAGAGAGATAGCAAGAGAGAGAGAGAGCAAGTGGGGTGGAGGGGTATAGGGGGAGGGAGAAACAGGCTCCCAGCTGAGTAGGGAGCCCGAAGTGGGGCTTGATCCCAGGACCCCGGAATCATGACCAGAGCCGAAGGCAGACACCCAATGACTGAGCCACACAAGTGCCCCTATTTTCTATTGTTTAATATATCATTTTCTGCTTAGAGTGGATTTGAATGTCTGGATCTAAGAATGTGACAAATACGAGCTTTCTTCTTTTCTTTCTCCCTTTACTGCTTTCCCTCCTTTGAAAACTGTTTTATAAGGATGTTATGTCCAGTGATATTAGCAGCCATCTTGCAACCATGAGATAATGTGTATAAGAAATAGAGCGAGACTCTGAGGTTAGTGCCATTGAGAACATCATTAAACCATCAGATTATCCCTGGGACTGATTACTTCCAGATTTCTTGCAACATAATAATCAATGTCGTAGTGATTTAACAGTTACTGTACTTTCTGGTATCTTCAGTTGAACATGTACTGTTTTAAACTGTACATAGTTCTTTGGTTCTATAAAAGATCTTCATATACTCTTGTTTTGTTTTATTTTTTGATTAAGAAAAATAAGAGTGCATAAACATGGCCTGGAGAGCTCTGTGTGAGAATGGGACAGAAAAAGAGCTAAATTTTTCTTACTCATGAAATTACAAGGTCTTGGTAATTTCTTTTAATACCTTGGAGCAAGGGAGAAGCAAGAGAATCAGAAGGAAGTGAGAAATGCATGAAGGTTATATAAAGAGAAAAAAAAATGGCACTTCTGTGTAGACTCTAGAAAGCTTGGACACCTGAGTGGCTCATTCGGTTGAGTGGCTGCCTTTGGCCCCAGTCATGATCCCAGAGATCACGAGTCCTACATCGGGCTCCTGGCTCAGCAGGGAGCCTGCTACTCTCTCTGCCTCTGCCTGCCACTCTACCTGCTGGTGTTCTCTCTCTCTCTGACAAATAAATAAATAAAATCTTAAAAAAAGAAGAAGAAGAAGAAGAAAGAAAGCTATTGAGAGCATCGCTCTTGCCATAATCACATGAAAAAGCTGCATAAACTACAAAATCAAAATTTTCTTGAACCTATCAGAGAGCTGAGGTCAGAGGAAGCCAATTAACCTAAAATCTAAGACAAGACAGGCCCCTCCAAGGAGAGAGGATGCAAGCACTGTCTCAAGCCAGGGCAAGGGAGAGACTCTGGATGCCATCTACACAAATAAGAATACAGCTAAAATGTTTCATGAGCTCCTAAATGCCAAGTGCGACTCCTAAGAATTCCACAGACACAAATGAAGCGTCCACTTACTCTCAGTCTCCACCAACATCCACTTTACCCCAAATACTACTGAGAAAGGACTAGGGGCAGGGTAGAAGACATGACTCAGCCTCATCTGGTGGTGGATGTCTAGAGGAGATGAGTGGCTACCGTGAAGGGAAAAACACAAACCCTGTCTGGACCCTCCCCAGTGGAACAAAATTCATAAGCTGCAGGGGCAGCAGAAGGAAATCTATCTCTTCCAGAGCATAGGTGAAGACCTATGGGGGTGGGGAACTGAAGAGACAAAGCTCGCCCTTAGATACATTCTGAGCCCAGGCCACGTGAGATCTTCTATCACTGGGGAAGGAGCAGTGAATTCTCTCCCTTGTAATGCCCTTCAAAAATACAAAGTAGAGTTTGCCTGCCAGTGGGAGAAGAGGCAGAAACACTGAAAAATATTGACCAAGATCCAGTGAGACAGGGCTTACCTAAGATGGGGGTTGGATCAAGACAATAGAGGACCGCCCTGTGATTCCCATCAGCAGCAGGCTAGCAAGCAGCCACTAAAGAGCAACAGCTCTTCACTGCTGAGGGCAGAGTAAGGGCATGAGTAGACCCACCTGGGGTATAGGTACCCAAGACATAAGCTGAGGGTGGAAATAAAAGAGCATTAAGGAGTAACCTCTAGCCACCCAGTATCCACCATAAGCACAAGATAATGCTAAAGGAATTTTTTTTTTAAAGATTTTATTTATTTATTTGACAGAGAGAGAGATCATAAGTAGGCAGAGAGGCAGGTGGGGGTCAGGGGGTAGGAAGCAGGCTCCCTGCTGAGCAGAGAGTCCGACGTGGGGCTCGATCCCAGGACCCTGAGATCATGACCTGAGCCAAAGGCAGAGGCTTAACCACTGAGCCACCCAGGTGCCCCTAATGCTAAAGGAATTTAAAGGTTGGTGGAAGAGTAACGGTAACGACAGCAGCGATACAATCCAAACCCATCAAACTCTGACTAGATTGCCTCAACTCCCTGCATGGATGGCCTAGTAGAAGAGGCATGCTCATTTTCAGGCATGAATTCCATTTACCTCAGTCTTTCCTGTTCTATACATTATATCTAGAATTCAATAAAAAAGTACAAGAGGTGGGGGGGAGCGAGGGAAAACAAACCTCAAGGCAAAGTAATCAACAAAGCCAGACTCAAAGATGACATGGAATATTAGACAGGGAATTTAAAATAACTGGGATTAATATGTCAGAGCATCTAATGATAAAGATGGACAACATGAATACACAGAAGGAGTTTCAGCAGAGATAAGAAAACTATTGAAAGACTCCAGTGGAAATACTAGAAATAGAAACCACAGTACCAGAAATGGAGAGTAACACCAATGGGATATCCATGGACTCAACACCACTAAGGAAACTCTAAAGGAATTCGAAGAGAGGTCGACAGAATTTGTCCAAACTGAAACACACACACACAAAAACAATACTAGAAAATTGAACCTAGCAATAAGAATGCTGCACCTTACCAAATGGGGTTTATCTCCAAATGCAATTCAATATTTCAAAACCAATGCAATTCACCATTATTCACTATATTAAAAGACCAAGGAAGAGAAACATATGAGCATTTCAAAAGATACAGAAAAAGCATTTGACAAAATTACTATTCACTTTAAAAACTCTCAGCAAGCTAAGAATAGAGCAGAACTTTTTTAGTCTGATAAAGAGCATCACTTAAAGACCTACAGCTAACATCACTAAATTGAATGGCGAGACTGATTGCTTTCCCCATAAGATCAGGATGAAGGCAAGGATATTTGCTCTCACCACTCCTACCAGCATCTTGCCAGAGATTCTAGCCACTACGTAAGGCAAGAAGAAAAGTGGCATACAGATTGGAAAGGAAGAAATAAAGCTGTCTCTGTGTGATGATCCAAATAGAAAACCCCAAGAAGTCTCCATATATGTGCTATATGTAATGAATGAGTTTAGCAAGGCAGCACTTTTCACAAGGTCAATACACAAAAATCAGTGTATTTGAATATACTAAGAATGAACGATTAGAAATTGAGTTTTTATATGTACCATTTATAAATGTATTGAAAAACATGAAGGACTTAGGTATAAACCCAACAAAGTATGTGGAGTGTTTGAATATTGAAAGCTACAGAGCACTATGAAAGAAATTAATGTAATTAATATGTAATAGAGTTAAAGGAGAAAAATTGATAAAATAAAGTTCATCAAAATTTGCAACTTCTCTGTAAGAGATACAAGTAAGACACAATTCTGTTCAATGGGACAGAAGAGAGTCCAGAATTGGAACCACACATATATGGTCAATTGAGTATTGGCAAAGATTCCAAGGTCACTGCGATAGACAAATTTATATGTTGACTTGACTCCGGCCACGGGATGCCCATAGATCATGTTAAACATTATTTCTAGGTATGTCTGTGAGTAATATTTTGGGAAGAGATTAGCATTTGAGTTGGTTGACTGAGTAAATACGGCCCTCTGCAATGTGAGTGAGCATCATCCAATCCACTGAGGGCCCAAATAGAACAAAAAGGCAGAAGAAGGGAGAATTTTCTTCCTTAATGCCTGAGTACTTGAGTTGAAACATCTGCTTTCAGACTGGGGTTCGACAACATCTGCACTCCTGATTCTCAGGCCTTCGGAATTGGACTAGAATTATACTACCAGATTCCCTGGGGTCCCAGGTTGCACGCCGCAGATGGTGGTACTTCTCAGTCTCCATAATTGAATTAGCCAGTTCCTCATAATAAGTAATTATATTTCATTTTATATGTAATATAAAAATATTATAATATTTATAATACACTATATAAAATATTTGATATCTATTTTATAATCTAAAATATATTTTATAATACTTATAATAATATATATATGCTATTGGTTCTGAGTCTTTGGAAAACCTTAACCAATACAATAATTTAAGTGAGAAAGGATGGTATTGTCAACAAATTGGGTTGAAATAGCTGGACATTCATATGGAAAAGAGTAAACCTTTAATCCTTATCTTGCACCATATACAGAAATGAATCTAAACCTAAATGTTTGTCTAAAATTATAAAGTTGCTAGAAGAAAACGAGCAGAAAAATCTTTGTGATTTTGATTTGGGCAAAATATTTTTATCGACCACACTAAAAGCATGCTTTGTAAAAGAAAAAAAATGATAAATTAGAATTAATCAAAATTTAAAACTTCTTTTTGAGAGAGACAGTTAAATTAATAGACAAACCACAGACTGGGAGAAATATTTGCAAAACACGTCTGATGACGAAGTACTTATATCCAGAATTTATAAAGAACCTTGAAAACTCAACATTAAGAAAACAAATCATCTGGGGCGCCTGGGTGGCTCAGTGGGTTAAAGCCTCTGCCTTCGGCTCAGGTCATGATCTCAGGGTCCTGGGATCGAGCCCCGCATCGGGCTCTCTGCTCATCAGGGAGCCTGTTTCCCCCTCTCTCTGCCTGCCTCTCTGCCTACTTGTGATATCTCTCTCTCTCTCTCTGTCAAACAAATAAATAAAATCTTTAAAAAAAAAAAAAAAGAAAAGAAATCATCCAATTTTTTAAGAAATAGGTGGAAGATCTGGACCCTTCCTCCAAAAAGATATATGGACAGCGTATAAGCACATAAAAAGATATGCAAAAGTATTATTCATGAGGAAAATCAAATTAAAACCACAATAAGATATCGCTGTTAGAATTGCTCAAAGAAAACCTGATAATATGATGTGCTGCTGAGGATGGGAAGCTTCTGGACAATTTATCCATTGCTGACGGGAATGCGCCATATTACAGCCACTTTGGAAATCTGTTTGTCAGTTTCTTATAAAGTTAAATATATACTTACCCCATGATTCAATAATCTCATTCCAAGTATTTATATCCAAGAGAAATGAAGACTTCCATTCATATGTAACCCACATGTGCCTGTTTATAGTGACTTTATTTATAAACACCAACAACGGGAAACAGTTTCAATGTCTTTCAACGGGCAAGTGGTTCAGAAGAAAAAACTGTGCAACACTCATTCATGGACTATTACTCAGTATAGGAACAAACAAATCACTGATTCACGTAGACCATGAACGAATCTCAAATGCATAATGCTAAGTAAATAAAGCCATATACAGTTTGATTTCTTTTAAACTCCTTTTTTATGACATTCTCAAAAAGGTAAAGATATAGAGACAGAAAACATCAAGAGTATCCAAGTGCTGAGGGTTAGGTGAGTGGGTGTCTAGAAGGGAGTATAGGGTATTTGGGGGGTCATCGAAGTGTTCTTTGATTGCAGTGGTGGTCACACAACTGCAGCATTTGTCAAAAGTCATGGAATTGTTACTCACTAAATGGTGAATTTTGCCATATATAATTCACACCTCAATATACTCGACTTAAAAAAAAGAGAGAGAGAGAGAAAGAACAAACAAACAAACGATAGAAAGAACGAATGAACGAACGAAAGAAAGAAAGGCAAAGAAGATAGAGGTAATCCAGGGTTTTGAGCAGGTTAGAAATTCCCCATGATAAAATGGCCAAGGAATTTTAAGAGAGCAATATCTAAATCTCATTTCCATCCTCAGCTACTCCAACTCTTAAAAAAAAAGAAAGATTTTTTTCATCCCACACCAACAGCGCAGTGGGAAATTGAGGAATAGAATGATAAAGTCAAGTAGCAGCTTTCCTGGAGCCCCTCTCAGCCAAGGCCAGTAGCCGCAGCATGATACCAAGAGGCGGGCGACAGTAACCCCGAGGACCAGGATTCAGGTGACTGGGTCCCAGTGAGTGGTGCCGCAGGGTGTATCAGAGAAGCAGGCTGGTTTGGACCGACCCTAGAGCAGAAATGAGACAAGCTCCCTTTTCTCTAAAAATACAAAGAAGATAATCCTTGAAAGGACATGGGCAGATGCTTGGATTATAATTTTCAAAGAATAACTCAGATCCAAATTTTTTCCTCTACTACATATCATTAAGTTGTATTGAATTAATGTTTTACAACAGAAGTAGGAACAGAGCCCTAATTCCAGCACTTGCTTGTTTTTCTGCTTTGTGAGTTATCACCACTATAGCACATACATTACACATTTGTTCCACTTAAAGTTATAAAAACATCAAAATCTGTCTTTGCATTGCTAACAAATACTATGGCAATGCTCTGAGCTCATTTTATAAAAACTGAATAGCGTCTCTTCATTTTCTTTTCTTTTTTTTAATGATGTAAGGCTCAACTAGGACAAGAGTTCAATGGTGCTTTTTAGAAATACTCTTTTTTTTACAAACTAGATAGGCTCAGCATTTTATTTTATTTTATTTGGGTCAGCTTTTCACAAATACCCAAAGTATAATTTTTCTACTCTGTAAGCTTAAAAAAAGGGAGAGAAAAGAAGTTGAGGGAGAAGATGAGTAGGAGGAGAGTGGCCAAATCAGTTGAGAAAATATGGCATAGAATTTCTCTGTGGTATTCACAACACATATTGGTATAGGAGAGGCCTTCAAGAATTTTCCAGTAAGGAAGCCCATTTAACTGTGCTGGGACCAGGGATATTTTGCTCTGTGCAGCCCAACTCCTAATAAAGGGAAGCACTCTGTCACTTTTCTTGAATGAAGCAGTATTTCTGCACTTTATTTGATCAGACAGTCCTTTCTCTTATAACATCTGTTCAATAACCTTCCTATCAGTGTTCTCAGAAACTGCTGATTTAGCTATTTAAAAAAATTAAATCAACGCATAGGGAATTTTGGAGTTTTTCTTTTTTAACGCACAGTTTTAAAAGCAAAATTGGCATTGTCCAATAAAGAAGAAAAAGATTTTTAAAAAATCACTGAATGCCCTACTGTCGGATGTAGTCATGTCTTTCCTCTGCCATTTAGAGTTCAGCTAAAATGTGGTGAGTTTAGCAATTTTCAAATTTGGGGACTTTTTGTCTTAGACACCAGGAAGTTCATTAAAATGATATCCTGACTTTTTACCACTGTCATTTCAGTTTTTAAATGACAGAGCAAAAAAATAATAATGTGAGAAGCTACAAATTATATATTTTATAGGGGTTGAAAAAGTTCAGTTAATCACAGTCCTTTTAAGACTGATTTTCACAACTTATCTGGTCCCAGAAGGGTCTGGGACTAGGAACTGTCAAAATAGATTAAGGAAGCCAGTCTTCAGCTCTGTAGATCGATTTGACAACAAGGATATCGAGTCTGATAGTACAGCTTCGTTCTTTGCGGGGAGGTGAGCATAGGAGAGGGTTGGAAGGGTTTTGAGAGTGAGGAAAGGCTTTTGGATTCTAGAGGTATTGTCCCCGTGGGACGGTCCACCAGGATGTATGACTCTCAGCTTCCCTTATCCCCTTCACAGTCCTTTCCTGTCAGAGCTAGGGACATTCAGGAGTCCTACAGGAAGGTTCAGACACCATGCATATGCCCACACACATCGAAAGCACTTCCAGTTCCTCCTCCGTCGTGGTGGCTTCCTGGTGGATTTCCAAGCACAGGCGAGGCGAATGCATTGGCCTGTTCCCAGCTAGTCCTGGGGAACCAGCAGAAAGTGCTCGGCCTGCAGCCGGAGGGGGGACATCACTCCCCTACAGGGTAAAGGAATTCTTTTTTTTTTTTTTTAATATTTATTTATTTATTTGACAGAAAGAGATAGATCACAGGTAGGCAGAGAGGCAGGCAGAGAGAGAGGGAGAAGCAGGTTCTCTGCTGAGCAGAGAACCTGATATGGGGCTTGATCCCAGG
>CM053605.1:36011378-36025539 GCA_028646535.1 Procyon lotor
CCCCAGGATAAAGGAATTATTATTGGAATTGGTGGGAGGAGCTGGGGAGGTGAAGATCTGAAAGAGCAGGAGAGCGGGAAGATGAGAGGAGTCACCAACTAGCCAAGTAGAGGAATTAACCCATTCTGGCGATTGAAGGCGGACTGCGAAGTGGGGCAGTGAGGACATCTGTGGGAAGCTCTTCTCTGTGCTGCTTCTGTGATCCGTAGCCTAGTTGCTGGTGGCAGACTCAGGGCTGGTGTTGGTCAGCACGGCCGGCGATCTGGAAGCGTGAGATGCAGAGTAGAGTGTGGATAAGCTTTGTCCATCTGTCCCCATACATAACCCCAAAAAGACCTTCAGAAAGCAACGGCTGCTGCCTCTCTCTTCTGCTTTTCAACTCTCATACAGGTTCCACTCCTGGCCAATTAATTGTACTCTGACCCAGGCAAGGAAGGGGATTTGGGGGAAACTGGGAAGTTTCTCAACGAGTTCTCAATGAGATAGATTGACACAGACACAACCCACCACACAGTGTACGCTCGGCAGGCTGAAACCACCAACTATGCATGAGGCCCTCATGCTCCAACTCTGCGTGGACCCATCATCCCATCACTCACGGTCTTTGTGCTGCTACATTAACAGGACGGCACTGGAGATAGCACCTCTGTTCAGAGTCCCCAATTGTCAGAGTACCGCCAAACCTCAAAAGAAGTGTCAACAGAATACCATTCATAAAAAATATTCTCTTCTGATTACTCCAGACTCTCAGAAGCCCACGGAGACGTCCATATTGCTTCCATGGCAAAAGCCCTGGCCTCAAACATCAGTCCTGGCTTTTGCTCACAAATGAAGTTACCTGGTCTCTCTGTCTTCATTTCTTTCTGTGTAATCTGAGAAGATGTAGATTATCCCTGAGGAAATTTCTAGTTCTAACAGTCTGTGATCCTACCTTTGTGGAAATGTTATGTCTGGAGAGGCAAGTCTGCTGTTCCGCGCAGAGGACGAGACTCTGCCAAAGAAAACCTCCAGTTTGTGGAAAGGAAGAGGCAGCAGTCATCTTTCCTCATTAGCGGCCCCAGATTCCGCTACCTCAGCTGCAGGCTGGTCAGTCACCTCCAGTAATGACCTTCATCTCAGCTCCAGGCGGCTGCCTGGGCTTAGGCTGAAGTCTGTGGTTATGAGTCACAAGCCCTTGGAGCCAGGAATCGAGAGGAGACCGCAGAAGGCAATTTGCCTCCCATCGCTGGCTTCCCACGAACTGATTTCTTCCCCAAAGAGAAAAATAGTATTTGTGGTTTGTGAAATGTCACACAGTATCTCCTCCTAAACTCATGGCTCCAGAGATGAATTCTAATCCTCCAACTGGAAAAACTTAGACTCTGGCTTTAGTTATTATGATCAGTTGTTAGGTCCACAGCTCCTTTGTGGGATGTTAAGTCAGAGCGAATGCCGTGCTCAACAGAATACAATCACCAATACAATCTGCTCCCGTCTGGGAAGTCAGATGAGGCTACTTTGTCCTTCTGGAATTTTCCCTTTGCTAAATTTTAAGGCGTGGGTTCAAACTAGGCTTGGCAACAGCAGCATACCTCTAAGGCCATACTTACCTCCCCAACAGGTATGTCCCCCCCCGCCCCCCCCGCCCCGATCTCCTTGCTGGGCTTCTATGAAGTGTCTAAAACATACTCATGGCCAGTCCTCTCCCTGCTGCTGCTCTATGAGAAGTCAGGAAGGAGTGGGGCCAGCCCCATATCTCACTCACCACACCCAGGTCAGCCTCCACGGCCCGATTTCCAAGTTTGAGAGGAAACAGGAAATGCAAGCTGCAGACTATAAAAAGAGTTTGGAGAGGATCAAAGGTTGGTAGAAATGGAAACCCAAGTCGTGTCTTCTGCAGAGTTAGCACAATGGGCCCCAGGGAATGGGGGGAAGTGGCTACATGGACAGTGTCACTGCCAGAATTTGGCTAAGAGAGATCAAGGGCCAGGCCAAGGGTGGGAGTGTGATCCTGGGAATCCAAAATGAGTACACGAGAGGACAGAAGCACAGAAAAGAATGAGGGAGGAGGCCAAGGAGAGGTGAGGAAGAGTGCAAGGAAGCAGTGTGGAATTTAAAGATCAAGCAAGATGCTCCGTGATCAGTGCTCCTGCTGGAAGCCCAGGAGGCAGTTTCTTCTGAGACATCCCATGGGAAAGGGAGGGGGCCGGGAAGGTTTTCTCAGATCAATTTTCCTTCCAGCCTCCCAGGGAAGGTGACATCTGTGTGGGTCTCAAAGACTAAGCCGGAGTGACTGATACCACACAGCCTCAGAAGCCGGACTTCAGGGCTACAGCCTGTCCCCACTGTGTATTGACTGGTCATCTCAGACGTAGCCGAGCCTCGATTTCCTCATCTGTAAAGCTCATTCACTCAACAAACCTCTGCTGAGCACCGCAACGTACCAGGTAGCATTCTGATGAAGAAAATAGAAATCTCTGCTCCCTACAGCTTAGATTTTAGTGGTTGAGAATAGTAATAATTATACCTCCTTCGTGGGGTTGTCTTGAAGACTAAGGAGCAAATACACGTCAAGCCCATAAAACAATGACAGTTGGTTTAGGAGCACTGTTCCCTGAGCCCTCACTACTTCCTACATATCTCAAGTGACATCAGGGCTCAGGATCTGGAGTTTGAATCTCAGATCAGTTCCTAACTAATCTGCTTACTGTGTGACCTTGGAGAAATGACTGGAGCTCTCTGTGCTTCTGTTCCTTTCCTCATCTGTAAAATGTAGATAAAAAGATTTATTTCACAAAGTTGAGGATTAAGCAAATTAGTATCTGTTAAGCTCTTAGAAACCTGCTGTCATAATTCAGGAAGCATTTAGTAAACCTAAGACACAATTAATAATTGACAATTATTGTCACAATTAATACCTCAACTCTCCAGTTTACCCATAAGTACTACATTTTCCCTGTTCTTTGCCTTTCTTTCCTTCTATCTCCAACACAACTTGCCAGGGAGCTTTGCCTTTTCCTGCACCAGGTCTCTGGAATGCCTCCTTTCTTTCCTTGAGCTTCTTTTCCATTCTAGGCTCCCACCGCTTCATTCCAAGGATAGAGCAGCAGTTTTCCATTTGGTCTCTTTTTCTTAAGCTCTCCTTTATCCCAGTCTGTTTTTCACAAAGCTGCCAGAAAAGCCTTTCTTTCTTTTTTTTTTTTTCTTCAGAAAAGCCTTTCTTAAAGAGCATTGTCCGCATGTCCATGGATCGATACTGTCTATCGCATATCTTAGCCTTATCCTAGCATGCAAAATCATTTCATTAGCCCTGCTATCCCCAAGCACCACCACTGTCATACTACACCTCCCCTGCCCTTCAGGGATGGCTAGCTCAGACGCGAGATGGAAAAAGCCACCCTGTTCTCAAGATATTTGACTGCCATGTGCAGCAAAATTGTTGCTGTCAGCCAGGGTCTCATTAGGACGAAGATGGTACATTCAAATTGGATGATTTACAAAGCTATGGGCAGGATTTAGGGAAACAAACAATGGAGGGGATAGTACTCCAGAGCCTGCAATGGTTGGGGGCCATTATCACCCACTAGGCCTGAAGGTTCAAGGGCAGGATGTGGTTATCACAGCCTAGAGGAAGGTAGCTGCATGGGAAGAGTTGCTTGATAAGAATTGTGACCCGTCAGTAGAAGGGTTGACCTTTCAACTCAGAGTGATCTATCCGACTTCACATTCCCCTTGCTCCTTCTCTGAATCCAACCAAAAGACAGATAGCAAGGCAGCCCCTTGGGGCCATTCATACAGGTCCACTTCTTAGGACACAGAGCAAGGAGGGGTGGGACAAGGGCACCAGGAGGAGCATATGGCAGACATTCAATAGAATAGTGGTGATAAATATAAATCTATGATGTCCCTTCATTTGCACAAGAAATAATGCAGCCCCGTGCAGTAGCCCTGACACCACGTTGTGACCAGGATGACCTCCACCTCCAACTGCCTTACACACCCACCATGGTAACCTTCACCAAGGCTAGTGCTTGACTCAAAGGAGTCTTAGCACAAATTAGCAAAAAGCATGCTTTTTCAAGACACCTGATGAAAAAAATCTTGGAACATTCTGAGTTTATTAGAATAAGATATCTCATAGCATTTGCCAGAAAATGTTTATTACCATAAATACACAAATCTACCATACCTACTGTAGGAATGAGGTCCATGATTGTGGGTTGGCAGCATGAGGAGCCCCACAGACCCCCCCACTCCAGAGATACAAACAAACTGATAAAAATTATTAAAATGACAATAACATCTAAAGTCTCTGGAAATTGTCCTAAAGGCATACAGCAACTGAAGAAACCTTTATTCAAGAAAATCTACAAAGATTTTATTTCAAAACAGAAAGATCCTATAGGATTTGAACCACAACTCGCTTTCTCCCTCCACACTGTGCACCCCCTACCCCCACTTCCCCGGTAGCTCAGCTGATAGAAACAACACTTTGGGCAGGTATGGCCAAAAAGGTGGAGATCTCCCCTCGGCTCTCTGTCAGGGATTACTATATCTCACCAGGAGAAGCAGGCCACCGGCTTATCATCTCTTATCCCCTCAAGCCCTGAGCTGCAAGAGGCTAAATTCCTGGGGCGTGCATCTAAGAGGATGAGGGCTCTCTTCTACCACCCAGCAGCCACCCACAGGAGGGGCTCTGCCTGCAGCGGACAAGGCCAAGGATCTTGGGACCTAATCCTCCTCACCCCAACTCACTCATAGGGCGGAGTTTCCACCCCGAGAAGAAGCAAGCTGAGAAGACTGGAGGCCATTGCCTCACCCAGCGCCCAGCATAGTGGTTTAGACATTTTGACCAGGAGGAGAGACCGTCCGTAAGAAAAGGGAGCTGCAATGCTTTTTCTAAAGAACTGACTTTCTAAAGAAACAAAGTGCAGGAGAGTTCAACTTTAAGTGTGCTCTTGGAAACGAGCTCCTCTTAATCTAGAGCAACAATCTAAACCATCGATCATGGAGTTCGCCAGAGACAACCAAAGAAAGAGACAGCTAAAAAGAGCCTTCCTGGCATTAGAACAAATCTCAAAAACTACTCCTGCAAAAGGACCCAAATTTAATTGGGTCAGACTACTGAATAATTTACACAGCAAGCCTTTACACTGTAACAGTGTAACAGTATTTACAATACTGTAATATTGAAACAATATATCAATGTATCAATCAGCCAGGAAACAGTGGACCCTAACAGTTGAATGCAGTGCCAAGGGAGGTGCACAGCTTCACAGAGAGATCAGAGAAACAGTCACAGAGAGTCTCGATGTAAAAGCACTGTTATTCCAGGGGGATGGTGTGCACGCTCACACACTCGTCTCCACCCTCTGAAGACCAACACCGATGGAGGGTGAGACAGAGTGGGAGTCTAAATAAACGTCACTCAAAAAAACAAGCAAATTACAGAAGCGATCCCCTGAGATGAGGGTAGGAAATCGGTATCCAAAGTTGCTATGGTACATAACCTAAAATATCCAGTTTTCGACAAAAGGTTCTAAGACAAGCAAAGAAAGAGGTAAGGGGAAAGGGGAAGAAAGCAGGCAACAAGAATTGCCTTTGATAGGACCCAGATGTTGAGTTTAATAGACAAAGACTTCAAAACAACTATTATGTGGATATTCAAAGAACTACAGGAAACCACACTTAAAGCAGAAAAGGAAGATATGAGGACCATGTTTCATCAAATACGGAATATTAATAAAGAGACAAAAATTATTAAAAATAACTAAATGGCAATTCTCACATCGAAAAGTGCAATAACATCAAGGAAAAATTCACTAGAGGAACTCAACAGTAGATCTGGGCTGGACAAATAAAGAATCAGCAACCTTGAAGTTAGATGGATAGAGATTATTCAGTCCAAAGAAGAGAAAAACCAGAAGGCAGAAAATTGACACAGCCTCAGAAAAATAGGATACACCTTTAAGTGCAGCAACATATGCATAATGGGAGTACCAGAAAGGGAAAAGAGAAAAAGCAGCAGAATAAATCATGCCTGAAAACTTCCCCATGTGAACGACACTTTAGATGTGATACATCTTGTGTGGTGCACGACATATACAACCGTACATGGCAGTCTGAGTTCATGGCCACAGCTGCCACCACCATTATCATCTCTTCACCCCTTTTTCTTCTTCAGAAGAGCAGTTCTGCTCTAGGCAGGTCAGTCAGTCTCCCAAACTATCACCTTCACTTGTCTTATTCATTCTAGGCTACATGACTTCTCCCTTGACTTTCCTATTCTTGGATTATCTTTTTTTTTTCTTTTAATCAGTGCAAACCCATCGTCTCGCTCAAGCCCCTGATCTCATGTATTTTTTATCTAATTATTTATATTGCTTACATGTACTATGGTAGTTATTCTATCATTCTATTTAGATGTCTACAAATATTTATTGAATGCTTGTTATATTTCAGGCATCTTACTGGGCACTAGCAAAGAACAATTTAAAGAGCCTGTCCTCATTAGCCTATATACCAGTAAGCCAACAAGTAGCCTAAGAGTAGTATAGATAGCAATAGGTACTGTATTGGGCGACAGAGATGACCCAGGGTCATCTGCTTCAGATAGCATCCAGGGAAGGCCTGGCTAATATTTAGGTGGCAAACTAAATGAAATCAAGAAGCCAGTCAGGTGAGACCCTGGAGAAAGGACTTTCCAGTCAGGGGGAACAACAGGAGGGAAGGCCTTGGGGCAGGGACATTCGGGGTGGGTATGGAAAAGAGCGAATAGGACAGGGTAACTGGAACACAGTGAACCAGGAGGAAGAGGCTAGGAGGTCAGGTTGGAGGGATGATGGGAGCTTCCATCATGTAGGGCCATATTGGTGTGCCTCGATCTCCTTCAGATGTTAGTCTAGGATTGTAAACCACTTCCTGAAACACTCAAGGTCTACTTCATTCTCTGCCTGGGCCCAGTGTGTCCAGGGAAAGAAGGGTAATTTCTATACCCAGGCCTCAGAGTCCCTGTTCTTAAAAATGAGGAATGTTAGAGCCCAGACTGACTGAGGAACAGGAGGAGGAGATTAAGAACGATGGGACCCCAGCAAGCTGACAGAATACATTTATTGTAACCTTGCTTATTGCACACTTAATCTGTGTCAAGACCTCTATAAACACAGTGCCTTTTCGACTTGACCACAACCCCGTGACATAGGCATTATCATCCTCTGTTACAGAGGAAGAACCTGAGACGCAAACACTGCCCACAGTCACCCTGTTGATGGTAAAGCTAGTCTGGCCATCTGTTTGCCTCCAAAGCCCAAACTTTTAATCAGTCACTACCGCTACCCCCTGGAAGCTCAAAGATTCAACAAGAGGACCACCAGAAAGAGAGGAGGAAAGAAAGAAAGCGAGGCACTGAAGAGGAAGAATTCCTCAATTCCTGTGACCTGAGAATGTCTAGACAACATAAAGTAAATATTATTGTTTATGGCTAATCTGTACTTCTTGCTTTGCATAAGTAAACAGTCAAAGAAGAATTGACTTGAGACTACAGAGACCAAATCTGAGAATTTTTATTTTAAAACCAGCAAGGTTTTTAAGTTTCCTTTTTGCATGTTTTTTTTTTTTAAGTTTAAAAAACACAAAGAAGGTTAAAGAAGAAAATGTAAATCACCTAGAGAACACTCATAAAATGATGGTCTAGAACCTTCTGGGATCTCATTGTAAATTCTTAGAAGAATCTGATTGGATCAGCTTGGAGCACATGCGTCCCTTGATCCAATAACCTGTAGCCAGGGAGGGCTGGGATCATATCTTAGCTGTAGTGATCCACTATTTTGGGTTTTTAGAGAAGAAGGTCATCAAGGACCCAAGAGAGGGTCAATTAAATCTGGTTTGGGAAGGCTATCTCTGAAAGCAATGTGGGAGATGGATTGGGGTGCACAGGATCAGAGCCAGGGACATGGGGTGGAGGCTGTTGCCGTGATCTAGGCTAGAATAGAGTCTCTTGACCTAAGTGGTGTCTGTGGAATGAAAGTCTGCAGAAGCATCTGAGGGAAAATTGGTGAGTGGAATCAACTGTCTTTGATGAGTAATTTGATATGGGAGATGAGAGTGGGATTAGGGGAGAGCACGTGAAAATTAGTGACAAGATTGTGATTTTGAGGTGCCTGTGGGACATGTAAGCAGACATGTCCAGTAGGCAGTTATGTGCCCTTAGACCTTAGGAGAGTGGCCTGAGTTGGAGTGAGGTGGGGTTAAAGCCATGTGTCTTGAGAAGATAACCGGGGAGAATGTGTGGAGGGAGGCCCGAACCCAGGGAGGACCATTGATGTGTAGGCGACAGGTAAACTAGGGAAGAGCAGCCCACAAAGGAGGCTGAGGAGGGACTGGCGAAGGAGAACCTGGTTGGAGCGCTGTCACGGCAACCAGCGTGGAGGGCTGCCGGGAAGTTAACAGAAAAGGCTTCGGCCAAATCGATAATCCAGCCCCTGGAAAGAGCCCATACAACTTAGCTGCAAGGTGGATGCCCTGGAGACCGAGGGATAGAGGGCGGAGCCCCACCATGGGAGGGAACGCACAGTGAGAATGGAGATGATATTCCAGAAGCTTGGCCATAAGGAAAGAAGAGCGGGTAAGGGCAGGAGCTGGAACGAAAGGGATCTGGAGGGAGGGTTGCATGCGTGAGTCAGAGAGAGGAATGTGGTTTGGAAGCCTCATGGAGGGATGGTAGGATGCCAGACATGGAACCCGGAGAACAAGGGGAAACGATGTATCCAGTGCTGAAGAAAGAAAAGGAGGAGAGATGAATGCAGGTGCGGCTGAGTGTGTAGGGAGAGGCGCAGCAGGCTCAGAGAGCTTTGCCTGGAGGTCTCGATTCGCCCAGTAACCAGACAGACCAGGTCTTCTGCTGAGAAGGTGGGAGGAAGGCGGAGAGGACCTGAGGAGCGTGAGTTCTTTGCATTGTCAGCTGGGGACATACAGAGACATTTCCCACTGCTGCTGGAACCCACGGTGCTGTGATGCCTTTAAGCTGAGCCTCAGCATTTCCCTGCAAAACTCAGCATCTGGAGTAGAAGGAGAAAAAAATCCACAGAATTAGGTTGATCTGGTTTGGGGTTTGGTTGAATGTGGGGACAGGGTATCAAAGGGGAAAGAGGGTGAAGGGAGGGAAGGGCTGAGGGACCTGGAGAAGATGGAGTAGGAAGTGGGAAGGGGATAGCAGGGGCCAAGTTCTGAGGGAGATGGAAGCCGAGCTCAGTGATTGAAAATAATCTTGCTCCGCCCACGTGTGACTGACTGTCTTAGGATAGCTGACAAAGCCCAGACTTCTTGGTGCTTTAGTGTTGTCCCTCTGTACGAGGCTCAGACAGTCTGTTCTTTTGGCTACGGGTCTGCTACCCACAGCGAGAGTAATAAAATCATAATAAACATTTCCGAGCCCTTCAGAACATGTGTGCTAGCGGCTTCTCACATTTTACATTATCTAATTCCCCTGACGATCTTGTCCTTATGTTTGGTATTGTCCTCATTTGCAGAGGATGTTTGAACTCAGAACTTAATTAATGCCAACATCATGTGAGCTTGGCTGATTTTGTAAAATAGACCCTTCCCCCAAATCAGCTGCAAATGGAGGTGTATGTTTCATCCATGGAACATTCTACCAGAGTTCCCAACAGCTTCTTCGCTCTCGAAATAGCTCAGAATGGATCAAGAAATGTCAAAGAACACTAATTTCAACTTCCATGAATCGAAGGATGCTAGAGAGAGTGGTCCTGAAGCCCATGGGGACAGGGCAGGGAAGCAGGGCAAGGGACAGGATAGCGAGCTCCCTCAGGGTGCTGAGCATGCCCCCCGGAACTGCAGATTCTGCACCAGTGTATCTGGTAGGGAGCCCCAGAATGCCTAAAACTTTGAACACTTTGATCAGTGGCTTTTCTGAAAACTGTTCCTCCCTCCGCCTGCCTGACACGTGGAGGACCAGAAATCTTATTAAAGGCCTTTCAAACAAAGCTCCATGTTGGGGAGCATCTGCTTCTGGTGTTCAAGAGATTACACACGAGTGATCTTGGCCAGGGAGACCCAGCCAGCTCCAGGCTCCGCCAGGGAGACAGGACTTCAAAAGGGAGGCACTCAATTAAGGAAGCAGCCTTTCCTGGTCGCGGCTCTGAATCTCATTTCCAGCACAGGCTCCTCTGGTTAATGATAAGAAGCCGGGGATAAGAGCCTGCTTGTCGCCTGAATGGCTTCCTTCCTGAGGGAGAAGAGAAAAAGGAAAGAAAAAAGATTAGCACAAGTATCAGACTCCTGATTTAGCTTCCCTTTTGGGGGAAAAAAAATTACAAAGAGCCCTTTACCGTCTGAGGCTGTTTGGATTTCTCTTCTTGCACTGCCCCGTTCAGGCTGTGTTTTATTTCTTATGGTTGACCGGTGCATTGTGGGGCATTGTGTCCTCTCTCTACGGTAGGCACTTAATGGATTAAATCTGAAAAGAGTCAACGGTAACCAGACATCCATTAAAATGGTCTATTTACATGCAGTTACTCCTCCGGTTTTTGAAAAGCACAGAATTAAAAGAAAAAAAAAATGGCTGGAAAATACAATCATCAGAGTCCTTTGTTCCTCTTGGCTCCACCTCTTTAAACCCCTCCATCTGCTGAGGGGGAGGGGAAGGCACCCAGTAATGTCTCTGACATGGGACCTTGGGAGCATGGACTCAGCTTCTGGGGTGAAAAGGACATTCAGGATCAAAGAAGAGGTTGAGGCTCCTGGTTCTTAATGTTTTCCATTCTGCTGCTGCCATAATCTGACGATCTTTTCCCCCTAAGCTCACAGAAGCTGTCTTGAACAAGCTGGTTCAGGACAAATCCTAAAATCCATTTTTGGGGAGCCTGGGTGGTTCAGTTGGTTAAGCATCTGCCTTCAGCTCAGGTCATGATCCCAGGGTCCTGGGATCGATTTCCACATCAGGCTCCCTGCTCAGTAAGGAGTCTGCTTCTCCATTTCTTTATTTATTTTAGAGAGAGAAAGAGAGCAGAAGTGGGAAGGGCAGAGGGAGAGGAAGAGAATCACAAGCAGACTCCCCACTGAGCACAGAGCCTGATGTGGGGCTCAATCTCACGACCCCAAGATCACTACCTGAGCTGAAGCCAAGAGTCTGACACTCAACCGACTGCACTACCCAGGCACCCCTAAAATCTTTACAGAAGACAAGGTAGCCTGATTTGAAATCTCAGACTCAGCCCTATACTTAACATCAATGGGGTCCTGGGCCAGAGTAACTGACAGGGAAGTTCGGGAATATTACATCTCTTAACTCAGTGGAGGATTTGTACCTATGAATCCCTCATCGAAAAGACTATTATGATTTGTAATGCTTTTTTTTATTTTTTTAAAGCTTTATTTATTTATTTGACAGAGAGAGAGAGAGATCACAAGCAGGCAGAGAGGCAGGCAGAGAGAGAGGAGGAAGCAGGCTCCTCGCTAAGCAGAGAGCCCGATGCGGGGCTCAATCACAGGACCCTGAGATCATGACCTGAGCTGAAGACAGAGGCTTTAACGTACTAAGCCATCCAGGCGCCCCTGTAATGTTTTTAAATCTACACATTCAGGACCATCTTTTTTGCTTTCGGTGTATTTTGTGATCTTCTCCTGGTTAGCATGGTTGCTAGCAGGACACAGCTTACTCGTTAATGGAGAAGGCTGGTAGCAGACCCCTGATAACTCTCTTTGGCGGATGACATGCATTATGGACACAAAACTCTCTTTTTCACTTACAGAAAGTACAAAGCTCAAAGACAATCAAGGTTCTCATTTGTTAAAAGATAAATTGAGGCGTATTAAAAATTTTAAAAGTTTCCTGGAACAAACATTGATTTGGCAGCATCCAATCTGGTGGGAAGAAAGGAGTTCCAAGGAGCTGTATGACATGAAAGACTTTTACAGCCAGAAGGGAGCAGAAACAAGCAGGCTGGTTGTTGCACTTTCCCTTAGGGAAGGACAGGGGTCCATCAGGCAGACCACCCAACTAGTGCCCGTCAGGCCACTCCTGGCTGATGGGTTTAAGATTCTGTTTCTGGGAGAGCCAGAACTACTAAGTTATGGCTCGGTTTGGGCCCTCAGACCTATTGACTCCATTCCGGGTCTGTCATCTTTTTAACACATCTCAAATTACTCTTTAAAGTAGAAAAGCTTAAGGGTTAAATTATATAAGAATAATAAAAATTCAACAAGCTTTTGTTAAGGTGTGTTGACACCCTAAAACAAAACCCAAAACAAAAATCAATTCGACAAGTATTTGTTGACTAACTATGCTCGATGTTTCTAGGAATACAAAGATAAACTGGACATGAATGAAGGTCAAGTCCTACGTTTAGTCCTACGTTAGGACTACGTAGGACGTCAAGTCCTACGTTTAGGACTAAAATCCTACGTTTAAGAAGGACATGAATGAAGGTCAAGTCCTACGTTTAGTTTCCATCAATTGCATAAACTCATATTACGTGGTACATGGGTGAATTAATTAAAATTTGACGTGAAAGAGGCCCTGAACTTTTGATGTGATGGAAACTGCTGATAAAGGCTTGGGCTGGGGGCTCCTGGGTGGCTCAGTCGTTAAGCGTCTGCCTTCAGCTCAGGTCATGATCCCAGGGTCCTGGGATCAAGCCCCGCATCGGGCTACCTGCTCTGCAGGAAGCCTGCTTCTCCTGCTACCATTCCCTCCACTTGTGTTTCCTCTCTCGCTGTGTTTCTCTCTGTCAAATAAATAAAATCTTAAAAAAAAAAAAAAAAAAAAAAAGGCTTGGGCTGCCCCAATTGGAGCACAGGGTCTTCATAAAAGCACAAGAGACCTTTTTAAAGTGGACTTTTACAAAGTAGAATCCATGCAAAGGAAGGCACAGGTGTGGATAAAGGTCTTAGGAGACATATGAGGAACACTCGAGGGAATGGAGACCATTTAACCTTGAGAGGATCAGAGTTAGGAAAGGACTAGAATCACAGAACTGATGAGAGAGAATGATTGCTTTGCTTCTTTTTTTTTTTTTCCTCTCTCTAACCCCTGTCTTTTACAGATGAGAGAACAAGCCCAGAAAACAGAAATGCCTCACTGATCCATCTACAGCCTTGCCCAAACCTGCTAGCTTTATTTCCATAGTAGCAACTTACCCAATCCCAATACACCCTGTATAGCTCTGTTTATGCTTCTGGTCGATTATTGGTTGGTTCCTATTGTCAGAAAGATGGACCCTCCCCGCCCTCAAAGCTATTTGAGTGTTGGAAGGAAGAGGAGCCAAGCGTCTAATTCTTCTTCCATCTTCTGCCTGACAGATTCCTGCTTCTTCTCCAAGACAGCTCAACTGTCATCTCCTCTCCGAGCCCTCACTTCCAGTTCTGCATTAAAAATTAATTACCCTCTCCTCTCATTTCCCCCAACTGTCCGGAAATATGTCACTGTGGCATCTTTCACACTGACTTGTAATTATTTATTATAATTACATGTGCATTCATCTTGCCATTCGATTCTGAGCGCCTGGTTGAGCTTGGCTCAAAAACCAGGCCTGCCTGGACCCACACCACGTCTCCGTGTGATCAGGGCTCCCTCACAGCATGACTGCCTCAGGCCGCTCAGTCTCCAAGGGCAAGTTCCAGTGAACAAAGAAGCTATGTGGCCTTTTGTGACTTTGCTTCAAAAGTCGTTCTCTCCAAGTTTGTCAAGATTCAAGAGGTGGGGCGTAGACCCTACCTCTCTATGAGAAAAGTGTCCAAGAATGTGCAGCCATGTTTCAAGACTGCCACAGGTTGACAAGAAACAAAGTGATAGATACATATAATACTGTATATAATATGTCTAATGGCGATATATTTTATTAAGAAGAATAGAGTAGGGGTGTCGGAGTGGTTCAGTGGGTTAATCCACAGCGAGAGAGGGAACACAAGCAGAGGGAATGGTAGCGGGAGAAGCAGGCCTCCTGCCGAGCAGGGACCCTGATGCGGGGCTCGATCCCAGAATCCCGGGATCATGACCTGAGCCAAAGGCAGACACTTAACAACTGAGCCACCCAGGCGCCCCAGCTCACATCATGTTCTAAGGGTCCCAGGATCAAGCCCCACATTAGGCTCTGCGCTCAGCCCAGAGTCTGCTTGTTCCTTTCCTCTCCTCCTCCTCCCACTCTCTCTCTTCCTCTCTCTCTCT
>CM053605.1:36034818-36129809 GCA_028646535.1 Procyon lotor
AGTGGCTTGATCAGTTCTGCAACTGCCCCTCCTCCTGATTTCTGTTACATGAAATAATAAATTTCTTCATTGTTTAAGCCAGTTTGAGCTGGGCATTCTGTTACAGAGAGCCAAAAGTACCCTGGTAAACACAGCAGCCTAGCAAGGTGTCTCTGCCTTCGTACCTTGTCCCGAGTCCAGTGGCGAAGTCTTAGGACATTCAGCAGAGCAAGGTGACTGGGAGCCATTGCACTGGGTCCAGAACATGGGCATTGCAATTCAACTTCACCTCTTTCTAATAGCTGACTTCAGGTAAGTTACTTAATTTCCCTGTACTTCACCATTTTATCAGTAAACTAAAGATAATGATAACACCCAACTTATAGGATTGTGAAAATTATAAGAGCTAAAATGTGACAGGTGCTGAGAACAGTGCCTGGGTCATGACAAGAACTAGAACTGTGTTCATTGTTGGTGTTATCAGAAACTCAGCAAACGTTCCCTTACCTTGCTTTCTTACAGAGTTAAAAAAAGAAACTTCCCTTTTCCCATTCAAAACCTGAAATCATTTTCATTACTGAAGCCAAAGAGTTCGGTTCAACTTTCACCTGTGCTTCAAACGTGTAGCCAGGCTCCAGCCGCCTAGGAGCAAGGACAGAGGGAGGGCCACCCTGCCTCTTCCTCTACACGCTTCGTGTTCTGACGCTGAGGGTTCCGCCCTGTGTTGAACAGACTCACCTTTGCTTTCACTCTGCCTCCTCTAATGTCTTTTCTTTAACCATCTGAATAACTGTTATGTCGACATCTTTCCTTTAAGAACTGTTGAAAAGTCACCACTTTTAGACAATGTGTTCTCAGGGAGCTGACATGTTGTCCATTTGTGACTATATCAATGTTCTATCTCCCTTTTCAATGGGGAATGCTCAACGAAGAAAAGAGAAACTACACCCTCCAAGTGCTCACTCTGTACCAGGTACTTTGCTTGAACAATATATTTCTATAAAGGACATACACACAAATTGAGTGATTTTCTTTTTTGAGAGTTTTATATCAGTCAGAATAACCTGGGTTATATATGAGTAACAAATAAGCCCCCAATTGCTGTTGTTTTAAAATAACCGAGACTTGTATCTCCCTTCAGCCTACGTGTTCTCCCCAAATAACTGGGGGTGGGAGAGCAGTGCTTTATATCAAGAGTTGGCATATCTTTTCTCAGAGGACCATTTAGTAAACATTCTAGGTTTTCAGGGTATATAGTCCCTGTTCCAACAACTCAATTCTGCCATTGTCTCAGAAGCATACATAAACAAATAGGTATGGATGTATTCCAATAAAACTTTACCTATAAAAGCAGGCAGCCAACCAAGGGGTTGTAGTTTGTGGATGCATACTCTACATCATCTTCACTCCAGCACCCAGCCTGGGGGAGACTCTCATCATTAGGACTGCTGCCCACTAAGCTGGCAAGAGAAGAAAAGTTCATGGAGAGTTATGAGCCAGCTTTTAAATGCCTCACCCAGAAGTGAGTTGTATCACTTGCACACACATTTTATTGACCCTAGAAGATCACGTGGCCACATCCAAGTGCAGCAGACAGAGATGGTGATGCAGTCCTCTGTGGGTCTAGGAGAGGAGGACCACAGACACTGATGAGGGCCAGTGGTGTATACCATGGATTACATCATTCTTCCATTCTTCTCTTTCCGTGGCTCTGTTTTTGCTGAGCTGTGCGTTCCTAGTTAAGGAAATGAGATATAAAGCTGTGGTTTCATTTATGCTCTTACAGGTGTATTACTCAGTTTCTGGATAAACTAGGCCTCTTTTCCTCTTTTTCCTGCTTTTCTTGTCCAGCCTCTAGGCTTGTTATTACTCAGCAAGCAGAGCACTAGAGACCCAGAGGGAAAGTGATGTATAAAATGCAAATGCATCCACCTCAAAGGTGGTGGTTTCTGGGTCTTATACCATCACCTAGGAAAGTTTCTTCTGGGATCATTGTCAGGCTTGGGGTGCAGATATTTCCATATTGTTGATTATTATCTAATTTACACAGTCTATTCAAAATAACCATTCTCTGTGACAATACCTGCCTTGTGTTGGACAGTTGTGTGTATTAGATCTGTGTGTGTGTGTTTGTGTGTGTGTGTGTGTGTGTGTGTGTGTCTGTAGGATGAATATTAAAGAACCAATTTGGTCAAATTTTACCATAGGTTAATTTACATCTCATTATCATCTTGTTTTCCTCTCTTTCCTCTTTACATTTTATCTTCCCTTTTTCTTAATGAACACCTGATATTTTGGTAGTTAAGATTAGAGGGTGTGGGAGTTAAAGATAACTTTTTGGTTAAATTCCACTCGCCTATGTGCCTGATCATACCCTTCTCCAAATTTCTTGCTCTCATCCATTCATCTACCCATCCGGCATCTGAGTGGGTGCCTAACTATATGTCAGGCTCTGTGTTAGGTACATAATGGGTCTGTTACCATAAGAGAGACGCAGTCCTTGCTTTCATGCACCTAATGACGTCAGTAAAAAAAATGTGATAATTGATGAAAGACTGGAAGAATTCTGGAAATTGGGGATGGTAAAGGAGCATCTGTCTCCTGGAAGGTAAAGCAACAGGAGGGGAAGTTCCAATTACTTAGCACAAGTGGGAGCACTATTAAGGGATTTTATTTAAACATTTTTGTTCTTTAACCTTTTACTTCTATTGTTTATACCACTGCTATCTTTTGCTGTGTTCGGAGAATAGCAAATAGCCAGCAGGTTCTCAGAAGATTTTCCATTTGTAATAGGTTTCTCATTTATCTGGGTTTGGCTTAAAGATCAAATTGCCTTTAGGGCTGCTCCTGCTCCTTGCCAGAAAGATGTGGCTCTTTTCCCACCCATCTGTGTACAGGATTCCTCAGGTGAGAATTCACACAATTTGAATAGAAGCACAAAAACTTTCCGGGAAATAAAGGGAGCAGGAAAAGCATAACTTCTTTATTTTGTGGATGCCAAGCTCAAGATTGAGATTTTATGTTCTCTATCATTTTGTAGTTTCCTTTTGTTTTAATTTTTTTTTATTTTGTGAGGAAAATGTAGATCTAGTTGGAAAACTGATTAAATAAAATGAATACAATACTTAAATGTAAAGGTATTTTAAGAAAATGATTCTTGGGGTGCCTGGGTGGCTAAGTGGGTTAAAGCCTCTGCCTTCAGCTCAGGTCATGATTTAGGGTCCTGGGATTGAGCCCCGCATTATGTTCTCTGCTCAGCAGGGAGCCTGCTTCCCTCTCTCTTTCTGCCTGCCTCTCTGCCTACTTGTGATCTCTCTCTGTCAAATAAATAAATAAAATCTTAAAAAAAAAAAGCAAATTTTTCTTAACATAAAATCAGCACGTATCGAACCAACAGGATCATATACAGGGCAACTCATTTATTTGGCAACCTGGAAAAATGTGCTATTCCATATTACAGAATTTCCAGAAAACTTGCTACTTTTGCTTTCTCTTTTGCGAACAAAATTAAAAAAAAAACAAGCTATTTTGATTTAAAATATTTCTATGATATTTCCTATTTCTTAAGCTAAGTATAATTTATTCTTTTCTTGATGACTCTAGGCATAATTATTAATTCAGATGATCCTAATTTTCTGTAGCATATTGATGCCCTTGGAGTCTTTCTAAGAGGTCTAGAATCATTTATCTCAATAGATGTGTAAAACTATTTACACGAAAGAAAGCACATTATAGACTTGGTTGATTTTTTTTTTTAAGATTTTTATTTATTTGACAGAAACACAGCGAGAGAGGGAACGCAAGCAGAGGGAATGGTAGCGGGAGAAGCAGGCTTCCTGTCAAGCAGAGAGCCCAATGCTGGGCTCGATCTCAGGACCCCGGGATCGTGACCTGTGCCGAAGGCAAATGCTTAATGACTGAGCCACCCAGGCGCCCCTTGATTGATTTTTTTATTTTCTGGTTTTGTTTTGGTTTGTTTTTGGTGTCTCCTTTGTCATTAGGGGTGTCAGAAGTTCCTTCTCCCAGGCAAAATGTATCTGTCTCTAGTAACCACAAAACTAAAAATTTATTATTTTTTGTTTATTTTGAGCATAGCTATTAAGATAAACTTTGATGCATTTAACATTTAGAACAAAACTAACACTGGTTAAAGCAAGCTAGGTTCTCACACGTAGGAATTCCAGAAACAGGAGGTCCAAGATACATACAACCCATCTTAAACTTCTTAGGGATTCAGGCTCCTGCTGGCTCTCCACTACCCCATCCTCAGGACATATGTCTTCTTGTTACAGTTCCAGATGGCTCCTAAAGCCATCCTATCAGGGTTCCAGACAGCCCACTAGAGGCAGGAAGGCAGAGGGCTGGATTTTACCCTTATGGGATATTTCCTGAATGTTTTACAAAACAAAATTTCTGCTTGTATTTCAATGGTCAAAAATTTGGCACACTTAGAGTTGCAAGAAGACCAGGAAATGCAGCTTTTATCCGGGTGCATGACTTCCCTTAACAAACTTGAGTTTAGCTGCATTGAAATGGAAGAAAGGATGTCGGGGTCAAACGTTAGCAATCTCCACCATATTCCAATACCAAATATGCAAACCTATCAGAAAATTGTGTAGAGACTTTGAAAAATGCGGACTTTTCCTAGGAAGTAAAATGAATGGCATTGAATGCAGGGACTTACCTATCTTCATCATTACCTGGTCTTTGAAAATTTTCCAGATTCTCAACTGGGTTCTGAATACTACATTTGCTACATAAAGGGTGTAGCAACTTGGACAACTGAGGGGCCATTGGGGCTGAAGAGAATATTTATATATAAAATCCATTTGTAGAATTCAAAAAATTCTAGTTCTCCATACTGCGTAAATGCATTACAAATATGGGTGTTTCCTTTCACAGTCTGAGCTTCAAGTCCATGCAAGAATTGTACTTGCTGGGCATCTGGGTAGCTCAGTCGGTTAAGCATCTGCCTTCGGCTCAGGTCATGGCCTGAGATCCTGGGATCAGCCCGATAGAGCTCCCTGCTCAGCAGGGAGTCTGCATCTCCCTCTCCCTCAGCCCCTCCTCCCTGCTTGTGCACTCTCTCACATATGTACTCTCTCTTAGATAAATAAATAAAATCTTCAAAAAAAAAAGAATCGTACGTTGGATTGGAACCTTACATTTAGTCATATCTACTCCCCTTATCACTGTTTCTCGACTTAGAGAATTATGCCAGGTCTTACTAGAAATGATTTTTTCACATTACGTAATTTCTAGCATATAAACAAAATCTTATATTTGGGTTATACCCTGCATTTTGTCTCTCTAAATACATTCCTCGCCATGTCTGAAACTTTGGTTGAAGAAGGTGAAGGACACAATGAAGTAGGATGCCAGTTTGCTTAATACATATGGGTTTGGCAGAATGCCCGTGGACGTCATTTCTTTGGTTCTCTGACATCTGGTTTAAAATCAAAACAGCACGTGTATGAGCTGATTCAGACCTGGGTCTCGCACCCCCAACCCCTGAGTGTTTTGGGGAACTCTTTCAACAGCACACACACTGTGCTGCTGAACTGTGTGAGCTGGGTACTGACTGCCCTGACCGAGCTGGGCCCACACGTGTGACTTCTGTCTGTGAAGCAAACATGGAACGTGGAAACAGCAGTGAGCTCAGTCCTGAGCTGATGAGCGGCTGCTAGGCACGAATACAGCGGCACTGGTGGTTTACAACTCTTCTACCTGGTGTTCAATGTTCTCCCCTCGTAAGGGTTAGATAGATCTCCCTAGTCATAGCCTGAGGGCTCACGGATGCAAGATTTCCTGCTCTCCCAGCAGGTCCACTCCATACACCGTCTTCTGCACCACCAGCTGCCCACCAGAGCAGGAGTCTGGCAACAGCGGCCACGCCTGAGGAGACCTGGGCCTGAGCCGGGGCGGACTGTGCAGAAATCCTTGTCTTCCACATTAGACGCGCCCATCATTGACTCTGTCTTCACTATTTTCACTATTTTCACTATTTCACCAGCATCTCAGCCATTCCTGATCTCAACACGTTCACGTGAAGTTCTAGCAGTGGGAGCAAATGCTTTCTTGATCTACCCTTAAGAGAGAAAGCTACAGTCACAAGACGGCACCGGCATGCTCCTTTTGCTCCCTCTGCGGGCATCTGCCTCCACGGTGTGTTCTGCCTGGACTTTCACACATTGCGGCAGGGGAGAATCTGCTAAGAACTAAACACAGACAGCTGCTTTCTTGCTTGTCTTCACATGGCATTTACTCAGTCTGTGTGCTGGGGGGAGCAGGCTGGCAAGTGCCCGGTGTCTCTTATTGGAAGGATACAAATCCTATCAGACCTTTCTGACCTAATTGAACCTTAATTATTTTCTTACTCCAAATAGAGTCACACTTGGGGGTTAGGGCTTTTAAATGTAAATTGGAGGGAGACACATTCAGTCGGTAACAATGGATTTGAGATGAAACACCTCAGAGGGGCAATGGATCTCCCAAATTTCATTCTTGTTGCCTGGAAGATTTACTTGAAAACCAGTGACTTCTTCCCCTGAGTTATTCCCTGGGGCGTGACTCCCTACCTCCTTGCTTGGATACTCCGCCTCAGAAACTACTTCTGTTTGGGTGGATGGAGGATGGTAGAATCCCAGAAGAGACCCAAGTAAGTGCCTGAGTGGAGTTGAGGTGGGAGCATCCTGATTGTCCTTTAGGCTGAAGTTAAGAATGACCACATTTCTAGAACTAAGAGCAGAGCAGACTTTCCAGACTCAGATAAAAATATTCAAAGTTGAAATTTCTCCAGATAATACATAGCATATGGTTGCTCTAGGGTCGGTGCAGAAGACAGCATGGGAAGGAGAAGTAAGAGCAAAAGGAACCCAGTTGAGGAGCAAGATCTAGCTTTTATCCACAGCCCTCAAAAGGACTTGAGGTTCACATGTATGTATTTAGGGCCCGTATGCTCAAGATCCTGCACCTCACCCAAACACCTTCTTTCTGTGCCTTGTAGGCTCTCAAAACTGCACTCAGGGTTCCCTCAACCACGTTTCCCATGTCTCTTTCTATCCATGTGAACAAATATTGTGCCTCCCCTCGTGGGTTACCAGAGCCAGCACCCGGAAGCAGGAGAAGCAGGTGGGGTCAGGGCAAACCAATGGACTGAACTTTGACTCTGGTGTCGTAAAGCTTTCTAGGTCCCTGTTCCTGGGGAGATGGCTCAGGTTTCTGTAACTCCAGAAAAGGTATGGATCTCTTCCAGTTCTGCCATGTAACACAACTCCAGAGGGTACAATTTGCCCCAAAGTCTACATGGATGGTGCCCTGGGGTCGCACAGCGCACAGGCCGTAAGGTTGTTTGAAGTGAGCCTGCCCCTACCCAGTGACTCCTTAGCCCCGAAGGAATCAGTTATTATACCCGTCATCTCTGACAATAGTGGGAATGGAAACAGGGCCAATAATGACAAGGTCAAAGTTTTGTTTTTGTGCTTGTGCAAGAATTTCATTTTCCATACCATTTTATTGCTCTAGTACATACTTTTATGTTGAAAGTGACCTGTACTTTCATGGATCTCCATTCATTGGATCTCTTCTAGTTAGGCAAGGGGCAATTTGCCTAAGAGATGTATTTATTCCAGCGAAATGCAGCTTTCACTCCCTCGAATATATAAATCTCCGGGGTGGGGGGGAGCGAAATAGCTTAATAATTCTTCTATTTATAAGGTTGACTTGATCTAGTCTGTGGCAGACCTAACATATGCAAAGTTATTTAAATTAGGACTGGAAAGGTGTCTCTGAAGTTTTCAAAGCAGTAGAAAGATTTTTCCTTAATTATTTAAAATCTAGCAGTGATGCATGCTAATATTCAAGAATCTCTAAACCAGTGATTCTCAAAATATGGTCCCTGGAGCAACATCACTGGGGCATTTGTTAGAAAGGCAAAGTACGAGGTCCTACTCCAGACCCATGGAACCAGAACTCTGTGCTTTAGCAAGCCCACCAGGCGAGTCTGATGCAAGCTCACATGTGAGGAGCCGTGTTCCAGGTCTAGGATAGTGATCCTCAGTCTTGGCTAGATATAAGAATGCCCTGGGGAGCTTTTAAAAAATCTGATGTAAAAAAAAAAAAATCTGATGTCCAGGAGACACCCCAGACAAATCAGAATCCCTAGGCCGGGGGGATCTCAAGCATGAGTTCCCCTGATGATTACACGATCCATCCAAAGTAAGAACCACTGCTTTAGGAGCAGTACTTCTCACATTGTAGCATGTAGAAACATGACCTGGAGTACTCATTACATGAGGAGATTCACCCCCAGAGACTTCGAGTTGGTGGATCCAAGGTGAGGTCCAGCACTTAGAGTTTTAGTCAATAGTCCAGGTGATGTCGTTGCAGAAAATCTGTGGACCACTCCTTAAAGAACATTACCTTAGAGCCAGGACTGCTCAAAGAATCTTGAGGGAGGGCTGCACTAAGGGCTAGGGGCCCCTGGGTGGCTCAGTTCGTTAAGTGTCTGACTTTGGCTCAGGTCACGATCTCAGGGTCCTGGGATGGAGCTGCCCACCCCACCCATCAAGCCCCATGTCCCCGTGTTGGGCTCTGAACTCAGCCCGGAGTCTGCTTGCCCGTCTGCGTCTTTGCGCGCTCATGCTCTCATGCTCTCTCTTGCTCTCTCTGTCAAATAAATAAATAAAATCTTTTTTTTTTTTTTTTTTTAAGTTGCAAGCTAAAAGAATTCAACAAATGAGTGCATGGAGAGGATGAGGAACGAAACCACCAGCAGATGGTGAGGCTATTTAATTATGATGTCCCTGTCAGCCATTGCTTTTCCTGACCTGGAGAGCTAATGAGCGCTCTCCGCGAACCAAGTAATGACATGAGGAGACTGACCTCGATAACTCAGTGAGTTGCACCGACCTGTGCTGGGGGCTAGTACATCCTAAGAAAGTGAATACTCAAACGGGGAGCAGGGCAGAGGCGTGAAAACCGAGACTTTGGAGTCAAGCTGACCTGGATTTGAATCTGGAGGTCATCACTTGCTAGCTATACGACCTTGGGCCAGTTCCTCATCTCTCCGACTCTGTGTTCTGATCTATTAAATGAGGATATTGATACCTCCTTCAAAAGGTCATCATGAAGATTAATGGGAAGAGCACTTGGCACCCACTAGCCTCACACAAAGGGTAGCTATTGTTACTCTGCTCACCATTTATCTCTCGGAGTCTGGCTTTTAATTTAGTGTACCAGATGCTGCCCAGTAGTTTTGACATCCTGAGAAATCCCTCCCGCCCCTCTGCATAGACACAGAATTCACAATGAGCAGAGACATAAAAACCTGCTATTATCTTTAAAACTAAATAAAAGCAACTAAGAATAGTCAGTCTAGGGAATTTTTTTTTTTTTTTTTTTAACAAGACTTGCACTTGATTAAGTCCTCCAAACTATTTTCTTCGAGTCTGTGGAGCAAACTATACCCATAGCAATCTAACTGGTAAAAAGTTAACTTGGGGAAAGAATCTTAAATACTTTCCCAGCTGTGTCCTAATTGTAGGTTCAGGAAGAGTATCTGTGCGTTTTTTACTGTGGTAACTTCAAGGCTAGATGCTGCTAAAGAGAATTTTACAGTGATTCATACTGTGTTTCCTTATTCAAGAAATCCCTTCCTAACTTTCTTCTGGTAAGCCTCTGGAAAGAAAAGAGAATACGGTAGAGGAAAACACGAAGAATTGAAGTTAGGAAAGAATTCAAGGAGTCCTCCAGCTGATTTTTTTGTTTCAGACAGAAAAGTCTAGCCTGGCCTGGGGCAGATGGAGGCTTCTGTCAGCCTAAGTAAAAGGTTAAAAGCTCCTTACAGCTGGCTGCTTTCCTCCTGCCCCGGGATAAATATGGTGGAGGGGTTGGGGGAGGGCATCTGGGTATCCCTCCCGTCATAATTACCCCTCAGACTCTTGAAAATGACAACTGAGTCATCCTTTGTCTTTTTTTGTGCCAGGGGAAAAGTCCAGTTCCTTAAATCTGGCCTCGGAGGCTGTCTTCCAACCCTTTAATCACTCTCTCCTTGCTGGGCCCTGGCCCCGCTCCCTGCTTCCCTGCCTGTCGCCCCCTGGCCTGGAGCGGGGTCCCGGAGAGCGACCTGGCCGCATTGACAGGAACTGGAAAGCCCCTCTGTTTCCACATGTGCTTGGAAGCCAAGAAAGGAGTTAGCAGTCTCCGCCTGCTCTAGGTGTAGACAAGGGCTGTCTACAGGGCCACGCAGCGACGCTGGGGGACTGGAGAGGATGAAGTCACATGACCCTGGCCCCAGGGGCAGCCCAGCAAGGCCTCAGTAGCCTCTTGCCCCGAGGCCCATTGCTGCCAGACACTCCTCTTCTTCTTCTTTTTTTTTTTAATTTACCGCATTAACTGTTTTTTTTTAATTGAGATATAATTGATGTATAACATTATAGGAGTGGCAGGTATACAACATGATTCGGTATTTGTATCCATTGCAAAATAATCACCTCAATAAATCCAGTGAGCCATGTTTGTCCTGGTGATGAGGACTTTCGTGATCTACTCTTCTAGCAACTTTCAAATACGCAATAGGGTATTTTTTACCACAGCTGCCATGCTGTACAGTACATTCCCATGACTGACTTCTTTTTAAGTGGAAGTTTCTACCTTTTGACCCCCTTCAACCATTTCACCCATGGCTATTCCCTGCCTCTGGCAACCACCAGTCTGTTCTCTCAATCTACGAGCTTGGTTTTGGGGGTGTTGTTGTTGTTGTTGTTGTTGCAGTTTTAAGAGTCCACATATAAGTGAAATCGTGTGGTATTTGTCTTTCTATGTCTGACTTAGTTCACTTAGTATAATGCCCTCAAGATCCATCCATGTTGTTGCAAATGGCAAGATTTCATTTTTGTTTACGGCTGAGTAATATTTCATATATATACACACATACCATTCTATATGGAATATTATATATATAATGTAATATATATATCATATTGTCTTTATCCATTCATTCATTGATAGGCACTTAGGTTGTTTCTATATCTTGGTAATTATAAATAATGTTGCAAATGAACGTGGGGTGGGTATATCCTTTTGAGTTAGTGTTTTAATTTCCTTTGGATAAATACCCGGAAGAATTACTGGGTCATGTAGTAGTTTTAATTTCAACTTTCTTGAGGAAAGCCCATACTACTTCCCAAATTGTTGCCAGGTCTTCTGATTTTTCTAAAAAAGTAAAATATCTGACTTTTGAAAGCTCTTGATTAAAAAAAAATAAAGTCGACCATCTCAAAAATATTGAAACATTCTGCAGGCAAGCAAAACGTGTTTGGAGGTTGAATCAAGCCCTTGGGCTTCCTGATGATCTCTGTCCTAGTTAATGTAATATAAACAAAAGACAGGTGTGGGTGAGGATCTTAGGATGAATTAGGGACACAGACAGATGGACAAACTGATTTTTAGCAAGAAACAACCACAGAAGTGAACAATGATAAGCATACATTTATAAGAGGCAAGAAAAATTATTAATAAAACACTAAAGTACTTGCCATGTTAACCCAGGGCCTGGGTTATGTGATGTTCCAGAAATCTTTGTTGAATAAACACTTCACTTGTTAATATTGTTTTGAAATTATGAAGCATTTCATGATTTCACTGGCTCCTCAAAACAACCCTGAGAGGTAAGAAATATTATTCTTCTCACTCTCATTATTTGCAAAACTTCCACAGCTAGGAGAAGCAAACAGAGCTTCAGGGCCAATGGTTCCCTCTCCATTATTTCTCCCTTTTGGATGTTGTTTTCGTAAAATCTACAGGCGAAGTTTCAGGGAAGCATAAATGGGGACTGGTATATGTAGTGGGATCTGAAAGACCATCCTTCCCCTCCTCGAACAAGGAGCCCCTTCTCCTCACACATTCTAAAAAAAAAAAAACCCCTCAAACCAGAGTGAGAGACAGACGATGAAAAGTAGGCTTTTCCCCCTCCACTCTCTCCACCAACCAGTTCTCTTTAGAGGCAACTCCTATAACCACCTTATAGAAACCTAACCATATATTTTATGTATTTGTGTCTGCGTGTGTATGTTCTCCCCATTACTATCTTTTCACATAAATGGTAGTATTTTATTTTGCTGTTTATTCTTTGCTTTTTTTAAAAAATTTATTATTTATTTGACAGAGAGAGGGAGAGATCACAAGTAGGCAGAGAGGCAGGCAGAGGGAGAAGCAGGATCCCCGCTGAGCAGAGAGCCCGATGTGGGGCTCGATCCCAGGACCCTGAGATCATGACCTGAGCTGAAGGCAGAGGTTTAACCCACTGAGCCACCCAGGTGCCCCTATTCCTTGCTTTTTTAAAAAACTTACCTCTGTACTTTAATTAAACTGTAACATCCTTTATAACCAGATGCCTATTGATGAATCTGTAGGTTGTTTCCAGTGTTTTACAAATAATGCTGCAGCGAATAACTCTGTGCATCATTTCCCACATGCAGAAGGAAATCTGTCAAATACATACAAGAGGAATTTATAAAAGAGGATTTAGGAATTGCTAAATCCAAGACATGTGTATTTTTAATTTTTAAAGCTTGCCCAGTTGCCTCCTCATAAAGCCCAGCATCTTATCCTCACAAGCAATGTATAGAGTGCTATAGTCCTATTTTGTAAAAATCTACTTTCCGGTCTATTTACCTACCTTCATGGTCACACTCAAGACAACCCAAAACCACTTCATTTCTGAAATCCAAAATTCCCATGAGCATCAAGTCGCTGTTACTCCATAATGGCCATGTTTCAGAGAACAGAGAAGTGCCCCAGAAATTTCATTACTAAGAATTTATCATGATTAAAAAATCAGAGATATACACAAAGATTTATTTATATATATGTATAGTACTCTGTTGTTCTTAATGGTGAAACATTGAAAATAATCTACCCAGGGGCACCTGGGTGGCTTAGTAGGTTAAGCATCTGCTTTTAGTTCAGGGCATGATCTCAGGGTCCTGGGATCGAGCCCCACATCTGTCTCCTTGCTCAGCAGGGAGCTGCTTCTTCCTTTCCTACTCCCCCTTGTTTGTGGACACTCTCTCTCCCTCTCTCTATCTGTCTCTATTCAATCAATCTTAAACAAAAGAGAGAAAAGAATCTACAACAGTAGAGTGGATTGGTTAAATAAATTATACTATACCAATAAAATTTGTGTTTTTGGAAAATACTTAACAATATGGGAAAATATTTACACTATCCCATTAAGTGAAGAAGCGTGTGACAAAAGTTATATATAAGTGCGCTCCCTATTTAAAAAAATATGGGTGCACAAAGAAAAAGACTAAAAAGCACAGACCAATATTTTAATAGTTGTTATCTGAATGGTTGGATTGTGGGTGATTTTAATTTCTTTTTTAAGCTTTTCTAACTTCTCCACAAGAAATATGTACTCTAACAAATTTTTAAAGTTAGTATTTAGGAAAAAGGAGAGAGAGTGGAAGGGAAGAAGAAGAAAGAGGACAGGGTAGAGGGAACAGAGAGAATGCCAACAGGGCCTTGGGATCAGGACAGCTGAGTCTGGGTTCTGGCATTACCATTGAAGAGGATGACCATTTTAGGTGAAGTCATTTCATCTTTGTGTCTCAGTTTCTTTCTCATCAATGGACAAATAGTATTTACTCTGCCTCTCAGAATTGTGACTATAAAACAGTACATGAGAGTGCTTTGGGAAACTATTGTATTTTGGAATAAAAGATGGCATTATTGTTATTCATTCATATTTTTAAATCACAGCTATCCTTTCTGTAACTTGAGTTTTTAGACAAACAAATTTTTTTTCCTCTGTAATGATTAAATCGAATGCACTATTTCCTATGGGGCTTTCCAGGCATTTGAGAGAGAGGCTAAAAGCTTCAGTCTGTCAATAAAGGTATTTTACTGAAACAAGAAAAAATTTCTCCCACTTATCCAACTATCTGAAATCCCCATCTTCTTGCTACCTTTGGGATGAAGTACTGAAAGTGTCATACCAAAATAAAAAATTATTTGAAAAGGAGAAAATTTCTTTCATGCTTTGCATTCTGTGGCATAAAACCTGTGGCAAGAGGTTTGTGAAGGGAACAGGGAAGATCCGTCAAAGGGCTGAGTCATAGATCACTGCTCCGGGCAAAGGTATTGCTCACCCCACTGAGAGGGTCTAAGGAGCCAGCAGTTAACCTTACAATCCTTATACCTGCAAATCAAACTACTTAGGCTATCATTTAATACCTTACAGAGATTAGTTTCAAGGTGCCTTTGTAAGATTATTATGCAATACACAACCTACCCTTCAGCCAAACTCTAATACTTTTGACTCTTATTGTTCGAAATTTTAACATTGCCAATCAAATAAGTACAAAATGGTATATGATTGGGTTCCTTATTTGTATTTCTCTAATCAGGAATAACATTGACCATTTCTTCAATGTTTATTGCCTTTGTGTGCTTCTGCTGTATATATTAATTTCCTTTGTTCTTTATCCTAATTTTAGATATTTTTCTTATTGTTAGAAACTATTCCGGATACTAGTCATTTTGATACTGATCATGTGTGTATTGCAAATATTTTCTCTCAATTTCACATTTCTCCTTCATTCTCCTTTTCTTTATGCTATCTTTTGATAAACAAAATATATTAATTTTAATATAACTTATCAATGTTTATAAAAGATGCTTTTCAAAAAAACTTTTATAAGAAATCCTAAGGTTCTTAAGAAATCTTATAAGACTGCAAGGTCTAAATCATACTTGCTTTTGTTCTTTTTTTATTGAAGTATGTATAATGAACAGACCATTAATTGTATTAGTTTCAGATGTGCAATATAGTGATTCAATAATTCTATATGCTACTCAGTTCTCATCATGTCCCTGTTGCTCATCAAGTCCATAATGTCCATGCCCTTCATTTTATAAAGATATTTTTGCTAGGTATAGAATTCCAGCATGCTGAAGCATATTTTGCTTTTCAGTGTAATAAAAATGTTATTTGCTGGCTCATGTTAATTTTGACAAGAAATTAACTATTATTTTGTTCCTAATTACTTATTTTTCTCCTGATTAAAAATCACATTTCCCTGCCTGTTTTGTTTTTAAAATTGTATTATCTGGGGGTGCCTGGGTGGCTCAGTGGGTTAAAGCCTCTGCCTTCGGCTCAGGTCATGATCTCAGGGTCCTGGGATCGAGCCCTGCATCAGGCTCTCTGCTCAGCGGGGAGTCTGCTTCTCCCTCTCTCTCTGCCTGCCTCTCTGCCTACTTGTGATCTCTCTCTTTCTATCAGATAAATAAATAAATAATCTTTAAAAAATTGTATTATCTCTTATTATCTGTATTATCCAAAAGATGATCTCTTTTTAGTATTTTTTGAGTAGATGCTGGGCATTGTCATTTACATTGTCATGTGTCTGGATTTTGTCATTCTCCTGATTCCTGTCTCCTCACCTCGGTGAGTTCGCTGTACTCTGCTCAGGTTCCCCTACTTGCTGCACAGTCTAGAACATGCCTCCATTTAGAGAGCCAGAGTGATCATAGGACTGAGTCCCTTTCCTCAGGGATCACTTCCCTGCACTACTTGTTTTCCAATATCTGAAAGCTTGTTTTTTCCCCTACACTTCACGCAATTTTCTTGTGGTTTACAGAGAAGGTATGAGTCCAGTACCAGTTACTCTGTCATTTTTCACCAAAAGCAGAAATTTTGTTACATTATAAAAATAACTATCCAACCAACAAGCAAATAAATAAAGGTTTCATGCATTAACCGAGAAGGCAGTATCATGACCCATGAATTATGATCGATCCAGTCCCACAACCTTAAGGACTTTTGCAAAATACATTGGAAAAAACCAATTCCACATCTGTACCGTCTGTTATTGCCCTCGTGCTGAAAGCCCACGTCTATTAGTAATACATCATTGTCACTACGATGCAAGGTTGTGGCACTGGCATCTGACTTTTATTTTTCTCTGTTGTTGCCTAATTCTCCTAAGTATTATAAAGAGGTATGAGATGCCAAAGGAGTATTTGTTATTTGGGACAGGAATCAAAGATTTCCAATGAATTCTTCCAGAATGAAAAGGGTATGTACTCTGCCTTCGATTTCCAGAATTCACTCCATGCCCACATTATTCCTTCTCTCTCGCATATCTCATTCCTGTCCTTCCACAATACTCAGATGATAAATCACCTCCTTTATTACTCTTTCCTTGTCAATACAGTTGAGACTTAGCTTTTTTCCCTCTGTGTTTCCACATCTCTTGATTTATACTTCACATAGGATAATTATCAATTTTAGTTTCTATTGTATTGTGCTCACACATGTGCCACATTTACCCCCCACCCAGTTGGCTGTGAGTTCATTAAAGGAAGGACTAAATTGTAATAACCACTGTGATCTCCTAGCACCTTGAACTATGCCTGTCAAATAATAGTGCCTAGTAAATCATTATTGACTGAATGATGAAGAAAAATGGAAGGGCCTCCAAGACGAGTTGCCCTTGATTCACTTTTTTACCTAAATCCAGCCCTGTTCATTGCAGTTTCTTAATGCAGGCATCACCATTCTCTGGCCATATCCTCAAAGGTCAGTGATCCTGATGTGGTTATAGCTCATGCCAACTTCTCCTCTCCTGGAGTTGCCATGGAGACTGCATGTTCAATGCAACTGCCCATAAGACTTCATGTTTCTTCTCCTTTTCATCTGTTGTATTCCTCTGCCAATCCCCTACCCCATTGTCAGCCTCTCTCAATCCCTGAAGCTCTGGAAGCTTCTGTGAGCTAAGGACAACAGTAGTTTCCATATGCACACTTACCCATGGAGAGGAAATATGTATATGTTTAAATGATAGTCTCTCAGTCCCCTTTTGATGCAGTGTCCGACACTGAGAACACTCAACTCAGTGATTTTTGCCTCTGTAACTTTTCTTCTCTTTACTGTGTTGGCTTATTTGTTTTTTTGACCACCCAGTGATTACAGAATTAGACTTCAAATTGCTCTATTCTTTGGGAGTCTGAGTGAGCTGGAGGTCACAGTGCAACTCAAGTGGAGGCAGGTTTATTCATGTATTTTTGGATATTTATTGTGAGCAGTCTCTCAGTTATTTCTTGATGTTGTGCAATGCCCTGGGTACTGTGCAAAGTTGAGTAAGTTTTAGTCTCATGAAATTTATCATTTAGATGGAAGGAGGGATAAAAAATAAACATGCAATGCATGAGTGCGATAGCAGAGGATAGCGAACAGGGAAGAGATGGGGTACTCTGGAAATGTAAAGAGGGAATAACTCGGCCTAAGGAAAAAGTACTGTCGCTCAGTATCCTTGGGGAGGGAACATCTCAGCTGAGTCTTCCAGAATGAATAAGAGTTCATCAAGCAGAGACAGAAGAGAGTTCAGCAGGAGGGAAGAGCATGTGCAAGGGCATGAAACATGAAAGATCATGGTTTTTTTGGTAGGTTTGGGAGGGAGGCAGTTAGAGGAAATTGTTGGAGAAGTAAACATGACTCCACTTGTACTTTTTATGATCTGCTAAGAAATATGGATTTGTTTCCATAGGCCCCTGTTTCTTATATATTAGTCATTTTCCCATCACTTTCATGTTATCACCATGTATAATGTACAAGACCTGTGCCCGTGTTCACTTAATACTTTCCTTTAAATCAAATTTCACTCTCCTTACTTAAAATAGTATATTATGTAGTATTTGATCACTTAAAAAAGAATATATAATCACATATATATATTCTGAATCAGAATAGTAGAATGGATACCCGTGAATTCATTATTCAATACAAGAAGTAAATGTTACTATCCAACTTAAGAACTAAAATATTTCCAGTTCCATTGCTCTGGTGTCACCTCCTTTCCTCCCTCAAGAGATTACCACTACTCTGTATTTTGTGCTCATTATTCTCTTGTTTTTTGAAGAATTTTATCTCCTATGTATAGATTCATTAACAGCATATTGTTTAGCTTTGTTTGGTTTTGAGCTTTAGCTTCTGATTTGTGACAACCTTGTGGAAGCAAGACTGGACAAGAGCAAGTCTGGAGGTGGGGAACCCATTTAGAGGTACTTGTGATCATCTGAAAAAGAGGTGATAAGAACCAGGATTAGGGCACCAGGTGGGGGAAAGGGTCAACACCAACTATGTCAAAGATAAGATTGCTGAAACCAAGAGATCCTATAAAGAACTATATAGTATTAGCTTCTTTAGAAACCTGCCCTTTGTGATATTTCTAATACTAGAAATACAAAATTCTTTGTTTAAATTATTGATAGAAATAGTTTGTATTTGATCATTGATGTGCTGGTGGTTTCCTGTGGTTTCCAGGGAACAGGAAAAGCAAACGCAAATGCCTCCTTCCTGGAAGGTCTGCTCTATGACCTTTCAAGGTCATTAAATAAAAGCATGTGCCTTTGAGTGGTGTTTAAGTGTGGCACTTGTATCATACTATGAGGCAGCTGAACGGATCCTCAGATCTTCTTTTTTTAACTTCCCAACAAGTTCTCTTCTCTAGGCCACAATGTCTTCAATTTGCTTTGTAATTCACCACACCCAGACTTCCCCATATTTGTTTTTAAACAAAAATCTCACCATCTTTTTGTAATTTGTCCATACAACACCGCTATTGTGTGCAGAGAAGCTTTGGAAAGACCCAACAGTTTGGGTAATATTTGCAAACTGTAGTTAATTTAAGGCTGTCTACACTACAGGAGATTTTTGACTTTAAACTAAGAAGTTGAATTAGCCAGTTTTACTGAGACTAGAGCAATTAACTTCTAATTTGTGGTTGGCTGGAAACAACCACTCACTGGAAAGGGAGTCTAGGTACTCCCCCAAGTCCTCACCCTGACCTACATTGGGCAATTTGAGCAGAGCAGAGTGGTTGGGAAGAAGCATTTCCAGCCAGCGGGACACTCATGCTATACCAATTTGACTTGGAAACTGGTTCAATTTGCTGGAAAAACCACACAGCGGGAGTGTAAAAAATACAAAGTGATCACTTGTGAAAATGCAGGCAGAATACAGTAATTGTCAGGTTAATTTAAGTCATCTTTGGAGAGTCCCTACCGCCTCCCGCATCCCTAGTCATTTAATCAAGCACTTTTCTTAATCTGACCCAGACTGGTTGTTCAACAAATGTACAGACTAGGAAAGTCAGTTATTGGGAGAAAAACATCTTGGATAAATTAGCCATGTTCATCAGTGGTGGAATTCGGATAGTCTCCAGTGGGTCCTCGTGCCTCCGCTTGGCTGTGCCCTCTTAGACTGCTCAATTTGATTACACTAACATTTATTTAGTAACTATTATGTAAAAGTTCTGTTCCTGGTGCCTTGTTAATGCTGTATTATTTTTCTAAGGAAACTGGACGACTTAGGAAGATCTCAAACAAGTTATGCAATAGAATCCCCAATCTCATTCTGAGGAAGTGATATTATTTATCTCAAAACAAAAACTGGACATATTAGGGAAGGAGGGAGATTGTGTGTGGGTCACTGGGAATGGAGAAGTTGAGGAGAGCGTCTCTGCTGTTCCATCTTCCTTAGTGGAAATTCTGACAAACTTGAAGCAGGAAGCCTAGTGCAGAAAGGAATTTGGTGGCTTGGGGATTTGGGGAGGTAAGATCTCAGGATCTACTATTTGATGCTAGATCAAGTCATGTGACCTAATTCTAACAGACTATGATACATTCAGGATGGTGCGGCCCCCTTGATGGATTGACAATACATCCCTTTCACACCCCTGTTCACCCAGCCATTAATTTTATTGGAGTATATACTTCTAGTCTGGAGTTTTCCTCTCTGAATCAGAGAGTTTAGCTTTGTTTTTATTTTTTACATCCTGATGATTGATGATGGAGAGGGGAAGGATGAGACGGGAAGCAGATAGATTAGCTGACAAAAGTGACAAAATATAATTTTAATGTTTAAGTCAGAAGAACAAAAAGCTGTTTATGAGTTGTGATATCATTTGGTACTGAAGAGTAACAGATGTAATTAAGTCTTGCAACTCAACATTTTACCCAGAGAGATCTTTTCAGAAAGTCAGGCAGCCCTGGTTTATGGAGCTCGTTTCTGTGACAGCTGTTATAACCAGGATGTCTGGACTCAGGAGCCGGAAATACGTTCCCAAATTGAGCCCCTCGATATCCACAGAATAAGGGAGTAAGCGTGCAGACACAGGGAGCCCAGTATCTCCTGTGTCTATTGTGCTTTTTGTCTCTCTCAAAGCACCGTCACATCTATTAGAACACGAAATTGCGTTGCTTACTGAAATCCATTGTTAATTTTTTTTTCCTGATGGTCATTGGGCCGCCATTCTATAGACTGTGTTGTTGAACTATGTTTAACTGAGAATCTTAGGGTCAAAAAGGACATTTGGTGACATTTTGGCCTGGGGCTTGGACCTTGAAGGAATCTCAAGTTTTTCCTTGATATGCAAATACCCCTTGGAAGGACTATGTTACTAGGCAACAGCTGAAGATGTGATTGTTCACATCTTAGCTTGTAGTCCTTGGCAGCGACTAAAAAGAGAGAAAGAGGAAATTTCAAGGTGATAAAGTTAGCTAGAGGAGGACTATGCCTCCAGGAGGGGAGGGAGCACTCACCAGGGCTACCAGAGACAAAGTCCCTTTCTCTAGGAGGATAAACTTATCAGGTGCCTCGGCTCTCTGCTTCTGGACCAAGCACCCATCATCCTTGGGTTCTTTGCTTGGTCAGCCCACAAATACATTCTGTCTTTAGACTGTAAGTTCTTTGCAAGCGGGGACTCTTGTCCCTCACCATAGCTTTTCTGCCCTCCTCAGCATACAGTAGACACTCAGGAAATATTTACAGCATGAATGAAAACTTTAATCCACAATTGTATGCCTAAATGTAATAGCTAAACCTCTCTCTTATGCCATCCTCGTTTTCAAAAAGAATGACTCTGGAGCATGCCAGATTTTGAAATGTTTCCTTGTCTTAATCCTCTAGAAAAGATAAATATCCAATTTCCCTGTGGGATAAAACAAATAACAGACACTCCCTGAGGGCTGATCAAGTGCAGGACACTGTCTTCTCACTTTCTACAGATTAATTTATTTTGTTCTCACCACAGCTCTCTGAGGTAAGTGCTACTATGATCACCATTTTAAAAACAAACCAAAAACAAGACACAAAATTTAAGTCTCATTGTAAACAAATTTTGCCTTTCTCATTGTGATAAAAGAAAAAAGTGCTGAATGACAGATAACTTCCTTTCTTTTTTTTTTTTTAAGGTTTTATTTATTTATTTGACAGAGAGAGAGCACAAGCCGGAGAGCTGGAGGCAGAGGCAGAGGGAGAAGCAGACTCCCCACTGAGCAGGGAGCCCTAAGCGGGACTCCGTCCCAGGACTCTGAGATCCTGACCTGAACCAAAGGCAGACCCTTAACCGACTGACACCGCCATCCCCGTGTCCCCCAAAGAACTCTCTGCTGTTTGTTTCTGTCAAACTTCAGTGTGGATTCAAAAAACTTAAATACGATAAAAAGAAGACAGAGAGAGGAATTCATCCCTAAGAAGCCCAGGATAATGCCTAACTATATCATTGCAGAACAATCTATTAACAAGTTCCTAAAATCCACGTGAACGTGGAGCTGTGTTAGAGACAACTGTTACATGGGGGACCTTAAAGGGGAAAAAAAAAAAAAGGATCCAAGAGAGCACAACTGTGTCCACCAGGTGGCACTCGCGCCTCTAAATGCGGGGTCTGCGTAGGCACACCCAGTTCTTCATCAGGCGCCCAGGGCGGAAAGACTCAGGTTTACCAGGCCCACGGCTTTGTACCCAGGGCCAACTGAGGAGCGGCCAGACATCAGCACACTCTGCTCTCCTCAGAGGAGGAAGTTCTCAGGTGCATAGTCACTGGGGTGGAGTGGATAGATGCAGGTCTGTTTCAAATCCAAATTCAAGTGCCCGGTTCTTCAAATCCCAGCGCTGCTAGTTACTATTGTATGACCTCTGACAAGTTACTTAACCTTTCTGTGTCCCAAAATCCTTACCTGTGAAATGAGGACATTTCACCTACCTCATTCCGCATCACGGGTTCTAACTGCTCTGCTCACGGAAGGCCCAACCGCCTGTTCTATGAAATGGAATTAATAATATGACCTTTCAGTAGCTGGGCGCTTAACTGTAATCAACATTTTACTTGGCTCACAATATACCGTCAAGAAGATGAGTTTCAGCCTTACATGCTAATGTAAAGCTATGACCAGACATAACAGGGTCATTAGAGGAGGAAATGCGGATTTAGTGACGAGTCAGTCACTTCCCTAGGTGCTTCTGCCGCCAAGATGAACAAGACAGGTACTGCCCTCCCCCTCGTGAAGCTTCTAACCCAGCAGGGAAGATACGCGTTAAACAGATACTCAAACAAAAGCCAACATTGCAAATGTGCAAAGTCTTGCGGGAATGTAAAACAGATGACCCTCACCTAATCTTCAGCTCAGGAAAAGCTTCAAAGAGGAAGTGATAGAACAAGGTAACCAGGGAAGTAGCCAAAAGGAGGGATAAGCATTCCTGGCAAAATAAATAATAAACAAACAAACAAACAAACAAACAAATAAATGGCTTTTACATGGGTCCCTTAAGTGGGAAGTAGCCTGAGAACATTCCAGTATATCTGGTTAAAAGGAAAAAAAAATGGTGACAGAGAGGCTGGAAACTGGGGAGGTCTCCTGTTGGGCAAAAAGAGGTATTAAAGGATTTTAGGTAGAAAAAAAGACATGATCATTTTAAAACAATTGTTTTACAAGGTTGCTATGACTGACATGGGGCAGCTGGATTGAGGAGGTAAGATGGGCTGGGGAGAGACCGGGGCAAAACCTTTGTATTCCTTCAGCCAAATGATGGTGGCAGCCTGAGCTGGCGAGGCAGGGAGGGAGCTGGGGGAGTCAAAGTTTCGGGCTTGAACAAGAGGTTTGATGATCTTGCTGTCTCCCAAGGGAGAAATCATGGGAGGAGACAGAGGAATTTTGGAGGAAAGTTCTTGTGTTCATTTCAAGGTATTTTGAGTCTGAGGCACTTAGCAAATTTCAAGAGGAGCTGTTCAAAAAGCACAGGTATGTGTGGGGCTTAAAGAAAAGATTGTGATTGTCTATCCAGATTTAGGGCTTATCTTATAATGGAAACTCTAATGGGAAATGAGACTTTTTTTTTTTAAGATTTTGTTTGTTTGTCTGTCTGTTTAGAGAGCATGAGCAACGGGGCAGAGGAAGAGAGAGAATCCCAAGCAGACTCCACACCAAGTGCAGAGCTGGACATGGAGTTTGATCCCAAGACCCTGAGATCATGACCTGAACCCAAATCAAGAGTCAGACGCTTAACCGACTGAGACCCATAGGTGCCCCCAAGGAGACTTTCTAGGGAGAAAGTCAAGGGTGAGAAGGGAACATGTCCCGGGCCAGCACTCAAGGGAATGCCGCATTTTCTAAGTTGGTAGAGATTATGAATCAATAATCAGCAACAAGAACAGAAGCTGAGCTCAGAGGTGTAGGAGGAAAACTGGAAGACCCGGTTCCCTTCCCCCCAAAAGGATTGTGAAAGAGGAAGAGGTCCGTGGTATTGAAAGCTACTGAGAAGTCAGGGCAGCTAAGAACTAGAATGTATTCTCTGGATTTGGTGACAAGGAGATCACTGGTGACGTTGGTGGGATCAGTTTCTACAGTACGTGGAAGGCTGAGGCCAGAGTGCAGTGAGCTGAGAAGTTAAATGTGAGGTGAAGAAATGGTGATAATATTGTGCTAGAAACATTTTCTAGGAATTTGGCTGGGAAGATGAAGTAGGGAGGGCTTTTTTTTTCATGGGAGAAACATAGGCCATTTTAATGTGGATACAGCAAAGCCGGTAGAAAAGAGGTGTTGAAAATAGAGGCAAGAGAAAGACTCCTCAGATGGGATCCAGGACCTGGGACGAAGGACCACTTACTCCTGAGAAGCACAAAAAGGAGGTAAACTCTAGAATGTTCAGAGCACTGGTAGCTGGAAGTTGGTGCGGTGTCCACATAGTGCTTGTGATTGTCTCCTAAACCCAAATGGTGTCACCAGCGGATAGTCTGGGAGGGTGAGGTGGGAGCTGAGGGAAGATTTGAGTTAGTCACGGTGCAAAGTAAGCAAGATGAGCACCCAGCTGAGGTCGGGGACTCCCGGCATTCAGCACTACAGATAGGAAGGGTGTGATCTTCTGTCGTACCCTTTGCAGCCGGGAGGTCCCCAGAGACGGTGAAGCATAGGACGCATTCCCTCCCGCGTGCAGACTGCTCCTGTGCTCTGTGCCTGCCCCTCCGCTGTGCACTGGGTGCTACCGGGCCCTCCGCTGTGGGGAAGACAAGGGCGAGGTGACTTGGGGTGTCAGTAAGTCAGGAACCACAGAATCTTCGCTGTGTGGGGCAGGACGTCTCCTCTGGCCTCTTAGGTTCTGAGCCCGGGCCTGAGGACTAAACTGACAAAAGACAGAGGAACAGAAGAGCCCACAGGTTTTACCTGATGTGAATATTTTCATGTGGCCCAGGAGCCTTCGTCGAACAGAAATCTAGACCCAAAGAAGCTGAGAGTTCTGAAAGCTTATTTATAGGTTCCTTCAACAAAGAACTGTACACCATGGAGATGTGATAAGACAAAGAGAAATGGGTTTGGGGCCAGGGCAGTAAATTGTGGGACAATGGGTAAATATGTGGGGGAAATTAATGAGAGAGAAGAGTTTTTTTAGTAGGTCTGTTTATACAGCTTCATCTTGTTTCCAGTGATAAGAATGTCATACTTTTCCTGGTACCTAGGGCATCTCATGGGAGATTTAGGTCCTGCTTTTACCTAGAAAGGGGGAGGGTACATGCTGTGCCTTAAGTGCCTTTGCAAAATAATCAATACACCAAAGTGGCATATTTGGGAGTGACAGGTTCTGATCCCCTTCAGCAAAATAGGGAAGAAAGTGAAGGAAAGAGAGAACCAAGGAATATGTAGGCAGCAGAGTGAAAGAGCCACTGGAGGTCTCAGTGAAACGAAAGAACCGGTACCCCGGGGGTATTTGTTAAGAAAAACAGCAGACTTGTGGCCAGAGACTGAGATTTCTGAGTTACTGGTGTGTTACTGATACGAACAGTGAATATGGCTCTAAGAACCTGTGGCTGAGGTAAGGGAGAAATGATGTTGCAGGAACCAGAGTGACCACATACAAATTTGAATGTGTCCCCCTTACACATAAAATTTGGGTTGTTCTTAGGAAAAAAATACAAAATTCTTCATGCTGTCTATAAGGTTTGCTTACTCCTTCTGGTTTCACCTTATGAAACCTCTTCCCAGCCACTTTGGTCTTTAACCTCAGGGCCTTTGAAGAACGCTGTTATGGGCCACCTGGGTGGCTCAGTCGGTTAAGAATCTGCCTTTGGCTCAGGTCATCATCCCAGGAACGTGGGATCCAGCCCCGGGGTGGGTTCCTTGTTCAGCAGGGAGCCTGCTTCTCCCTCTTCCCCTCCCCCTGCTTGTGCTCTCTAACTCAAATAAATAAATTAAATCTTTTAAAAAAAAAAAAGAAAAATGCCTTTTCTTTGACCTGAACTCCCACTCTCGCCTAGCCCTCAAAAATTCTATCAAGTTAATCCCTACTCAACATTTTTTTTTAAGATTTTACTTTTAAGTAATTTCTACACCCAAGGTGGGACTCAAACTCAAGACTCAGAAATCAAGAGTCATTTGATCCATGGACTGAGTCAGCTAGGTGCTCCTCCCCCTATTCAACCTTTAATATTTAGATATAGCTTAATGTCACCACTTCATAAAGAGCCCCTTTTGCCTTCAGACTAGTTCTGTGAAGTTTTCCTTCATGGCAATTATTATGAATTATCATGAATTTGTGTGATCTTTATTTTTTAAAATATTTTATTTATTTATTTGAGAAAGAGAGCAGGAGAGAGAGTGAGCATGGGGGAGGGGCAGACAGAGGGAGAGAAGCAGGATCCATGCTTAGCAGGGAGCCCAACGTGGGACTCAATCCTAGGACCCTCGAATCATGACCTAAGCTGAAAGCAGACACTTAATCAGCTGAGCCACCCAGGCGCCCATTTTGTGTGGTCTTTAAAAAATTATTTTTGTATTTCCTCCACCAAATCATAAACCCTATGAAAGTAGAAACTATGCATGCTTTGCTTCTCATGTATGCCCGCCATGAGTCTTTTGCCTAGAGCACAATAGGTACTTACTCAATTTTGTTATATAGTGGGAATTAGTTGGATAAAGAAGTTGACTTATCCAAAGTCCTTGGTTGGACTTGCTAAGAATAACAATACTATATTTATAAAATGTGCTCACTAAATTTTATAGCTTATGACGTTTACATGTATGGCACAATGGATGAATGACACCCACGGGCACAAATGATGGTAAAGAATACAAAAGCTTAGAGATTGTGATATACAACGAGAGGTAGCACAGCACAGAGATTTGATACCCAGGAATCTTCCCCAGGGTTTCCCTTGCAGAACGACAGTTGCAATAGAGCAACATGGTCCCTTTTGGATCATCACAGGAGGCTGTATTCTATTCTGATCTCTTCCTGCAGGACCATTGTGGAAATTCTACCTACCTACACGCCTACCCACCAGGAGCAATTAGGCAACCACTACACATGCATGAATCTTGGCTTCCAGACTGAGTGAAAAGAAGGTCAGTTTCTCATGAGAATGTCCCAGTGGGCCCCAGGCCTGTCTGAGGTCTAGACCTGCCCATCTCTTCCCCTATTATCTTGAACATTCATTTAAGCAATTGATAGCAAGAGACTCTGACCTGTTACCTAAGAATTTGATTCATGTATTTTCTTGTAACCCTACAGCTCTTCTTTCATTGTGCAGCTAGAGCACAGGCCATCCGCAGACTCAGAGTAAAAAATAAATATTTTTCTGACTTGAGTTCAAATGTGTAAACCCTACAGAGAACAAGGCATTCTCGGTGAAGTTAATGGATTTGAGAGACTACACAATGATGCAGGAACAGGATTTTCTGCCCCAAAGGATTGTTTGGTAAGTCAAGAGTGGTAAGTTTCCCTGGGTGTCAGAGGGGAAACAAAGTACATGAGCTGCTAGTTTGTTCCTAGAAAAAAAAGACCTCTCCCTTGCCCTCACTGTTGGTTGAAAAACAACAGAAATCCCAGGTAAAGAGAGGTAACTTTCCCTAGTTACACACAGAGCTTGAGGAAGCTTCAAGATGTCAGGTTAGAAATGGCTATGCAGGGTCTCCAGGGTGGCTCTGTGGATTAAGCCTCTGCCTTGGGCTCAGGTCATGATCTCAGGATCCTGGGATGGAGCCCCGCCTAGGGCTCTCTGCTCAGTGGGGACCCTGATTCCCCCTCACCCCCTGCCTGCCTCTCTGCCTACTTGTGATCGCTCTCTCTCTCTCTGTCAAATAAATAAATAAAATCTTTTAAAAATGGCTATGCAGTTTGCCAGTGAAGTTTGTCTCAATTTATAAGTCTGAGGCAGTCTCACAGAGCACCCCCAGCCTAAATTTAATGTGACTTTGGGAAATGATTCCAGTTTGCTCCTCAAGAGCACAGAACTGCTGGGAGGGCCCTGGGCAGCCTCCCAGGCCACACCCCCGGACATGCAGGGGCCTCAGGAAGCGCTCTGGTAGCAAGGACAGTCAGCAACCATGAGGGACAGTTTGGATAGGAACAAGGTCTGGCCAAGTAGCCATGCAGGTAGCCTACCCCCAACAACCAGATGAGACAACAGACCTCAGCAGATGCCACGTTGAGCACCTGCTTATTCCCCCATCCTTCTTCCACCATCCTGGCTCCTTCAAACTTAGAGCTGGTACCACAGACAAAGAGAAAGAATGTGTTTGAACTGTCTAGGATTTCCATTTCTGCCCTTGGAAGAGTCTGAACCTGATATCAATTGAAGAAATGTACCTTTTCATTATTATTGAGAAATAAAACTTAGATTTCTTGCACACTTGCGTTTATGAAAAGAGATGCATTTTCTGCACACATATTGCCAGTTATCTTTTCTTGCATTCATGTCTGATCTCTGTACTGGACTGCAAGACACTTGAGGCTGGAAAGTAGTTCCTTCTGGCCTTCTTTTCTTCCTGCTCAGGTGCATATGCACCATGCGCATAACAGGCCCTAATTTTGTGAGAACAGCTATGAGATAGGATGTGCATGGCCGTTCTAGTTCCACATCCTTTGCCAGAGTATCAGTTCAAGAGTCTCTCAGCTCTGACTGTTTTTAAGTTCTCCCAAGTATTCATTTGTCACATTAAGAGATGCTGATTCAAAGGGGCACATGCATCCCAATGTTTATAGCAGCACTTTCCACAATAGCCAAATTACAGAAAGAGCCCAAATGCCCATCACCTGACGAATGGATAAAGGAGATGTGGTTTATATACAGCAGAATATTACTTAGCCATCAAAAATAATGAAATCTTGCCATTTGCAATGACATGGATGGAACTAGAGTGTATTATTCTAAGTGAAATAAGTCAATCAGAGAAAGACAAGTACCATATGATTTCACTCATATGTGGAATTTAAGAACATGGGGGAAGGGAAAGAAAAATAAAATAAGATAAAATAAATAAGATAAAAACAGAGGGAGGCAAACCATAAGAGACTCAACTATAGAGAACAAACTGAGGTGGGTGGGGATGGACTAAATCCATGGTGGGGACTGAGGTGGATACTTGTTGTAATGAGCAGTGGGTGCTCATTGCTAAGTGATGTAAGTGATGTAAGTGATGGTTACACCAATGTGTAACCAATGGTTACACCAATATAATGGGTGCTATATGTAAGTGATGAGTCACTAAAATCCACTCCTGAAACTAATACTACATTATATGTTTACTAACTTGAATTTAAATAAAATCTTGGAAGAAAAAAAAAGAGATAACAAATACTTGTCAAGCCCCTACTGTACACATGCATACATACCCCTTCATGGGGTGCAGTCCTGGTTATTAAGTAGCTTGTTATTGGAGGTGCAGAAATGATGTAGTTGAGTGGATTAAACATGCATTGACTTTAGGACAACACCTGGGAGGTTCTGTAGCCTGTTATTTTCAATACGTGTATAATCTGATTGCAAAATTGACAAATGTTTAAGAAAATTTGTAAAATTTTATAAGTAAACAAATTGCGCCCAATAACTCAGTACCTATAAAATCGGAAGTAGTCAAAAAAAAAAAGAAGTAGTCAATGTTGACATTTTTGTGTATATCACTAGGTATGCACTGTAAAAATGTTTCATTATCTTTGGAGTATGTTTAAGAAATCCCTGATACATTAGGGTGTGTGTGTGTGTGTGTGTATGTGTGTGTGTGTGTGATTTATACTTTCTCCTAAAAAGGGGATGATGGTACTGGAGAGTTTCAGTGACTAAATGTATTTAGTGACCAGACAAGTGTGTCGATGAAAGAAATTTGAAAATGTGTTTTCAAAAAGTTCAAAGTCTAGCCTTACTTATTTGCTAGCTATGTGATCTTGGACAAGCTACTTAGCTTCTTCTGAACCTGTGTCCCCATCTGCAAAATGGGAATAATAGCACTTACTTCATAGAATTGTTGTGAAAACAAGTAGGACAGTATTTGCAACATGCTGACCCACCCCAAAACACAGTCAATAAATAATAGGTATAATTATTTTTATTACAGAAATTGCCATGTTGCATTGCAATAACTGGTTTAGGAATGCTTTTGTCCCTTGACTGTGAACATTAGGCAGCAGGCAGGTCCTGGGTCCTGACCTCTCTCCCTCCCAGCAGAGTAGCTCGTATCTATAAGGAATCCATATATGTTGGCTGGAAGATAAAACAGCCATGGAAAGTGCCAGACCAAATATTTTATCTTCAAAAGTTGTGTACCTTTACTGAGATTTTTAGAACCAATTCTGACTACAAACTTTTTTTTTTTTTTTTAAGATTCCATTTGTTTATTTGACAGTGAGAGAGATAGAGTACAAGCAGAGGGAGTGGCAGGGAGAGGGAGAAGCTGACTCCCTGCTGAGCAGAGAGCCCAACGTGGGGCTTGACCCCAGAATTCTGGGATCATCACCTGAGCCGAAGGCAGATGCTTAACCAACTGAGTCACCCAGGCACCCCTAATCCTTTGACTCTTATAATCACTATTATACTGGGTCATTTCCACATTTAACAGGAGCTAACATTTAATGAGCACTTACTGTGTGGCAGGTTTTGTCCTGATGGTTTACACTGAATTTAAGCTACTCCATGAGGTAGATGTTAGTTCTTCTTTAACAGATGAGGAAACTGTTAGGCCCAGAAAGGGTGCCAGGAACTCTGTGATTCCTGAGATTTTGTTAGGGTCCTCAGGAAGGTCCTGGCTCTCTCTCTTTCCAATTGAATACCTAGGAAGACAGTGAGGAAAAGAAGCAACCATATGTTTTTCTTTCTCTTTAGTAAAACATTCTATTTATTTTGCTGTCCCTTGTCTCTTCTGGAAAAACAAACAAAAGAAATTCTTGTTTCATTCATGATTTTACCCCTGCTGAGGTCTGGGCAGGATTTCCTCTCCGCAGAGCCCTGTGGGGACACTGATGAAGGTCACAGAGCTTCACTGAGTACCACAAACAGTAATTATTTTTGTAAGACAGGTTTGAAATAGACTTCCAATACATTAAAATAATAATAATAATAATAACAATAGCTTATATACCATCGATGTGTATAAAAACAATCACATCCCTTGTGTGATCGTAAAACTATCAATAAGCTAAATAAAATGAGAGAGGACGGTATTAAGAATTTTTCAAAGAGCAACTTTCCCTCAAAGAGAATATTTTATCCCATGTGATTGTACTGTCATGTTAAGGAAATCTCTCAATTATTTGTTCCTGTTGCCTACAGGAGTGAACGATGTTTCAGAAATAAGGAAAACCTTGAAATTATTTTACTTCAAAGAAGCTGATTGGAATCTGTCCAGATTCCACATTTGTTTCTATTGACCAGAAGTCTTCCGACTTGGGAAAATATTTTTAATTCTCTCCGCCTTTCCTCAATGTCCTACAAAGACCTACGTTAGGATGGGAAACATTTTCGGAGTCCCAAAGGAGTCCTCCATTTGCCTGAAAGATACGGCGGAGCTGTGTGCCGCGAGGGGCCCCTCAGGAAGAGGAGGAAGATGCCTCAGAATAAACTTTTCAAACATTCTACACATACTTTCTTCATTCATGCTAACATCTGCTATATGAGAGATAAAATGTGGTTCTGGAGAGCATTACATGATTTTCCTTTCACATACATAGTAAGAGACGCAAAAACAAAACAAACAAAGAGGTCACTTTTTTTTTAATTAACATATAATGTATTATTTGCCCCAGGGTACATGTCTGTGAATCGTCAGGCTTACACATTTCACAGCACTCACCATAGCACATATCCTCCCCAATGTCCACAACCCAGCCACCCTATCCCTACCCCTCCGCCTCCCAGCCATCCTTAGTTCATTTCATGAGTCTAGGAGTCTCTTATGGTTTGTCTCCCTCCCCATCCTTTCCTGTTTCATTTCTCTCCCCCACCCCCCCCACAAACCCCTGCCTTGCCTCTCAAATTCTTCATTATCAGAGAGATCATGTGATACTTTTCTGAGGTCACTTTTAAGAGAACAACTGCATGGTGCCTGGCATATTTATTCTTTCAAAAGTTGGCTTTAGTTTGCTTCCAGAATTAGAGAAATAGCAGAGGCCACAACATTAGATAGAGATCAATTGTTATTCTTCACTTAGGAAATAAATAAATTAAAAGGAACCGGGGGGGGGGGGGAACCAGCCAGTTTTTGGAAAAACTTGGAAAAAACCAACCAGTCTCTGAAATAGGAATTTTGCCTTATTTTTGCTAACATTCCCATACTAATAACTAAAATAAGCTCAAACATATGAAGGAGGAAAAGGAATTCCATCTACTGAAACTATCTTCTGATGTACTACTAAGAATTCACATGGGAAATACACACTGAATTTTGAAATCAGTTTAATCAAGGTAGCTAGTGTCTGCTCAGCAGTATTTTCTATGGTGTAATAGGTAGCCCTTCCTTGGAAAAATAGCTTGAAAAATACTATGATTCTATCGTGGAATTGAGATGGGGATAGCTTCTGGCTTCGGCTCTTGGAGGGAGATAATAATCGGAATGGAGGAAATGAGAAGCGTAGTGTAATAGTGTACTAAACGTAGCAGATAGTGCCTTCCGTCAAGGTACTCATTAAATGCGTGATGAATAAATGATGGAGAGGGCCACTGGCTGTTTGGGGTATTAGAGTTGCCATTGGGGACTTCCAGAAGGAACGTGTCTCATTTACTGTCATTAAGTACGGGTTTATTCTTCGTTTTTTTTCCCTTCATTCATCTGTTGATGCCTGCCCTGTGCCAGGATCTGTCCTGGGAACTGAAAATACAACTATAAACATTATAGATAATTGCTCTTAGAGAGCTGACATTCTAAGAGATAGAGAGCTAAGGAAAGAACGAAGAAAACCTTACTCAATAACCTCAGACCGTACAGGTGAGTTCGTGACTCTGATCCCGTCGGTGCAGAAGTTAAGACATGCCTGAAATGAGGAGCAGCGAAGATGGCCTCTTTTGGGAGGTCCTGGCTCTGGACCTTTCCTAGGGAGTTGATTGGCCCAACTGTCATCATCTGAAGCTCCCAATTAAAAAAAAAAAACAAATCAGAAGAGGGCACTGCACTGGGGGAAAAAAAAACCCAAATTGTCAGGATAATAAACAAATCTCATTTGTCTTCTTAAAAAATGCTCATTTAGGGGCACCTGGGTGGCTCAGCCAGAGAAGCATCTACCTTCGGCTCAGGTCATGATCCCAGGGTCCTGGGATCGAGCCCCGTGCTGGGCTCCCTGCTCAGTGGGGAGCCTACTTCTCCCTCTCCTCCTTGCTTGTGCTCTCTCTATTTCTGTCACTATTTGTCTTTCTCTCACAAACAAATAAATCAAATCTTTTTTTAAAATGCTCATTTAGGGGTGTTAGGTTTTAGTTTACTTGACTGCATCTACCATCAGAAAAGGCAGTCATTTTAAAGTGGAGAGACATCCTTGAAGGCAATGGATATACGATTGGTTCTACGGAACAGGGATTATGATACAATTCTCCTGTCTTCCCTCACCGCCCCTCCTCCCCACCTTTATCCCCACCATCCTCCCTCGTTTTGCGTTATCTACTACACAAGAGTAAAAAGCAGGGTCTGGAGTCTACATTTTCAATAAGCCTAGCCCACATCATCCTCTGATGCCTGACGATTTTCATGTCATCCGTGGCTCTGTAAAAAAAAGATGCTGCATTCCTCTAACTTCCCATGTGAAAGTTGTCATAATTTGCCTTTTATGTATAAAAGTTCCTACCGTGCAGAAGGGGAGAGCCAAAGTCTTCTTTCATTTGTTGTCAGTGGCTTTAGTTCAGGCAATCCCTTTAAGGGTGGCCGTGTGGGGGAAGTTCCCAACTGGACTGCTTGACTTCCAGCCTCAGACTAGAAATGTCCGGGCTGTTGAATTAGAACTCACACCTATGACTCCATATTTGGCTGTTATTGCACAAACAGTGTTGCATTTATTTTCCAAGTGGGTCCACTGGGGTCATGTGCCAGCCATTGTTACCTTCCCCATGAACCTGAGGGACTGGATCGGGAAGAACAAGGAATGGAACCAGTCCAGCAGCACTTAGGGACTGCTTACCCCCTTCTTAATGCCTTCAGCCGGAACACGCAGAGTTGGGGGGCAGCAGGAAAGCCAGGCAGCTGTAGGGGGGCAAGCCAAGGGGGCCCAATACCATGCCAGGCAGGTGGAAGAAATTCTGTCAGACACCCTGACAACTCTGGGTCGTGTGGCATAAAGTGTGTCATGACTGGGAGCACCAAGATCAAGAGACCAAGATCAGGAGAGTCTTTTCCTTGTGGAAAAAAAGGTGTGTGGTAGTTTGTGGGTTAAAAATCAGGACAGAAGGGGCAGCTGGGTGGCTCAGTGGGTTAAAGCCTTTGCCTTCGGCTCAGGTCATGATCTCAGGGTCCTTGGATCAAGCCCTGCATCGGGCTCTCTGCTCAGCAGGGAGTCTGCTTCCTCCTCTCTCTCTGCCTGCCTCTCTGCCTACTTGTGATCTCTCTCTGTCAAATAAATAAAATCTTAAAAAAAAAAGTCAGGACAGAAGGTCAAGAGTTCTGATCAAAAGCTTTGCCCCCAAATTAAAGGAAGGCCTTCCCACAATGGTCATGTGGAAAGAGGCCCTCTGACACTCAACTGGAGAACATCATCTTTATGTCCCCTAGGATGAAACAAGAAGAGACAACATCCATTTGAACGTTGCACCAAATATGGATGCACGCATTCACCTTTTAATCAAGCTTTCCTCTCATTTCTTGTATTCCAAAGTTACGTGGTGTATTTGTTATCTATCGCTGCATGAAAAGTTATCCTAGCTTAAAACCTCAGACATATCTCACACTGTTGCTGAGGGTCAGGAATCCAGGAGTGGCTTGTCTGGATGGTTCTACCTCATGGCCTCTCTCACGAGGCTGCCAGGGAGCTCTGGGCCATGGGGTGCAGGCATCTGAATGTTTGTCCGAATGCTTCCAAGATGGCTCCCCCACATGGCTGCTGGAAGCCTCAGTCCTCACCACATGGGCCTCTCCGAGGGCTGCTCAAATGTCCCCTTACATAGCAGCTGTCTTTTCCTAGAGCAAGTGACCAAGAACAAGGCAGGAGCCACAGTTATTTTTATTATGGATGAGGAAGACACATACCATCACTTCTGCCAACTTCTCTTCATTAGAAGTGAGTGATTAAGACCAGTCGGCAGTCAAGCGGGGAGTGGGAATTTGGTTCTACCTTTTAGAGAAGGAACCGTTGAAGAATTTTAAACTCCTACATAGAGTATTCATCCAGTATGTCAGAAAACGTAGTGTACTCAGGACCAGTTGCAGGATTTGGGGGACCTAGTGTGAACTAAACATGCAGAACCACTCAAGATTCATTAAGAATTTCAGTGACAGCAGAGCCTTACAGCAAGCACGGGCCCCTTCCACTGTCGGGCCCTGTGCACAAGCAGGGAAGGTCGTCTGGAACGTAGCGGTGAAGAGCACGGGCTCTGAAATCAACAGTTTGAAGCCCAGCCCCACTGCTTTGAAATTGTGTGGCTCTGGGGGAAATGACTTAAGATCTGTGAATTTGAACATCCATTTTTCTAAAATGGGCATGATTAATTTACTTTCCACTTAGGGTTTCTGCGAGGACTAAATGAGGTAAATACTTCACGCTTACAGGAGGCACTTGAGAACTTGTAGATGTAATGGTTACCTTTTCAAGGAACTTTAGGAGTGGAGAAGAGAAAGGAACCACTGAGTTCATAACTCAGGCTGGTGACTTAGGTGATTGTCTTAAACTCCTTATGGTAGGAATAGCATCTCATGCTTTCTGCGCTACCAACAGCTCTTTACCCTAGCGGGAACCCATCTGTTCATGAGTTCGAAAACCGTGTCCTGTAAACCACAACAAGAATTGCCAATGCGAAGTGTTTCAGAAATGGCACGGTTTCAACACTGTAAAAGGTAGAATCAGAGCTGCTATTTTAAGAAAACCCATATAAGAAGATCAGCATCTCTCACTGGCTGTTTTAACACAAGGGAATTATCGGTACCTTAGAAATGGTTGCCATGAACTACTTTCTATTAATAAACTCACTTGATGAGGCTGAATATTAACTGGGAACTTCCCACAGCAATAGTCTTTTTGAGTGGCTCAAGGAGCGAATGCCAAAACTAAAACTATTCCTGGTTGAGGTCTTCATCCTGGCAAAATCACCTTATGAGACACCATAGAGCTTCCGGCAGGCTCTCTGCTTCCTTATGCAGCTAAGTGTGGCCCAGAAAAGTGAACAGTGGGGTGAAATCTGACAAACTGCATGCCCACAGCCAAGGTGTGCCCTGCCCGGTGATCCGGCTACTCAGCTTTCAAGGTGCCGTGTCACACCAGACACCCGGCCTTCCTCAAAACCCTGCCGCGTGTTCCACGTGGGCCTTCTATGAGGCCCTTAACCATATTGTTGGGCCCAGATGTCTTTGCTCATCTGACAAAAATCACATACAGCAGCCCTTGAAGTAGAGGCCACAGGACTGGGAATCCAGTACCAGGCTACTGGTGCTACTGAATGGTGTCCCCCCAAATCGATACACATTCCAGGGGTGCCTCTCTTGCTTCTTCTGCAAAGATGGTCTCAACAGGGACCTGAGTAAGGAAAGCAGAAGTACCAGTTATTTCTCTGCATGAGGAGATAAATAGGAAACATTAAGAAAAACAATGGGAGGGGTGCCTGGGTGGCTCAGTGGGTTAAGTGTCTGACTGTTGGTTTCGGCTCAGGTCGTGATCTCATCGATGGTGAGATCCAGCCTCTGGTCAGTCTCTGTGCTCAGCGGGGATTCTGCTGGAGATCCTTTCCCTCTGCCCCTCCCCCACTTGCACACATCCTCCCTCTCCCTCTCTCACCCTCTCTCTCAAATAAATAAAATCTTTAGAAGAAAAATAATGCGAGTTGGATTCTTTTCACAGGCGCATTAGCATCACAGAACAAACAAGCCAGGTGTGAGTGTGAACAGACTTCTTCCCCCCACTTCACGGCGGGCAGTGCTGTGCTCTTAGCCAGAGTCTTCTATTTCTCAAGGAACCTCTTTATTTATTCTCCAGTCCAAAATTAGTTCTCTAATTTGAAACAGCAATAAACAAACATTACTAAAGAAATCCCTTGGGCTCCCTTCTCCCACACCCTCTCCCCCACACGCATTTTTTTCGGCTGCTTTGTTTGTTCTCAGTTCTTTTTGCCTTTGTGCTCAACACAAGGAGCGAAGCAGAATGACTTTCTGAAATCTCTTTATAAGTCTCTTGAAAGATATTTAAATTCCATGTTGACAGGAAAGAATTAAATTCACATTAATTTCAATCCATCATGTATTAAGTCTAAACAAACTTCAGTTACATCAAAGTATGGATTCTAGTACTTTACTGGGTTTTAGGACTCTGTAATTCTCCTGTTGGCCCTCTCTAGATACCACCGAACAGCCGTTATAAATGGATCCTCTCATCTGAGCTGTCGTTCCAGCAGACTTGGAGAGAGATCCTCCTCTAAGCTTCTATTTCTTCCTGACTTCCCATCTTTGCCATCTCCTCTTCCTTTCCTGCCTTTCTTCCTTTGACCTCCCTTCCTTCCCCTATGTCCATTGACAAAGAAGTCCATGGCCACGTGGCTTTTCTCTTCAGACTCATCTCAGCACTGTCTTCATAAAAAAAGAATGTGCTGGTCATTTGCCTGGTGGACTACCTTTTCCAGGTTCTTTGCCTTCTGGCCTCCACCGAGGCTGAGCCAATGGGAGGAATGGGTAGAAGATTGAGGGGTGCAAGGAGGGGAGAGCTGGGAGTTCCTCTTTTTCTCTTTCTGTTTTGAGTGGTTTCTCCAGCTTCTTCACAATTCCAACAGCTGTCAGACAGCCTCTCCCTTCGTGGTCTCAGCATCTGCCAGGAATCCTCCCTCTGTGCTTCTGACTTCTCTCCAATGATTCCAATTCCGGGCTCTGATAACACCACCCTCTCCCTGGGTTCCTCCAGCCTTAGGGGGTCGATGGCTTCTGAGTTTTGTTCATCTTTAGGTTTTCCTCACGATCTCTACTTAACTCTCGGGTTCTGGTTCTTCCATCACAAGTATAACAAGTGCCTGTATAAAAATTCCTTCATTTGAAACACCTCTAGAGGTCTCTGTTTTCTCATCCGGGTCCTGAGCCAACAGGGGGCTCCAGATTCTAACAACAATAAACAGCAGGGGCTTCCTGCATGGGGCGCACGTGGAGGGGCTGGGAGAGAGGTGTGCTCGAAGAGAGCACGGAAGTTCTGTGCCCCTTCCACATGTTTGATCCCACGTGTCTCTTCCATCTGGCTGTTCCCGAGTTATATCCTTTTACAATAAACTAGTAATCTAAAATCAGCTTAAGAAGATTATAACCTCTGAATCTCTCGGATCTCAAGTCTTACAAAGTCCTCATAAGCTGAACGTGGAAGACAAGAAGTCAGAGAGGGGCAGAGCCTTAAGATGGAATGAACCCTAAATGACCACATGGCGGAGGGCAGCCCACTGAACAGGAACCTCAGACTGGGGCATGAGCAAGAAAGAACAGATTACTGCCTTCGTGCCCATGTATATTTGGGTGGTTGTTTGTTACAATTGTTTATGTAACTTTACCAGAGGAGAGTGTGAGTGGTCCTTGGTGAAGAGATCATGCTTAAGCAACAGCTTAAATCTTGAAAGTGTAACTTACATAAATAATAATCATATAGAACATATGCAAATTTTAATTGATTTTTGGATCGATGAGGTTATCAAATTTACGGTGGTAACGGAATCTTCATTGTGTATAACTCAATCAGCCGGGTGGATGTGTTTAGACTAATGTGTTGGTAGGATTCTCATTCCCACCTGAGTGGGCATGTCTCAGCTGCTGGGCACCCCGGCCTCAGACCCCAGTGATGGGGTTTCGTTCACCACTGTGGGCAGTCATCTTGAAACTCACCCAATAGTAACATGTCTTTGTTTATGAATCTGGAAAATATTTGCTATAAAACATGGCTGGTAGCCCTTGGTGAAGTCAAAAACATTTTGGGATAACCTGAAGCCTGGTAGACTCCTCTTCCCAGAGAGATATGCACATGTGCCACAATTGTAAGCAACAATTACACACACGCTTACATGCAATCCACACACACACACACACACACACACACACACACACACGCACTTTGACATGAATCCCAGTAGGATTATTATTGATGCCGGATTAAGACTCTCTCGTTCCCCCCCCCCCCCCCCCCCCGCCACACAGTCCCGTGTCCCATATTACTCTTCTATCCATAATCAAGATACCCCGGGTGTGGCCTACAGATGTACCTGTAGTTTTAGAAATAATTTGTTTTCTTCCCATGCATTCGTTTTTTTCTTTTCTTTTTTTTTTTTAAAGATTTTATTTATTTATTTGAGAGAGAGAAAGTGAGAGGATGAGAGGAGTGAAGGTCAGAGAGAGAAGCAGACTCCCCGTGGAGCTGGGAGCCCGATGTGGGACTCGATCCCAGGACTCCAGGATCATGACCTGGGCTGAAGGCAGCTGCTTAACCAACTGAGCCACCCAGGTGCCCCTTTTCTTTTTTTAATTACAAAAATCTATTAGACCTTATTGGAAAGTCTTCCTTATTTTGGATTTATCCTGAGGCCGATAGATAGTTCCACATCTGACTTATGTTAAAAGATTTCTCCACAGTGATATTAAATGCTTCTGCACATGAAACAGTAACTTCTTCCTGCTGTTTTGAGATATCTGTCTTTCTTACTGGCACCACATGAGATAAAGTTCTATATGGGGGCAGAGATTTATGGAGTGTTATTGTTGAATGTATGTTTATGTTGCTTTCCTGTGGTGAAAGACCCATAACACAAGACTTCCGTTGGGGGATTGATCTGGGGCCTCGTGTAACATGTAGGCTATAATAAGTCACAGCAGATGCTGCCTATTCAGTCCTCACTATCCCATGTGGGTTCCAGGGCAGATAATTTTGCTCATTCGTTCGGACTTTGCTGTGGCTTGTCAGGGAATGGACTCACGTTCATAACTCTGAGAAGTGCTCAGCTGTGAAATAAGTACTGAAAAGATGAAAAGCAATTGATCCTGAGCCATTGTGATCTTTCAGTCCCATGTGAGCAAGAAATAAGTATTTAAGGTGGTCCAATACATCTTTTTGAGTTTAAAAGTTCATAGATTAAAAATATTTATGAATTGGCTTGGGCAGGAAGGCTGGGGAAAACATATACATTGGTTCTGCAGTAGAGATGGAAAGCAGTGGGGAGCATTCATGGTAAATTGAATGAGGTCAGCCTAGGGTTTCTGTTTCCACAGCAATAATCCTTTAGCATCAAAGTATGAAAATGTGTACCAGAAGTATAGGAGGTATTAGTTCCAGGGTGGATTAAAAATGAAAAATGGTTTTTAAAAAACCATTGATAGCTATTTGTTGTATTTGAGCTTATTGGAAGAGGACAATACACTAAATTTTGTGAGGTTCGCTATAAGAGGAAAGGGGTAATCTTTCAAATTGAGCAATAAGAGCTATGAAAGACCCATGAAAGAAGGTACTGGAAAAAATTTGTATTCATTCATTCATTCATGCAACAAGAATTTATTGAGTACCTACTATATTCTGGGAACTATGTTAAATGTGGGAATAAGGAAATAATAAGAGGTGATTCTGTCATCAAGATTGTCTCAGGGTAGTGAAAGAGGCTGCTAAGGAGATGCTGAGGCCTAAAGATATCTAGGGGCAGCATGAGGGATCTCATTGCCTGGAGGACTTGGAGGACATTACAAAGGAAAGGGGAGTTACATCCATGAGATGAAGGTGCCAAAGACCTGAAGCTAGACTGCACATTCCTTGAAGGTTCCAGACCTTGACCATCATGTTCACCATCCCACCCTAGTGATGGAGCCAGGATAGGACTCAGCAAAGGACTGAGTAGGCACTCAAATGCTTTTTAATGTAGGCCACGTGTCATCTACTTCACTCTTTGGCTTCGGGGTAATGGCCCTCGGGGTAGTGATGTCTGACTACAGGCAAGAATGGGAGTCCCCAAGGTTGAAACTCTTCTATGGCTGATAATTTAATTACACCCCACTCAAAATCACTCAGTGGGACCAAACCATTTAGGCCTGGAAGAGCCCAAGTGCCAAGAAATAAAGAGATTCTCTTTCCCAAGCCCAAGCTTAAACTGGGTGGTAATAACTGCCTTAGGCTGATAGAGATTCACAAAGAAAATAAAAAAGTTTTCAGCATGCTTTTCAGTTTAATGCAACTGTGGACTTGCAGAAGCATGCTAGACCCTGCAGGACCCCTCCCAGAGTAGATGTTAGTTTTCATATGAGTTTTAAGAAGAGTTCAGGAGAGTAAGAAATTTTAAATAACTTTAAAGACCCAAGGCCCCAGAGGAAGGCATTTGAGGAAGGCATCTGATCCTGAGTTGTCAGGGTCGTCAAAGATTTGAGGAGAACTTGTCAAGCACCCACTTGCTGAGATGGGGGTCGGGGCGGGTGAGGGCAGGCTTGGCAAGAGGGTTCCAGGGGGTCAAAGACATAAACGTCAGCTCCCTTCTCTTAGTCATAGTGACACGTATGGATTTGGGAAGAAACACACACATTTTGGTGTGCCTGATGAGAAAGGAGGTTATGCATCTCTTCGGTAGAAGTTATGCTTGCTTTGGAAGTTGGGTTACTTTCCAACACTCTAGCTCATGCGGTCCACTTCTTCCTCTGTATAAGGTGGACTCGGCCTTGATGCTACTCTCTTTAAAGTTTTTCCAGCTTTATTTGGAATCGAAGTAGATCACCACTGTGAAGTCATCGTAGGACCTGTTTTGTTCTACCTTGCCGAGAAAGTCTTTAAAATTGTTCTAAGATCCGTCTGGAAATAATAACTGAGATGATAGTCCAGTTGAATTTATTTAAAGTAATAATATATGAAATTTGTTTGCCAGTTCAACAGTTTATTGAATATCTTATATGTTCCTAGGCTCTGGGGGTACAGCAGTAAGCCAAAGAGACAAAAATTCTGCCCTCATGGAGCTTGTCATCTTGTACAGGAGAGGTTAAGGTTGAGAACACTGCTGAAGCCATGAGCAAACCTGCTACCAAGCCTTGGCTCATATTTCTAAGTTAAATTTTGATTTATTTAGTCAATAGCACCTCAGTCTGGATTATATGTCATCTTGGTTGTTAATGAATTAAATTTTTTTGTTACACAATTATTCTTCTCTATCAGCATTTTCCTATGCTAACACTTGTGATGAATGTGTACACTAAACTCAAATAAATGAACATTTAGTTTTAGAGATGGCAGCAGAAACCGAGTCTTACTTTGCAGGTTTGCTAAATGGCTCTTCATTTGGGACAGCCAGTATTTTTTTTCCCTTGCCATAATATTTGCTTTTCCTTACAGTCCTCCTCCAATCTCCTCAGCAATGAGATGACAAACTCCCCAGTTATCATTAGAAAAATGAAAATGCTTTTTAAAAAAGATTGGGAAAATGTTTAGCTATTTTTCAGATTGATTTATTGTTTCACAGCGAGGTTTTGCCATAATGGTACTAACATGCTGCAGCTTGAGAGAAAATAAAAAGGACAATTATTTTACTAGTTAAAATGAAAGAATGCAAAATTATAAAATGTCAGGGGAAATTGCAGGCAATTTAAATTTCCTGGCAATGGGTCTATAATTTATTTGGAGGATCAGAGTATTCTCAGCTATGGACAGATGCATTTTGTGGAGGAAAAAATTACACTTGGAGTTTCCCTGCCTGATTATAGTGCTCAATTACATTGTTATGTTTTTATGAAGAATGGTTGCTTTTGATCTTCCCATAGGCCAGTACCTACAAGGAACCCTATCTGTGAGGTCTTTGAATTCCTCTTTTTTAGTCTTTAAAAAGTTTTGGTGAACTTTCCTGCCCAGGAGAAATTCTATCAGCCATTTTATCTTCTAAGATTTTTGTTGACATTTATATACCGTTTTTAATTTTTTTAAATGAATTTTATTTTTAATGGAAGTATAACTGACATAACCTTATGTTAGTTTGAGGTGTACCCTGTAATAGTTTGATATTTGTATATATTACAAAGTGATCATCAGTTGATAGTTCAGTTAACATCTATTATCATATGTAGTTACAAATCATCTTATTTTTTCTTCTGATGAGAGTTTTCAAGATCCACTCTCCTAGCCACTTTTTTCTTTAGAATTTTATTTATTTATTTATTTATTTGACACATAGAGAGAGCACAAGCAGGTGGAACAGCAGGCAGGGGGGGAAGGAGAAGCAGGCTCCCCACTGAGCGGAGAGCCTGATTGGGGGCTGGATCCCAGGACCCCGGGATTATGACCTGAGTGAAAGGTAGCTGCTTAACTGACTGAGCCACCCAGGTGACCCTCTTCTAGCCACTTTCTATCTACAGCTTCTTAAATATTTAGAGTAAGAGTAGTGTTTATTGTCCTGGACACTAAAAATGTCATAGAAATATTTCTTATAATATCTAATGTGAATTTTAAATAATACTATGTTAAGCATTTCTTTTCTTTTGTTTAAGATTTTATTTATTTATTTGACACAGAGAGAGAGAGAGAACACAAGCAGGCTGAGTGGCAGAGGGAGAAGGAGAAGCAGACTCCTCACTGAGCAGGGAGCCTGACATGGGGCTTGATCCCCGGACCCTGGGATCATGACCCGAGCTGAAGGCAGATGATGAAGGATTTATTTTCAAACCACTCTTTAAATATATGGAAAAGGTTTCTTTTGCATGAAGCGATGCAAGATATACTAATACAGTGTTTACTGAACTTAAAGATTTTATTTGTTTGTTTGTTTGTTTTAGAGAGAGACCAAGACAGAGAGAGTGCAAGCAGGGGGAGGGCCAGGGGAAGAGGGAGAGAGAGAATTTCCAGTCAACTCTGAGCTCAGTGAGGAGCCAGACGTGGGTCTCAATCCCATGACCCTGAGATCACGTCCCCACGATCACTACCTGAGCCAAAACCATGAGCCGGACTCCCAACCAGCTGACCCAGCCAGGAGCCCTGAGAACACTTTTGAAAACAGAGTAAGTTCTCAAAAATTTTTCTTATTGTCATGGGCCTAGTGCTTTGTAACTGAATTATTCCTTTAATCTAGGGATCTACCATGTAGTAGGAGAGGCTAAACATTTATAAGAGAACAACCAGAAAGATTTTAGAATCTGGAACAAATTAATAGGTACTGCGAGGATGTGGCATCAAGACGTTACCGTGGAGAAGGCAGGATCCAATTCCAGGTCAGGAATAGGTGAGAACAGAGTTTGGCTGCAAAGGTAAGTGAGTGAAAACTAAGTGTTTGGGTGGGTAGATGAGGAGAGAGAAGATGGCCAAGACGAAGACTCGGGTTTTTTAGAACCGGAGACCCTCAACACATTAAAAATGGTGCAAAATAACTGAGGACAGACTGCATGAGACTTCTGGTTAAAATTCTAAAGCTAGGGGCGCCTGGGTGGCTCAGTGGGTTAAAGCCTCTGCCTTCAGCTCAGGTCATGATCTCAGGGTCCTGGGTTAGAGCCCGACGTCAGGCTCTCTGCTCAGCAGGGAGCCTGCTTCCCCCTCTCTCTGCCTGCCTCTCTGCCTGCTTGTGATCTCTCTCTCTCTCTCTCTCTCTCTCAAATAAATAAATAAAAATAAAATAAAAGAGAATCGATTTAAAAAAAAAATTCTAAAGCTAGCTGCAGATATGGCCAGCGAGAACATGTAAAATTATGACTTCCAGCTCATTATTTCTTTTGCTACACCAAAATGAGGAAGAAGCAGCTTGTGTGGACTTTCTGTTGTTTATTTCCCCCAAAGTTGAATTATAAAAAAAAAATTTTTTTTTGAAGGGCTCAAGTAGGGATGCCTGGGTGGTACAGATGGTTAAACATCTGGCTTTGGCTCCGGTCGTGATCCCAGGGTTCTGGGATCGAGCCCCACATTGGGTTCCCTGCTCGGCAGGGAGCCTGCTTCTCCCCTCCTTTTACTGCTCCCCCTGCTTGTGCTTTCCTGCTCTCTCTGTCATAAAATAAAATAAAATAAAATAAAATAAAATAAAATAAAATAAAATAAAATAAAATAAAATAAAATAAAATATAAAATAATTCAAGTTAAAAACACCTAAGACAAAAGAAAAACAACAACCACTACACATTTAGTGGTAATTCTCTTCCTAGGACACACACAAATGTGCTTTTATATCTGCATTTTCCCACAAGGATGGCAGGATTTCTTTTGTTTTAATTCAAAGCAATGCATGTTTTCATTGACCTAAAGTATACTTCTTATATTCTTTTTACTTCTATAATATGATAATTTATGTTTTTCACCCTAAAATCATAATAATAGTCTTCCTGCTTCTTCATATATTCTACTTCCTTTCAATAGACGGACGGGAAAGTAAAAAATGCTTTTGTAGTTGGTGGATTTATTATCTATTCTTGACAGTTACTAGAACTATAATCCGCTTCTCTTAAATTCAAAAGTTGTTGATTGATTGGCTTGTGAAAAGAATGGCCAAGAAGGTAAAAATATTTAAAAATCTCATGGTATGTCTTTAGGAGTTTGAATTTTGAGATTTATGAAAACTAGGTTAATGGTATTTTTTTTTTAAAGATTTTATTTATTTGACAGAGAGAAACACAGCGAGAGAGGGAACGCAAGCAGAGAGAATGGTAGCGGGAGAAGCAGGCTTCCCGCTGAGCAGGGAGCCCGATGTGGGGCTCGATCCCAGGACTCTGGGATCTGACCGGGGCCGAAGGCAGACGCTTAACGACTGAGCCACCCAGGCGCCCCAGGTTAATGGTATTTTTGAAAGAGAAGCAGAACTTTGCTTTAGAAGCACTTTCGGCTTTCTAATATCTTCTTGGTTCATTTTCTCAGTGATTATTAGGATGAACTCAACAGTTTCTATTATTTTCTTTTCCAGATTTCCTGAAAACCAGGGAGAGAGCCACTACGCTAGGTCCTTGTGGAGGCAGAATTGTTTCTACATAACTAAGTTCCCTATCTTTTCATTGGGGTAGGAGCTCCAAAATCTTCCTAAGAGTAGCTTTTTTTTTTTTTTTTTAAGAGTAGCTTTCTCAGGAGTCCTACCAGCACATACTTGTCCCAAACCTATTTTTTAAGAAAACTTGGCCCTATTCAAAGATGAAATGTTGATAGAGTTCCCCCACTCTTTTAAACCACTTATTTACGTTTGGTATTTGTGAGCCTGCCACTTGAACTTGTTATTTTTTGGAAAGCTGGACCAGACAGAGAGGTCAGAGACTTCCTCATTGCCAAGTTGCTATAAGCAGTCCGTTTGGAACCTGAAATCAGACCTGCAAGATGGAAAAGTGAGTCTCAATGTGTCATCGAGGGGCAGACCCATACACTGTTGTGAAGGCTGGCGTTCATCAGACTAGGTTAGCAAGGTCCGAGATCGTGGGATTGCAGTGGAGACAGCGGAGTCGGACTCCCTGGCCTCAACTACATCTCTGCCACTGTTCCCAGTGTCAGCTGCTATGTAACGACCCCTCCAAAGACAGTCTCTCGATATTGTTTCCTGATGGTGGGCACTGACTGGGTTCGGTTTGGTTTTCTCTCCGGGTCTCTAATGCACTGCGGTCCGTCAGTTACTGGGGTTGGCGTCATCTCAAAGCCTCACTAACTCACATATCTGGCTACATGCTGGGTTCTCAGTTGGCACCATCAGCTGGAACACTTACCCCTGACCATCCATGTAGACTGAGCTTCCTCATAGCATGGCAGCCAGGTTCCAAGGGTGAGTGTTCTACCCAAAGGAGGTAGAAAGCTCTACCTCCTTTCACGACCTAGAATCAGAAGTCATACAGCATCACTTCTGCTGCATTCTGTTCATTACAATCAAGCCACTACGGTCAGCCATATTCAAGAGGAAGGCAGTTAGACTCTACTCTTTAATGGGAGGAGTGTCGAAGAATTTGTGGACACGTCTTCAAAACAAAACTGCCACTTATTTGTTAGTTGGAAGACCTCTCTGGTTTCGGCTTTCCTTGTCTGTAAAACAAGAACAAGAAAGGAACCTGCCTCGAGTTTCTGGGAAGATTAAACAGGAACGAGCAGTACCTGAGACTCACTATGCCTTAGCTTACCCCATCATCATGGCCTCTGCAGATAGTGTCACCAGTGATGATACAGTTCCAAGCAGATAGAGTCTGGGCAATTGACACCTTTCCAAAGTCCACTGGTGACATTTGACAAATCCCAGTGCCTGTGGTTCTTAGGCCTCTGGGAACAGTTACTATATATGGTCTGAATTCTTTGGTGCACCTCGTTTTAGCGACAGTTTCCAGATATAGGTCAGTCCATTTAAACCTGGCCCCATTTATGGCAATTTATTTCATTATAGGATAAAGTAGTTAGAAACATGAGTAATAATTACTGTGCCTACATTGCTTTGAACACCTTAGCCAAGTAATCCTCACCTCATCCAGTGAGTAAGGTTGGAGGAGCACCCTGCCCTCCTCCGGGATGAGGAAACCGGGACCTGGTTTGTTCTAAATTCCACAAGGAGGCAAGAGGCAGGCTGGAATGAGAAGCTAGAGGTCCTCTCTGTCCCCTTTACCAGGCTTAAATAACATGCGGACTGATACCCCATCATTGATCATTACCCAGTGGCCATTGATATGCTATTTTCAGATACATATGGGTATTGGAAATTTCTTTTAAACTATCTTGTATTTTTTGTAGCAGAGAATTGGTCAGTGTCTACTTAGCATAATGTGAGATATTAAAAACCTTGTAAATGAAAGCATAGTTTGCTCAAGACACTTCTTTTCTCTTTTGGTCAAATTAACTCTTGGGTGGGCAGCCAAACTTTTTTATCTAGGGCAGAAGGAACAATTGAGACCGCTCCTGGTCTCTGCTGGCATTTGCCCTCAGGCTGCCTCCTAGGTGACCCCCCTCCCGCCCCGCGCCAGTTATTACACTTCTTGTCTGATGTCAGTAAATTCAGGAGTAAAAAAGGTATAAGGGCCGGGCTCTCCGTGGGTGCCAGGCGAGGACGCCTCCCCTTTCTCTCCTCTCTTCCGTTCCCGGCCGCATCTGGGCTTGCCCTCGAGTGCGCAGGCTGCAGCTCGCGCTCACCGGGGGGCGCTGTGCAGCCGGCACCGGGCGGCCGGAGGTGAGTCGGCTCGGAGGCGGCGGCTCCGGGTCCTGCGACGCGCGGAGGGGCGAATCCCAGGCGGCGAGGTCGCCGCCCCCGCCCCTCGGCCAGCCCCTCGGTCTGCCGGGGAGAGGGGAGTGGCCGCACGCCTCCCGCCGCAGCCCAGCTCTCCGCAGCAGCCCGGCACTCTGCAGTCGGGCGCGCACGGGAGCCCGGGCGCGGCGCGTGGAGGCGGTGCGGGAGCGCGGGGCGCGCGAAGGGCCGGCAGCCGCGGGACAGCGTCCGCCCAGCAGCCTCCGTCGAGCCGCCGCCGCGGGAGCCCCGCAGCTTCGCGGTGGGCCCGCGTCCCGGAGCGCGAGGACGACCAGGAGGCGGAGCAGCGCCCGGCGAGGTAGCGCGAGCGCTTTCCCCCTCTCCCCTGCCCTGCCCGCTCGCTTCGGCCGCGGCCCGCCGGGAGCCGTAGAGGTAGAGGGGGCGCCTCGCGCCTTTGTGCCCGAGGTCCCCGTGGCCCCGCCGCAGCCCGCGGGGCACGGGTCACCGGGGGCTGCGGCGCTCTCCTCCGGGCGCGGCGGCGCTGCGGCGAGAACTCGCGCACGCTGGAGGTCGCGCCGGGTGGTCGTGACTCCGCAGTTGCTTCGTGGACGGGTGGGACAGAAGGCTTGTAAACTAAGCTGCTCTTACTTTGCCCCATCCTCCTTGTACCTGTGGGCAAAGTGAAGCCAGATCTTCCCCGTTCTTACCCGCACCCGGTCCTTTTCTCTGGCCCACAGCTGTTTCCCGGCCCCCTGGTTCTATGGACCGGCGCGGGGTGGCCGCCTTAGGGAAGAGAGTAGGGAGAACAATGGGGCGTCCTGGGGAGTGGGGTTCAGGTGCGGCGTGCCCTGGCGGCGGCGGCTGGGGAGAAAGGGGTCCAGGACCCGATGGGGCGTCCCGCGCGTGCAGCTGCGCTGTGCTCCTTTGTTCCGCCGCGGCGGAGGGGGCTGCCCTGGGTCTCGTTTCCTGCCCGGGATGGGATTGATTCACAGTTGTTGAGAAGGAAGGGGAAGGGAGCCGGGCCGGAATGAAAACCAGATTAGGAACTGGAGTCCTGGAGGGTGCTTGCTGGGGCCGGGAAGAGGGTTGGGAAGGGTTGATGAGAGTGCCTTGGAGAACTGATTGCCAACACACAACATTTTGTCCACGGGCCGTGTGGGTTTCTGGAACTTCTTTGTAATGCTTTGTTCAGACCCTGGACGAGTTACTGCCGCAACAAGTTGTGCACTTCCTTGAGTTCTGGGCGCTCCCAGTGTTAGTTTGCTGAAATCAAATCTTAGTTACTTTGGAAGAAGACTTTTCTTTTCTTTTTTTTTGGTTAGAGATCAGGGTATTTGTATGTAGGTGTGTGCCCGTGGACCTGTGTGTGTAGGTAGTGGATATTGACATGAATAGGTAGGAGGCAAATTTTATAGAATTGATTTTGACGTAAAATAATTTTCTCCATTGTAATATAACAGTTTTCCAGGCATGTTTGAGGAGAAACCACTATAAAATTAGACATTGCTAAATAAATGAATCAGATTATGTAACACTCAGTTGAAAAACCTTCTTGCAGGCTTTCCCAGAAAACACACCCCACACACCCCAGTTGAGTTAAGGACCCACTGCTTCTGTGCTTTCTCTCCCCCGGTGTGGACCACCTGGAATAAGAAAGAGAACTTATACCATTATGGTCAATGGGATTTTTTTTTTTTTAGAGGTAGAATTAAATGTAATATGGTGGACATTTGTTGAGTGATCCTTTTCTAGATTGAAATCAAGAAACCCAGGAGGAAAGGTTGACCTGGGGAGGGAACCAGGGGGTATTGAAGGATGAGTGTTTTTGAATGGGGTATTCGAAGTGAAACTGTTTGGGGAGGAGGCTGACATTTCCAGGCATTCATGGTTTGTGCCTATGGGACCCTGGTGGAAGGATCCCAAAGTGGTGCCAAAGGTTAGAATTACTGTGGTGATAAATGAGGAGACATCCAGGGATGGCAGGGGAGCTGGGGTGGCAGGTGATCTCAGGGCTCCCTCTTTGACAACTCTAGGGACCCGTGGTTTAAACCACCCCAGTGGGCATTCAATTTAAGACAACCAAGTTTGAAAGCTTCTTAACCTTAGAAGGGGAATTAAGAGCTTACTCCAGGGGAAAAAAATGTTTCCTGCCCACGAAGTGGTAATGGAAAAGGGCTGTATGAGCTGCTGCTGAGGGTGTGTCTTTTTCGTGGGGGATGCGGTCACATTTGCAGGCCAGGCTCAGAAGCAGTGGGACTTGTCCTCAGGAGCCATTGTGCTGAGAAGTTCAAGTGGGATGTTGTCCAGCCATCAAGCTGTTTGTTGTTATAACTAACACACTGCCTGGCAAAACATGGTGCCACAGGCAGCACGCAGAGGGAACAGAGGGAGACTTCTTCGCTATTGTTGTTGTTGCCATTTTGGACTTTTCATTTATGTTGGGAATTGCTTTGTAAAATATGGCACAGTTGGATTCCTCCCAACTACTCATCGGAATATACATTAACAACAAGGACGCCTGAGACTGTGTTAACTGCTGCTGGAAACTCGAAGGTGGGGGTGGGGGGGCTCGCTTACAGAGTTTGTCTCTGGCCAAAGGCTGCTCCCCATGGATCTCCCATTGTGTGGTGAGGCTGGCTGCACCCCCTTCGTGGGTTGGGATGAATCATCACTTTGTCAAGCCTGGTGTTAAAGACTCTCTCTCCTGGGTTGCTGCACAGTTATGCAAAGCAAGGAGGAGCTTCGTGGGGAAGGAGTGGGGGTAGGAGTGGTTTGGGGAAGAAGGGATCCTCAGAGCGTGGGATCCATGTTTTTAACATTTGTCCCCCGCTTTGGGTGAGATTCTCTCCTCTTCCCTCTCCCTTCTCCTATTTTTAATAGCTGGATATTTGGATTTTCGTTAAACAGCCTAACAATAATTGTCACTATCATTTCGTAAGTGTTTACTATGTATAATGGGGTTTGCACACATTATTCTGTGAATCCTCACAACTTGCTGAAGTGGGTATCATACCCATTTTATGGTTGAAAGGAGGCCCAGGGAGTTTACTAGCTTGCTTCTTATACCCTACTTGTGTAGGTAACTAGCAAGTGGTGGAAGTGAAATTCGAACTCCCATCTCTGATTCCAAAGTCCATATTCTTTTTAAGTAAACACTGTAGGGTATGATATCTTTTAAAAAATAACAATAGCTTGAATATCTATTTGATTAGTCTTTTGCAAATTTCTTTTTTATTTTTTTTAATATTTTATTTATTTATTTGACAGAGAGAGATCACAAGTAGTCAGAGAGGCAGGTAGAGAGAGAGGGAGAAGCAGGCTCCCTGCCGAGCAGAGAGCCCGATGTGGTGCTTGATCCCAGGAACCTGTGGGGGCACCTGAGTGGCTCAGTTGGCTAAGCATCTGCCTTCGGTTCAAGTCATGATCCCAGGGTCCTGGGATCAGCTGCTTGGCGGGCTTCCTGCTCAGCAGGGAGTCTGCTTCTCCCTCTCCTTTTGCCCTTCCCCCTGCTGTGTTCTCTCTCTCTCTGTCAAATAAATAAAATCTTAAAAAAAAAAAAAAAACAAAAACGGAGGGAGAGAAATCCCTGTGAGAGACGTTTGGAAGGCCCAGTTAGTGACATCACAACTCTTAAAAGCGTATTTGCTGAAAAGCTTTATGCTGTGTGATAGCCTGTGTGAATAAGCTTTAAGTGAAGGAAACTTTGTTTTTAAGAAGTTAGGCTGCCAACATTTAAAAATAAGTTCTTTTTTGGAAACATTTAAAAGCGGTGGAATGGAATAGATCTTACATAGCGTTTAAGCATTTTATATTTATCGAAATCTATTTTAGCTCCTTTTATCTTATAGCCTTTCATAGAGCCGCACACTTTGGAGACCCAGTGTCAGAGTGTCTTTTTGGAGGAGAAACAAGGAGGGAAGGAATGTGATTATAAAGAGGAAGTGGGACATCAGAATTGGAAACATACGCAGCAGCAGGCCGTGGATTTTCCCAGCACATGCTTTTGGTCCTGGCAGTCTCCTTGTACAGAAGACATTCTCCCTTAGGGAAGTGTCAAGGGTCTTTCTTTACAATACCTCTGAGAACACCAGCTTTCTGGGCTCATGGGAACACATATTCCATGGAATTTCCGGGCTCATCGTTTCCCCAGAGGGGAAGTGAACTTAGGTGTCCGTGTGAAAAGGGAATGGAAGTGGTATCCAATCCTTGGGGTGGCCTGGAGCGTGGTCATGGGCAGGAGACACCTGACCTTGACCCACGAGCAACCACTGAGTGCCGGAGTGGACTGGATTTTAACACTTGGCATCATCGGTTGGGTACGGAGTTCTCAGAATGCTCCTGGGCAAATGGAAAAGTCAATATTGGTTTTTTATTTTGTTTGTTTCTAAGATAGGACTGTAAAGACTGAAAATTCTATCTTGTTTAATTCTTTCCAATGATAGGACATCATTTAGGGTCTTCAGGGACTGTGGTGTGGGTGCAGTAACTTCTGTCTCTTGTCATTAAATTCCCCTTCACCGGGTGTGTGGAGGGAGGCAGACCCGTGGTCTGCTGAGCTCTATCAGGGATCACCTTCCGGCTTGCCCGCTGAGTGGGATGCGGGGTGAACCACAGCAGCTCGCTCCTGTAACCTTTCCTGGGTTCTTTTCTGTTGTCAGTACCTTTTTCATCCATTCATATTTTATTAAGCACATGGTTGATGGGAGGCCATGCATTAAAAAGCAATGAAGGAAATCCATTGTGACTCAAAGGACACAGCTGGGCAGGCCACTGTGCCTGGAGTGGATGTTGGGGAAATGAAGAAAATGACTGTGACAGCTGTGGTGACCAAGGCCGCGCCAGCACTCACTGCCCAGACAAAAGCTGAAAACAGACAAAAGCAAGAGTGGGAGGAGACTGAGCACAGTGCCCGCTCCTTCTTTGTCCTCGGTGCTTTCATTTCCTCCAACCTCTGGTGGCGTGGAAGGGGTCAGGTCTCCGCACACCTGCCTCTTGAAGGTTGGGTTGGTTGGGAGGTTAGGAAGCAGCATCCTGGAGGAGAGCGTGGGGGGGGTCCCGTCTTGGATCCCGAGGATGTACAAATGCCATTCCAGGGGAGAAGGTGCCAAGTCACATGGGGGGCTCTGGCACAAGGTGGGTCCTTGGTGCCTCCCGCTTCCTGCCCTCTCCACCTGCCAGCATCCTGTTCTCCTTCTGTGTTCAGTCCTAAGGCTTTTCACAGACTTCAGCTGTATTTGCCTTGTGGACAAGAAATGCCAAGTCCCCAAAGAATGAATCATTCATGTTTTATATGATGTCCATGCTATTGTTGGTGAAATGTGGGGTGCTTTCTCTGTGTCAGGCCTCATCCTGGGTACTTTGTTTTCCTTTTTTTTTTTTTTAAGGTAGGCTCCATACCCCGTGTGGAGCCCAGTGCGGAGCTCGAACTCCTGGCTCTGAGATCAAGACCTGAGCTGAGATCACAATTCTGAATCTTAACTCCAGAGCCACCCAGGCTCCCCCTGGGTATTTTCTGTAGCTCGTTTGTTTCATCCTCATTGCTGTCCTTCACTAGGAAGTATTTGTGGATGAGGGAACTGAGTAAATTTGCCCAGGGCTGGTAGAGATTAAGCCCCAGACGGTGTGCTTTCCTGAACAACGTGTTGCCTTGTGGTGCAGTGCTTTGGAGCACTCTTAAGGTTGTTTCAAGGAGTCAGAGGGAGAGCCTTCCTCCTGGCTTGCTTGTTCCTTTGTCACCTGGAGTCAGGGTTCCTGTGGGTGTCCTTGGCCAGTCCAGAGCTGGACGGGTTGGTTGAAATGCTTCTCGGTTTCTCCTTCTCTGGGCCCTGTGCTTGGCTCTCCCATCGTGCCTCGTTCTCCCCCAGATGAGAGGGACTTGGTGAGCAAGGCTCAGCCCGCTGGTGAGGAGCCAGCTTGCCAGCTTGGTGATCTTTCTTACCCTCTCCCAGCACTTCCTTATCTGCAGGAATTAGATGGCCTCTGGGAGTTTCCAGAGGCTTTGTCTGGTCCTCTGGTCTCCAGTCGGCCCAAGAGCAGTATGTGCACCTCTGGGCATCCCGCTGGAGTTCAGGGTCTGATGGATATGAATGAAATGGTGTGAGCACCACTGCAGAGCTGGGGCTTAGGGGACAAGGCAGGGAAGAAGAGGGTTAGTATGGAATTTATATTCTTCCGAGACAGGCAGTTTTAGAAGTTGAAGTCTAGAGAAAAGGGAAGATTGACATTCTTCCTTTGTTGATCAGATAAATAACGCCGAGCTTCTAAAAATCCCAGGTGCCTGGCTTTCCTTGATAGCTCGAGGGGCCAAGAGGAAACCAGGTCTGTGCCTTCCAGGGACTTTCCCACCTGTCCTGCGTGGACTCGGGAGGCTTGCAAATTGCACAGATGGCTTCATTTTGCCGTGTGAAAATGAAAATACAGTTCAAGATTGTATCTTACACAGTTTTAAACTTGTTAAAAAAAAGAAAATTCAACATCCTTAAAGAGATTTTTGAAAATGGAATTGAAGAGACAATGGAACAGATTGTTCACTATTGGCTTTTGTTGACTGCGTGTGTGCCCGTCATTTTCCTACTGGTTTCATGAAAGCATTTTTCATACCCTTCAACCAAAACAGTAAAAACAACAAAACAAAATAACAACAACAACTCTTGGTTTCTTGGAAAAACTTTTCAATCCCTATTAAAAAAAATCCCTGTCAGCCCTGTGTGCACTTTCCAATACCTCTTCTCTCTCCTCCCTGAGGGCTGCTTCTTTTCAAGTTTCTTTATTATTAGACCCTGCAATGCTATTTGCAGTTCTTAGCTGATTATTTTTTCCCTTGAAGGTACTTCAAAAGGATCATCACGATTTTATTCATTTTAGAACCCCAGCCTAAATGCTCTTAGGAAAAGCTTAATTTTTATAAACCCTGGGCTTACGCCAGTACACAAGGCTAGTGTCTTGTTGGCATTCTGCTCACAGTTCTAATATGTTGACCACAGATTTGATCTATCCTGATGTGGCGAGCCATCCAGGAAAAAGTTCTCATTTGCCTTGAAATCTTCAGGGTGTTGAGAGGTGTTCATAAAAATATATGAACTGCCACACTGGGTCAGATTCAGGCATCTGCCTTGTGCAGCAGCAAAATACTAAGTATTCTGTGACATTGGGGGAGGGGGCTGGAGTTAGACTTCATAGTTTTCTTTGTAGGTTTCATGGATCTCTTAAACATCTATAATTGCATAATCTATTAAAAGACTCTCATTGATATATTTAAGTTCATATATTCAGATTCTTGAATTACTTATTTTTATTCTGTATTCTATACGTTTCACACCTTTAAAGGTAGAACTTGCTAGTATTGGTATTTTGACTTCCGAGTGCCCAATTTTTAAAATGGTGGCGGATTAAAGTTGAAAGAGCATAAAGGTCACCGCTGTAACCCCTTCATCGTATTTGAGACCTGCTCAGGCTCATAAAGTTGGCTGGGGATAGATCTGGGGACTTGATCGTAGTCTCTTAACTTCTTGCTCAGTTTTCCTTCTAGGGGAAAATCTCACCGTCTTCCAAACCCATCTAAATTCAAGCTTAGTGCCCAATACCTACTAGTTGATCCTCTTTTGACTTCACTGTTTGTGCCGAAAGCATTCCTATCATCATCTGGGATTGAGATTCCAGAAGCATTACCTGCTTCTCTATTTTCTGTGACCCATCCATTCATCCGGTCAGTTGTTATGTTTGGTTGATTGTTGCCTTTTATTTCCAAATCCTTAAGCCTCTATTCTGGCTCAGACCTCTGAAGGGCTGGGTTAGTAGAATGTAGCAATTTCCAAAGTGGGTTGTTCCATAAAAAGTTAGTAGGTTGAAAAAAACACCCATAAAGTGAGTAGATGGTGTACTGTGAAAACAGGTGTCCTTGGAGAAGTAGGTGTTGCCTAAACAACATCTTAAATATTTAAGTCTCTTTGCAGAAAGGCTTCTCATGGCCTTTTTTTGTGACTCGGACTGTGACTATCCCAGAGATATAATATGTACATGTCCCCATCGTGTGACCGTTGGACCGCTTTGGGTGGGGCCCATTATGCGATCACATGGCTATAGTTCTGCATGGTGCCATTTGTAGATCCATTACTAGCTGACTTTCTATGAGAATATTCGTTTGATGTGAGCCACACTTGGTTCACTTTCAGATGTGTCTTATGCTTGTCTCCTCATTTATTCTTCTGGATCTTTCCTTCCCCTTAGAAGCCCCTCTACACCTGTTATGTGGTTTTCACAACCCATCTTTGTCAAGTTCCCCCAGACCCTTGCTCTTCTGAACTTATAGCATTTATTGTCTCACAGCTTAAAAAAAGAAAATCTTTGACACAGTCAAAATATTGAAAATAACATTGCATACCTGTAATAGTTAAATTTCTGGATTTCGCAAAAATGATGTTTTCCATATTTGTGTCTGTTGATTTATCACACACACATTGCATTCTTCTCTCTCTCCATGGGTAAACTTGTACATGTTATCCAAGCACATGGCTTGTTTTTGTTTTTGTGTTTAAATTTTGTGTTATTGGTGTTGCATTTGCATTTAGATAGTATTCAGGGAGAATTGCCATCTTTGGGGCTTCGTGGCATTACATCTGCAAACTGATATACCTCTCTCTTTATCTATGTCTTTTATGTCCTTCAATGAAATTTTATAATCTTACATGTAAAACTCTTTTACATCTTCTGTTAGATTTGTGCCAAGGTGCTTTATGGTTTTTGCGGTCATCGTGAATGGTCATGGGAATTGCGTGTCATATTTCTGACTTGTGTGCAGGAATGGTGTCGATTTTGTATTTGTTTATAGATGGTTCTTGGCTGATCAAGTTTACATTGTAAATTACATTACAAACAAACTTGTGTTTGTTCTTAGAGCCCGAAGTTGGGTGACTTATCTAATAGAGCACAAAATACCAACCTGTAGTGGAAATGTCACAATTCACTCTATTTTTAAAATTACTGTAGGGACGCCAGCCAGGCTGCTGACTGAGAAGAGCATGAAACTCTTGATCTCAGGGCTGTGGGTTCAAGCCCCACGTTGGGTGTAGAGATTACTTAAAAATAAATAATAATAATAATAATAATAAATAATAAACCTAAAAAAATAAAATAAAAACTCTCCCTTTAAAAAAATAAATAAAATTACTGTAATACTTTTAGAAGTAAAAGGGAGGTGACTTTTTAGTTCTCTAGTGTATGGGTTTATTCCTTCATCCGATGTTTGAGTGCCTAGTATGTGCCAGATACTATACTAGGTGCTGAGTCTTTAATGGTGATAGAGTAGATGTGGTTTCTGCTCTCATGGAGTGTAAGGGGGGAGACACATTGCAGAAATGAACACAGATATTTATGGCATATTTTTGAATTGTGATGGGTGCTGCGAAGGAAAAGGACAGGGTGCTCTTGAGTATGAGAAGAGTGGGGAGAGGCAACAGTAGGTTGCAGGTAGAGGGAGGGCCTGTCCGAGGACAGGGACATTCGAGCAGCCACCTGGGGGATGAGTTGGTGTGGGAGGAAGAGAAACCTGAAGAGCTTTGTAGGCAGTGAAAACCAAGCTCAGAAGCCCTGAGATGGGGCTCTGCTGCAAATGGTAGATGGATGGAAATTTTCGTAATCAACGTCTTAAATCAAGTTATTGCCTCTTAGTAAATCATCATCATAGTGGTATTACATAATGTGTAAATAACGAAGACATAAAAATATTTATTTTTGATCAGGATGTTCCCCTTCCTCCTTCAATGAAACTGCTTGACTTAAGAGAGCTACCACCTCTGTGATGTGGCTTGAACTGGGCCACATCCTCCATCCTCCATCCCCGACCTCCACCCCGCCATCTGAGTGCCGCCGTTACCCACACACTGGCTTCTGCTAGACCCATCGGGATCCTGCTCAGACTGGGGCTTTGCTGAGTCTGGAGAGGCCCTGTCTGTCCTTACTGGGAGGGGTCTTGAGCAAGGTCACCTTTGGCTCTTTCCATGGCTAGGCCCTTGCCCCCCTCTCTCTGGCCCCTTCTCCAAATACACACTGAAGGCTTTGGGGGTAGCAGAGAGGCCTGGTGGGACTTACACACACCTCCCTCCACTGGAATAATGGCGCTTTGGTCACTGAGGCTTTGCACCTGGGCCGAGCATGATGGAGCCTGGCGGTGTGGTGTTGGGTTATAGGTGGGCTCTGGGCAAGTGTTGGTTTGGAGACTTGACTCTTCTGCTCGGTAGTCCATGACTTGGGGCATGTAGCTTAGTTTGCCTCCTGTTTTCTTATCTGCAAAAGGCGGGTCATAACAGAGCCTTCTTTTGGGGTAAGGATTCAGTCTGTTAATGTGTATGCATCTCGAAGAGTGTCAGCAAACACTCCATGTAAATGTTAGTTACTCTTCCTTGGTCTTTCCTGAAAATGGATTCCTGGGCTTCTTCCTCCTCCCGGCCAGACGCTCAGATCCGTTTGAATCCAAGCAGCACGTATAATTTATGATTTGATACGGGACTTTGGTTACTCCTGAAAAAGATGTTGGAATCAGGATGGCAGAGAAATACGCCAAAATGTTAACAGTGATTGTGTTAGTGGGGTAGACTGTGGCAACTTGCTGTTACCCGTCTGATTTTATACATTTTCTACAATCTGTTATGTAACTTCTGCACAAATAATAATAATATGATAAAATCTTATGAAAGAAGGCCAGGCTGGCAGTTGCCCTAGGGGTTCACTGAGGTGGGGCTGCGGAGGGGGACGCCTGGGTTCTGTCTGCTCGGATGACATTTACACGGGGCGGTGGAGTACTTTCCCATTAATGCTTACTGCTGCAGAAACACAACGGGATTTATTAAGTCTTTGGTAGAGTTATCCCAAAACATTAGACGGTGGGGGGATGCGGTTCCTTGTGAAACTCTTTATTCTTTGTTTATTTTTCTGTCATTATTTTCCTTTTTTGTTCCTTCTTGTGCTCCCTGAGTGGGCCTCCAGCCATCTGTTACTTAACTCTCTTTTGGGCTCCTCTTACTCCCCTCTCTCTTGGATATTGTTCCTTTTAATCCCCCATCTTTTTCTTTTCCTTGCTGTCCTGCAGAAATGATGCATATGTTTCTGTAATTCAAAGAGAAAATTTTCTTATTGTTAATTATAAAACTAAATGTAACTTTTTGCCCTCGGAAATCTTAATTGAGCTGCCTTTTGTTTACTCACACCTATTATTAATTAATTGCTTGACTGATTTGCTTACCAACTCTCTAACCTCTTGTGGGGAGCGGTTCTGTGCCTCCTGAAAGCACCAGGAATCTTGGGGGGTCGGGAGACTGAGCAAGGGAAGCTTGAGGGAATGCTTAAGTTAAATTTTTCCCCTTTCCCTATTTTGCTTAGGGTGATCTGTATTGTTACCATTTCATTATGTGTCAGAATTTTTAAGCGTTTTCCAAACTGGAAGAACAGAATTCTGGAAAATTACCAAAGTGCATTTTTACAAAGAAAACTTTGCCAAATCTGACACATTGCCTCAAAAGCCTGTTGATTTTAATTACTTTTTAAAAAGTTCAGTGAGCTTTCCAACTTTCCTTTCATGAGCTCTGGTATAATTGTGAGCAGAGACCTGGGCTTTCCTGCTAAGTTCGTTTTATCGGCAGGAATTTATCCTTTAGCAGTGACATCCTCTAAGTATTTCTCAAAATAACATTGACACAGATTTCAAAGAGGATATGACAGTGGTGGTGCCTGGTGGAAGAGCTATTTTCCTTGAGAAACACTGCCGATTGCAGTGACATTTCACAATTGGATGTGAAATCTAGTTGAGGGGATTTTAAAGGAGGGGATGCCTTCCTATACCTTATTTCACAATTTATAATGTTTTTCATCTCTAACCACGAATGCCCAATTTGAATGTAACATAAATATTTATGAGAATTCTTTCTGTGAGGTGAGGAAGGCTAGTACAATTGCAGTAAAACCTAGCTTTATAGAATGGGTCTAACTAGGAACTCGTGTTTCTTTTTCAACAGGATTCATCGTAGGGGTCCTTTGAATCAGAAACACTATATATACTACTCTTGAGTAAGGCAGCAGTCCTGGAAGGTATGTGTGTACGTACATGGATGGTGTGCACCGGGTTTTAGCACAGACACTCCGAGGTGTGGGCATGATGTTTGCGGCTGTTGCCTGTTTCATTTCGTTTACACCAAAAATGGAGGAGGAGAGATCTGTTGAGTTTGTTGGTAGGAGGCATCCAAGGATAGGGCGTGAAGGTTGAAGAAATCAAGGTAGAACTGTCAGCCCCATCTTAATACTTGTCATTTGTTGCCAATGTGGAAAACAAACAAAAAGGTGTAGGTAAAAGGTTAAAGGAAATGAACCAGTTGATGTCCTCAGGGGGCGACCAGTTTTCTATCTCATGGACTCTCAGATGGAAGAGTTGTCAATGTCTCTTCTCTTCGGATGGCGAAAATGCCCCTCTTTACCTGGCAGACGGGCTGGCAGACGTTTGCTGTGGAGTTGGCTGCACCGTCTGTGATTTAGCTTGTAGCTTGACATTTGCTATCCCGGCAGCAGCTTGCGTGTGATGATGTTTTCTTACTAGAACACTTAATAGCCGTGGCAGATGTTGGGAGCTCACTTTCACAGTAGTACAGCTGTTTATATGTCTGGTTGGATTTCTTGAAAGAATTAATCAATTTTTGTAGGATCTCTTGCTGAGGGCTACACATATAGTAGGATTGAAGGGGAAAGTCATTTAATGGGAGTTTGCATTGGATGTTGCAACAGATGTAGTGTGGAATGGAGGTGGAGTGACAGCTGAAGGCATTTCTGTAGCAAACCTCCCATTTCTCCTAAAGCCAAGCAATTCGGAAAGCCCAAGATGGCTAGAACTCTCGTTTGGACATTGTGTACTAGAGAATCATCTTAAGAACATTCCAGAAAGTTTGGAAAATGGAGAAACTATCAACTATGGTCATTTCTGAATATTCCTTTTCATTCAGGAATATTCCTTTTCATTCGCTCTTTGTGTGGATGTTTTAAGATCTGTATTGCTGCCCAGTTTTTGAAATAAATTTTATAGTTGTGTATTATTCCACTGAGTACCATCACGCCTTCACACATTTCTTACTGTTGGGCATTTGGGTTGCCTCCACCATTTTGCTGTTGTGAATAATACAGTGATGAGCATTTTTGTAGGTAGAACTTTTTCCATATTTTGAATATTTATTTTCTGACAGTGGACATTGAGAATAACGATAGCTGGAGTGTGGGAGGGCTCCCCGGTTCCTGTGAGAGGTCAGGAGTGGCTGGCACACACAGGACCGAAGGGGTGGGTTCTGTTTGGATTACGGGGCCTCAGGGCAGTGAGTGAGACCTGGCAGACCGCTGAAGTACAGGGCCTGGAGCTCAGAGACAAGCTGGGGCCTGAGGTCCGGTGAAGGGATTGCTGGCATCTGGCTGAAGATGTTAAGATTGCTCGGAGGGTGGAATGAGGAGAGAGGAAGGCGAGTGATGGAACTCTGGTGAACATTGTTTTGTGATGAGTGGAAGAAGGAGAGGCCCCTAAGAATAAGGAGTGATGCAGGTAGGAAGTGGGCCGCCAGGAAGAAATGGCCCGGTGGAAGCCAGGGCAGGAGAGAGTTTAAGGAGAGAGTGCAGTGGGCAACGACAAACAGGTGGTGACATTTGATCTGAGGCTGTTTCAGTGGCGTGTGGCAAGGGTCAAAGGAAGGCCTTGTCAGAAACCTCGGTTGTGTGGAGGAAGAGACTGGCAGTAGGCAATTGCCAGAAGGGGTCGTAGGACGGTTTATTAGTCTGCTAGGGCCGCCATAACAAAATACCACAGATTGGGTGGTGGAAGCAACCGAAGTGTATTTTCTCACGGTTCTGGAGGCCGGAAATCCAAGAATAAGGTGTCAGCAGCTTTAGTTTCTTCCGAGGTCTCTCTTTGACTTGCAAACAGCCACCTTCTCTCTGTGTCTTCATCTGGTTGTTCCTCTATCTATGTCATCTGGGTCCCTGTCTTCTCTTCTTACAGGGACACCAGTCATATTGGGGAAGGGCCCACAATAATAGCCTAGTTTTCACTTAATCACCTCTTTACCACCTATCTACCTACTTATTTTTAAAAGATTTTATTTATATATTTGACACAGAGAAAGAGGATGAGTACAAGCAGGGGGAGCAGCAGGCAGAGGGAGAAGGAGAAGCAGACTCCCTGCTGAGCAGGGAGCCCATTGCGGGGCTTGATCCCAGGACCCTGAGGTCATGACCTGAGCCGAAGGCAGTTGCCCAACCGACTGAGGCACCCAGGCGCCCTTAATCACCTCTTTAAAGGACCTGTTTCCAAGTACAGTCACATTCTGCAGTTTGGGGGTTAGAGCCTTGACATATAAATTTGAGAGGGGGACACAGTTGAGCCCCTACCCACACGGCTTCTAGGCCTGATGATCCCCTCTCTCCTTCCTTGCCCTGTGCTCCCCATCCTCCACATGGTTGATCGTCTGCTCCTTCTTTCACCCTTGTCCCTTGGCTTCAGTGACCTGTGTTCCTCTGGTCTCAACCCTCAGCTCCTCCTGGCCCCTGGGTGTCCACTTCCTGCAGGGTTTGGGCCTTGGCCCTCTTCTCTTCCTGAAGTCAGGTTCCTGTCTGTCTTCAACTCCCCAACAGCAGCTCCTCATTCTGAAGCAGAGTATTCAACCTTCCAGGTGTCATGTTAACTCTTGTTTTATTTTGATGATGCTTGATGGATGGATTGGTGTTTTATTTGACGAGAAGACTAAACCATTTTGTGATCCTGTCCTCACGGTTGCTTATCTCACTTAAAAAAAAAATAGTGGGAACATTGATTTAGGTCAAGGTTCAGGAAGACTTTAATTTGAGTTCACCTCGTATTTTACAAATGAGTGTTTTTCTCCTTAAGAGTTCGGTTTTGGGTTCCTTCCTTTTCAAGGGTCTACCTTGGTTAAAATAAGACTGAGCGTGTTGTTATCTCAGTAGAGTCTGGGGCAGAATTATGTTGGCAGGTATGGTATTACTGCCTTTTTGTCTCCAGATGTAGGGTTTTTTGTTTGCTTTTAAAGCTATAGAGATTACGATTATCCTGTTTGATGCCGAGGAGGGAGCCTTTGCATGCGTATTGGTGAAGGCACCAAGGGTGACTTGTGGAGGATGTCATTTAAACTGTGGTTGGTTGTTTTGGGGTTTCTGGCGTGTATATGTTTACGTAGTGTTTCTCTCAATAGTCTATTGAAATGTACGGATATGATTTCTACGGAGAAGTTCATATTTTTATTGAAGAGGCTGAGTATCAGATTTCTGAAAGTATGTAAATTATGGATAGATGCACTGTTTGGCCACTCAAAATGGAAGCACTCAGATTTTGCTGGGCAAACTTGAGAAGAACATTTATCTCCGTTGACAATTTTAAAGCAGTATGTAATTTTAAAGTATGCAACTCAAATTTAGTTTTTAATAGTAACTTATGTGTTTGTTCTATCTTTAAGAGCTGGGTTATGGAATGACATGTGACCTCTTACTCTTGACTCTATGTCTGGTTGTGGGTTTGAAGTGTTATTTTTGTGCTTTTTTAAATGACTTAAGCACTTCTGACTGTACATTTGGGACAGAAAAAATATGGCAGTTGGATATAGTTTTGAAAAACCAGCCAGATTTTTAACCTGGTAATACGATAGTACTCTTCAATAATTTTCTAGGCTCACAGCTTTAGAAAATGGTATAAGGTCTTAGCGACCTCCAGACTTGCTGGATTAGTTGATGTTCTTTTCCTCTGCAAAATATATCATATATCAGCTGATGCCCATAACAAATGGTCAAAGCAAGAAGGCTCCCTGTAGTATGCTCCTGGGTTTGTTTGTTTGCTTCTTGCTTGCTTACTTGCTTGCTTCCTTCCTTCCTTCCTCTCTCTATCTCTCTCTTCCTTTCTTCCTTCCCTCCCTCCCTCCTTCCCTTCCCTTCCCTTCCTTCCTTCCTTCCTTCCTTCCTTCCTTCCTTCCTTCCTTCCTTCCTTCCTTCTTTCCTTCTTTCCTTCTTTCCTTCCCTCCTTCTTCTTTCTTTCTTGATTTTATTTGAGAGAGAGCACAGCACAAGCAGGGGGAGAGGGAGAAGCAGACTCCCTGCTGAGCAGGGATTGACCTCAGGACACTGAGATTCAAAGACCTGATCCAAAGGCTGACGCTTAACTGACTGAGGCACCCAGGAGCCCTGCTCTTGGGTTTCTCTTCCCACCAGCGGACATGTGTGCGTATCTAGAAAACTGGGTTTTCTTTTCCGCAAACCTGTTTATGCCAGTTGTACTTCTTACTGTATTTAGTATAAAGATTTTAAATATATGGGCACAAAGAATGACTGCTTTTGCAACAATATATTTGAATTTGTTTGAACATTGTGGAAAGCACCTGATAAAAAGTTTAAGTTTCTAGAAAGGAGAAAGCACTTGATAAAAAGTAAGTTTCTAGAAAGGAGTGGTGGCTGATTTTAGAGTGGCTGAGGTAACTGCAGAGGAGCTGGGGAATCCTAAAAGAAGAGCCTTCCCACTGATTCTGTCAGCCATTCAGGATAGGTGGATTCTGCTCTGAGGATGTTAAGACTCGGAATCTTAGTGGCTCAGAGCAGTAATGTACACACACAATGTACAGTCCACCGCCGGCTGGGTCGAGGGCTCTTTTCCACATCACTCTCGTCCATACTCGGGTACACGGTGTGATGAACCAGCCCCCTTTGGACCCCTGCTGACCCCCTGGGATGGAGGGAAAGACTGAAAGATGGAGGGAAGCCCGTGTGACGGCCCACATTTGGCAAGGTGGGGGTGGATAACCTCTCCACCAAGGAGTGGTGAGCATTTGTCAAGGGTAGTGTGGTCTATTCCACACTGTTTCTTTGGCGTCCTTACGGCCTCACGATTTCTTTAAAGAAATTTAACTTTTTAAAGGGTGATGCCTTGAGATGGTTTATGAAAGAAAGTACCACTCATTACTACAGCCAGTGGACATGGACTCGAAGGAAAGGCCTCAGCGTTACAGCAAAACATGGGCAAATAAATGTTTGATGATAGGGTTTAATCTCAAATAATATGTTTTGATAATTATCTTTTTAAATGACTTCCAACTTTGACTCCCCCCCCCTTTAAACCAAGCAGCCCAACTGTCAATCCTTATGCATTTGGAATGAGAGAGCCTACTTTAGTCTTAAACCTTCCTGTCTCTCTTTCTCCTTCCGTCAATTAATGTTCTGCTTTTTATGATAGAGTCGTCTGTTGTTTCTCTTGCACTTATCCACCCGTTTCATTTCCATTAGTTCTACCCTGGTTCTAGATTTGTGCCCCACCTGGTTTCCCTGCTGCTAGCTAGTATGGTACCTTTACCGTACAATTGGAAAAAGGTGCTCTTCAGGGAAAACACTGTCCCACAGGGCTCCACTTGATGTCAGTGCCCACTTTCCCCCTTGGCTTTTTGTGCAGTACACAAACTGAGTAACTGTGCGGAGCAGTTTTGCTTCTTGCTTCTAGCTCTCTCCCAACCAATCTAGACTATCCACTAAGTAAACAGCCTTTACATTTTTTGTTGTCTGTTGCTCTCAAGACATTTTTGATGACTCCTCATCATCCGTAATGGCTATCTTCAATCTTATTTTCCATCATACTATCACCAGTGACTCTCAGTCACACATGTGGCCCTCTGGATGCACCGACTACAGCACAGACCCAGTAGATACTCTTCCCTTTCCTCTCCTACCTATTCCCACCACATTCCCAGCTGTAAGCTCCTTAGCTTAGACTCTCAGTCTTGTCTCAGCTTACTTTTCCTCCCAGCTTCATGGCTCACCAGGGCCCTGCCCCAGCTGTCTTCTGCGTTGTTCTGCCCATGCACTGTCTTCTGAATGGTTTGTTCTTCCTGCATTACAGTTCTTTTCTGCTGGACCACATACTGCTCATCCTCAGAAAGTCAAGGTCAAGTTTGCCTTCTTCAACCATCCTTGTCTCATCCTCCTTCACCATAATAATAGCTCCACCTCTAATCATAAACATGAGTGTCTATATTCCTCCTTCAGTGGTGAGTCACCTGCCCTGGGTGAGCACTTGTTTTATGAGTTATATGGCTCTTCTATGTTTTCTTTCCCCAGTTAGATTGCCCATGGCTGGGAAGTAGTAGATGGGTCTCTAATTCCTTTCTCCCAGAGTCTGTGTATCCCAGGTGCACAGGTCAGAGCAGTAGCCTGGAGAGAAGAGAGTCCTGCCCGGTTAATCATATAATACAGTTCTGGATGGAAGTCAGGCTGCGTTTTCCTGGCCACAGGATATTGACCTACTTTCCCCTTCTTATCTCTGTGCAAAATATTTGTTGTACTTAATGTGTTCTCCCTGTCACAACGAATGTTTGTCTCTCCCTTTCATACGAATGGAACACTAAAGTACTAGTGAAATCAGTGGAAAAAACAATGGAGAAGAAAAATTGGTAAGCAGTTTTTATTTAATTCCTAAGCTAGGGGACCTTACAATTATGTCATTTAAAAAGAACTTTATAGTTTCCTTTTAATCTATCTGCCTGCCTGCCTACTTATTGAGAGACATGATTAAGGGTGGATTGTGAATTTTAAGTTTTTATGCCTTTTAATTTGATGACTTACATTATAATAATGTGAATGTTTTGAAGACCTTTTATTTTGGTATATTACTGGTAGAGGGAAATGAATTTTTCTTAATCAGGTGTAAACAATGTAGTTCACTATTGAATATCTTACTTATCCAAATTTCCCTTGGGAAAATTTATTGAAAATTTATTTTATACATGGCCAAATTGATTAATTTTAAAAATTGATTTTTCTGTAGCTTTACAGGTTGTGTGTGCTTATATTCAAGGGGAAAAAAGCGGAGGGGGAGACATTTGTATATTTGCGTCCTCATATAAATATATGAATAATTGCTATGTCTTACAGAACTTTAGGAAATGAGAACTGTTATTCACATTGAAATAATATAGGTTTAAATTTGGTAAACAAATTTTAGTAAACATTTTCATTTATGACTTAAAAAGTTATGGCATGCCTTATATGTTGATTTGCTGTATCGTATATGTTTTAGTTCTTTATAAATACTTTAGAATGTACTGAGAGCTATCTAAGATATGTATGATGGTGCATTTGACTTTAAATTCAGTAATGCTTCCAACATGAGAAAAATTAGAAAAACTTTGGCTCAGAAAGTACTTCCCAATTCTGATTGTTGATTTTAATCAACTTAGGTAAAGTAACCCACTGCAATTCAGCTGTTTTCTTTAAAAATTCTTTTTTAATGACAAAGTAGTTCCACCTTCTCAATTTACATCATCAGTGTCTTTTTTGGAAACATGTTAGCTATTTTTGTATGACCAATTCTCAAGTAATAAACACTCACGAAATCCTAATGTAAATGTATAAACATCTCTCCCTTTGATTACATAGTTTATTTATTAGACTTTGTTTCAGTGGATAACTGCTTGAGGAAGTTTCTGAATTTTTATTATTCTAAAAAACTTTCTCTTAACCACAAGTACAGAGACATTACCTAAGAAACAGTGTTGAGTAATGCATATTTTTCACTTTTACTATATAGGTTTCTTAATTTTGTAAACTTTAGACCCCTTTTTGCTTTCATAACTGGATCAGCTCATTAAATAGTCAGTGCCCTTTTGCAGTAGCCGTTTAGTTGTAAACAGAACACATTCACATAGGCCTTGATGCCTGTAGTTAGGAAGATCTAGTTGGCTCCTTGCATTTCCTTCTATGCTGTGTATGGTTAGACCCTTAATACATTTTTTTTGCTGGTGAGGTCAGAATAAAGAGCTACTTTTCCTTAACCTCTGAGTAAATGTTACTGAGAAAGATTCTTGTGGACTGGCATTCTTGGTCTTTAACATTCTTTATAACCAGACACAGGATGACTATTCACTGAAAAATTAAGAAACTCAGTCTTTCCAGATTCGAGCCTTTTTTTGTTGAACCGGTAGTGACTCTGGGACAGGATCTTAAGACACGATGTAGTCCCCCTTTTTGGGGAAACTGAGGCTCAGCATTGGCAGTGTGCCCAGGGTCTTACTTTGAGCTAGTTGTAGAGCTGAGTCTACAACATGGATCTTCTGGGTGTTTTTTCTGGAGCCACTCTAGTAGTCATTCTGACCTCTGTGATTTGCGGAAGGCAGCAGCTGATGTTTCCCTGTATGCCAACCTGCTTTCTTTTCCAAAGAACAAGTGCACTAAATTCAATACATTTCTCTCTCTTGTCCCTTAAAAGAGCCTGAATGATGGGAAGGTGCCTTTATAAGTCTACTCTGGGGTACCCTGGGCTGTTTTCTTGTGAGCATCTTTGTTCAGCCAGTTGTCTTAAAAAGATGATCCATATGGACTCCCAAAACTGACGGGTACAGGAAATCCTCTCTGAGTGCCCACTAGGTGCAACGCACTGGACTTTTAATTCTGAGGGAGTACCTTGAGTGATGGAATGGTAGGGTCCAGTAAAAAGAGAACAGAAAGAACGACGCTCCGAGCAGTGGCAGCAGGTGAAGGGGACAAGGGGCAGGATGTCTTGGTGAGGCTCTTAGCATGTGGGACAAGATCTGGACCCTCTGATGAACAAGCCAGTAATTCATTTGGAAGGAAAGACAGTTTTCCCTGGGTGGCTGTATTCAGTTTAATACTCACTGGTCACACTTGGTCTGTGCCCCAGCCAGGAACAAGTCCGAGCTGTCAGGTGTGTCAGTTAAATTTGAGCAGTTTTACATTCACCTGGGGGTCCTGGGGCCTCAGGTTTGCCAATCTAAACACATTCGGCTTCTTGGAATTTTTTTTATCTGCCTGGAGGGAACACAGTGAGAAGTCTGTGGTTTATAATTAGTACATCCCACGTGTAGCTGAGTTTGTGTTTCTGGCCGTAGCGGAGGTTTATGGTTTTTGGCTACTTTATCCTGGAGGAACTCAGAGGACTTTTCAGACGTTAGCTCATTAATTCTCCTAAGACCCCATGTGAGTAAGATAGTGTAGCCGTGGGTTCTCCCTAACGCCAGATTGCTTGCTGTCCATCCTAGACCTTCAAGCATTTGGGGTGGTGAGGGGTGCTGAGTTGGGCGGTGGGTGGAGAGGGAGAGCGGGGGCTGGCTTTCAGATCCAGTTTTGGTGGGGGGGGGGGGACCGGCATCCTCTGATGTCGCCTTGCCCTTTGGCTCATTCCTGCCATGACTCTGCAGTGCTTCCAGGAAATGACGTTGGGGACAGTGATGTTGGTTGCCTATGCTCCTCAGGGTATTGAACTCCATGGGATGACTTTTGCAAATGAGGCAACTCTCTAGGTTATTAACCTCGGATACACATGCCAGTAGGTGAGCTCTTCAGGGTCGGAAGAAATGGGCATGGGGAAGGGAGGGAGCTAGCCTCCAGTGAGATCCTGCCCTCTTAGGGGTTTTGCTCTCTCAGCCAGCCTGCCTAACAACCCTGGGGAATGGATGTTGTCATCCCCGAGTTTTTAGATCAGAAATTCAAATTCCAGAGATTAATTAATTCCCTTGGGTTCGAGCCTAGGACTATGACCTGAAGCCTGTGCTGTCCCATATTGGGGCAGATCAAAAGGGAATTCTCAGTCCTGGTAAACTCTTGTCACCAAGCTGCTATAGAAAATGACTCTTTCCAGCGTGGAAGTTGAAGCTTCTCTTTAAAAAACGGGGTGTATAGCTAAGAGTTTGCTGACTTGGGAATGAGAGTGGTGGGTGTATGTAAGGTAATAGGTGTGAAAGACCACCCAGAGCAGTCAGAAAGCTTCCTCCTTGCCCTGCCTCTTCCAGAAACCAGCTGTGCCACACCTCCTGGCTCCATTTCTCTCTTCCAACGGAAGGGCTTGCCTAGATCCTAACACATTTTGCTCACACGTCAGAAGAGATAGTCTGTGGCTTGTAATCTGAAACCTTCAATGTTGCCATGGCAGCCACTGTCCTGTTGAGCTCCAAAATCCTTCTAATTAGTCTAGATAATATATTCCCCCATTTTCCCAGTTGGAAAAGACCTTTGTTTTTAACCTGTCACTTTATGAATTGTAAAGTTCTGGCCTGTTCCTGGGATCGAGGGTAGCTGAGCTCCTGTTTGATGGTGTTTGTTGGTAGGCCAGCCTTTTTCTACCCAGAGGGAAACAAACCTTGACTTTGACACTGGGTGATTCCTGGCCCCTCTCTGCCTTTGGGGCGATAGGCCCTGGGGTGTCAACTCGTAGATCACCAGAATGTTGAATTAATTGCCCCTCGCATTCACAGGGCATTTTAGGATCAGAGGCTGGCTTCCTGGCTTATGGGCTTCCATATGCTTTTAGTTAGTTGTTTTCAGTCCCTGTCCAAATCTATTCTCCTTTATCATCGTCTGATAATTTAATGTTCTTTATATTACCCAGAGTTTAAACATAGGACAACTTACTGGATAGAAATTGCTAGTAGTAGGGTCTATTTCTTTCCTAATCCAAGATCCTAACAAAACCAACCTACCAACGATCCATTAGATATTCATAACAAAAAGCTATAGAGAAGAACGGGGGAACCTTCCAGATGAAGTGGCTTTAGCTGGGGAATAAAGAACTGGGAAATCAGACAACGGTATTTTATGTTGTAAATGCTGTGAATCAACACACCTTATGTGAGTTCCCCAACAAAGTGTGTTGATAGGAGTGCAAATTCGCATCTTGAGCCCTTTCACACATGTCTCATTTACTCTGGGGAGCCCTGCAAAGCCCCCTCTGTGGTTCTCTACCCCTCCCCCCAACTCTCTTCTCCTTTGACAACCATGCTACTTGAGTAAATTGTCCTACCATTTGCCCTTTAGGTTGGTAAATACTAAGAAACCGTCTTGCTCTTTGGTTTCTGTCTCAAGTCGTTCACATTCTTCGTTTATCAGTTGAAGAAGTTCTCTTAATTATCCTCTGCTTGTTGTGACCTGGATGGGAAGGGTAGAGTGCATGGAAACAGTCTTGGCAGGAAGAGCAGCCTGTGTGTCTCTGATGTGCATTCATGCCTTTGCTGTCCACTCCAGAGTCGTGGGTGCCCACCACTGTGCCAGCCAGTGGGGGCCGGGGGGTTACTCAAGCCTTCTCCAGGGACCAGGCGACCAGCAAGTGCACCGCTGTGCAGGAGATCTCCGGGCTTGCTCAGCACACGCTGCCTGTGAGGAGTGGCCACTGGTTTCCGTCAGGCAGGATTTATTTAAGGCGTGAAGCCTAGCTGAACCTCTTGAGAGCCTACAACTGGAACTACCGTGAGGACCTAAAGCAGCTTTTCTGTCTGTCCCCCATGGTCCCAAGCTGCTTCTCTCTGCACACGTGTCATTCTTCTCAGATTAGCCTCAGAGGAAGTCCAGAGTCCGGCAGAGGCTCCTCTGAAAGGGTCACCGTGTCCCCTGGATCCACGCTGACTTCCTCGTAGCCCCCTGACGATAGCCTCTGTCCTCATTCCAGATCCTTGGAAGCTGGCTTAGTTTGGGTTGGTGTATGCCCCCAGCGCCGTTAGCAGTGGCCTGGCCAAAGGAGCCGTCGGAGGCCTTGGCATCTTTGTGTGTTGTATGTGTGTTGCCTTGGGTGGGCACTCTCCAGGGAGGGCGAGACTGGGAGGAAGGCCAGGGTCAGGTTGTGAAGTCTCCATCTCTGATAAGGAATTATTGTGCATATAGTAAAAAATAACATAAAACTTAGCATTTTAGCCTTAAAAAAAAAAAAAAAAGATTTTATTTATTTATTTGCCAGAGAGAGAGAACACACACCCAAGCAGGGGGGCGGCAGACAGGGAGAAGCAGACTCCCTGCTGAGCAAGGAGCCCGATGTGGGGCTCGATCCCAGGACCCTGGGATCATGACCTGAGCCAAAGGCAGACGCTTAATGGACTGAGCCACCCAGGTGCCCCAACATTTTAGCCTTTTTAATTGCAGGTTCTGAGGCACGAAGTGTCCACACCTTGTTGTGCAGCTGTCACCACCATCCCTCTCCAAAGCTTTTTCATCGTCCCCAACTGAAGCTCTGAGCTCATTAAGCTACAGCTTCTCATTCTGTCTGGTGACGGGCTTTCTGCTGTCTCTAGGAATTTGATGACTCTAGTACCTCACATAAGTTTGCCCTTTGGCGACTGGCTTGTTTCACTTAGCAGGATGTCGCCCCGTTTCATCCACTTGGTGGCACGTGTCAGAATTTCCTCATTTTTTGAGGCTGAATACTGTGGCGTTGTATGCCAACACCACGTTTTGTTTATCCGTTCCTCCGTGGGTGGACGCTTGGGTGGCTTCCCCCTTTTGACTCTGGTGAAGGATGCTGCTTTGAATATGGGTGTGCAAGTATCTTTTGGGACCCCTCCTTTTATACCCCAGAATGGAATTGCTGGGTCCCAGGGTGAGTCAGTGTTTTATGATTCTGAGGGTCTGCGGAGGAATTTGAATATTGGCTTAGAGCCTCCGCAGAGTTATTGGAGGCTTTAAAGCAAGGCTTACCTGATCAGGCTGTGATTTAGAAAGACAACTTGGGAAATGTGCCCCGTGCATGGGGGAAGGAGACGGATGGCAGGCAGAGGCTGAGGCCGGCAAGACAAAGGCAGGGGGAGACCACAGAGAAGGCTGTTTGTTGCCTTCCCGGTGAGAATGGATGGATGAAAGCTGTGAGCTAATGAAGGCTGTGAGCTACGGTAGTCACAGCAGGGAAGAAGGGAGAAGGGTGACACTGTGAATGATGCTGCTGATGTAATCGAGGGACAGGTCGGCTTTTTGGGGGGAGGAGGTAAGAAGGTAAGAGACAGGGAGAGGCCCGGGCTGAGAAACTGAGTCTTTGTGGGATCTAGGAAGAATAAGAGGGTTTTGTTTTTGTTTTGGGGGGCTATTTTGGTACAGGATGGTAGGAGATAGAAGGTTTAGACCTGAGTTGCAATGTTAGACTCAGCCAGGTATAGGAGGGAGGTTGGTGGGCAGGCTCTTGACAGTCTGGGTTTGCTCATTTGAGGGAGAGGAGAAGGTAAAGAATCAAGGGGCCCATGGTCAGGCAATTTGAGTTTAAAAGCGGTGGGGACATTACTGGTTTCTTTCATTCAGTTTCACAGCTCTAACAGATCGGTTTCACTTCCTACCTGGAAGCAAACTGTATCAAAATTTAGAAATGTATCAAAATTTACATCAAAATTTGTCAAACCAGAAATGATGGCCAGTTCTATGGTTATAAAAATCAGGTTTTATCAAGATTCTAATGAATTGAAAAGGATTTAGACAAAAAATGTGAGGGTGTTGAATTTGGGTTATATTTTGCTTAGTTGCATTTTCTGATTTTTTCCCCCCTATAGTGAATGTGTGTTGTTTTTAATCATTAAAAGGTTATCTGAAATTTTAAAAGTGGTTTATTTTCTTTTCCTGACTCTTACTGGACTGTGAGCTCCTGGAGGGAGGGGGTGGTGTGGGGAGGGGGAGGTGCCGTGATGATTCTCAGTGTGTCCAGGGCACTTAACACAAGGCCAGAGACCAACAGGTTCAATACTGTTCGTGGTGGTTGAGCCGAATTGAATGGAAATTTAATCTAATCGCTCTCAGAGAGGAGATATGTGCTATTTTAAAAGATCGAGGAAGGAAATTCCAGTTTTTCTTAGTCATTTAAGCTCATTGTATTAGGTCCTGAACCACGTCCTATAGAGTTGGCCTCTCTTTTTCCTTTGTTTTGCCACCAGGATTTGCTGAGATTTATTTTGTTCATGAAATCTTGCCACATTGGCCCAGTTTGGTTACTTAAATGTGCTTCTCATGTTATTCTTAAAAGCTTCCGTGATCTCTTTGGGAGTCAAATGGCTCAATTCTGTTTCCTGTCCTTTGTGGGTAATATGTTTTCAGAGGAATGGATCAAAGTAGCTCGAAGCTGCAGGCATGTTTTTTTTTTTTTTTTTTGTCTTCTGGTCAGACCAACCATGGCAGCTGCAAGAACGTGCATTATTGAACGATTCAGTTGTCAGTCATAAATTTGCATACTTGTTTTCCCTTTGTATTTCTCTGAATGCCTACCATGTGCTAAGGCCGTGCACTGTGCCTTTGGGGAAATAAAGATGAATACGCCGTGACTGCTGACACCAGAGAGCTGATTCTCCAGAAAAGGGGCTATCGAGCGTACATGACCCCGCGCAAGGAGGCCAGGAGTGGAGCCAGAGTCAGACACGATCAATTTTTATTCTGCTAAGAAGCCTCCCCGAAGATCTTGCCTCCGATGTATACTGCTAAGGACCCTGTAATAGATGTATTTCCAACGTCCTCGTTTCCAGTTGCCAAAGCAGTAGAGGTCTGCCTTCATTGGGTTTTCCAGCTAGTGGTTTTTATGGCTTTGCTTTGAAAGTCCCCTCAACTCTAAAACGATGCTAATGACTTGATGCTAATGCTTGTTAATCATCACATCGTCAGCTCTGAAGGTCCTTTCTGATTTTACAGGAAAACTGTTTCAACTGAAAAATGTTTGTTCTCATCTGTGTTACCTATCTGAGAACTTTGAATAACCTGGGAGACCACTGCCTGCTTTATTTTAGCTTATCCTGCCTCTTTTCTTAGTTGTTATTCACTTGTTAGTAAATTAAGTAATTATTAACTTGAAATAGCTCTTCACTGTTGCTGTTTGGTATCAAATGGAATGACCGTGCGTTTCACAGGGGTGTGTGTCGTGTTGTCCCCGTGCCCGTCTACGCCCCCACTGCCCCCCCTCCCCCAGTTTGGCTGTGTTTGTGTGCAGGGCTCTTGGCTTGGAGAATGCTGGTCTTGACTCCTGAGCACAGATGACATTAACATTGCAGGTGGCTTGTAATTTAGGGTTGGTGACTGGGGTAGACTATGTATATTTAAATATTAGGCTCCAGGTGACCATTTTAAGATGCTGTCAGATGTTCATGCTGCCTTTTCTTTTGGGTTTTGAGGAATTTTTGAAATGATGCTTCCAATATTTTAAATGGTGTTTTTACACTGAGGAAGATGCCACTAAATGAATTGCTACACACTGAAATATAAGTAGTGGCTTTGGAAGTTTATGAGTGAGAGTAGGTCGGGGAAAGAACATTTGCAATCATATATTTTGTTTTTCTTGGCTGGACAAGCAGGTGGAAAGCTGGGGCAGCCTCAGAGACATCCTGCGGCAGTGGGGGGGCTGGTCTCTGGGCTAGATCAGCACCCGTAGATGAAGAGACCATGCCTCCAGGCTCCCCTGTGGTTCCTCCAAAGGCTACCCCTGTATTTTGGATTCAAAAAATACCCCCCTTGTATTTTGGATTGCTTTCACCTGTGTTGGGAGGAAAAGTTAGGTTTTATGTACTAATGAAGCTGTGACAGTAGTATAATCCCGTATGTTGGGTACTGTACGAAGCGTGGCCGTCAGTTAGGGATCTTGATTGTGTGCAGTGCAGGAAAGATGTAGAGGCTCACAGAATTACCGAGAGCTTGGAAGACCAGGAAGGATACAGGCTTGGAAGATAGGCAGGAACCAAAGAGAGGCTGGAGGGCTGGGCATCGGGGATCCGGGCAGCGGGGACCTCCTGGACTTCGTGCTGGGGCTCTAGCTGCAGTGAGTGATGGGTATTCCCTCCTGCCATCAAGTCACCCCCAGCTTTCACCATCACCCAGGACTCCCAACCCCAGGACGATGTGATTGGCTGTGTATAAATCGCGTTTCTTGGGCTGGACAGAGCATAGCCGCCTCTGTCGAATTCTGCAGCGGGACCTGGGTGCTACTGCTTCTCAGCAGATTACTCGTCATCATAAGGGAAGTGGGACTCCCTAAAAGGATGGATGATCAGGTACCAATAGGAGGAGGCCTGTGTACTGGATAGTGTCCCTTTAAAAAGAAAGACAAATGTCTGCAATGGCTGTCCCTGTTGGTTGCCCAATGTTCACATACACCTTTTTTTAAATCATCCTTATACTTGGGTGTATGAAAATCGTGGGCCCCAGCCCACACGATGCAGCTCTGCCCTGCAGGGCTGGAGGCATGGCCACGCCCTCTTCGGAGGCTGTGCTCTTCCGGAAGCTTTCCTTTGTCTGCTGTCTTCCATGGCCCAGCTGAGGTGAGCACTGGGCAAGATGGCGTTGGCCAGGGCTGAGGTGTTGTAGCAGTTTGTCGTTGTTGTTCTTAGAGTTGGAGGTCTTGGGTTGACTGTCTTAAGGATCAAGTCATTGTTCAGTCCTGTCAGCCAGACTTCGTTAGCAGCATAGATCCCTTAAAAGTGTGTTGGCTTTTAAGATTTCTTCGCGTCCATGGACTGGTCCAACCCAACATCAGAGGTACTGCCAAATCCTAAGGTTTTGGACCTCGAACATGGTCTGGGAACTTGTCTCCTGGCGGTGGGCTCTAGCCATGGGTGATGTGCAGAGTGTCTTAGCTCTTGGTTAGTAGAATCCCCCTGGGAACACCTAGGAAGTGGACAGTACAGCAGAGCGTGTGATGCCTCTCCTGTGCTACATCTTCATGGTGGGGGTGCTCTCAGCACCTCGGGCCATGGAGGCAGAACAGGTGGCACTTCGCACAGGTCACATTTCCTCTTCATTTCCCACCTCCAGCCAGAGTGACTGCATTTAGGAGCCCCTTCTGTTCTCCACTCCGGCTTTCAGACCATCCAGTGTCCCGGCAAGCCTGTCTTCTTGTTCAAGATCCTTAAGTAGCCAACATAGACCCCAGCATCTGAATTTTTCTCAAATTCTGTCAAGCTGGAGGTCCAAGGTCCACAAGGTCCAAGGCATAAGGCGTGACAAGCCACAGTTTTAATCAGTGTACTATTACGTATCAGAGGTGATCATCCTGCCCATCCAAGACGGTAGGTCCGCATGCCCTCCCCCCTGTCGCCTTGGCTCAGCCAGTCCATGCACCTCCGTGGGCTACTCCTAACACTCTGTTGCCTTGTACTGGCTTCTTCTGTTAGGTAAGATGTTTTCTTGGGCAAATAATAGAAAATCCAACTCAAACAGCTTAAAGAGTAAGAATTAATTGGCCTCCGAGTGTGTAGACTTCGGAGCTGTGGAGCAAGCTTCAGTGGCAATTTGATCTAGAGGTTTTTTGACGCCATTAGGGCCCCGTGCTGATTCTCCAATTTTTTTGGCCCTGCTTTCCTCCATGTGTTGCCATCCTCCTCAGACTAACCTTCTCCCATGCCCTGCCTGGAAAGTAGACATGACCTTGGTGGTTCCACGTATCACATCTGTAAGTCCTGCCATCCAGAGGTGGATAGAACCTTTGTCCGAATATGCCGAGCTAAAGCCTGAGGCTATTTTGGGACCAGCCCTGAATTGATTACAGTGGTTGGAAGGTGGTAATGTGTTGGTTGCCTTAGTCTAGGTAGAGTAGGTGCTACATTCCTCGCACATGGGATAAAATTGACTTCCTTAGAACAACGTGGTTTTCCGTGGGGGTCTCGGGAAAGGTGAAGGTCGACATAAATGTGTCAGATAAGACATATCCTCCGTGCTTTACGTTCGTGCTCATTGGATTCTCCCATGTGACTTCCTCGGACAGTTTATGGAAATCTTGAGTTAGTGATTCGGAACTAAACTGAAGCTGGATCCAGTAGTCACAGTAAGGGGATCAGTCCATTTGTAGGATGCGAGGGAAGTGCCTCAGTTTCCTTTTTGTTCGTGTCCGCATTTACGTGGAGCATGAGGGTTGGGGGTGTTACCATTCCTTCCCCCAAAGTACTTGGATGCTAAAAATGACAAAACAAAACAAACCCAGTATGGAACAAAACTATGCTTGAATAACTAAATGTTGGTATCACCTTTTCAGCGGATTTACTTTATTGGTGTGTTTTGGTTTGCAGAGGTTGTGTTTTCATAATTTTTTACTTTCACCAATTTCCTGCTGTAGCTCAGCATTTGTTTCGTCCTCTCCTCTGCTTTGGATTATGAAGTTGGGATAGAAGTGTAAAAATTAGAACCCATACAAACCCGCTTGAAACTTGTATTTGAAAAGACGGTAAAGCAGGTTTAATTACAGAGAAAGATGGCTTAATTATTGTTACCTGCAGCGAGGTCCTTGTCTTTCTGCGGCGGTTTCCATAAATAGACTTCAGATCCAGCCCCCAGGGCAGAGAGTTCCCTTTCAGCCTCTTTGCTTAATTTAAATTGCTGGTTTGAGGTGGTTATTTTTGAAACCCTTCTCAGGTTGACTTCCCCTTTAATCCCTAAACCTTCTTCCCTCATCTGCCAAATTAGATGTAATGCATCGCATCTAGAGTGCTTTTGGCATTTCATGAGTCTGAGAACTTGAAATTTGATTTAAATGTTAACTTATTGTGACAAAGGTTGGGTGCTTATGTTCCTATTCCTGTGCATGTCTTTCTGTGGACTTGGCGTGAGACCAGCTGCTCGCTCTGCTCCCGCTGCATCTCCAGAGAGCAGCAGGTGCCCCCTCTCCTACCCATTTTGTTTTAAAACAGAGTCTAGCCTAGTTCAGAATGCATGAAGCCATTCTATTGTTGGGTTTTAGTGATACTACGACTGTTTATTCTAGGTGTATTTGGCATGAAATAAAAAAATATATAGGGGCGCCTGGGTGGCTCAGTCGTTAAGCGTCTGCCTTCGGCTCAGGTCATGATCCCAGGGTCCTGGGATCGAGCCCCACATCGGGCTCTCTGCTCTGTGGGAAGCCTGCTTCTCCCACTACCATTCCCTCTGCTTGTGTTCCCTCTCTCACTGTGTTTCTCTCTGTCAAATAAATAAAATCTTAAAAAAAAAAAATATATATATATATATATATAGTAATGAAAAAGTTAACTACATTTTTCTTCTTTTGAATATTAAATACCTCCTTAGTCGGTTATTTTTATTTATGAGAGAGCTTTCCTCTCTCTCTGCTTTTTGTCTCTCTTTTCTGGCTTTTCAGTGTACACTTAAAATTTTTTTCTAATAGGGTCAGAAATAAAGGATGTGTTTGTGGATTCATATAAATTATTGTAATTAGTTAGAAAGAATTATGTAATACTCACCCCTTCTCAGTTCTCTTGCAAATAGCCCAAGTAAATATAATTTCTGTTGCCTCTAGGAGACCTACTAGATGTTCTAGGCTAGAGTAGGAAGGGCATTTAATTAAATTGCTATCCTAAGCAAGCAGACCAACGTTTGTATAAGATGTAATATGCCTAGGTAATTCCTTAATGAGAAGAATTAAATATACTTTCCCCTCAGTCTTAGGGGCATGAATATATGAGTATTTATTAGTATCCCGAAGTATTGTTTAGTATTAGTATACTGAAAGCATACAAAATTGACTTTTGTGTCAGAAGCATTTAGAGGGAATGTCTTGGATGAATGTGGTTTTACGTCCCGGTAATATTAGAAAAAGTAACGTAAAACATACTCTACTTTCCCATGTTCATATATTTGGAAGAACTTTAGGACTCTTGTCAGCAATCAGATTTGAAGGCTTGGGGATTTAACATTCTACTTTTGGGAGGCACCATGCACATTAGTGGGGAGGGCAGAATGCTGCCCTTGTAGTGTGCCTCTCTTTCCACTTGGTAGGCTTTCAGATTGAGCTGGAGGGAAACCATAGTATTTCTGGTCTATTCATTGCATGTTTGTTGGATTTAACTGTTGTAGTGGTGTGTCTGTTGGGAGGAGGATGAAGAACATCAAGGCCAGTCTTGGCAGGTTATAGGGGTGACCTCTCATTTACAATGGGGTTGTGTTCCTTTATGAGTCAGTGCTGACGCCTGGAATGACATTTCCCCCCATAGGTGCCTGGTTAGAAGTGGTGATTGAGTTCTTTAACATAAAATGTAACGTGCTCTTAAGTAATCATAAGCAACATATCTTATCTCTCTGAGCTTCCTTATCTTAAAATGGGGATAATGGTACTAGTACCTACCTCATAGAGTTTTTGTGAAGATGAAATGAATGAATGCATGTAAAGTTCTTGATATAGTATCTGATATGTAGCAAGTCCTCAAATGTTAATATCACCTTAAAACCATTATTTCCTGGGAAAATACATTCTGAATTCCATCGTGGAGTACTGAGAGATGCCATCTTGGGGGAAGCAGGTCCTTACAGGTTCAGGTCTGACACTGGTATGCAAGGGCTGGTGGAAGGGGCTGGGTTGGGTTCTCTTGCTAGAGTTTTGCAACCTCTGCCTGGGGAGAGGGGATGGTCTCAAGAGGCACAAACTTCCACTTACAAAATAAAGTCACAGGGATGAAAAATACAGCATAGGGAATGTGATCAGTAATACTGTAATAACATAATAATAATACTGTAAGAACATTTATTGTGGTGAGCATTTTGTAATATAGATACATGTTGAATCACCGTGTTGTATGTTTGAAACTAATATATTATACATCAGCTATACTTCAGTTAAAAAAACAACAACAAAAAAAACGGAGACGCTGGTATCCAAGTGGCTCCTTCCGTAGATGGACTTAGCCTGGGGTGGTGGATGGGGAGGGAGGTTCCAGCATTCGGGGCTTCTAGCGGCTTGGCAGTGACTGTGACTGGCTCTGGGGCTTCTGACGTAGGTTGGAAGGGAGGTGACTGCATTTGAGAGGCAGACAAGCGCCGTTTGAAACTACCGGTGTTTCGTTTCTCCAGTGGTGCTAAGAGTCCATCTGAAATAATTTTGCCCGTTTAAATTTTCCCTTTTCTTCCTCTTTCCTACAGGAAGCGACAATGGCCAAAATGGAGGTGAAAACGTCACTTCTGGACAATATGATTGGGGTTGGAGATATGGTTCTTTTAGAACCTCTTAATGAGGAGACCTTCATCAACAACCTCAAGAAGCGCTTTGACCATAATGAAATATATGTGAGTATACGCTGAAGGTCGTCTGTGGGGTTTAGACTTGGTGTTTTGTGGCCGAGAACTGGCTTCTCGTCTCTAGACTCTTATTCTTTCTCTTTGTTTATTAGAGTCCAGGGGTATTTGTTTCTCCTCTCACAGAGAGTTTCGGTTTGCTCATTCGGCATATGAGTAATACTGATGAGAGTCCAACGAGTCTGTTTTCCGTATGGTGTTTGTGGAGTGCCGACTGTGCGCAGAGCATCATACTGGGTGTTGGAGGCATTGTCAAGCAAGTGGAATACTGAATTCCTGTCCTCTGAGGAGCAGACATTCAGGAGGAGTTGTAAAATCCATAGGCATCTTCCTGGATACCTTCATAAAATTAGCATTCTAACCGTTGAGAAGCTACTGATTAAAATGCAAGGCTGTGAACTGTCAAGAGAGACATGAACTTTGTTGACATTTGTTGTTAGTCGAGAGACAGAAGCAGACTATCAGATAAGGATGTATGTTTGCTCCCTAGAGATTTGGGAATAGTCCTGTCCCGCTACATGGAAGTGTAGTGTTATGTACAAAAATGAAAACATTTGAAGATCGACGATATTAGGAGAATGTTTGTGTTGTAAAAATTCTTTACAAAGGATTTCATATGGTTGGTTTAACTGTTGAGTTCCTTACATATATTTAAAATATAAATAAAAAGTACATCCAGATGCAGCTAATTTTTAGGAATTTGCATAAAGCCCAGAAGTTTACATCTCTTCAGGTAGAGCTGTACTAAACTATACTAAACCAAGAAGACGGGGCGCTGATACCACCCCACCCCCATCCCCACAGCTAAGATGGAAACAGGATGCATTGGACGGAAGTGGTTTTTCTAGATTCTGCCTCACTCCTGAATTCTTTCCCCCTCTTTTTATAGCATGTCTGTGTTTGGAAACAAATTGGATTATTGGGACATGCTTCGTATTTTTCTGTCTGTCAATGTGGAAACAGTAAGAAGAAATATAAATAAGTGGAGAGCATGTAAGCGATATGAGTATGATCAGTTACTACTTCTGTGGAATGAATATATTTTAAAAAGTGATACTCAAAGCTGTATTATTTTAGGCCACATACAGTTTTCCTTTCCAGTTAGCCAGTTAAGTTTCAGGGATGACTTTGGATAATTAATTTCTTTTTTTGAGTGGGGAGGGACAGAAGGAGAGGAAGAGACAAAATCTTAGCAGGCTCCACACACAATGTGGAGCCTGATGAGGGACTCGATCTCACAACCCCGAGATCATGACCTGAGCCGAAATCAAGGGTAGGACCTTAACCGACTGAACCACCCAGACGCCCCAGGATAATTCATTTCTTAAGGAAACGGTAGTTATCATCTGGGACTTGAACTTTTTATCTTTCTCGATTTGTGTTGCCAAAAGTAGGTGAGGTTGATAATCACTTGAGATATGTGGATATGGCTTGTGGAATATTAGCATGATAACCAGATCCTAAGTTCAGAGGCGGAGTTATGTAGAGTGTTGATCCAAATGGAAAAGGTATAAAGTGTTGCTGCAGGCCAGGGAGGAGGTTCCATCTGGTTTGCCAGTGAGGCTGGTGTCCCCTTCCCACAGAGTGGAGCAGCTCAGCTTTCAGGTGGGAAAGCGGGCCCTGCGGCTTTCATTGAAAGTGTGGTCTGATATCCAATAAAAGACAGACTTTTAAACATTGGTCTTTGAGATGGAGATAGGAGGAATCAGTTCTATCGTAAGTAAGTAACGCTGCTGATCATTTTTCTTTTTGGCTTGAAGAAACACAGATCAGTTTTAGCGGGATTGAAAATGGGATGGAGAGCAGCACGTTGCAAGCATTCACATACCTGATTTTTTGTGCCCGCTAAGATAAAGCAATCCCTTTTTTAACAAGACGCCAGATGTTAACGTTCGTGGATCTTCAGCAGATGAAATGTCTGAGTTTCAGCCCTACCTAATTTTATTTTCTAGCCATTTGAGGAATGCCCTTTTTGGTATAACAAAAACAAAAGCAGACAATGGCTTTCTGCTTCCAGAGAGTTCTATCAGTTAACGTTTTCTGAAGTACGTGAAGGCTATCATTTGCACGAGATGTATGCCTTCATTTTACAACAAAACATACATCATATTGGAAGGTTGAGCATTCTCTATTTGAAGCAAAAAAAAAAAAAAGGGTTATAGAGCAATTGTGTATAGTATGATCCTTTTTTTATTGGGGGGTTTATGGATGCGCACATTGTTCGTTTACTTGTATGCACGTGGAGAAAGGCATGGTAACTTAGGGCTCCAGGGTGGAATGAGATATGGGGGACAGAGCTTACCCTTTTAGATCTCTGTATTATAGAACTCATTAAGTCAAGCATGTATTGTGTTTGGTAATAAAAAAATACTGTACACTAAATTTGATCACCACACCTCTGTAACCCCATATGTCATGTATATCCCCCTTGAGAAATCTGTTTCTGGCTCTTATTTTGATACTGTTCCTGCTTTGCTTTTGTTCATAGGTCGCTGCTGAATTCTTTAGCCTGATGCCAGAGGCCAAGTTAATATGGCATGTAATATTTTACTGCCTTGTACTTCACCCTGTTTTTAAATTGTTTCCTGATCAATGAAAGTACAGTTTTTGTTCTTTGTTTTTTTTTTTTAACTCTTTTTTGTAGTCTCATAGTTTTATATTGTAGAAGCAGCTGATGGTCCCCAACGATCCATTGTATGAAAAAAACTGAATGGTCATTTGTGTGTTCGGAAGCCATGGTTGATAAGGGGGCCAGTGAATGGAAGGACCTTGGCTCAGACTTTTGAACTCTGGCTATCTCTATAGACTTAGCAGCCTCCTTTGTGAATCAGCTCAAGATCTTGGGACCCTCTTCTTCCATCCTGCCATCTATCCACTCGCTCCCACACCCCCAATATCTGGAGATGAGAAATAGTCCCTGCCTTCACGGAGGTCTCACAAGGGACTGGTTGGCCTCTAGATATAAGTTTTTGACTCTCTAGAGCATTCATAACTGCTCATGATTTTCTGGATCTCCAGCCTGCCGACTTTGGTAGTAGAATCCCTTGTGATCCTGTCACAATAAACCAGAGGGAGCTCTGGGTTGACCAGTTGATTCATGCACATACCCCTGAACTACTGACTGTGGTCTGGTGACCAGAATGAACTGGGTGGCTTCAAAAAATGTATTCCACCCCTAAGGTTGGGGTGGGGTCAGCTTTTTCCAGAGTAGATACGTTGTGTGTAAGTAGGTGAATACTCAGCCAGATATATTGATTAACCTGTTAAGAAGAGGAGAGAAAGGAAGGGGAGTTAATGCTGATGAGGTCACTGCTGTAAACCCATCACATGTTTGGTAGGGAGTTTGTAATGAAGTGCCTTTGTGGATGTTGATACCAAAAGGATATGTCCCATGGGAAGCAGATATCATTTGAGTTCTAGGCTTCAGGTGCACCCAAAGGCATGCTTCTCAGACTTTCTCCCAAAGAACTCCCAATGGCAGAGAAGAGTAGATAGGTGCTCCAGGGACTCTGGGAACATAGTTAAAGTCCATCCACTTCAGAGAAATTTTGTTGAAGTATTTGCTTCCAAAGTAATTCAGTTTTATCCGGTTCTGTAATGCATATCAGTTTGTTTTTGTCCAGCATACTCCTTGCAACCCTTTGAGTAATACGTGTTTTTGGTGCTGACAAGTACATTTAGTTTGCTTTTTATCTGAATTGTCAGATTAGGGGTCGTCCAGATATAGAGAGCTGAATTAGTCCAGTTTTAGGATCTTAAGTTAAACCAATTGTAACTGTGAGCGACCACTTTGAAAGTCAAGTAAAAGTTGTCTTAATTTTTCAAAATTAGTGCTAAAATCAGGGTCCCCGTAAAGATGGGATCAGATACTTTTATGAAAGATACTTGAGGGCACGCTGCAACAACATCCATCCTTTGCCTTGAAGTGGATTCACTTACTGAAGCCCCGCGTAGGTTCATCATCCTGTTTGTGGCCACGCAGAGTTCCTAAATCTGGGACTGTTCCAGACGTTGACGTGATCTTTGCAGTAAGAGCTCTTCAGTTGGACATGGAGGAGGATCAGGTGAGAGCAGAGAGAGGGAATGTTGGCCCAATGGGGTAACAGGCAGGGTCAGAGACTTTGTTTGCTTTTATGCCTCCCCCTGGGCAGAGTGCGGCTCCGGCTGGGACAAGTTACAGGACGTACCTTTCGGTCTTGCAGTCTGTGGGGTCAGTGTTGGGAAATGCTGGTTGTGGCATAGCTGAGCACTGCTCTTTTGTATTCTTTCTGCCTTTGTCAGACTTGTTCCGGCCTCCCCACCCCCAGCCCCGGCCAGACGGAATGGGGGCAGGATTTCATGTGGACTTGCCATGGAGAAGACACACCCAGACACGGTTCTGTTTTTAGGGTGGCTGGTCAGGACTGTGGTTCTGGTCAGGACTGTGGTTCTGTTCAGGAACAGGAAAGCTGCAATTTAGGCGAGAACAAGGCCCAGGGCAAATTTGGAAACCGAAGCACCAAGGTGTCTGTTCTCTGACAAGACGTATTTTTGGTGCTGACAAGTCGATTTCGTTTGTTTTCTATCTGAATTGTTAGCTGGGGGATCATCCCGATATAGAGTGCTGAATTAGCCCAATTTTAGGATCTTAAGTCAAACTAATTGTAGATGTAAAAGCGACTGCTTTGAAAGTCTGGTAAAAATTGTCTTAATTTTTAGAAGTTAGTACTAGAATTAGAGTCCCCATAAGGATGAAATCAAAGTTACTTTGATAGTTACTCTGAAGCAACTATAAGTGCACAATCTGTTAAGTTTAAAATAGTGCAAACTAAATGAACAATACTAGCTAACATTTATATACTTATTTGAAGTTTCAAAAACACTTTCCACTGATATGACTTATGGGTATAGGTATATTCCTGGGAATCTGGCGTTAATGACTTATGGTTTCTAGTGCTATTTGACAAATTTCCCCCAAACTTTGCAGCTTGAAATAATGTACATTTCTTATCTCATCATTTCTGTGGGTCAGGTGTTGGGGCGTGGCTGACCTGGGTCCTCTGGTCAGGGTTTTACCAGGCTGTCACTGGGGTGTGTTGGCCAGGTCTGTAGGCTCACAGGAGGCTTGGTCCTTTTCCAGGCTCACGGGGACATTGGCCTAGAGCGGGGTGGGTGTTCAGACATCCCGTGTAGTGTCTTTCCTGCTCCCCGGACGTTTTCCGATTTTCTTTTTAAAACTTGCTTTAAAAAAATATTTTTCTTAAAAAAAAAATATTTTTCTTTAAACTTACAATTACCGCTTTTGGAAAAAATAATTCAGATGGTACAGACACGCATAACATAAAAATGAGATTTTTCGCAGCCCAGTTACCCAGTCTCATTTCTAGAAGTAATAGTAGTTAAGAGAGTGGTGGGTCATTTTCCAGAATCTGTTAGCTTGATGAACAAATTAAATTTTTTTCTAGAGTTGGAGGTAGGAAAGGGTGGCTCTTTACCCAGAGAACCCAGATCCCTAAATGTTTGAGTGAAAAAGGGACCCATTTTTACTGTCAGCGTCCATCCCACCTAGACCAGCTAGGGAACGCAGGAGGTTCCCTGACCTGGCGACATGAGACACCTAGACTTGATAGGGTACAGGTGGCTCACCACGAGCGGGCTCTGCCTTCCAGGCTCACTGAAAAGGTAGACCTTTGGGAGACATGAAGAAGACATTGAGTGTGTTTCCCAGAGTGTAGCTCTGGTGTTTGGAACGGAGACAGCACTGGAAGGCTAGATAAAGCTGGTGAAAAAGAGCGATCACAAGGCTGAAGAGAAATGTTGTGTCTAATTTCTGAGCACGGTATCTCCTGGACGGTCTTATCGTATTTTCCCAAACAATCCTTTTTGGTGACACCTCTCCTATTTCAACCTGCCTCAGCTCTCTTAAAGCCTTCGGTGACTGGAAAATTTCTTCCTCTTAGAACTTGCAAAGTGGGCACAAAGTGGTTTCATCATGCAGGCATTCTGCAGCACTTGAACTATTTGTATAATTATGTAATATGTATAATATATTCATTTAAATGTAGGGGCAAAGCCATATTTGAGGTTGGATCTGGAGGAAACAATGGCCTGACCTCGGGCCTGCAGCGGTGTTATGTTTGGATGGCAGTGTGGGAGGTCCTGGAAGCACACACCTGAGCTCTAGTCCTGACTCTGCCACTTATCGTCTGTGAGACCCAGGGCAAGTGTCTTAACCCTCGGGAGACTGGTTTTTTATTGGTAAAATGGTAAATCGTAAGGACTCACATTTATTGAGCCTTATTGGTACAGTATGCAATTTTTTTTTTTTTAAGATTTTATTTATTTGAGAGAGTGAGAGCGAGAGAGGGCCTACATACAGAGGGAGAGGGAGAGAGGAAAGCAGACTGCTCACTGAGCCAGGAGCCCGACGCGGGGCTCGATCCTAGGACCCTGGGATCATGACCTGAGCCGAAAGGCAGACGCCCAACGACTGAGCCCCCCAGGGGCCCCTACAGTGTGCTATTCTGTGCACTTTACATATATTTGTTCATTTAATTTTTATTAAAGTCCTACACATTTAGGTCTTTAAATTATTTTCACTTTACTGGAAGGAAACTGAGGCTCAGAAGGGCTAAGTCACTTGTCCAAGGTCACACGGCAAGTAGGTGATAAACCTGGGACTCCCACCCAGCATATCTGGCTCCAGAGTTCATGCTTTTAACATTAGTCCCGTTGACGGTACACGGTTGCTCTCAGCATTTAGTGATACCACTGATGTCAGGTGTTCGCAGTCTGCAATGTGCTATTCAAAATAATTAAGTGTGTAAAAAAAAAAAATAATTAAGTGTGCTATTGAAGAGTGTATACATTAGGAGCAAGGCAGTCTCAACAATCCAGACGTATAATTGAGATGATAGTCGGCATTCCTGCCACATGGCGAGTTAGCATTCAGCAGTGCAGTGACATGACCCAAGGGGACGCGGAGCGTGTTCAGTTCTAAAGGCATAGGCCTCACTAGTCACTAGTGATAGCAGCTGTTGGGATGATGCTTGCCCCTCTGGAAGGTGGGAGAAGGCCTTGGGAGGAGATTGTTTTTCATCGTGTTCACTGGATGGCAGGAGATTGACAGCTACATGAGATCCTTCCCCTTTATGAGCACAAAATAGAGGAGGGGGAGCAGACCAGCACAAGTCACATGACCAACTCAGCTGCCCCCCTTCCCCACCCCCACGCACCTATTTCTGGCGTGACGTCTATACCACAGATCTATATTAATGGCCGTGCTTTTTCTGAAGAATTTCTCAGACTCTGTTTTGGAAGGCTGGGGGCTGAGATACAATGGGGCATGTTGAAAAAGGCACAGGCCTTTGGCGCATAGACCTGAGGTTGAATCTTGGCCACTCACAACCCCTGAGGGCAGTGTGAGTTCTCATCCACACAGTAGGGATCATGATGCTTGTCTCGTTGAGTCGTGATGGAGATTACGGGGCCTCAGCCCAGTGCCTGGCACATAGTAGGTACGGAGGACCTGGCAGGTGCCGTGACCATCTGAAAACCTTGGAAACCCAGAATGACTTTTTTTGAAGGTTTCAGACACTGAGATTTCCTTGTAATTGTGTCTTTCTCTTCCTCCCCTCCCCCAACTCTCTTTCCCTGCCTGTCTCCCATTCTCTTCCTCCCTCTTTTCCCTACCCACCTCCCTCTTTGGTATTCACTGAACAGTTTTCGTTTTTGTTGTGTTATTACTTCCATTAGCCATAAGTACTGTTTTCACGTTGTAGTGTACCTATAACACAGGGCCGCCCTGTACCTTAGCTGAGAGACTTTTATTAGGTCTGGAGAACGATACATATTTGGAAAATACTTGTCTCATAATAGAGTTTATCTCAACAACGATATTATAGTATTGTGTTACCCTGCTCTAAAATAAAGGCTGCCTAAGATGGTATTTTTAGCCAGTACTTCCGCGTGGCATAGAACTCATATATAGTTCTTTAATTCACAGTCTGAAATGACTGGCAGCACAGGAACAGAGGATCATAATATGATGGTGGTTTAGTCAAGCCTTGGACTGACAGGGGCCGTGCCTGCCAGCTTGCTGGCCTCCCTTGGCAGCCCAGGTTTGGGTGACCTCTGGCCTGTGTATGGGCTCCGGATCTAAGACCAGTGATTTACGGAACAGCAGAGATAGAAAGATGAGCAGGGTTTATTTCTTTCCTCAAACTTTGAATTGAGAAAAATACAGAAGCAATAAAACATCAGTAAAAGCAGATGCTGGCAGTCATGGTGTAGTGAGGCCATGATGGCCCACGTTGTGAGCAGAAACTGAATAAGATTCTTTGAAGTAGACCAGCTGTGGAGTAGAAAGGGAGAAAACCAGTTGAGAGCAGGCCCAGAAGAAGGAGAAACATGAGCAGGGAATGTGCACGTGGATAATGGAACTGGACCGGTGCCTTCACCAGCTTGTGTTGCCTTGGCATCATGCCATCTTGCACCCATACTCACTCCTGGGTCCCGGCTTTGCTTGTAACTTGGTGATAGGTTGTTCAGAGATTCCTGGGTGTGTTCCTTAGTACAGCAAAACTCAGTACTTGATGTAACTTGACAGCATCTCTGTGCTGAGCGGCTGAAGGAGCCTGACCAAATCACACTTCTGTGTTCTAATATCACAGACTTTGGTGTAGAGCTTTGGCATGAAACCATCACTCATGGTGAGACCTTAGGCAAGTCCTTTTTTTTTTTTTTTAAGATTTTATTTATTCACTTGAGAGAGAGAGGCAGAGGGAGAGGGAGAAGCAGGCTTCCTGCTGAGCAGGAAGCCTGATGCAGGACTGGATTCCAGGACCCTGAGATCATGACCTGAGCCAAAGGCAGACAACCAAGTGAGCCACCCAGTCCCCAACCTTGGGCAGGTTTTTAAAACCTTTGAATGCCTTCGGTTCCTTCTTGTGAGAAAATAGGCTGTCATTAGTATGAGTTATATATATATTTTGCATAAGTATCACAAATGTGTTCCTAGAACTGTGTAAGTGAGGCGCACACACAAATGCTGCTGTGTTGGACAGAAGACCCAGATAGTAGGCTACGCTGGTTATTGACTTCACATTTGTAATTTTTTCACTCAGGTGGTTTTTCACAGTTTTGAACTGTGTCTAAAAAACCAACCAGAGTATTTGCTAGACCAAACTCTGTTTTTAAAAAAACCAAATAAGACAAAAGTCCTTTTCGAGGGAATCTGGGAAATCTTACAAATGGCTAATTAAAACCACTGTGGCACATAACGTCTTGGTGTCTTGTGATCAGATTCCCAGGATCCGAGAGACCCAAGAAGAGGCTAAATTCCTCCTCACGAACTGAATAGTGTGTTGTCATCTCTGAAGATTCCACCAGCTTGGCTTGTATAATCATTTTCTTGGGTTCCTAGGGTTTTAATATTAGTTTCATTAAGATGGACCTCGTGTGCTCATCTGATAACTCTTCCAAGTCCCTGTATACAAAGACCATTTTGTAAGACTTTGGCATTATAGGGCTCCTTAATGAATTTTGCTGAGATATTAGTGGTGTTATAGGCTTTCAAGGCCTGCCTTGGCTAGTTACAGTGCCCAGCAGATTCCAACAGAGCCGAACTAACTGAGTTTCTGTGATCACAGTCGGTAGTATTTATGGGACACTTGCTGTGCGTCGGCTGCTATGTTTCCTAGTTTAACACAGAATCCCCTTTAACCCTTAAAATTAGTCCTCCTTCTTGTTCAGGTGAGGAAACAGGGGCTTGGAGAAGTTAAGTATATTACCCAGGTTCACACAAAACTGAAAAACTCTGCCACATAACTTGGAACCAAGGTTCACACAATATTTCAAATGCATTTAAAGCATTAAATTCTTTTTGACATAGAATCTGAGGGAAGAGCTCAAGAACAAGTCAGTCTGTTTTAGCGTCTAACCCCCTCACTCCACACACTGACTCTTTTTTTTTTTTTTAAAGATTTATTTATTTATTTGAGAGTGAGGAAAGCATGAGTGCATGCTTGTGAGGTAGAGGGGGGGCAGGCAGAGGAGAGAATCCCAAGCAGACTCCCCACTGAGCGTGGAGCTTAATGCAGGGTTCGATCTAGTGACCCTGAGATCAGGACCTGAGGCAAAACGAAGAGTCAGAGGCTTAACTGACTGAGCCACCCAGGCACCCCTGTTTTTAAAGATTTACTTACTTATTTGAAAGCAAGCGAGAGAAAGAGAGAGAGAGCACACACTGACTTCCTTCAGAACTACTCTCAGACTCGATGGAACTCAGTCTCCTCACCGTGGCATTTGAGGCTCTCTGTAATTTGATCCCAGTCTTATTTTCTGGCCTATTACTCACTGAAGGTCTTTGCTCTAGGCAAGCTGTCTCATTCCTGTCTTTGAAATATGGGGGGATAGGCCTTTGTGCCTCTGTCTATGTTTTAATCCATGTTGGAACATGTGCCAGAATTTCCTTCCTTTTTAAGACTGAATATATACCATCGTCTCTCTACATCTCATGTTGTTGGTTCATTCTTCCATCAGTGGACTTGGGCCACTTCCACCTTTTGCTGTGGGGAACAAAGCTGTGGTGGACCTGGGCGTACAGATAACCGTTTTGAGTCTCTGGCAATTCATACTATAAAATTTTTTTTTTGAAGCATACAACTGTCTTTGTAAAATTAAAAAAAAAATAAAAGAAGAGTTCAGTCATTACCTAAAACCCCAATTCTCTTATGCCACTCTTTTTTTTTTTTTTTTTTTAAAGATTTTATTTATTTGACGAAGAGAAACACCGTGAGAGAGGGAACACAAGCAGAGGGAATGGTAGCGGGAGAACAAGGCTTCCTGCCGAGCAAGGAGCCCGATGAGGGGCTCCATCCCAGGACCCTGGGATCATGACCTGAACTGAAGGCAGACGCTTAATGACTCCCTCTTATGCCACTCTTAAGGGGAACATTACTTTATGTCAGTCATGCCCATCCTTTTAGACCTGCTCATATCTTCCGACTTTCTGGATCGTTCTGGGACCTCTGCAGTTCACAGTGGCTGTTGCCTCATGTAGACCCAAAGCACTCACCTAGGCATTAAGAAGATGAATGACTCGTCTAACCAGGAATCGCTTAAATCCTATTCCATCTCTTTTTGTGGCTAGACAACTCTTTAAGTTTTATGTTTGATGATATAGAGGTCTCGCCTCCTCAGTCTCACCTCCTAAGCTCTAGATGAGTCATGCAGGAGCACAGACCATGGGGACGTCTTTTATTCCCACTCTGCCTAACCCGATGTTGTGCATAAGGAAGGCCCCTATAACTGCCTCACTTGCTTCTTCAGTGGTTGTAGCCTGAATTCTGTCAAGGCAGTGGTGCAGCCGTGGGAAGGGGTATTTTTACCTGGGTCCTGGCCCATCTGGATTTGAAGTGTCATCGCAGTGCAGTTGAGAGTGGCTTGGATCCCGGGATTTGGAGGAATCCTACACTTTCTTTAATACTTTTTGGAGGCCATTTTAGGCTAAATCATCAGCATTAAGTAAGATAGTTCACGAAATGTTACCTGTTGCCTTGCCATTCTCCTGGCTTATTTCTCTGACATTCAAGGGTGATTATCCTACGGGGTGTCGTATTTCTTCATGATGGAGGCACACACTTTGTGCGCTGGGATAAACATTAAAAAAAAAAATCTTTTCTACTGAGAAATTTTCCCTGTGACTACATCTTTTCCTCTCCCTCCTCCTTTTTCGTTTATCCCCTGGTGGCATAAGGGTGTCAGCTTTCTGCAGGTCGTCAGATAGGAGGCTTCTGCCCCACAGAGTGGCTCTCTATTATAGGAAGGTGAAGATGCTCTTGGAAGATGTTGTACAACACTGGTTTCTATAATCAGGCATTCTGCTTGGCCACTTCTTCCCCAGGCTTCAGAGGCCTGACAAATAGCATGGATGGTCTGCTCTGAGGAGAAGAGAGGGGACTCTTGGCTCCTTATCCTGGCTGCTCTTCTGTTAGATAATGCGGTCAGACCACTCACCTTCTTTGTGTTCCATTGTTATGGACATTAAGATGGAGAATTCTTACCTATCTCAGGAGGATTGAGGGGGAGTTTAGTAAAAAGGTGTTTAAGTGATGGGGCGCCTGGGTGGCTCAGTCGTTGTTAAGCGTCTGCCTTCGGCTCAGGTCATGATCCCAGGGTCCTGGGATCGAGCCCCGCATCGGGCTCTCTGCTCTGCGGGAAGCCTGCTTTTCCCGCTACCATTCCCTCTGCTTGTGTTCCCTCTCTCGCTGTGTTTCTCTCTGTCAAATAAATAAAATCTTAAAAAAAAAAAAAAAAGGTGTTTAAGTGCATGTTTTATGCCAGCACTTCTTTTTTTAAAAAATTTATTTTATTTTATTTATTTGAGAGAGTAGAGCAAGCACGGATGGGGGGAGGAGGCAGATGGGGAGGGAAAAGCAGACCCCTTCCCCCTCCACTGAGCAGGGAGCCTGATGCGGGGCTCGGTCCCAGCACCCTGAGATCAGGATCTGAGCTGAAGGCAGATGCTTAACCTACTGAGCCCCCCCAGGCGCCCCTGTGCGAGCACTTTAATAGGTCTGGGGATGAGTTGTTAAAGAACTGTGGAGACTGGAACAAATAACTAAAACTCATTCTGAAGATGATAAGGAAGCTGGTAGATAGTCCCGTGGTAGGCCTGGGTAGAGCCTCAGCAAAGCAATTTTGGAAGAAATTGATATTAAAAGCAGCATCAAAGAAAAGTCATGATGGTGAAAACAAGTCATTGTAGGGTTTTCCTATGTGTATTTTATGGTTTAGTTAGAATTTCATTTTCAGTTTCATATGGGGAATTGAAATGTAAACTTTCCGAATTTAGGGCTTCTAAAGATCTTACTGCTGCCCAGGGAAGAGCTGTGCTATGAAAGGTGTGAAGCTCTTCTGACTTCCCTGCGTACATGCACTAATCTTTCATTCATTGAGCATTGCGGTCAAACACGCATATAGTTCCACATAAGTGAAACTCAACAAACATCCACACTGTGCTTCACTATTTAACTTGAAAAAAGTTTCTTTGGTTAGATATCCTTCCAAAATGTATTGTGTACATCCTTGTCCTCAAAACCAGAACACTGTCTCTCCTCTTGTCCTCTGATGGCCGTGCTTTGTTCTGACTCAGTGCTGTGGGATAAAGCACTCGGGGCCAGCTGAGCTGGGCTGCGGAAGGTTATCCTAAACAGCTCTTCCTTTGATGCTTTCAAAATTATTTTGATCACTTCTTATTCCTTTTCTTTCTTTCTTTTTTTGCTTCTCTTTCCCTCCGTCTCTTTTTCTTTTTCCATTAGTGATCATTGTTTCTTTCCTTAGGGTAGGAATTCTTTTTTGATTGATTGATATTGATTGGTTGGTTGGTTGATTGATTGTATTATGTCAGTCACCATACGGTACATCGTTAGTTTTTGATGTAGTGTTCCAGGATTCATTGTTTGTGTATAACACCCGGTGCTCCATGCAATACGTGCCCTCCTTAGTACTCATCACGTGCCCCAAAACCCTCAGTTTGTTTCCTAGAGTCTATAGTCTCTCACAGTTCATCTCCCACTCCGATTTCCCCCCCTTCATTTTTCCCTTCCTTCTCCTAATGTCCTCCATGCTATTCCTTATGTTCCACAAATAAGTGAAACCATATGATAATTGTCTTTCTCTGCTTGACTTATTTCACTCAGCATAATTCCCTCCAGTTCTATCCATATTGATGCAAAAGTTGGGTATTCATCGTTTCTGATGGCTGAGTAATATTCCATTGTATATATGGACCACATCTTTATTCATTCATCTGTTGAAGGGCATCTTGGCTCTTTCCACAGTTTGGCTATTGTGGACATTCCTGCTATGAACATTGAGGTGCATGTGGCCCTTTTCACTACATCTGTGTCTTTGGGGGTAAATACCCAGTAGTGCAATTGCTGGATCATAGGGTAGCTCCAACAAAACTAAGAGGCAGCCCACGGAATGGGAGAAGGTATTTGCAAATGACACTACAGACAATGGCTGGTATCCAAGATTATAAGTATAGGAGTTCTTAACTTGGTTTATCAACTGTATGCAAAGTCTTATATACTTATTATATTTATGTTTTTTTCCTGGGGAGAAGTTGGAAGTTCTGTAGCTTTCATTGGCATTTCAGAGGGATCTACAACTTAAAAAAGGTTAAAGAGTGCTCTGTAGCACCATTTTTTATATTTTTATTTTTTTAATATTTTTTTTATTAACATATAATGTATTATTTGCCCCAGGGTACATGTCTGTGAATCGTCAGGCTTACACATTTCACAGCACTTACCATAGCACATACCATCCTCCCCCCCGCCTCCCAGCCACCCTTGGTTCGTTTCGTGAGTCTAGGAGTCTCTTATGGTTTGTCTCCCTCCCCATCCCCTCCTGTTTCATTTCTCTCCCCCACCCCCC
>CM053605.1:36129909-36264256 GCA_028646535.1 Procyon lotor
GTGCCCCTTCGGATCACGACATTTGTATCTTTAGGGTAAATACCCACTAGTGCGATTGCTGGGTCATAGGGTAGCTCTATTTTCAACTTTTTGAGGAACCTCCATACTGTTTTCCAGAGTGGCTGCACCAGCTTGCATTCCCACCAACAGTGCAGGAGGATTCCCCTTTCTCTGCATCCTCACCAACACCTGTTTCCTGACTTGGTAATTTTAGCCATTCTTGCTGGTGTGAGGTGGTATCTCACTGTGGTTTTGATTTGTATTTCTCTGATGCCGAGTGATGTTGAGCACTTTTTCATGTGTCTGTTGGCTATTTGGATGTCCTCTTTGCAGAAATGTCTATTCATATCTTCTGCCCATTTCTTGATTGGATTATTTGTTCTTTGAGTGTTGAGTTTGAGAAGTTCTCTATAGATTTTGGATACTAGCCCTTTATCTGATATGTCATTTGCGAATATCTTCTCCCATTCTGTCAGTTGTCTTTTGGTTTTGTTGACTGTTTCCTTTAGGACCAGCAGTTTTTTAAAAAAATTTGTAATGACTAGAATTGAACAAATACTATCGGTGTATCACATATGGTAAGAGTAGTTAGGGTTTTGGGAAGTTCTGTCTCATACGTGTGTGTGTATGTGTGTGTGTATGTAAATGTACACTCAAACACACATACTTCATGATGATGAGAATTTATTTCTTAGAGTGAGTCATTGGTGAACATATGAAGCATGTCGCCACAGAATGGCCCCAACTTAGAGATGTTGCTGCTGTTTCTCTGTGATGTGCCAAGTTTATTAGAAATGTGGCTAAGATGAAAGTAAGTGAAGCCAGAAGGATTTTCTCTCCTTTTTGAAATGTTTGCAGAATTGATTACATTGGAATATTTAAAGAGGAAAGAAGAGAGAAGGTAGATCAACAGCAACTCTGTCCAGAGTAAAACACAGTTCTGTGGGTCCTCAAGGCAAAGACCACAAGCCATGGTTTTCACCTGTGGTTACACATTACTTTATCTGGGGACACATAAAAATTTAAAAGATTTGATTTATTTGAGAGAGAGATAGCAGAGAAAGCAAGAGCCAGGGTGAGATGTAGAGGGGGAGGGCGGGGCAGAGGGAAAGGGGGAAGGAGATACCCCACTGAGTGGGGAGGCCAACACAGGTTTAGCCCCAGGACCCCAGCATCATCACCTGAGCCAAAGGCAGACGCTTAACCGACTGAGCCACAAATGGGGAGACTTGAGAAGGTGTGAATGCCTGGTCTTTGGGTTACATATATCAGGGGTCTTTCTTCTGCGTCCTGAATTGTTGGGTGCACGTCCTCCAGAAAGGACTTCAGTTTTCACTGTGATCACAATAGGAATTCTCTTGAGTATTATTTGGTTATTCGCAAGGCATCTGTTCTGGAATGCTACAGATATCTCAAATATGAAGACGGAGATTGTTTTGACTTAGGAATGTTTGTACATTCTTGATTTAATGTCTGCCCTTGAGAAATGAAAGATAAAGTTGCTAATCGAATGTGCCACTTATAAAAAGCTGGAGCTTTTCCTCCTTCCTTCTTTTCCCTTTTCTTTCCTCCTCGTTCCCTCCCCTACCCCCAGCTTCCTCTTCCCTCCTCTTGCTCCCTCCTTCCCCTCCCCTCCACTTCCTTTTTCCTTCCTAGATGTCAGGGGCTGGTCCCACAGGGCAGTAGGACTACAGGGGGCTTTCCGGTGTCATGGCGGTGTGTATGTCCTTGCACAAGCTGTTCTTGCTGGCTCCAGGGGCTGGGAATGTGGAGGTGGTGAGCTGGGAAGTGGTGGAGATGGTTAGGAGGTTGGTTACATGGAAGAAATAAGTGCATTGATTGAGCAAATACGTACATACAAGGAAACTGAGAGCCGGGCTTGTCTCTGTTGGAGAAGGTAGATAGAACCTAATTGGGAGATGGTCTTGGCCATGACAGGGAAGGAGTCTCTTGCAATGTAGTTCTCTTGATGGGAGAACATCCTCTGGATTCCAGTCAGAGTTTCTCTGGGTTCTTTGGAGGCACAGGGACAAAACTGGGATGTGAGCGCAGCCATCGAAGTGGTCTGCTGGGAAATGAACAGAGCCATGGAAGGCCTTTCTGTGGGTCCAGTTGGTACAGGTACTTTCAGAACTGGACACAAGTTACACACACTCCTTACTACCAGTCAAGTAAGTGACTGGAACTTGAGGGCGGGGCAAGGGATGAATCCTGTTTGCTGCTCCTTTTGTAAAGATTTATAAGCTTTGCTTTTTTTTTTTTTTTTTAACGGACACACCCAGCTCCTTCATGCACATACTCCTGGACTTTAAGAAACTCTCTGTCCTATCTCCAACCTCTTAATGCCAATGGCTACTAAATGAGTTAGTTTAGAGTTCTTTATAGAGCATGGCCCAATAAGAAGATACCAACTTTAAATAATACACAGTGGCTTGTTAAAAGAACAATGACGTCTTCTCCTTTGTAAGTCCAAATGTTAATTGATGTAAACATGAACTGTGTGGTCGCTGTTGTTCTGCTCCCGGGAAAGGAGGTGCGATCTGGGACTGCAGTTACCCGAATGTAGCGTGGAGAGCAGCCCAGGACCACAGTGGAATCGGAAACTCCACTCAGCCACTCAGCTGCTGTGGGGAACTCTTCCGTGTCTCAGAGAAAGGAGGACTATGGCTGAACATTGGAGTTATTCTGTTGACACAGTGTGGGAGTATTTAAATCTTTGACGAGGGCACATAGACCCTTCAAGGAAGAAACCTGTAAACAGCAAGGGGCAGGCATCCTGGTCCTAGTCAGGCATTCAAGATTAGAGGCTACGTATCCGAAACATGTACATAAACTAGAATGGAGAGATAGTGTGGTTTCTTTTACTGGTTCCTTATTTGGACTGATAAAGCTTGTCCTCCTTGGCCCCTTCTCTGCTTCGTTTTGAGTCATGTTGGTATACCAGTAATTGTTGCTGAGTCATAAACCAGCTCCCCAAATTAGTGGCCTAAAACAACCACCATTTATTTGTGCCCCGTTCTCTGGGGTAGCCATTTAGGCGGACTTGAGCTTGGTGTGTCTTCTGCCGGTCTCAGCCGGGATCATGCATCTGACCTCAGGCATCTGGTGGCCTGACCGGGGCTGGATGGCTTAGAAGGAGTTCGCTCCCAGCTGGGTGTCAGGCCTTGCAGCTCAGGGCTTCCAGTCACAGCCATGGAAAAGGGGCTCATCCTGTATATCCTTGTACTTTTCAAGCCTCTGCTGTGTGTCATCTTATAATGTCCCATTGGACATTTGAGAGTCAGTCACATGGACAAGTCCAAGCTGAAGGGCTGGAGGAATAAACTACCTCTTGATAGAAGGAGTAGCAAAGTTAGATTTCAAAGGGGGTATGCCTATAGGGACAGAAGGAATTGTTCTAGCCATGTTTGTAAGCAATCCCACAGTAGGAACCTGAGGGGAAAGGCTAGAGCTTAAGGATTTGTTTGGTGGCAACCCGTGACATAAAGGTTTCATAACATATCAGGCACCGTAAGCAATGTACTTGCTGTGATATTTCAACAGAAGAAGAATTCTGTAAGAGTTACTTTCTTAGTGATGAACTGGCCCCATACAGATCAGTCATTCAGTTAACAAATCTTGATGGGGCATCCTTAATGGGCCAGACCTTTTCAAGGTGATAGGGAAAGAAGTTGGGGGAAAAAGCACTCATAATTCAGTGTGTAGAAAAGTCATCAATAGCAAAGAGAAATTTATAACTCAGTCATGTGGCTTTTGATATTGGGTTTGAGGCAGTGGAGTCATTTTCTATGTCAGAATGCTACAGAGGCAGATTTTTATCAAGAATTTAGCCGCCGGGAAGTTTGGTTTTAAGGAGCAACTTGACCACTGGTTTCTCTGCCAGCTGCAAATATCTGTCTCAGTTATTGTGTTCTAGAAATTACCTAAAAAAGGACAGTCATGTGCTTTTCTACTGAAGAAGGCCGATTTTTTAATCAACAGATATTAAAAGAATAACTATTCATTACATTTTCATATCTGCCAGTGTAGCTAATTCTAGTATATTCATTAGAAGTGATTATAACCGTTACTCATCCCCCACCTACTTACCCAGGGAGGAAAGTGGAGTGGAAAGAAACCTTTTTGGAAATGCCGAAAGTTAGGAAGCTTGGAATCATCTCTTGTCAGCCCAGATTAATTGGTCCTAGTGATAGAATGTCAGAAATGAATGTCAGAAATAAATGTAGAAAATTGCGTGGGAACGGTTTTCTTTCACAATAGTGTCTTGTTTATGCTTGCGAGGATGAAAAAGTATGTATAGAGATGACCTGTTCAGTTTTCTGGGTTGGAGGAGAAGTCTTTTGTAGTTAAAATAGTTGTGACCTTTGTTAAAAAAAAAAAAAAATCAGAACACTCATACTGTTCTGTTCTCTATTCCGTTCAGTTTTCTAGAAAGACTTGACAATCTCAAATCCAGTTGCGGCAATATGGGAAAAATTTGTTGCTCTAAAATGCCACCTTTTGTTACGTAACACTGGAAAGGTGGGTAAGTTAGAGCTGACTTTTTTCCCTTCTTTTTTTCTTCCACCTCTTTCTTAAAAAAAAAAATATATATATATATAAACATAAATAATAATATATAAATAATATATATATTATATAAATAATATATATAAAAATAATATATATATATATCACCTACATATTTTTGTTCATGTCTTCACACCATCCCCAACCCATGATGTTGAAACTGAAAGGAAAAACGAAGCCACTAAAATGAGTTGCAGTTACATGACTTTTGCTCACGACCTGCTGCTAGTCTTCGTACAGAATGAACTGAACCAGACTGCTCTCGCTGCCGGGAATCCAGATCAAAATGAAAGGGAAGATTAATAGCGTTCCACTTTGTAGTGCGAGAGGGTTCGTATCTGCGAAGATACAGTATCAATCCCTCTAAAAGTGCATTTACATCCCACATTGAATTTAAATTTGACATTAAATGTACTCTCCTTTAGAAAATACTGATGTTAGAGTAAATTCTGATGTCTGTTAAATTCTGATGTTAGAGTATGTTAGATAGAAAACGAGATTATGTTTGAACACCCAAGGGTAACCCTGGGTCTCACATGGACCGTATGCTGTCTGAGCCCATTGGAGAGACTGACAGACTGGGGTACAGCCAGCCCCAGAGTAAAGGCCCCAGCCGATAGGTATGGATGCCGTGCAGACAGAGGGGACCCTGGGTTACGGGACTGACGTGGCAGGATAAAGAAGGGAGGAGATACCACCAGTTCCAGCCGGAATAAGGGAAAGCCTAGCCGTTGCTCAAAATTAGCTGTGGTTGGTGTCAAAACTTTTGGCAAAGGTGACAGGAGAGGACTGGGGAGAGCTCTTATCCAGGATCATAAATTATTCTGGAGATTTATTTTGAAAGGTATTTTCGATGTATAAATCTGTGCCTTCCATTTATCAGTAAAATGATTAAACATTATTGACCATTCATTTTTGGCGAAACAAAGTGTTCTTGAAAAATATGGGCGGTCAAGCGGTAGAACCAGTTTTGTTTTTAAAAGGATGAAACCGTGAGACACTGAGAGTTAAGATGTTAAAACACATCCTGGGTCGTAATGAGGGTATTTTTTATTCTCTCTTTTGCAGACGTACATTGGCAGTGTGGTTATATCTGTTAACCCGTACCGGTCCTTGCCCATTTATTCACCCGAGAAAGTAGAAGATTACAGGAATAGAAATTTTTATGAACTGAGCCCTCACATGTAAGTATGGGATTAAAGTGTTAAGTTTCTCTTTCACGGCAGAGATGTGTAGTTGACAGATGTGTCCAGCTGTTTCCTTTGAGTCTCAGGAAAATGTTTTCGTCATTTTTTAAAATTAGATGAAGGAATGTGAAAGTTAATTGTTAGGCCTTATGTTAAATTTCAGAAAAGGCAGAATACTTCATTTGGCGTCAAGCTCTTTAAGTTCTGAAATATTTGGGTTCAGTATGTAAAATATGTTCTCTTGCAAATTGTATGTAAGTAGCAGCTGCTGCTAATTATTTTTGCAAATAAAACAAGAATGCACATTGTTTATTTTTTTAAAGAGCCCAGGCAGCATTTTCATGGGTTGGGTCAAGAAAGATCCCAAATGTTGGGTTGTGTAATGGTTTTTGAGCAAAAGGAATAAGTAATACCTTCAGTTTATAATCTTTACAGACACTGACATTGTTCACCAAGTGTGTGTATTAGGCTGATGATTTCACCTTCCCTGAAGCCAGTCACTTGTTTGATTTTTTCCTGAAGGTCACTCGTTAGTGTAAAGAATTCCTGTCAGTAACAATCTACAATAATTACATAGCACCAGGGTTGAAGAACTCTGAACGAAAGTGAAAGAGCCTGTAGATTTTTAGTCGTGGTCTAGCAGAAAAGAATTTTCTCTCTCTGATTTGAAGAATAACTGTGGGCTCTATTGCTCTTGACAGAAAATAAAATCTAATAATTAAAGAATATATATATCCCAGTCTTAGATGTTTCTCTTGATAGCATGGCACATATTGACGGTTTTGGACTATTTGGAATGAAAAATTTACGTAATTCCTGAAAGTAGTTCTTAAAAGCTAAATATTGTATATTTTGCCAATCAAGTGGATTCTGGTGGTTCTGGTTTTGTCTGTGAGTGGATTTTGCAAGTCATCTTGTTTCATTTTGCCTGGAGAAAAATAGGATCTTGAAATTTGTTTTATAAAGTTATTTCTGTAGTTAAGTCCCTGTAATGAAATACTTTATTTGATGACTGAATATTTATTTTAAATTCTAGGCCTTGAAACCATGCTTCCCACAATAAGATGCTTGGATCAGGGGTGTTAGAATCCCTCAGGAGCTTATGAAATATCTAGTTTCCTAGGCCTTACCTCTAACAAGTCGGGAATCTACATTTTTCACAAGCTTTCCGGGTGATTCTTATGTACGTGCAAGTTTGAGAACATGTTGCCTTCGATGTATATTTACCAATATTATCCTTCCCTTCACTGTTTATAGCAAATCATGATCTTTGCTGCAAGTAGTCTTCACAGTATAATAATGGTTTGTATTTATTGCATATTTACATGTATGATAACTCATTTTATTCTGCAATGTGTAGATATGATTACAAATGAGGAAATTTTCCCAAAACCATGCAGCTCATGGGTGGGGAGCCAGGTTGCCTAAACGGTCATCTGCTGTGCGTCTCAGCTAGAAATGGGTTCTGTCATTTTCTTGGTAGGGCCTCTTCCTGGGTACCTCTGTCCGCATCCCAGGCCCTCCAGGGTAACCTTAGCTGTGCCTCATTTTATCTCCCGAGACTGCATGTCATTCTTCCATTTGCAGCTTTAATCTCCAGTTTGGGGAGGTTTAGATATGTAACAGATGTCTATTCTAGAACGCAGAAGTTCGTGCTCTGTTAATAGCCATTTTTATCCCTGCCCCTGAAAGATTTTTAAGAGTCTGTGTGGCACTGCTCCTCTCGTTTACCCCCTTCCCAAGGAAAACAGCTACAATCAGCTATAAGATAAATACCCAGAGTGCTTAGAATAAGAGAAAAAAAATTTTTTTTTCTTTTACTCAGTAAATGTTTATTAGATTGAGTTAGGCGACAAAACTTTTTATCGTGGTCTCTGAAACACTGTGCGTGGGGCGTGGCGGTGCCAGGTCCACGTTTACCTCATGAATCTGAATTTGCCAGATTTGTGTCAGGCCTGCCTTCCCATCTCTCTTTGTCCCTTTAGTCCTCACCACGCTCCTTCCCACCGGTCATATTTGCACATCCTGTGCCTTCTGCCTGGAATGCTCTTCCCTCCCTTTTCCCCACGGCAACTCCTGTTCTTCCGTTAGTTCTCAGATAGCTTTAGACCTCCTCAGGGAAGAACTGTCCCTCGTTCCCTCCTGGCCAAGGTCAGACGCATTGCCCTTGGCACAGTTACAGTTTATCATTGCTTTATGGGATTTTTTGATTCACGTCAGCCTCACCTGTCATTCCAGCTCACCGTAACATATTAGCACCTCAAAGTAGGTTAAGTCCTATGTTGAATAGGACTTGGGTTCGAGTCCCAGCTCTTCCACTCGCAAGCTATGTAATCTTGAGCCAATTACTTGAAAAAAACCTTCAACTCAGAAATTAAGCAGTTTGTTCTGTTCAGTGGGAAAATAATTTTTAACTCCTAGGATTTTTATGAGGGGTAAATATCTAGTAGATATTTAGATAATGTAATTATCTGGTATATGTCAAGTGCTTAGTATGGAATGGGCCACAGCCCTCTAGTAAAGGAGAGCAGCTGCTGTTAACAGTGGTAAGTGTAATTATTACAATAATGAGAAGCATGGCACACATTTTGAGTATCCTAACATGCCTTTCTTACCAGGTTCTCATCCATGATGGGACATTTTCCACTTCCTTTATTTTTTAATTTTTTTTAAGATTATTTATTTATTTGAGAGAGAGAGAGGGAGAAATCTCTAGCGGGAGGGTTAGAAGGAGGGCGAGAGAGAATCTCAAGCAGGGTTCATGCTGAGCACGGAGTCCGATGCTCAGTCTCAGGACCCTGAGATCCCCACCTGAGCCAAAACCTAGAGTCGGATGCTTAACTGACTGTGCATCCAGGCGCCCCTCCTCTTGCTTTATAAAGCATTTTTCCTGCATTATTCTTTGTGAATGTCCAACTTTGATAGTGTCTGAAATGGGCTCAGTGCTACCTGGGTTTCCTACTAAAACCAAGTCCGACATTCTCAAATAGGAATTTTGCAGTATAATAAGATAGATGACTTTAGGCTTTTGATGTATTCTAACCATTACTCTTTCAAGAACTAGATCCCAATTTGAATAAAAAATGTAAAGAACTGCTCAGACCACGTTTACTTTGAAAGTTTTGCCAATTAACTTACCCCAGATGACATTTCGAATTTAATTTGACCTGGTGTTGACTGTTAGTCTTCAAAAACATCCAGGTACTTCCTTTATAGTGCATGTGTTTTTGAAAGTGTCCAGCAATGCTCTTTCTCTTTAAATTTCAGATCACTGAAAAATATTTACATTTCATGTAGGTGCATGACTTTGAGATAGTAGCCGTGTGTATATGAGTAAAAGGAAAATTAACAGTGATTTTGTACCACTCTTCCTTTTATTTTTTTTAATTTTTATTTTTTTTAAAGATTTTATTTATTTATTTGACGGAGAGAGAGATCACAAGTAGGCAGAGAGGCAGGCAGAGACAGAGGGGGAAGCAGGCTCCCCGCCGAGCAGAGAGCCCGATGTGGGGCTCCATCCCAGGACCCTGAGATCATGACCTGAGCCAAAGACAGAGGCTTTAACCCACTGAGCCACCCAGGCGCCCCACCTCTATTCCTTTTAGAGGGTGTTTTCTGTGGTCATACCTCTTCTCCTGCTCCCTTCTTCTCTGAACTCCTCCCCGCTCAGTGTTCAGAGCCACACCTTGAGTGTGGTATCATTGGGGGTCATGTTCAGAGAGAGGAGGGCTCCACAGGGCAGCGGAGTTGATACCATTTGCCTTTCTCATTGTGTAAAGAGGGCCTTTCCAATGTGATTCTAAGGTTCTTTGCACATTAGGAATTTTTTTTACATATCCTGGTAAGGACTTAGTACATTCAGACAACTCTAGAACTGTATTCATGGAGAACTACCTCAGATCACCCGACGGCATGGACAGGAAAGGATGATAGGGAAGAGACGAAGAGGTGAGGAAAATAATTAAACTACTTAGTTTCCCTCCACCCAGTTAGAATAGCACCATGACAATCCACCTGATATTTGACTTAAACAAATCCACTAGCCTTTTGTTGGGTGATTACTTTTTGACCTCGCAGCTCTAGATACAGTTTATTATTATCCTGTGGATCTTCGTGAAATCAGAGCATGCTAATTCCCTTCCCAGAAACCTTCATGGGCTCTCTGTTATATTTAAGCGGACTGCAGGTTTCGTGGCTTGGTGTTCCAGCCTCGTGCAGTTCAGCCTCAGCTCTCCGTTCCAGGCCCGCACGCCAGCAGGCTCCTTCATGGAACCTCCTTTTGAGTCCCAGCTTTTTATGTCTTCTTCTTTCCCCTCCAATTGCATACCCCATCTCTACGGTTAAAACGCTGCCAGTCTCCTCGGGGCTGTCTGAAAGCTCAATGCACAAGTGATTTCTGCCTGAGTTACTGGAACCCCCCTCCTATTTCCGTGTCATCCTCTTTAATGAGATGGAAGCTTCTATAAGTCAGGATCCTTTCCCTGCATATGTCTGTGGGTCTTTCATTGCTTTTCTCTTAAGAGCTCAGTGGCTACAGAAAAAAAAGAGGTTTTAAATCATTTTTCGTTTCATTTTACCTGTGTTATCTCCTTACCGGTTTTTCAATGAACTCAAACCGTTCTTAGTAGGATATTTACAGTGTTTATTCAAAATTTCATGAAGTATAATGAGAATTTCTTCTCCATCTTATAAAAAAATAAGCTAATACTTAATATCATTTTTTTAAAGATTTTATTTATTTATTTGACAGAGGGAGAGAGGTCACAGGTAGGCAGAGAGGCAGGCAGAGAGAGAGGGAAGCAGGCTCCCTGCCGAGCAGAGAGCCCGATGTGGGGCTCTATCCCAGGACCCTGAGATCATGACCTGAGCCGAAGGCAGAGGCTTTAACCCATTGAGCCACTCAGGTGCCCCCTTAATATCATTTTTATGGTGCTCTTTAAATCCTGAGTGTTCAGGTTCCATTTATTCATGATCTAGAACACTTTTACTGTCTGATGAAGTGTCGAGCCAAGGGAACGTGGCAACATAGAAGGAAGAGCGTGTTGTAACCAGCATCTCCTGGTGGTCACAGCCCAAGAGCAAGCTGAAATGTGTCCTTAGCTCGGGATATAATGTAGCCATATTACGTCAGGCATTACAAGTTTTAAAAACTGAGGAAAATGCCTTAAGGCTTTGAAAAATTTTGCTATTCTCAACCTAAAAAGTAATTAATGGGGGGATTTGGACAGTACTCATGTCAGTGGTCCAGACATGAGCCCTCTGTCATTAGGGACCTTTTGATCCCTAATTCTAGGCCAGATTGATTTTGCAAGACCGCATGCCACTGCCCGTAGAATGACATCGCTGGAGGGTTTGTGTAGTTTATGTCTTTGTCACTCCCGTTATCATTTTACTCAAAGGTAAACCAGGTAAATGTTAGAAAGAATATTTCTAGCTATATCTCACAATGTACGAGTGCTGTGGGTTGTCCAGAGTTTGAGATAAAGGTCCAGCACAGAAGATCCAGATGTTCTCCCTTTTATGATACCAGTATTTCTTTCTGTGGCAGAGCTGGAATTCTGTGAGTAAAATTGTATTTGTTTTGAGGACTCTTATGACAGCTAGACCCTGAATTCTCAGAGAGGTTGTTTGTATAACAGTGTGTGAAAGTGCTCTCTTAAGGAGAAAGAAAAAGTTAGATGATGTGACATTACATTGCTGAGGCTTTTGTATTATTTCTTTCCTTTCAGTTTTTGGAATAACTGAGCCTCTAATGGATTCTGTCTCTCTCCAGAACTCACCTGTAGATTCAGATTTCGGGCTTTCCCATCCAGCATTCTTTCTGCTTCCTGCCTTAGAAAAGTTACTCATTTACTGAGCAAATATTTACGGAGTGCTCAGGATGCTCCAGGCCGCCTGTTAGGCACCGGGATGCGGTTGTGAACAAAGCAGATAAAATTCCTGTCTTCCTGATAGAGATACTGTCTTCTCCTAACTTAAGTATACAGAAACCAAGATTGTTCCAACCATCAGTTAGGAGGGAAAGGACAAAGGGAGGGAAGCTTTTGTGGAAGACAAAATGAATGTCATTGGTTATCTTAGGAAGCGCCATTGATCCCTGTTCTCTTGCGTGGTTTGAGTCAGGAGCTGATAGGCTGCGGTCTGTGAGGTTTTGCATCTGTGTAGGCCTCTGATCTGGACGAGTGACCTGCTCAGGACAGAGTCCACACTCTGTGCTGAGTCCCGGTGTAGACTCCTTAAGCTAACATTTCCTATTGGAACGACATTGTCTTGAAAATAGTTGAAATTGCCTTTCATCTTTCTGCATGGTTCTCATGAGTCAGAATAAGCAGAAGGCAGTCCCCATGTTTGCTTTTAGGCTTGGCAGATATTTGATTCTGGACAACCACGGGCTAGAAAGCTTCTTGATTTAGAGGGACTGCTAGAGGAGGAGGGGGAGTAGAGAGCTGGAGCGTAGCTGGGCAGCGATGATGTGGCAGTGAAGGGCAGCCATTAAATTGAAGGCTTCCTAAGGCTGTGGTGAGAAGAAACATATGTGGGCCCGGCGTGTATTCAGCCTTACAAAGCTCCTTGTACTGAACTTACAGCCTTTGACTCTCAAGCTTTTATTCTCATTTTATTGTTTTACTGGGTATATACTCTTGGCAGAAAGATACCTCAGCTAATTTCTCTTTCAGATTACAAACTTTTTTTTTTTAAGAAGATTTATTTATTTGACAGAGAGAGAGCAGGCTGCCTGCTACTCAGGGATCCCCATGTGGGGGCTCAATCCCAGGACGACGGGATCACAACCTGAGCCAAAAGGCAGATGCTTAACCAACTGAGCCACCCACGTGCCCCTCTGATTATGAACCCTTTTAAACTAAAGTTCAAAAGTTATTTCTTTGCCACCATAATGTTTTTATCATGAAGCTCATTGTGATATGAGAATACATTCACTAATGAAAGGTGTTTCTGTGTGTCTCAGAAGTCTCAGGTTCCTAATTTCTAGATCCCTGAGAATTTTTTTTTTTTTAAAGATCTTATTTATTTGACAGGAAACACAGCTAGAGAGGGAACACAAGCAGAGGGAATGGTAGCAGGAGAAGCAGGCTTCCTGCCGAGCAAGGAGCCTGATGTGGGGCTCGATCCCAGGACTCTGGGATCATGACCTGAGCCGAAGGCAGACGCTTAACGAGTGAGCCACCCAGGCGCCCCTAGATCCCTGAGAATTTTTTAAATTTATTTATTTGATAGAGAGAGAGAACACAAGCAGGGGGAGCAACAGAGGGAGAGGGAGAAGAAGGCTCCCCGCTGAGCAGGGAGAGCCCAATGCAGGACTCGATCCCAGACCCTGGGATCGCGACCTGAGCTGAAGGCAGTCACTTAAGCAGCTGAGCCACCCAGGCGCCCCCTCAGTGAGAATTTACATCCCTTTTCACAAAATGCACATCTCAGACTTGGACCTTTATTTTGAAAAGTCTGTAATGCCAAGCACACATTCATACCCTAGTATGAATAACTAATACATAGTTATTTCAGTGATACCATCTTAAAGGGAAAAGCTTGGTTCTCAGCTAAATAGGTTTCTTTTTGTCTTGAGGTTAAAGGTCTTTGACAGGCCCCAAGAAATTCTGCCACATTCTAGAAGAGATCCATTTCATCCAAAGGAGTGGCACTGAGGCCTCAGCCCTGAAATGATTAGTCTGACACTTCATCCCAGCAAAGAGAGCTATAGTTGGAACCCATGCAGGCGGCCCTATCTAGAGAGGGTGTGTTTAGGGTCAGTGGCCAGGGGCACCCCCTTCGTTGTTGAAATAAGAAGCATGGCCAAGGTCTGCTGCTGGGGCTCGTTTGGCAGTGGGCCAGGGTAGCTAGGGAGAGGGAGCCGTGTGGGAGTTTGTCTAAACAGGGATCAGCAAATACCGGTCCTGGCCCAGTCTGGGGCAGTTAACAAAGCCAGAGATAATGGGAATAGAGTTCAGTAAAGCATGTAGGCTCCCAGACTTAGGAGGCCGGAGAAGCAAGAGTGTGTCCTGGGACAGAAATCCATACAAAGGGGAACAGGCCCTGGTGTGCCAGCCTCAGGAGGGCCTCGAGGCTGCTGCCCGCTTTGTCCAAGATGTGCTTTCTTCCCAGCTGCAGCCAGTCTCGGGGATCCCAGAGCCCTACGTGGAAGTGAAGGCTCATTCATTCAGTCAGCATTCTTAAGCATCTATAATATGTGTGAGGTGCTGTGGATACAAAGGTGAATTTGTCCTTAAGGAGTCACAGCCTGCTATGGGGAAGAGACCAATAAGTAACTACAGAAGGGAGAGAACCTTCATGGAAAAGGTGGGAGATCTAGTGGGGAGCCTGGGTGGCTCAGTTGCTTGGGCATCTGACTCTTGATTTCGGCTCAGGTCATGATCTCAGGGTGGTGAGATCGAGCCCCACATCGGGCTCCTCGTGCTGAGTGAGGAGCCTGCTTAATATTCTCTCTCTCTCCTGGGGCACCTAGGTGGCTTGGTTGGTTAATCGGTTGCCTGAGGCTCAGGTCATGACCCCAGGAGTCCTTGATCCAGCCCCGCTTTGGGCTCCCTGCTCAGCGGGGAGTCTGCTTCTCCTTCTCCCTTGGCCCTTCCCCCCTGCTTGTGCTCTCTCACTCTCTCTCTCAAATGAATCTTAATCTAAATAAAATATTTAAAAAAAAAAAGATTCTCTCTCCCTCTACTCCTTCCCACTCTTTCTCTTAAAAAAAAATAACTTATTTCAAAAAATGGTGGGAGATATAGAAAGAGCACATGTAATTTGTCCTGGATAGCCTGGCGTTCCTGTTGAATCCGCGTAGTTATTGATAGTGCCCCTTGCACTTCCAGGGGTGTCTGAGTCTGGGTCCCTGATGGGTCAGGCACTTGGGTGTGTTGGGGAAAGGTGTTCGGCCCTGCCTGAGGAGCTAGAAGACGGGCCAGTGGGAGTCTTGTACAAGGAATTTTGCCCTATAGATAAGAAATAGGATTCTAGGCCCAGGAAGTCATTTTCCCATCAGAGGAAGCAGTGTTGATTCCTTCATTCAGTTTTTGCTCCTTGAGTGCCTGCCATGTGCCAAATACTAGTTCTTTAGGTGCTGTGCAAAATCTAAGCCCTATTGGGCTTCTGCTCTAGAAGGGAGAGAGACAGTAAGCAAGAGAAGTCATTGAAATAAAGGACATTTTGGGTGGTGACAGATGCTCTGCGGAATGGTGGGGCTTCCTCTCTGCCACTCCCGTGTTCCCTAATTCCCAGTGTGGGGGCAGAGTGGCCTGTGTGGACTTGGGGAAGAGAATGTGTGTCTAAGCGCACATTCCCAATATGGGATTCTTTCTGCTCATGCTCAGTCCCTTAGCATTGACTGTTGTTATAAAAGTGCTTCTGAAAGGTTTTGGGTAAAATTTGAATTCCTCCTTAGTGTATGAATTCACCGTGTAGCTGTTGTATAAGGTAATTATTTTTTCGTTTCCAATTGTCCAGGCCTCTTAAGTTGCTGGCTCTTTGTCGCTTTGGTCTGAACTTCCTCATCAGGTGGTTTAGATTTGGGAAGCAGGTAGACCAGCTTTGCTGTGTGCTAACTCCCCATCCCCATGTTTTTTGCATTCAGGGTCCTTGGGTAGATGTGTATACTATTATTTATTGATCGATTTTTAAGATTTATTTATTTGAGAGAGAGTGCATGTGCTCTTGGGGGTGGGAATGGGCAGAGTGAGAGGGAATCCTCAAGCCAACTCCCCACTGAGCATGGAGCCTGGTGCAGGGCTTCATCCTGTGATCCTGAGATCATGACCTTGCCAAAATTAAGAGATGCTCAACCGGCTAAGCCTCCCAGGAGCCCCTACATGTGTATATTACTAAGAGAGTGCAGGTTTTTTTTTTAATTTTTTTTGTAGTCTTGTTTTTTTAATTCCTTAAACCTGATTGTTTAAAATGCCAACATTGAGACATTCACTCCTGCCATCATTTTCCATGTCCCTTATCTCTTGTTTGTTTTCAACCCCCGTGGCCCAAGAGCAGATGTTGTGAGTTTTCGGACACCATATGTTTGTGTTTTCCTCACACCAGCTAGTTCTCTGACACCAACTGGGTGTCTGAGGATTCTCCTCAATTCTGACACTACCCAGAGTTAGTGCAGATTCCCCAGGTCAAGGGCTCGGTCCCACAAGACAGCCCTGTGTTGGATGCCCGCTGTGAGTGGAGTGCCCAGGCTCCCCACACTTCTACCCAGCTGATGACAAATTTGGGGGTTCCCACAGCCTTGCTCAGGGTCAGTAATTTGCTAGAATGATTCCTAGACCTCAGAAAACACTTTATTTCCATCTGTTGATTTATTATAAAGGCTACAACTCAGGAACAACCAAATGGAAGTAATGCATAGGGCCATGTGTGGGGGAGGAGGGGCGCACAGCCCCCAGGCCCTCTCTGGGCACCCCAGTGTGCTAGCCCATCGCTGCTTTCACCGGAATCTCCTTGTTCAAAAGTTTTTATGATCCAATCAGAAGCCCTTCCTTTTCTGGGGGCGGGGAGATGGGACTGAAAGTTCCCACCCTTTAATCATGCCTTAGGTCTTTCTGGGGACCAGCCCATATCCCGAAACTATGCAGGGATCACACCATGAGTCCCTTCATTAGCAAAAACTCAGGTGTGGGTGAAAGGCGCTTGTTATGAATAACAAAAAACATTCCTATTACTCAGGAAATTCCGAGGGTTTCAGGAGCTCTGTGGTAGGAATCAGACACAAAGACCCAATACATTTCTTATACCACAGATGTGGACACGTGTGTGCTTCATTCTTGAGTGTTAGCTTCCTGAAACCATGTTAATGTTGGAGTTTCTGTATGGTGCCCTGGAAACCAGAATTAGTGGGCCTCCTTTTTCCCAGAACTATCTTAAGGGTAGTTCACCAGTTCAATGCAATAAGCATTGAGTGTCATAAAGAGCCGACCGTCAGCTCCCCTCTGAGGCACCCCCTCCACACGGGCCCTGGATCCCATCCAGCCCTTCTTGTGGTCCTTCAGGATCTCACTCTGCCCCTATCTCCCTTCTTCTCTGTATTCTCAACTCTTCCTTCTCCCTCTTGCAATCCCACTGACATACGTGCTATACTATTCCTTGTAATTCCGTGTCTCCTAGCTATCACACCATTTGTTTCTCTCGATCACAAAACTCTGAAAAAGTTGCACACCCTTGCTGTGTTGGACTTTTATCTCCTCACTCCACAGGATCACCTGTGACCTCCCTGTTGTCCCATCCAGCTGTCAATTTTGAGCCCATCTCTTCCTGTAACTATCAGTAGCATTTGACAGTATGACCAGTTCCTTCCTGCAACCCTTTCTTAGAATTGGGCTCTCTGGCCTCCACACCACCGGGCGGCTCCATCTCCGGTCTCCCCTGGACGCGCCTCCTCTCCTACCTCTGAGTGCTGGGGCGTCCGAGGGCCGAGTTCTGAGCCTTTACTCTTCCCTTCCGTAGGCGTTAGTTACAGGAGCCCACATGGGCTTTAAATACCCTGTCTGTGCGGAGGCCCCCAGAATTAGGTCTCCAGCAGGACTTCTCCCCCGAGCTCCCAATAGTTCAGCTACATTCAGCTCTTCAGTATCTCCTTGGGGGTCCAAGGGGCATCCGGAAGTTCAGTGGGTGTCCAGCCAGACTTCCGACTGCCCGCTCCCTCTCGTTCCCCTACCAGCCTGTGGAAGCATCATCTTTGGCCGCTCATGCTACACCCTTTCTTTTCTCTCCCACCCTGCATTCAACCCGTGTTCGGGTCCTCTTGGTTCTCCCTTGAGCAATGCAGTCTTACCACCTCCATGGCCGCCGTCCTATGTTGCTCAGGTTTTTGGAGGAGCCTCCACACTGGTCCCCTTCCCTCACTTGTCTTGTCTCCTCCCCCCACACCGCAGCCCCCAGCCATCTTTTCTCCACAAATGTTACAGCTGTTGGCTAAAGTGATTTTCCTTGCAGATGCCCATCATACTGTTTTTCTTTGCTGCTCAGAAACCTGCAGTGGCTCACGTGTGTCCTGCAGGGCTCCCCTTGATGTGGGTGCCGACTGGCCGACTGCATGTGTGACCTCCCACCTCCTTGGCTGAGTCACGTGGGTCCCCCCGCTGCTGCTCTAGCATGCTGGGCACTGCATTACTCTTCTCGAATCGAGGGGCTGATTTGTTCTCTCAATCTAGTTAGGAAGTGTCTTTTAAGGAAAATTGAAAGATTTTACTTATTTGAGAGAAAGAGAGAGAGAAGGCACACAAGCAGGGGGAGGAGTAGAGGCAGAGGGAGAAGCAGGCTCCCCACTGAGCAGGGATCCCAATTCGGGGCTCAATCCTAGGACCCTGAGATCATGACCTGAGCCAAAGTCAGATGCTTAACCAACTGAGCCACCCAGACGCCCCAGGACATGTCTTGTCAGTGATGACGCTGCCTAAACTAGCAGACCCTGCCCCAATCACGCATCATCCCCTAAGACTATTTTACTTTTCCTTGCTAATCGTTATCTGACGTTTCTCTAGGTGTTCATTCATTGATGTCTTTATCATTTGTCTCCTGGACTGGAATGCCATCTCCATGAGAGCAGGGGCTTTCTTTATTTTGCATATCCATGTATCCGCAGCAATTGGAATAATGCCTGGCCAAGAGCAGCCACTCCATAAATATTGGTTGGGTGAGCGGATGGATGAATGAATTTGGGGGCCTACTCTTTGTGTGCAGAAGCTGTGTGTCACACATGTTCTTTGTCTTCAAGAATTTTCCAGGCTTGTTGGAGGGAGGAGGGAATAGCTACATAAATGGGACATTTTAATAGAGCATCCTTGCAATGACAGAGAATCAGTTGGAAGTACAGAAGAATTGGTGGGTTCAGAGATTCTGAAGGCACCACCTGTGTTGAGTCTTTCAGAAGGAATTCTAGAAATAGGTGGTTGCTATGGTATAGTAAGTGGCTATGGAGAAGATAAAGCAAAAGATCGGTTTAGGCTACGGCCCAGTGAACCAGGAATCTAATCTTTGGAAGGGGGAAAAGTTTTTGAGTTGAGATGATAGCTGCATGGAGAACTTTTTTTCTTTTTCTAAATAAAGCATTCAGATACCAGTCTCCTCAGATTGAAGGAATATGAAGTGTACTCCCAAGTAACAGGAGGAGAGTTTGAGGTGAGGGTGGCACTTCAGATTACGAGCTTATATGTACAGAGAAATTGTCACCTTGCGTTTTTAGTCACCAACTGGAAAAAAATTTCAGACTTGCTAAATATGCCTAAATATGTATATGTATAAATGCAATGGTTTAATGACTGGTGAATGAATGTTGAAATGACTTATAAGTGGAAACAGATGTTAATTCATTATGTTTTATGACAGAACCCCTTGTTGCTATTGGTGATGAATCACGTTATCCAGGAAGAGGAACATGTGATACTACCCAAATCAATACTGATTTGGGGCCATTATTGACTTCCTTTGGATAGGAAGCCCTTCCCTTAGGATAGTGTTCGGTGTCCCAGTGCATGGGTGTTCAGCTTGAGGTCTGAAAATTATATCCTCAGTTACATTAGGAACATCCTAAACCTTATAGGTGGCTTAGCCTAATGAAAAAAAATTTAGCAGTAGAAGAATAAATTAGAATGTATATGTTTTCTACTAATCTTTTCCCTTCAGTCCACCTTAACAGTGCGACATGAGAAGGCACCTGGAGGAAGGGAGGATTTGGCTGGTTTCCTTTGGGAAACGCATGGTGGGCATATGCTTTAGGTTGCCTTCTTAAGACCTTAGATGGCCATCAGAAGAGTCCATTCGTGCTTTCATTTTCTATTTTCATGAAGTTCGCATCTCTAAGGACTCTTGGATGGTTCTTTAGGTATTGCTCGTTTTTAAACTGTTGCTTTGATTGCTTTCAAAAGGCATTCTCATACTCATGTACCCTCCCTCGCATTCCTTCCTGCGGGGTTGCTGCTGCTTTTGCCCGTATTTATAATTACCTTGGCCATTATTAAGGATAGAGACTGATACATAATTTGCTCAGGGGAATAACATTACGGATAAAATTCAGGAAGGACGTTGAAAATGATAGGATCCCCTCAGAGGTCACAGAAATGTATTAAAGGTGTTCCTGAAGTATCAAGTTGTTAAGACCTAAGTTACTGTGAATACGTGTGGCTATTTACAACAATGTGATGCGAGTGAGTCATTGCCTTCTGGTTACTCATTATGTGGAACGCCGCTATAAGGAAGGAGGAAGTGTGGAAGTGTGTACGGGTGTTTATTGGGCATTGTTCCTAAAACAAATAGGAACCTCTATGTAATGCTTTGCATATTTGCTTCCTTTCCAAACTGTGACATAATTTTCACCATCATGGTATCGTGTCTGTGATCGTGAATGCCATTCTTTGCCTTGCTGGATCAGTTAAGGGGGCATAAAGGAATCTGAAAACTTGAAAAATCCCTCGCTTTTTTTTTTTTTTTTTAATGTAGGGTAACTTTTCTTTGGCGTTTGCGTATATCCAGCCTGGATCTTGAATAGGACTTTCACAGTTAAAATCGGTCCTATGTAGACACTTGGGTTGTGGAAATGGAGAAGTGGAGTTTGAGTCAAGTTGTAGCTGGCGACCCATTGGGTTCAGTGAGCTCTCCTTCACTTGGCCTCTTCTTGCCTGCTCCACTGTTTCTTTCATTTCTGCTTCTTTCATTCAGCCCGACCTTGCATTTTGTTACCCTCACCTCCCACTTCACCACCTTTTCACGTGCTTCTCATCTTTCGAGCATAAGAGGGGTACACCTGCATTTTGAAGCTTCTTCCCAGAAGGTCCCCTCATGGCCCTAATGCATATTTTCCATAGCATGCATTAAGTCATGATTGTGGGCTATCTTATAGATCTCATTAATTGTTTCCTATTTACGGATTGGATTTGTGCAAGAGGAAGCATCTTTGGAACAGAGACTATACATTATACTCATTTTGTTACATTAAGGTCAGTGGTCTTAAAATCCATCCAGTATGTTTGTATATATATAGTTAACTTCAAGTAATACCACAGTAATGTACTGTGTACATTATAAAGCACACACAAATATCAGGGGGAGAAAGATGAATAAAGACATCAAAGAAGAAGTTATGTGGTTTTTTTTTTTTTGAAGATTTTATTTATTTATTTGACAGATAGAGAGCATAAGTAGGCAGAGTGGCAGGCAGGGGAAGAGGGAGAGGCAGGGTCCCTGCTGAGCAGAGAGCCCGACGCGGGGCTCGATCCCAGGACCCTGAGATCATGACCTGAGCCAAAGGCTGTGACTTAATTGACTGAGCCACCCAGGTGCCCCAGTTCTTTTTTTTATATCTATACTCCAGTGGCTCATCGTGGGCATGCCCTGGCCCCAAACCTCCCTTTGGAGGCCTAGTGTTAGGGACTTAGGAAATACTTACTTTTAACCTTCAGCAATTCTGTGCTCGTTGCCAACAACATTTTTGGCTGTCCAAGTGAAAATCAGAATCCGAGGCTGACTGAGGTAGGTTATGCTTGAGTAACAACCTTTCCATCTCCGGATAGGACACATGAAGGTTTGTTTCTTCCCAATGGTACAGTCTGATGGGGATCACGTGCATTTCCTTAGAGGCTCTCCTCCAAGTGGTGACACATATCCAAGCTGCTTCTATCTTGCAGTTGTAATAGCTGCACCACGTGGCTTTCAGGTTTGCCATGGTAGGTGAGGAGGGAGCACGGTCAGGCCTTGTTTTCTGCTCCGTGTGCGTTCACTCGGGCTCAGCTTAACTGCAAAGGTAGCTGGGAAATACATGCTTCCCCTGTGCCCGGAGTGGGGAACAGGTGCTGGGATTTAGTCCATATGTTGCAGGGCCTTCTGTTTGCTGGGATCGGCGGTGCCGTGTAAAGGATGCCTCTGCATGAATTTACACACAAGGTCAGTAGTATAATTTTGAAAGGAAACAGGTCCTCTTAAAGTACTTTCAAGTATTTTTCCTCATCATGACTGTAATCACAGTGCATTTTCACTAATCTTATTTGAATGCATTTTCATTTTACTAAAGATTTTTTTTTCTCTTTTTAAAAATTTGTTATTTACTTTTTAAGTGATCTCTACATTCATTGTGGGGTGAATACATTTTGTTTATTTTTAATATATTTTTTTATTATATTATATTAGTCACCATACGGTACGTCCTTAGTTTTTGATGTAGTATAGTGTTCCATGATTCATTGTTTGCGTATAACACCCAGTGCTCCATGCAATACATGCCCTCCTTAATACCCATCACCGGGCTCACCCATCACTCCACCAAAACCCTCAGTTTGATTCCCAGAGTCCATAATCTCTCATGGTTCGTCTCTCCCTCTGAGTGCATTTTTAACTATAAAAGTAAAACTCTTCGGGGCACCTGGGTGGTTCAGTCAGTTAAGCATCTGCCTTAGGCTCTGGGTCCTGGGATCCGGGACTGAGCCCAGCTTGGGGTTCCCTGCCCAGTGGGGAGTCTGCTTCTCCTTCTCCATTTGTCCTTCCTTCCCACTCCTGCGTGCTCTCTCTCTCTCAAATAAATAAAATCATTTTAAAAAAAGAGTAAAACTGTTCACTGATTTTTTTCATGTTTCTTTTATCCCTTTTCTTCTTCACATTGCTGTTGAGCATCGAGGCTAGTCGCTTATTGGTTTATTATGAACAAAGGTTTTCAGTAGTGTCACATTTCATTGTTCTTGTTTACAGAAGTAGTTAATATGTGAACATTTGAAGATGCATTTAAATGCTTTGATAGTTTGTGGCAATATATCTGTCTTTGGTGCAACTTCCATATTATCGATTTTCTTGGAACCAATATGTTTACTCGGAGTTTTAGAAAATTTGATGCTGACCTCGTCTATATTAATTTACATATTCATCTATTGGGAATTGTGGCAAAATAGTTCTAACCAGCTTTGAAATTTAAGCCAGTGCAATGTCAATTTTTTTTTGGATTCAGCTCTTCCCAGATGGGTGGTGAATAAATAAAACTGAATTTCCCCCACACTGGGGAGCTTAGGCTGTGCTTAAGGACAATTTTAGTTAATTTCTTTTCCCAAATATGGATGTAGTTAAAGATGGAAGGTGAAGAAGCATTAAAGTTTTAGAAATGATTACAGAAGAACTTTAATATTATTTCTGACCACCAAATTCTAATTTTAAGGCAATAATCTTAATTTTCATGATGGGAAAACCGAAACCCACCTCTTCACCCCCAATATTTAAGGTCACTCTGTATTTTCATCTTATATAATGTAGATAATATGTTACTTCTGGATTTTACTTCCAAGTTTATACCATTCTTATGTTAATTTTGGTCCTGATCAAGTACTTGTAAAAATATTTGAAGTATATCCTTTATATGCTTTTATTATATCCTTTTAATCTGGGAAAAAAAATCCCTTTTCTTGGTAAATAGTTTTATTGAATATAAAAAGCAAGCCCCAGTTTATATATATCTCTAAGCATTTATTAAAAAGCAGGTTATCTTATGTGTACATATCATGTTTTACCTACAATACAGTATTTCCTTTCGGGAATAGACTACATTTTCTTTTGTCTTTGAATGATACAAGAGTGCCAGATTAAGTACCTCGCTCATTGTCTACTATTAACATTTGTAGGTGCGTGTGGAAGGTATGGTTAAAAACCATTGCCAACCCGCTCTTTGAAGGCATTAAATAGAGCACTGGAACAGTATGGGGAATTAGAATAGAATCCTGTTTAACTGTGGAGCCAGATGAGTACTTGGATGTTGGGAGTTTTGTACTTACTGTTCTGTCTGCTTGCAATGTCCTAGCCCCTCAGCCTGTGCGTGTGCGTTTGTGTGTGTGTGTTTGTGTGATCTACCTGCCTACCTGTCATCTCCACATGTCCTTCTTCCTCACCTCCTTCAAGTCTTTGCTCAGATGTCACCTTCTCAGTGTATCCTTTCTAAGGGTTGCAGCCTGCTCCCTTTGCCCCCTTCTGCCCTGTCTCAGCACTCGCTCTTTCTCTTCTCACCACCTTCAGACTAGCTGTGTTTTACTTATTTTCTTTATCGCCTGCCTTCCCCCTGCACCTCACCCCATAGAATGTTCAGTGTATTCCCAATGTCCAGAACAGCGGCTGGCCCATGGCAGACCGTCTGTAATATCATTTAACTAGATCCAATAAGCTTTAATCACATGTTAAAAAAATACCTCATGTTCCAGGAATTCATATCCAAAGTTGAAGCCAAATTGTAAAGACTTTGTCTTAGCTTGATATTTAGTGACTGCCGCAAGCACAGAAAAAGAGAGGAGAATGGAATTTGAAATGGTCTAATATAATTTTAAAGTACAGGAAACAACTCCTTTAAATATTCATAATAGAGAACAGAAAATAATAAAGTTATCCAAGGATGAGGTTTGAGTGTATGTTGAGAACATTACAGCTAAATATTCACAGATTAACTTGTACTGTCAGTACAGTTATCTGTGCTCTTTGAGTTGTGGATGTCAACAAAGAATTTGTGAATGGGAAATATTTAACTCTAGGGTGGCTTTCAAATGTTAGATTCTATGGGTATATGATTCTCTTTTTTGAGAGGTGAATGGTATATATTTTAGGAAAAACAAATCATTAGGATTTTTTCTTTTAATGTTAGCGAATGTAAGGTTTGCCTCCTATGTGGAGCCGTTTTATGCTGTGGAGTTTCTACACCAGAGGTCGTGGTTCTGCATTAGAATTATCAAAGATTACTAATCTAGATAAATCTAGATTCGAAGCTTGGTTTTGCCCTTTTCCAGCTTCATTGTCCACTAGGCACTTGTGACAGAAACTCTTTGGTCAACTTGGAGATGTAACTGAGGGGCCCTATTTATATTGAAAAGAAGGCAAATATTTTCCAGTTCTCTTTTTAGGGAGAACTCTCAAGCAAATGAATCTTAACTGTTTTTGAGTTATCGATGGCCGAGAGTTGGTTTATTTACCTCGGGGATCTCAGTGAACGGAACGATACATTTTCATAAGTACAGGCTTCCTGTTTAGTTATCCCCACAAAAGCGTTTAAGGTAAGATTCCTCTTGGAATTAGCAAGAGAGGAGAAGAATATTGGATTTTTGCAGAAAAACTGAGGAGGTTTGAGGTAGCTGGGTGCGGGAATAGGGGATAAAGCACAAAATTAGGAATGTGCAAATGATTTCAATAGATGCAGAATCCATCTCAAGAGTCGTGCATTTAGAATTCCTGTTTCCATAACATGCGGCAGGGCAAAAGCCCTTTGAAGTTTCTCTTGACTCACTGTTGCTATAACTTATTCTGCACAACACTGAAGACTTAGGAATAGTTTTGAATGTCACAGTTTTAAGTGAATAAATGAAAAATTTCTGAGAAACTGCCTTTCTTAGAGCCCTCAGGGCTCATGTATTTGAAGCAGATTTATCTGCCTGTCTGTCTACCTAATTACTTATCCATCCATCCCTCAATGTATCATCTCCCCCCACCAAACAAACAAAACCCAAAGAAGAGCTCTTACTATTTCTTACTATTTGCATGGATTTGGTTACACTAATTGCGTTATTTCAAAATGTGTGAGGAATGTGACAGGGAGTTAATTATTACCCCCCACCCCCACATTGAAAATTGACAGGAGACAGCTTACCAGTTTATAGCTAATATTATAAAATGACTAGCTTTTAAAACTCCAAGTAAAGGAAACAAAAGTAAAGGAGACCCAAGCAAAAGTTAGTATCACGATGTTCTTTATGGTTATTGAACTTGGATTCTCTTTTCCTGGTAGTCAAAACCAAAAGGAAAATATGATCAGTTACAAAATTATTTTTGCACTTGGGTCGCTCAGGAGAAGTCGAGTTTGCCTTACCAGTTAGATTTAAAAGACATTTCTCTTCTGGGACTGAGGAGAATGTCATCTTGAACAACACCTCTCAAAATTTCCCTGCAGAAAATAGGGTGGTGAATTTTATGTAGCTCCTTCTCATGCTGCTTCCTGGGACGCTAAGTGAAGCTTCAGCCACTAACAAGGACATCCCACCCAGAGCATGAGTGAGGAAGAGCAAGTCCATAGGACACGTAAGGCACTGGCTGTCATCCTGGGCTGCTCAGTGGGACCACTGCAGAACTGACCGGAATCTGTGGAGTTGGGGGGCACCGAGGAACAAGGCATCAGCCCCTGAGGTGCTCCAATGTGCATCCAAGGTTAAGAACTACCCAGAGCAAGGACCTAGCTCGCTGGTGGTTTGAGCTGACTCAGGGAACCCAAGAGGATCAGGGAGATTGCACTTTCTCCTTCTGGTGATAGTTCTGTGACGGTTTTATGTGTTCCCTTCATTTGGTTTCTGTTTCCTCATAACTGAGCTTCAAATTAAAGGTTTCTGTAGACATTTAGAGGTTGTATTCTTTAGGAGTGTCCCAGAGTCCACACTCTGTTGTCAAGGAAAGACAGAGCCTTAATTTTTTTTTTAAGGATTTATGTAATTTTAATTTTTATTTATTTTTTTAAGATTTTATTTATTTATTTGACAGAGAGATCACAAGTAGGCAGAGAGGCAGGCAGAGAGAGGGGGAAGCAGGCTCCCTGCTGAGCAGAGAGCCCGATGTGGGGCTCAGTCCCAGGACCCTGAGATCATGACCTGAGCGGAAGGCAGAGGCTTTAACCCGCTGAGCCACCCAGGCGCCCTGGATTTATGTGATTTTTTAAAAATGTATTTATTTGTCAGAAAGAGAGCACAAGCAGGGGGAACAGCAGACAGAGAGAGAGAGAAAAAGAGAGACAGTAAGAAGCAGGCTCCCCACTGAGCAGGGAGCCTGATGGGAGACTCAGTCTCAGGACCCTGGGATTATGACCCGAGCCGAGGGTGGACACTTAACCTACTGAGCCACGCAGGCGTCCCCAGAGCCTTAATTTAAAACCCACTGAGTAATGGGTGGGACTGTCATCATTTTATGAAAATTGACACAGCAAACCGAGGCTTGTTTGAATAGATGGCCTCCCTCTCTGTAGAGATGTGGCCATAAGAGGAGATAAATAGAAAATTCTTGGGGCACCTGGGTGACTCAGTTGTTGAGTATCTGCCTTAGGCTCAGGTCATGATCCCAGGGTCCTGGGATTGAGCCCCACATCAGGGTCCCTGCTCCGAGGGGGACCTGCTTCTCCCTCTCCCACTCTTCCTGCTTGTGTTCCCACTCTCACTGTCTCTCTCTGTCAAATAAATACATAAAATCTTAAAAAAAAAAAAGTTTAAAAAAATTAAAAAAAGAAAATTCTCTAGACTGGCACTAGTTTATGATGGTGATTAGGCAATTACGTGGGGGCAAGGGGATGGTCCCAGGCTTCGGGCCCATCCCCCACCTGGGGAGCTATTGCAGACTGGGGTATTTTCTCCATCGGCAAGATTTTGATGTACACATACTAGGGGAGAGCAGGTATATATGTACCTGCACATGTGTGTGTTTTCTTTTTTTAAACCTTAGAACTAAGGTTAGGAACCAGAAAGTATTTTTAGGATTCAGGATTCCCTATTGGAATGACTGTTTTATATAGATTGCAGGGAAATCCTCCTCCATTAAGTATTCACAGTTCTGAAACCTCCTGAGAAAATATGCCTTTGTTCCAAATAGTGTAGATTTTCTTCTCTGCCACTAGGCCTACTATTGGCACATAGGAAGCTCCAGGGAGGGTAACTGGGCAGGATTCTAGGACCTGTCACTAAGTCGGTTGGATTCAGTAGCATGCTGGACCTCAGGGGCGAGAAAGACACAGGGAGCAGAGCAGAGGGTCATTGCCATGGGCTTTCAGGCTGTGTTTTTACCCGTTTGAATTACCAAGATTTATTGGTTTATTCATCTAACAAAAATGCTGAGTGCCTCACCTCTGCAAGTCCCAGTGATTTTCTTGGTGCAGAAAATCTGTCCTGAAGACCAGAGATTGCAGGACATTGAATCTGTGCCTTTTTCCAGGACGGATCTTGTTTGAGAGGCAGAAGGGGTCTGTGATCAATGTGACTCTTAAAGCCCATGGCAGAGGGAGAGGCTTGAACTTGAGAGTCTGAAGAGCAGAGACAGCCTCATTTTCGTTCTGACACCTCTGCTGCCTGGCCAGTTCCTGATGGGTGGATTGTAAGCGCTCCATAGCTAGCGGCTACCAAACTCTGGAAGGAAATTAAGTATAAACACGATAATTTGCTCCAGGTTGTCATCAGTGGGACCACTGCAGAACTGACCAGAATCTGTGGAGTTGGGGGGCACCGAGGAACAAGGCATCAGTGCCTGAGGTGGTCCAATGTGCATCTAAGGTTAAGAACTAGAAAAGTGCCTGTAAAGCTCTTTTGGAGAAGAGAGGTCATATCAGGTGGGTCTCTAGGAAGGGTGGGAGTGGGATATTCTCAGCAGCCAGGCCTGGAGATGACTAATTGCTTCTGCCTCCTCATTTAGGAACTAGCAAGGATCTGAAGTGTTACTAGTGCAAATATCATCACACTTTGCCTTTCTAAGGCAGAAGATTTTAGGTGATCATTTGCCTGTGTCTTCAAATAGAACATATACAGACCAGCATTAGAGAGAATTGCTGAATACTAAAACATAACCTAAATGAAGAATTTCAGCTAGCAAGTATAAAGCAGAATCCCGTCTCTCTTTAACGTTTTTGAGTATTTTAAATCCATGGAGCTCTTTCTTGTAAAGATAGGAATGTGTGCTTACATATATATACTGGAGTAGTAATATTTCTCTGGATTTCTCCTCTATTAGGTTTTTTTTATAATAAATAGTTGGGGGGGGTGCGCCTGAGTGGCTCAATGGGTTAAAGCCTCTGCCTTTGGCTCAGGTCATGATCTTGGGGTCCTGGGACCAAGTCCTGCATCGGGCTTTCTGCTCAGCAGGGAGCCTGATTCCTCTTCTCTCTTTGCCTGCCTCTCTGCCTACTTGTGATCTCTCTCTCTGTCAAATAAATAAATAAAATCTTAAAAAAAAAAAAAAAAATAGTTGGTAAGCAAACACAGACTTTGAAAACACCATAAATTAATTTTGTCAATTTCTTGCATGACTAGGAGGATTCATTACAGAAATTTATTCTGAGCATATATTATATGTCAGGCATGGAGATGGTGAGTCATAATTCCTGCTCTCAAGGAAGAGAAACTGTAATTAAAAAAAGGTCCAAAAATTAAAACACCATATTTAGGGATATATAGAAGTATAAATGGGATTTTATAGGTATATAGGCAGGGAGCAAGGGGAATCACCCAGGGCTCCCAAGGGAAGAAGGTGTTTGCTGGGGGCAGTGGAGCAGAGGGGAACCAACAGGGAGATGAACCTGGAAAGAGCTAGACCCGCTCCTGGAAAGAGCCTTGCTTGCTTTTTACCGAGCAGCACACCCATGAGAAACAAAGCTCCTGGGGACTGGATTCTGTGTGAGGACCTGCCTTAATTTTACCTCTCGGGGTAAGCAGGAACCAGTCAAGAGACACATGCAGGAAGTTTTTAAGTTCAAGATTTTGTGTTGAAGACAGAAGCTTGTTTTAATCTTACATTCTGTAATAAAAACATCCACCGGCACTATGCCTCGCTCTCAAGGACCCCATATTTGTTTCCCGGGTGCCTTAGGCATAGTCGGTTCTCATCTGGGGTCTCTCGCCCCTGCCCAGCTGATCTGGGAGGGTGGTTGCTGACTTTTAGGACTCTGTTCTTAGTTTCTCAAAGTTTGGTCTCTAAGGACCATGCCTTTTCAGATGCGGACATCTGATGATAAATACTACCTCCCCGATTGCAGATCCAAGGGTTTCTCTCAAATATGTGATCAGTGTATGTGACGCGTCAATGAGGCTACGTTTACTTGTAGCCACCTTGTTGACAGAGTGAAATGGCCTAAAGTACTTGAAAGCAGCAGTACTCAAAGTACTTTTCTTTGAGTACTCTGTCTTTGAGGTCACCTTGGAGCTGTGTTTTTATGGGATGGAATGGTACAGGAGTTGTATCAGACCCCTCTGGAAACATCAGGGCACTTTCTCTGAATCAACATTGAATCTTTTTGCAGCAGAAGTATTGCTCTTGCATCATTTCCTGCCAGAGCTCTGAACCACGCTCTGCCGGGGTGGTGAAGAGCCAAGGAAGCTTGTTGAGGAGGGAGTGGCCCATTCACATTTTAAAAGGAAGAGGGTTGCAGGGAAGCCAGCCTGTGGGCTGAGTGGCATATGGTATTTTTGGTTTACCCATTCTTATGTGGCCACTTTGAAGCCATTTTAAAAAGGCATACATTTTCACAGTAAAAGAAACAAACAACATGTAGAAAACAGTAACTACTGTGCAGAGCTGCCCTCCTGGCATCTTGAGCCTTCCTTACCTTATCATGGAGTCTTTTCCCTTGGGTGGAGGTCAGAACCCAGGTATGGGAGGGAGTGGGAGTGAGAACCATCCGGAAGACACACCCAGTAAGGAGTAGTCATCCTTTGGTCTTTTCAGAGAGGGCTGTTATTTTAGGGAGAGAGAGTGCACTGGGAGTGGGGGGCAGAGGGAGAGAATCTCAAGCAGACTCCCTGCTGAGCATGGAGCCCAAAGCAGGCTCAGTCTCAGACCCTGAGATCATGACCTGAACTGAAACCCAGAGTTGGACGTTAACCAGCTGTGCCACACAGGTGCCCTCGTCACTGAATTTTTAAAAAAAAAAATCAAGACAAGGATTTGGCTGTGTAATAATGGATTCATTTGTTTTCCTTAGGGAAATCGAGAGGAAAAGTTTCTGCATTTTATTTATGTCCTGAATTTGCAAACTTCATTTAAATAGATTTTAAACCCCATATTAAAACCCTGCAGGAGTGGGGGGGGAGGAGCTGGGAGGGAGGGCCTCCTGGGCCACCAGGATCACTTTAGTTCAGTTCAGACTCCTATGAAATCCTCGAACATGTGTCTAAAATTTCTGTCTGATGCCTGAACAGTATAAGTGTGTGATACTTAAAACTCAGAGTACTCCATAGAACCCTAGTTCTGGAAGACAGGAGGAATCCTCTAACCTTGCTTTGAGCTTTCCTACATTTTTCTTTACAGAAGCAGGCTTTAATAACCTTTGTTACAGTGGCACATAAAATCAAGAAGTCAAATCTGGTTGCAGTGAGGCCAGGATTGGGGATGGAGAAAGAGTCATGGGATAAGAATGACATTATATTTTGACAGTATTGTGTCAAGATGGCTCGTGAAAATGTCTTGCCTGGATATAGAGCCCTTTAAGAAGCTCAGGCCAGAGATGAGGAGCTTGTCTAAGACAATAATTGGTGTTGGGGAAGAGACGAAAGGGTGGGTTTGAAAGCTATTGGGTACCTGGATGAAAGAGTCAAGCAAAATTTTAATTCACAGATTTTTTTTTTCCTGGTACCAATCTCCCTCATGCCTTAGGGAAAGGTTTTGTTGTTATTTTTAAGTAAGCCACATAGACCAAGTGACTTGTCCTCACATGACTAGATTATTATCTAGTTAGATAGTACATGATTTCTCTACACTAAGTGTGTGGTGGTAGGGATGATATCATTTGTATTCCTCTGCCAGACACACAGAATGCTCTTATTGAATAAATGAATACTGAATTCTCTTAAAATTATTTCCAAAACGTTTCCTCTCTTATGGTATCATGATGTGTGTTTAGCTAATAACCGAAGTCGTCGTCCTCTTCGTTGTCATTGTCATCATCGTCTTCTTCTTTTTACCTATTCACTTCCCTTTCTCCATAATAATGTATGCAAACCTAGATGTTGCACTGAGTATACACAGTGGTCTGTGTGCGTGTGTGTGTGTATGTGCATGTGTCTTATTGTCAGGCATCCTTTTAAAATTTGTTGATTTCATTGAATTCTGCATCTGCCCTATGAAATGGTGGGAGATCTTGCTTCCCAAAATATGAATTGATTTGTAACCCTGATTCTATAAGGTTACTGTGCAGACTTAGCCCCCGCCAGCCCTTCAGTCCTTTATTGAGGGCCTGCTCTGTTTCAGAGAGCAAATATGGTGCTGTGTAAGCCTCCTCCGTGCAGCTCCATAGACTGCAAGCACAGACCCAGAGCTGCAAGAAATTGGTACCAGCCTTCCACGACTGCCCACTCCCTCTCCTCTGTGCGTTAAAGAAAATAAATATACAAACAAACAAACAAACCTAAGCATTGTGTCCTTAGGGTTCCCATTCCAATGCCATCTCCATCCGATGCCTTCTGTAAGAACCGCAGCCAGATTCCTCTGCACTTCCTCAGTACATGGTGCCAAGTAAGGTCCCCAGCACGGTGTCTTCTGTTGTGGGCAAGCATCCCCTGTGTCTCTGGCTTCTACTGGGGGGTGGGGAGGGGGGTTGGGCTCAGCTCCATCGAATCCCGCATACACAGCAGGCACTGAGGGGCTAGCCAAGCCGAATGATATGGGTTTATATTTAAAGGTCGTAAACCTGAGAGGTTTAGTTTGCTGAACAGACTTAACTCTTCGGGATGTCGATGTGAGGTACTTTAGATCGGAATATCTGTGTCGAGCTGGACAGACGCATGAAGTGATGTATGAAGTGGTATGTCTTCAGGCTTTAACTCAACAAGGAACATCTATCTGGAAAATCAACAACTTGTGAATTTGAAGTCATTCTGTTTAATGAGTAAAACATGAAGTCCTAAGGGTAATTAGGAAGGTCTTTGGAATAACTTCTCTTGGGAAAAGTTTTTCCAGGATTTGGTTGCCTGTAAAAGTCTTAAAAACAGACTATGAAATTAGTTGAAAAAACCGATTTTTCCCAGGAAGCTTGGAAACCACTGTGTTGGGAATTTGTTTAAATTTTGTTTATCTTGAGCAGAAAAGGCTATTTTTATAGATTTATATAACTATGTAATTATTTTTATGAGCATTGGGGGATTGTTAGTATTCTTTTGTTAAAAGGGATACTAAAAATACTTAAAGGGCTTAACTGAATTTGAATGAGAAACCCAGTTGTCTCTTAGTTCTTTCCTCCAAATCAGGTGTGTTTTGTTATTTTCCGGACAGGGGAAACACCGTAATTTCCTCCTTGCCATCTGCGTCCCCCCAGCCTCTGTCCTTGCATATGCCGTGGAGTTTTGCACCTTCCCATGACATACCTTTCTCAATAAAAGTCATTTTTGCCTTTTCTGAATGTCTGTAGGAGATTGTTGATATGTTAGTTACCTTCTCCCACCTCCATTTTGGGGAATTTCCCGTTAAGCTTCTAGAGGACGTATTTTCCTAATCCTTGCTCTCAGAACCCACACTGAGAATATGATGTCTCTCCTTTCCTGGGTGCCCGTGAGCTCCCTGGGAACCCCCGTCTTGTGGATGTTCTCCATCCTCCACACACTCTTTCATTTTACTTGTTAGAGGACTGATGCAATCTTGAATGGGAGAAGCCATTCATTCTTCATTAATTTGTGAGATGAGGCCCTGCATGCAGCAGTGAACACGATGCAGTCCGCCTCTTTGTTTCTGCTCGTTGCCAAAGCCCAGGCAGGACACTGCGCCGCTGGAGGGCTTTCCCCCTGTGGCATCTCATGCTCTGGGCACCATTTTCAGAAGGAAGTCCTGAGCCGTATGAGGGATTAGTGTGAAATTCCAAAGAGCGGCTTCCAGGCACTAAAAGCAGATATTTCCTCCTCGCTGCTTTCCTATCTTGAGTTCAGTCCTTTTCCTTGCTGGCCTAATTTAGTCTCTCTAAGCCTGTTGTGTCTTCCTAATGCATGTGTCCAGTACCTGGCCTTGGCAATCTACCTTTGACAAAGTACCACCACTTGGCCCACTCCCCGTTGGTAGCACTCTCTAGAAGAAGTGACTCTCGGCTGGCTGACCCGGGATCTCCTTTGTGATTTTGATAATGGGTAGGTGCATAGGGTCAGAAGAATTTGCATACACCCCAAAGCTTCTTCATCACAAGAGGATTATAAATAAGATTTCTAAAATCTTGAAAGATGACCTCTTCAGTGCTCTTTGCAGTTTGTTTGGATTGTATTCCATAATTAGCCTGTGAACATTTGAAATAAGGAGCTAGGTTTGTAAATTCTAAGAAGTTTCTTGTCCAACTATGCAGGGATTTCTGCTGTTCCTTAAAATGTTGTAATGCAAGTGAACGATTTTGTATACACAAAACATTCAAATACTGTGATATTTGTCACCTTGGTGGTTACATTTGATTGCTAAAGACTAAAAAATATTTTTGAGTGACCCATTAAGAAATAATGAGAGGCCGGGTGTGCATTGAGGTTGACGCAGGCAATCTATGGAATTTCACAAAAATACTGTGTGGGAGTCTGTTTTTCAAAAGCCAATGTAATTCTAAAGGAAGAAGAAACTTTTTGTGCCTATTTGTCATACCCTATTTTAAAGCCTGACTTTTGAGCTTTATTTGATGCTTTTCTTTTGTCACTTCAGAACAGATGTCATCTTAAAATGATTCATCCCTGATGAGATTATTTCTGTTTTGTAGCTAATAGAAACAAGCCCCTTTCATTTATGTAGCCAAAAGAAAGCAGTATGGCTACTTATGTTTAGGATATACAAATGTCTATGAATTTAGAAAATTAAGCATTGATATAATATTCAGAAATGATCATAGCTCATTTTTTAAGATAATTAAGTCTCATCTGCTCTCAGCCATATGCCATGTCATCACATAGCATGACTCTAACATGGCAACTAGGGACCTCTTCAAATTTAAATATATTTTTAAAAAGTACAGTGTCATTTTTTAAACCAATCATTTTGGCCTAGTATATCTTTTTTCATCTTATTTTCTTTCAGCCTATCTACATCTTCATATTTTAAATTTGTCTCCTATAGGCAGCCTGTAGTTGGATTTTGCTCTTATATCCCTTCTAACATCCTCTGCCTTTTAATTGGCGTATTTTTGTTCATTCACATTTAATGTAGCTATCAGTATGGTTGAATTTAGGTCTACCATTTAATAATTAATTTTCTGTATGTCCCCTCTATATTTACTCTTCTTTTCTGGCCTGTTTTTTTTTTTTTGGATTATTTGATTTTTTTTTTTTTTTTTTTTAGCATTCCATTTTAGTTTTTTACTTATTTTGTAGCTCTTGTGTTATTCCAGGTATTATAATATAACTTTCAGGACCTTTATTGAGTTAATTTTGTCCTACTTAATTGTAAAATAAAGGAATCTTGAAGCCCTGTAGACCCATTTACCATCCATCTCCCCCTAGTCCTATTCTTTATGTTTGTTTTCATATACTTTCCTTTTTGCTTTGTAGTGAACACCTTGCCCATTGATGTTTATCTTGAGGAGAGGCTTATTTTTGTTCTCTATCTTCTGTTGTTCTGAGGCTCGGATTGTGAGAAATGCTTACCAATAACATGGCTATGAGGGGATAACTGTATTGTGAAAATGTGTTAATTTACCATGTTTATGCTGGCATAGGAGAAGAATGCAGTAAAGCTTTCCAGAATAAAAAGGTATAGTTTTCTTACTTTCCCTGACGTTTTTCCCTTCAGATGTGACAGGGTGAATGTCTGGTGGTAGAGCATGATACTAATTTAACAAGGTAACGTTTTTCAAGTGGACGAACATTTTCTGACTTAGGAATATGAGGCAGTGATTGATGTACAGACACCTGCAATAGTGTTTGACAAGGAAGGCCAGCATTGTGCCTCTCCTCAAAAACAAGCAGGCAAGTTAACAGTCCTCACGGTTTCCATGCAAAACACACTACACATAATTCCCTTTCTCCTTTTCCTTTTCTTTTCTGTCCTTCTTGTGGACTCGCTCAGCCCTTGATCAGGTTCAAATGAACTTAGAAATTGGTGGAACACTTGGAGATTAGGAATTTTTATTAAAAACACTTTGTATGTGTGTTACATGATTTTAGAAAAACCTAGTTTTTAGGGCTGAGCCAGAGTTAGAAAGAAAAGAAATAGATAGTGGAGGTTTGTAGATCTCAATTGTAGATGAGTATTTTGAGGCTGGCTATCCACAGAGGATTAAAGTCAGAAGCAGAATTTCCCTAGTGCGATTTGAAAATATTCTAGAATTCAGGATTGAATGAAAGTCGATACCATTTTGAGAGCTTTTGAAGAAAATGTTATGAAACAAATTGGTAGAAACAGTTACCTAAATACAGGAAAGCTTCCTGAGACAAATTTTATTCTGTTAAACTTTGGCTCTCAGAGATGACAAGTTCACAAGGTGGGTTAGCCTGCTTGAGGGGAACATCTCAAGCAGCTCGTTACGAGAGATGCAGAGAGAGGGAAGACCAGAGATCTGTGGGGAAACACATAAGCTTTAGGTAGTGGCGACGTATTTGCTGTCATCTTTCCTGCTTTGCATTATAAATGAAATAAATTTTGAAAGGAGACTGCAGGGCGTCGAGAGCATGGAGTTTTGGGCAAAGAAGCCCTTTGATGACCATGAAAGCAGAGCCACTGTGGAGATGAACATTCCGAACAGAAAGACAATGGGGGAGGAACGGAAATACTGGCTAGATAATTTTGAACATGCAACCCAACATTCCGCACTGATGGGAAATAACAGATGAGCCCCAAACCAAACTCCTAAAACCAAAAAGCAATAGATCACAGCCATTTGGGAATGTACAGTGAGCATCCCTGGTGTTGGGGAAAGATTGGCCCTCCGCGGACAGAACAGCCGCGTAGCTGACCTGGAAATGAAGGGGAGACTGGCTTTCAAGTGTGAGGCCGTCTCTATTCTCGGAGCTCAACTAGAGGACAGAAGAAGTGGACGAAACCGCGCCCTTGATGTGGCAGGGTTTGGGGCACAAAACCCATGCTCGCCCCTGCTGCTGTCGTCATCGCATTAGACTAAGCCGCTCATTTCTGCGTGTGGTGAATAGCAATGCTGACATGCTCACAAAATAATGCGAAGCATATGGATCCCAAGTGTTCTTAAGTAAAAACTTCTCTAAAGATTTATTTAGGTTCCTTAATTGCAGAGTGGTTTGGAGGACTGGCATGGGGCTTCAGTTTGTAGTTTTAAGTGTCCGCCTCGGTGCTTGGGACGTGCCGATGTTGCCAGAGAGAAAAGGAACAAGACCCGGAGCAGGGCTTGTGTCCTTCGTGGCTGCCCCTCGGTCATTGTCTTAGTGAGTTCAAGTTCCAGTCTGAGTTTATACAAGGCCAGTGTGCTGTGTGGGGGTGGGTGTGTCAGTGGTGTTCGACCCAGTTTTTCCCGTGCTTACGTACCTCAGCTGGCATATTTTCAGGGCACTTGGAACTCAGTGGCTGTCTAGAGTCTTGAAAGAATAGCTGTCCCTTTTAACCTTTATCTATATGAAAATATACCGCGTTAGATGAATCAAGCCCAGTTTGGGGGCAGCGGTTAAGTAAAACGAAGTGTTTAACTTAAGTGGTTGGATGTGAAATACACCCATGGCGGGGTCCCTTGGTGATCTTCTGAAGCTGTGTGTGTGTGTGTGTGTGTGTGTGTGTGTGTGTGTATGTGTATGTGGTGTACACACACATGCACACACACAATCCTCAGTTGTTATTCGTGTGAGAAGTAATTTCACATCATTTGGGATCTGTGCGTGGTCTGGTATATAAAACTAACTTGCAGTCTTAGGAGCACAGGAAAGGTGTATGTTAACCCATGAGGTCAGTGAATGTGGATTTGGAGAAGTTCACTTGTATTTGCCATGATGTGTTTTCCTGCATTTCTTGCCAGTGAGATAAGGATAGTGGCATCTCTGCACTGTGCTGTGCAGGCAAGACGAGTGGAAGAAGGGCGTGAGGCTGATAAGAAATCATAGCTCTGCTGTTCTTTCCCTCAGGAAGGTCATGAGGAGAGATGAACTTCCTGATCATCATTCTATGGGACTCACTCCAGCAGTGACTTTGTCAATACTGGGAGAGAATTCACTCGTTCATTCTTTCATATTTTAGTATTGATGGGGTCTTGGGTTTGTCGCTGTGCAGGACGGCACACAGATGAATGAGAAAGACTCTGCCCTGGAGGAGCTTACGTTTGGGGAAGGGATAAGATGTGTGCATCACTGATGGTAACACAGAAAGATTTCGCACGCTTATTTAGGGCTTTACAACACTTAAGGAGCTCTTATATAGCCGTCTAAGCTCAAGGATGTGGCTCCATTCTCTAATTTGTACAGGAAGAAACTGCCGTTGGGCCAGGGATGAGTGACTGGCTCAAGGTCAGGTAGGTGGTGAGTTGTGGGTCTGGGGTGTAGAGAATCCGACCCAGGGTGTCTTCCACTCCCACAGTCACTGTGTTTTTCACTTTCCCTGGTATGCAGTGGTGCACACCGGGGATGCTTCTTTTCCCCTGGGGGCATCAGAGAGCACGAGAGAAGGGTGCTGAGTGGTCTCGGGGGCGGTGAGCAAGGTGCTGGTTAGATAGGGAATGGCTGAGAGGGATTTGAGGGGCGAGTAAGACCTTGCTGGGCAGAAGATCACTGTGCACTGGTCACAGCAACAGGCTAAACCACCGGCTGCTCAAAAAGTCCCTTGTGCTAGATATTTCCATTCTTTTTTCTTATTCATATGTTGAGCAAATGAATTTAAAAGTATATTTATTATGGGCAAGGCGTTGGATTCATTGAAATCACGGTTATAGAATAAGGCTGGGGGTGGCTCCCTGAGGGCCCCACAGTAGTCCAGTCAGAAGGTAAGATCACAAATAGTCCCAAGAGGGTGTGACAAGAGGGGAAGAATGTGGTATATGTATTTCTGGGTGCAAGTTACGACGTCCCTGGGAAAGGGCTCACAGACAGCTCAGTCTGAGTTGGATCATTTTTCTTTGAGGATGCTAACCTTTGTTTCATAGAACTGTTTGAAGGATCAGATGTGATTGTGAATATGCAAGCAGCTCATCCTGGCACATCAGAAGTGCTCCATAAATTGTCAGTATTCATGGCGCGACACACTTTCTCAAGAAGAGCCAGAGTCATTGAGTGAAAGGCTGTCTGTGGTCTGGTTGGCCAAGTTCAAACTCTCCCTGGAGCCCCGCCCTGCACTGGCCCTCTGGTCTCCAGCCTGGTCTCCTCTGCACTCCCATGGCCCCGTCCCAAATGCAGAGGCCGTGCATCCTGGTGGCCAGGAGCAGGGCTCCGAGCGGGCTCTGCCGTGTCCCACTGGCCCTGTGACCTTGGCACGTCACATCTTCCATGCCGAAGTTTCATCCTCTGGAAATGGGATTAATTATAATTTATTCTTAGTTGTTTTGTTGCAAGGTTGAAAGTGATTAAATAGGAAGCTCTTGGGGACAGTGCTGGTAAATGTTGCTATTTTTAGCTCTCATTACTGTCGAATTCTTACCTGATCCTGCCACTCTCCTGCTTACAGTCCTGGAGTGTGGCTCCCCTACCATCTGTGTTCTGATTGGGAGTCTACCCATCTCCTTCTCTAGCTCATCGCTCATCAGTCCCTTCCTTGTGCTTTGCCATCCAGCAGCAAGGAACTGCTCAGAGCCACCCCCTACCACTCCCACCCCTAGACTGTAGGTTATTTTGTCTTTTGCTTTGTTGCCTAAAAGCCCCTAATCTTGCTACTATATTCTTTAGGACTGGTTTTTCTACCCCTGAAGATGGTGCTGCTCCGTTCCCTCTCCCCTGAGGCCTCTGTCTTGTTCTGCAGTGTTTGCACGGATCTTTCTCGTTGCTTTTAACTTGTTGGGTTGCTGTTTTCTATTTCTCTCTCTCTCCCCTGCTTTTGAGTGAGAATTCCCAAGACAGGGCTGAGTCTAACTTACCTTTCCATTTCCAGCATGTTCTTTCTGCAACATAGACTCTCAGTAAGTACCATTGATAAATGAATTAAAACAGGGACTTTTTACCTATTTTAAACACAATACCATATTGTCAGAATTATTTTTCAGTTGACTTGGGGCACATTTTACCTTGTTTGTAAATTTCAAGGCAGGCGAGGACCGACTTGGTCTCGATAGGGGATCCTTTGTCATCACAGGGCCCAGTGAGGAGTAAGAGCTTGAGGGCTTCGGACTGGACAAGGTGCAGGGCAGATGCATAATACCGCTGGCCTCTAGTGGGTGGTCCAGCTTTGCTTACGCGTCTGGGAAGACAATAGTTCGGTCTTTAGCTGAATGATGCTAATTCCAGCTATTTGGTATTTGATAGCGTTTTTCTAATGTTTGAAAAAAATTTTTTTCTCCTTGTTTTGAAACTAATATATTGTTTTGAAAACCTCCACATCCCAGTTTTGGACATGGGATATAACATTTTCTCCTTGGTTCTCTGAATTGCCCAGATTTTAATACGATGAACCTTAAGTTTCACATGTGGGTTTAATGAAGCAAATCTTCAGAGTCCGGTAAATTGGTACTATTTTGTTTCCTAGAGAATGCGAAGGAAAGGGTACCATGGGCCACAGGGATGGATGGGTTTATTGATTTCCTTTAAGAATTGGAAGAAAATAAAATCTGATGTCTCAGCTTCCTATCTAAAGCATTTCCGTGTCCTTTAAAGAGCCTGTGGCTACATCTGATGAACACATGATAATGAGCTGAATTTTAAGGACTTTTCTCCCATTATCCTCTGCAGCTTTGCCTTGTCAGATGAAGCATACAGATCCCTAAGAGATCAAGATAAGGACCAATGTATTCTCATTACTGGGGAGAGCGGAGCAGGAAAAACAGGTAAGGCCAGCTCTGGACAACCTTCCTTTCTCCTCTGTGGAAGGAACACGCCGCACAGATGATTTTGGAGCAGAGGGCAGGTGGGGCCTCATTACCATGAAGCTGCACAGGGCCACTGTGAGGGCTCCTTTGCAGGAGGCTACTGACTGGGGTCATGGAATGTTCTCTGGGAAGGACTTAACATCTCTCAAATGAAGAAATGGGTACCTGTCAAAGGGATGTCAACCAATATGGGAGTCTGTTTCTGGATTCTGGATCTACTTCAAGGTCTTACTTTTCCTCCAAGGCCCCAGAGCTGTGAGGTCTTCCCACTTCTCTGACGAATGACAAATTGTTTGGGCTTTGAGAGGCCACAGGCACACCTTACCTCAGCTGAAGAGTGAGGAGGGAGTATATCAGAAAACACTTAATTTCTCTCTAGTCTTTGAAGCCTAAGGAATTGAGATTTTTCTATATAGTTTTAGGCGGGCTAGCAACCTCCTCATAAAACAGGTTATGTTTTTTTTTCTTGTGCTTTTAATAAGAAAATTCGTATGATTTATGATGCTTTTGAGTGAAAAAGTGATTTTACACATGAAACCCAGCCAACCTGGAAAAAATTTAGAAGAGCGGTGCTCTCTGAGTCCAAACTTGGGCAGGTTAAACCGCTCTGATGGAACAGATAAGTCCCTTGAAGGAGGAGGATGATAGGGAGGTGGTATTTTCACATCCATTTTATCTATAAAATGTTCTTTTATACGTAAGACTCCGATGATTCTACAGTTTGCCAAAAAGGAATTAAAACATTCCTACTTTGCTTGGATATTAAGTGACCAGATTAGCATACTTTGAGTCTCTGATTATTAAGAGAGCAAAATTGCCCATGCGTATTTCAGTCAGCTGACTGAAATGAATATTTTGTTCATAAGCCCCTCTTAAAATTTGTACCTTTAAAGTCTTATTGACTGGCATGTAAGAATGGAAAGTACAGGGGCGTTTGGGTGGCTCAGACGGTTAAGTGTCTGCCTTTGGCTCAGGTCATGATCCCGGGGTCCTGGGATGGAGCCCAGTATCAGGCTCCTTGCTCAGCAGGGAGTCTGCTTCTCTCTCTCCCTCTGCCCCAACCCCTATCTGTGCTCACTTGCTCTTTCTCAAATAAATAAATAAAATCTTTAAAAAAAAAAAAAAAGAACGAAGCGTAACAGAAAGTATAGTCTCATACCATTGGAAGGGATTGTTGTCGTATACCGCCTACCGTAGGGTCCTTCCTTTAGAACAGCCAAACTCCCTTCTTTTGTAGTAATGGAGGGCTCACTGTTTTGGAAAGCTGACTGCTACATTTGCCATACAGGTTGAGCTGACACGAGTTCCTTCTTACCTAGAGTTGAATTCTGCCTCTGCCTAGTGGCCTTACCTCTGCAGTCTGGAACCTTATCCAGTTTAGTGTACTTTGTTTTCTACAGGGCAGTCTCTTATTCATTTGAAGTCGTCCATTGTGTATCTGCCTAGGGCTAAACATCCCTTGTCTTCAGAAATTTCCCATGTAATGCATAGTCCTTTATTCATTCATCCAGGAAATTATTTTTTTCTAAGATTTATTTATTTATTTTAGAGGTGTGGGGAGGGGCAGGAGGAGAGAATTCTCCTGCAGACTTCCTGACAAGGGGCCCAGTCCCACGACTCTGAGACTTTGATCTGAACGAAAACCAAGTCAGGCACTGAATGGACTGAGCCACCTATGAACCCCCAGGAAATAATTTTTGAGTACCTATAGGAATACTAATAAGGTGAAAGGTACTGTACTAAGTAATAGCGATACACTGGTGAGCCAGACACCATCCTTGTCTTGATAGAATTTGTAGACTAGTGGAGAAGACAGACAATAGCTCTGTGTTTTATATACATGTACATAGAATGTGTACTACATACACATGTATACATATATTGTATGTCTGCACGTACACATATAGTTTATGTACAAAATGTTTAGTGTAGTGAAGGAGAAATACAGGGTGCTTTTAAGAGCGTCTAATAGGAAGATTAGATCTCATTCTCAAATCCTCACTATCATGGTCCTATTATTCTGGAATGATCCCATTTTGTCTATATGCTTCACAAAATTACATCCCAAGAAGAAAGATAGATGTGATAAATACTTCCAAGTTTGGTCTTGGTTATGGTGGAACTATTCCCCCTCTTAATATGGTACCAGGTTTCTGTTAATATAACACATGTATGGAATCATACCAGTCTTTTCATCAAGCAAGTATTGTAGGTTTTTTGTATGTCTACTTCTGTTAGGTCAGATATGCGCAATCTAGTATTGTCCAACAAAGTTATTGTAAGCTTAAATGTAGAATCTTTTATTTTTATAAATTTTAGACCATTGTTAGAGCCTGTCATGAAACTGACAAATTCTGATTCTGTTCCCTCCCATAGAATCACTGCCGTGCCCGTTGGGTAATAACAGTAACTCCCTACATAAGTACAGGTTGTGCTGGGCATATCATACTACATGCATAAGTATTCTTCTTACCCCCATTTTTATCATGGGGAAATTGAGCCACAGAAAGGTTAACCAAGTCGTCCAAACTTCACAGTGAGAAGGTGGCAGAGCTGGCATTTTGAACACAGGTAATATATATGAAGTTCTGGAGTCCCCACTTGTTTTCATCAGTTCCACCAGATTTAACAAAATACCGGAGACTGGGGGCTTAAACAACAGATATTTATTTCTCATAGTCCTGGAGTCTGGAAAGTCCAAGATCAGGGTGCCTGTTGATTTGGTTCCTGGTGAAAACCTCCTATCTGTGTCCTCACATGGGAGAGATAGAGACAGAAACAAAGATAGAGAGAAAATGAGTGAGAGTGAGATAAGGACACTAATCCCATCATTGGAAGTTTTTGAGTTTTTGAAGAGCCTCTGTACTGTTCTCCGTGGTGGTTGTACCAATTTACATTCCCACCGAAACTACACAGGTCTTTCCTCTTCACCACATTTCTTCCAGCACTTGTTATCTCTTGCTTTTCTTGATAATAGCCATCCTAACAAGTGCGAGGTGATTGCTCATTGTTATTTTGAATTGCATTTCCCTGGTGATTGGTGATGTGGAGCACATCCTCTGGTACCTGTTAGCCATTTGAATATCTTATTTGGAAAAAACGCCTATTCAAGTCTTTTACCTATTTTTACATCCAGTTTTTATTATTATTTATTGCTGTTGAGTTGTATGAGTTACTTATATATTTTAGATATTAACTGTTTATTAGATACATGACTTGTCAGGTTTTTCCTGCATTTTGTAGGTCGCCTTTTCATTTTTTCATTGTTTCTTCAGCTCTACAGAAGTTTTTTAGTTTGATGGAGTCCCACTCATTGATTTTTGCTTTTGCTGTTTGTACTTTGCATGTCATAGCCAAGAAATCATTGCTAAGACCAATATCAAAGAGGTTTTGCCTTACGTTTTCTTTTAGGATTTTTATAGCTTGAGGTCTTAGAGTTAAGTCTTTAATCCACTTTAAGTTACTTTTTGTGAGTGGATAACATAGGGTTCAGTTTTATTCTTTTGCATGTGAGTATCCTCTTTTGCCGACACCATTTATTGAAAAGACTGTCTTTTCCCCATTGAGTATTCTCGGCTCTCTTGTTAAATATTAGTTGACTGCATATGCATGGTTTTATTTCTGGGCTCCTCTATTCTGTTTCTTTGGTCCGTGTGTCTGTTTTTATGCAAGTACCTTAGTATTTTGATTACTATAGCTTTGCAGTGTTTTGAAATCAGGAAGTATAGTGCTTTGAGTTTTATTCTTTCTGAAGATTGCTTTGGCTATTTGCGGTCTTTTTGTAGTTCTGTATGAATTTAAAGATTCTTTTCTTTTTCTATGAAAAATGCCTTTGGAATTTTGCTAGGGATTACATCAAATCTATAGATTACTTTGGGTAGTACAGACATTTTAATACTATTAATTCTTCCAATCTATGAACAGAGGATATTTTCCCATTTATTTATGTCTTCTTTAATTTTCTTTTCATGAGTGTCTTACATTTTCAGTGGAGAGATCTTTCAGCTCCTTGGTTTAATTTATTCCTAAGTATTTTATTGTTTTTTATAATAGGATTATCAACTAGGACTCACATATCGAATATGTGAATAGAATTGTTTTATTTCTTTTTCAGATACTTTGTTATTAAAAAACACAGCTGATTTTTGTATGTTTATTTTGTATCCTGCAACTTTACTGAATTAGTTCATTAGTTTTAACAATTCTTTTGGTGGCATCTTCAAAGTTTTCTATACATAAAATCATGTCCTCTACAAAGAAAGACAATTTTACTTCTCTCTCATTCTGGTGTCTTTTATTTTTTTCCTTGCATAATTGCTCTGGCTAGGACTTCCACTACTGTGTTGAATAGGAGTGTTGAGACGGGGAAATTTGTTCCTTATCTTAGAGGAAAAGCTCTCAGTCTTTCACCATTGAGTATGATGTTAGCTGTGGGCTTGTCATTTATGTCCTTTTTTATGTTGAGGTACATTCCTTCTATACCCAATTAGTTGAGAGTTTTTATCATGAAAGGATATTGAATTTAATCAAATGCCATTTTGTATCTATTGAGATGTTCATATGATTTCTCTTTTATTCTCTTGTGATATATTCTCTTTTATTCTATTGTGATATAAATATCACAATAAATGTATCACATTTATTGATTTGCATATATTAAACCATCCTTACATCTTAGGGATGATATCATATATCATGATATATGATCCCTCTTTTTTTTTTAAGATTTATTTATTCTGAGGGAGAGATTGTTTGTGTGAGAGTGGGAGGGGGAGAAGGAGAGGGAGAGAATCCTGAAGCAGACTTCCCACTGTGCGTGGAGCCTGATGTAGGGCTTGATCCCAGGACCCTAAGATCATGATGGAAGCCAAAATCTGGAGTGGGACGCTCAACTGACTGAGCCACCCAGGCACCCCAGTGTATGATCCTTTTAATAAGCCTTTGAATTCAGTTTGGTAGTATTTTATTGAAAATTTTAGCATCTTTGTTCATCAGGGGTATTGATCTGTAGTTTTCTGTAGTATCTTTATCTGGCTTTGGTTTCAACGTAAGTATGGCTTTTTATAAAATGAGTTTGGAAGTGTTACCTCTTCTTCTTCAGTGTTTTGGAAGAGTGAGAGGGATTGGTGTTAATTCTCCCCTAAATGTTTGGTAGAATTCAACAGTGAAACCATCTAATCTTGGGTTTTTCTTTTTGGGGAGGTTTTTGATTATTGATTCAATCTTACTTGTTACTGTTCTGTTTACCACCATTCAATCTTGGTAGTTTGTATGTTTCTAGGAATTTATCCATTTCTTCTAGGTTGTCCAATTTGTTGGCATGGAATTGTTTATAGTAGCCTCTTAAGGTTCTTTGTATTCATTTGGTATTTGTTGAATGTTCCCTCTTTCATTTATAATTTTGCTTATTTGAGACATCTCTTTTTTTCTTGGTTAGTTTAAAGGTTTGTCAGTTTGGTTTATCTTTTCAAAGAACTATCTCTTAGTTTTATTAATCTTTTCTGTAATTTTCCAGTTCTGTGTTTCATTTATTTTTGCTCTGATTGGTATTACTTCCTTCGTTCTCCTAACTTTGCACTTGGTTTGTTCTTTTTCTGGTTCCTTGATGTGTAATATTAGGTTTATCTGAGATCTTTCTTTATTCTTAATATATACATTTGTGACTATAAACTTTCTCCTAAGTTTTAATATATTTGTTTTTCTGTTTTCATTTGTCTCAAGATATTTTTATATAAACAGTTTAATGGTTTCTGTTACACTAAAATAAATGTCAAGTCCATTGTGCTTGTTACATAAGGTTCTGTGTGATCTAGTTCCCACCTACTTTTGCACCTCGCTCCTGTGCTTTTCTCCTTTTCAATAATTGCAGCTTGTGCTACTTTTCAAAATAGCTACTTTAGCAAAACTAAAAGTTTTGCTCTCTATTATATATAGACAGTATTTCATTGTTTAGTTTTCCATCCCTTTTAGATCATTTATCTGAATCTCTGGGTATGGGCTCTAAACCTCTATTTGCTCAGAAATTTGTGAGATCTTTAGCTCAGAACTCCCTCTTTATAATAGATACTTTAAGAGAACACTGGTGTCTTGGGAGAAAGTTTTTGCCTCTCTTCTGTCACTAACCAGTTCTTTCTTATGAAACAATTGAATTCTTAGAAGTAGTACAGTTTCTTGTTTGTTTCTAAGCTCACCAATGGAAATGGAAGCAAGGCAAGTTAAAAACTTTGTCCCTTGACAGGAGGCATTTGTATTGGTGTATCTCATGCCCCCTACTCCTTACCCCAATCCTTTTGACTGTATCTATAAGCTTAGTCACTTCACACCTTCCTTTTTATTTAAGCATGAGGGAGGACTAGATAAAATTATTCCCATGGCTATTGATTTTTTTTAGGTTTTTACTCATTCTTCATCATGACTAAAGATACATTTTTTGAGGGTCTGATTGTATCACTTTGTTCCTAAGTGAGTCACCAGAAGTGGGCTGTGGTCACTGGCCTGATTGGTGTTGGCCAAGTCTTCATCTCCTCTGGAACATACATTCCAAGAAGATAACGCATCCACTAATTAGCCATGTCAGTGCATGACCACCTCCTTCTCACAGAGTCGTAAACCACCCTGCTCCCTCCTGCAGTGAGATTCCATCTCCTGGTGGGCTCACATGTCTTTCTTATTGAAAAGCTAAGTGGAGGTGGCTGGTACTGTTTCAGAGGGGTTGGTGTTCAGTCTTTCCTGAGAAAAACAAAAACACCTCATTCCTCTTGTAGAAATCTGTTGGGATGGAGTTCATTCTTCTTTTCTGTAGTTGTCTCTTCTCTTGATATTTTGTTACATAGTAACTTGTCCTTTGGGCTTCAGTAGACCACTAACTACTTGGAATCCTTTTTTTCTATCATCCTCCCCAGATTTTCATCCATCCGAGGATTCCTTTACCCTCTGTCATAAGAATGGACAGCTGCTTCTCGGCCTTTGCTTTTTTCCCTCGGGTAGGGCTGTTCTGTTTACAGCACACAAGGCGAGGTGCTGCTTCAGGAGGGAAGCTGGAGGAGGGTACCATAGCCATTCTAGAGCAGTGCTTCTCAAACCTTCCACCGTGAAACCTCAGTCTCTCTCCTCCCCAGATCTGTTCCTGACTGATATCAGAAAAATGAAAGAAAAGAAGACATAGAAGAACCAATCTCTAATTGTTTTTAGTTTATTTTTAAAATTTTTAAGAAGATTTTATTTATTCATCTGAGAGAGAGTGTGAGGGGGAGCACACATGTGCGAGAGCATGAGCAGGGGGCAGAGGCAGAAGGAGAAGCAGACTCCCCTCTGAGTAGGGAGCCAGATGCTCAATCCTAGGATGTGGAGATCATGACCTAAGCCGAAGGCAGACACTTAACTGACTGAGCCATCCAGGTGCACCCATTTTTAGTTTAAACAGACAAAGTAAATGACCAAATTGCTATAAAAACTTATGAAAGCCTATTCTCATGTGTAGACTGGTAGGAGTCCACAGACCTACCAGCTCTGAGTAGCGTGCTGGTTTTGGGTTCGTACTTTGAATAGCACTGGCTAGAGGTCTTTCGATGCATTTGTCTTCTTTTTGAGCCACTGTGATCCTGGATCTTGTGATGCTTCAGCTGTCCCTTATCATTAAACCGTCTAGTGCTGGGAAGTGGGCCCTTGTCCTGAGTGAGAGCTGCTGTTTTAAAATATCCGCTCAATTACACTCTTTGGTAGCTGCTAATAAGCTCTTCCTTTTCATTTATAGATCCCAGCAGCATCTCCTACCTCTCTATCTCCAGGGACATTTTGTGCTTCACTTACTTATTCCATCTTTTTCTACTTTTCTTTAATTTCGAAAGCAGTGATAGAAAAATTGCCTCAAATTGTAGTAGGGTTTTAGTTGTCATTGGACTATCCATGTGAGTAAAGCATAGAATTTATGTGTTGATTAATGTTTCTGTTTCATGGAAATTACTTACGGGAAACTGAAATGATGGAAAATAATATGGAGATTGCTGCATGGCCACATGAGGAAATGGGAGAGGGGGTTTCATCAGTTCTGTGGGGAAGAGGGGAGAAGCCACTTTTGAAATGGCACATTATCTTGTCCACTAAAATTGTTTTTGAGTACGCATCGTTATTAAAGATTTGTTGGTAATTAAGTGAAAGAAGAAGAGAACTAACATTTATGGAGGGCCCAGAATGTGCTGTATAGTTTGCACACAGTATCTCTTTTTGGCAAGAATCTTCACTTGATAGTTTATACAGGACTATACTGCAGTATCAGAGGGCTTATTTTACAAGAAGTAATTAATTTAACGAGGCTGTAAACCCCCTTGGCGGATGATGATGTTATTGGCCTTAAAAGCAAGTGGAGATAGTCTTATGCTGCGTGCTTCTATAATGTGGGCACTCAGGGAGAGGCGTGAACTCTTTGAGTCCTTTGGGGTCCTATTTAATTCATTACTGCTGTGCTAAATAAAAAATTCATCATGCCTCATAAAAGTGCCCAAGTATTTCTAGGCAGTGAACTCAGAATTCGCTACTGTGAATACAGATAGTTTGTGGAGAACCATTCAAGTGCTAATGGGGGCAGGGGAGGCAGAACATGAAGGAACCATCATAACTGCATGTTTTCAAAGACATCAAAATAAATCTGTGGGCCTAAGAAGATGATCCTGACCTAAGAAAACAGTATAAATTTGGTTTCTAATTTTACAGTTACATCAGTTTCTAGGAACTCTCCAGCCATCTGCTAAGAGATTTATGAAGCCTGCCTTGCTCATTAAGACCTTTGGTTCTGAACCCCAAATGACCTTGTACGACCTGACATCTGTATGACTTGACATCTTCTTACAGAGGTGTCCTGGGGAAGCAGAACACCTAAGCACACTGACGCCCAGAAGATAGTGAGCTTTTGTTTTGTTTCCTCCCTGTGTGAGAAAGGCCTCTCTTGGTCCACATGTTTTATATTAATTATCAGGGATCTCGTAGCCAACCTTCAGAAGCAGAACATCTTGTATATAGTGTTGTATTTCAGTAAAAACACTGCCCATCAGGACTCTTAGAGTAAAGGCTGCATTTCTCATTGCGAGACCCAAGGTTTTTGTACCACGACTGGAGCAGTTGGAGGCCACCTGTCTGATTAGTTTGGAGATGCTGCAGCTGGCTTACTTTACAGCCTTGCAGACTTGTGGCTGCTAGAAACGGTGTTCCTCTATGTTGCAGTCTTATTCTTTAGGTCCCTGGACTGTGAGACCCTTGTAACCTCAGTCCCTAGAAAACCTAGATTTTTTTTTCCCCTTTTTTAGATTTTATTTATTTATTTGGGGTGGGGGAAGCACAAGCGCAGGGAGAGACAGAGGGAAAGGGAGAAGCAGGCTCCCCACTGAGCAGGGAGCCTGATGTGGGGCTCGATCCCAGGACCCTGAGATCATGACCTGAGCTGAAGGTTCAACTGACTGAACCATCTGGGCACCTGGAAAAACTTGGATATTTTAACCAAGGAGATAGAGAAGTATAGAAGCAGGTAAATCTATATCAGCGTGTGTGTGTGCGTGTGTGTGTGTGTGTGTGTGTGTGTGTGTGTGTGTGTGTGTGTGTGTAAATGTGCGGCTCTCTGTATTTGCTGTGTGGCATATATGTGTGTGTTGTATGATCTATATAGGACATGGATGGCGTTGAATGCACACACGGAACTATTAACTCCTGGATAAATTGATGAGTTCCATGAAGAAAACACGAATAAGCCTTCCTTAGAGCCATACATTTTGGGTTTTTTTTTTTCCCTGATACTGTGATTGACTCCATGGGAGCCTGCTCAGTTGACACACACAGGTTTTACTGTCTTAGCAGTGAGATTCCCATCCTGTTGTCCTCATGAGCGTGAATGTCAATCATGGAAATGTTTGTTTTTCCTTTGTCATTCACTTGTTGCTACTTCGCAGTGCTTTCTTTCATAAAAAAATATTGCTATGTAATTATATGATTATGGAATAATTGCATAATAACAGATGGCATGTATTGTCCACAATCCTTTACAAGGTACCAGAGAATACGGAGTTAAATTAGTTCTCATTTTTTTCCTTATCAGGGGTTTAAAATGTCCAGAATCTATCTTCTGAAACCCTTTTCCATTCTTTGTTGAAATGAATTCTGATCTAGATACTCTGATTTGGATGTATTGTGTGACAGGCCATTTGCCCATTAGCACAGACTCTGTTAAACCCTAGGTGTATTACCATTTTCTGGTGAGAAGACACTTTTACTTCAAAGATTTAGTATTTTGTTTGTCTGACTAATGATGAATTTTAGGATTCATGTTACATCTAAATATATACGTGTACATAAGTTTACGTATGAGTGAGAGAAAATGATGAACTAAGAGTTGATTCTAAGCAAATGCTGTTATGTTTTGACAGTTTTAAATGCCGGCGTTCTTAGGTCTAAAATAGCTGTGCTTTTCAGAGTTTTGAGTACACATGAAGACTACATCTTTTTGTCTCAAGTAAAATCATTTTTCTATTTTTACAATGTACGTGAAAGACATTGTCATTGAAGAGCATGATTACTGGATTAAAGTATCCACAGTCTGTTCAAGAGTGTTATTTTGGAAAGTGCTTGTAATTGTGTGCTGGGATTGCCAAGGTCAGGTTTAGTTGATTTCTATAACAATCAACATAATCCAAATACTGGATTTTGAAATACGGAAGATGATAATTCTTGATTCTTAGAAATACATCTCATTCATAGAGGTTATTACATGAAGTCTTGATTTGTATAAATGTCTAAATACTTGAATAAAGATACAAATTTATTTGAACTTTAGCACAGAAGGACCAAAAGGAAGTGAAACAGAAAGCTTCATGAACTAACTATTATTTCCTGTTTCCAACATGGTGAAATATTATGAGAACAGTCTTCTAAACTATCTTGGACCTTGCAACTTATCCCTACTGTTCTATTTATTTCTCTGAAGTAGTGAGTATCTCATGAGATGCCTAAGTTAAAGATCAAGTATTATGTCAGGGGAAAAACATTATAAGTGTTGTCTCTTTAAGATAATGAGACTGTTTAAAGAAAACTACTCTTAATCCTGGCTTCCAAAATGAATTATCAAAATGAATCCATGATTAGATTTCCTGAAGATAGTGAAGAATTGAATGTACAAACCTTTTAACAACTTAGGAAAAAGTATCCTTGAACTGTATTTAAAAATTATATTTGAATTAGTTAAATAGATTTTAAAGTTAATAAAATTTCAATCAAGTTAACTCTTTTTTCTATCTCAGTAGATACCGTGGGTTTATATGCACTTTAACACCCAGATGTAAGTTCAATCCAAATTCCCAAAGATCTGCTCCTTGTACCACTTTTAAAACAGATTTGACCCTGAGAATTTTGATTCTTGGTTGATTCCTGCTCCCCCCCCCCCCCCCCACCCCCAGCATTTTGTCCCTAAGAGTCCATCCTGGTCCAGAACAGGATTTCCAGAGACCTCGGCAAGGTCACGTGTCTGAAGTTTGAGCTTTGGCTATAGTGAGGCCCATAGTCATTGGAATAAGCAAACAGCCTGGCCTGGACTTCTAATCTTTATTGTCATTGTACCTAAAAGGAAACTTGCCTTTTTCATCTAAAGTGTGTGTGTGTGTGTGTGTGTGTGTGTGTGAGAGTGTGTGTGTCTGAGACCATTATTGTACTTATAAATGCTTCTTTTTTTTTTTTTTTTTTTTTTAAAGATTTTTTATTTATTTGACAGAGAGAAACACAGCGAGAGAGGGAACACAGGCAGAGGGAATGGTAGCGGGAGAAGCAGGCTTCCTGCCGAGCAAGGAGCCCGATGCGGGGCTCGATCCCAGGACCCTGGGATCTGACCTGCGCCGAAGGCAGACGCTTAACGACTGAGCCACCCAGGCGCCCCCTTATAAATGCTTCTAGTCTTGTCATAGTATAATGGGTAGAAAGCTAGGCCAGACATTCTTGTCAGGGATATAATAACATATGTGAAGATGGAGGCGACGGTGGAGAGCGAAGGCACCAATGAGAAAGTGCAATGATGGGAAAGCAGGCCTGGAGCTGAGTTGCTTCAGAGGCTAGACCGTGGAATCGGGATGCGTGGGTAACTCAGGAGAGGTGGCCCAGAGTTGGAGACCAGACAGCACAGGATGTCGGGACCTCCCTGGGAGGACAGCCTCACCTAAGCTTAAAAGCCAGAGAGCCTAGAATGAAAATATCCTGAAGTGACCAGAAGAAGAGTTCCATATCAGACCATTGGATAGAGGGAATTGTGGCACCAGGAAGTAAATGACATGTGCTAGCCTATAAACTCTTTGTCCATATATAATTCAGCAGCTTTTAGATACTGAAACCCTGGGAGCAGTGGGAAATGGAGTTGGAAACGTCACACAGTGGAAGGTGTATGAAGGGACAGCGCCCAGTGGAGGAAGGGAATCACAAAGATGAAAAGTTTGGCTTTTCTCAGTTGCAGTCCCTAAAAAGAGACGGCAGAAATCGGCTGTCACAGACCACCAGAGAACCTGTGAGGACCCATTTTCATTATCCAGAAAGCACATCAGAGGAAGACTGAACAGCAGCCATTGCAGAAGTAACCAGCCTCCCACCTCATTTCTCAGGGCTCCGTGAGATTGTTTGCTTTCCTTGTACCCTATTTGCTCCTATGTCAGGCCTGGAGAACTTTATGTGACCTGATTTTTGGTTCTCAGTGGCTCTGTTGGTCAATGCTTTTGGGTTGCTCTAAAGCCCTAAAGCAAGTGTCAGGCAGTGTGGCCAAGGTGGCATTCCAATTGTTCACTTATTACTTCTTCGGTATGGGCTGTGGGACTGGAAGGTCCCTGTAGGTCTCTGTCTGAGAAATGGCAGTGTTGAAATCTGCCCCCTTATACCTGTGGGCAGAGGGATAATCACTCAGATCTGAGGAAGGCTTCCTGCTCTCACACAGTGGCACCCGTGCACAGACTTCAGAGAAAGCAAGATTTATGATGAGTTTCCTTACCTCGACAAATGAAGGGGTGTATTGAATTCTGCTGACAGTTAATTAGTTGAGTCCTTTCCTGGTTATGGAAAATCAGAACGAGGACAGCTCAGTGAAAAGCAGATTCCATGGCAAACCAGTCTGGGAAGTGTAGCATTCTAGAGCCTTTTCTAGAATTCCACCACATACACGATCCTCCCAGAAACCCTTTAAAAAGAAACCTATTTCACTTCATCGAATTCATTTGACTTTGGACCTCATTTTTCCTGAAAAGCTATTAATATTCCTTGGAAGGCAATATTCAGAAGATCAGGTCCTAAAGAAGCAGTTGCTGAGAGGGGGACATGGGCTGATAGACACCAACGGACAAAACCACCAAAAACAAATCTTGCCCACCTTTGAGCTAAGAATTCTTGTGTGCCTCAGGTGCCAGCTTCTTTTTAGCAGCTTACCTTTCAGAGTTACTGGTGAAACCTTTGAAACACCCGTGTCCTGAAGTAGTTAGCTTTCTTGTCACTGAATCTGTACATTAGCTGCTTAGTTTTTTAATTGAGCTGAAGAGTAACTAATTTAGTCTAGTTATGAGCAAACTGATTTGATTTAGAAAATTTTTTTGAGGAGGACAGTTCTTTTAAGCTTTAAAAATACTTTTGTAAAGCTACCCAGGTTACCAGGTTATTTTTGGCTTAAATTATCTGTGTATAATATTGTAATTATGTGTGAATGATTGCTTTAAGAAGATAGTTCTCCTGGCATGTTGTTGGCTATCTTGCTTAGCAAAATTTTTTCATCCTTGTGATTATCTTTGAGTACCATTCCTGTTACATCTGAATTAATGACATGTCATTGAGTAGAAAGCATAAATATTTAAAAAATTTTTTTTGTTGTTTTTATTTAAATTCCAGTTAACACAAAGTATAATATTAGTTTTAGGTATAGAATTTAGTGATTCATCACTTAGATACAGTACCCAGTGCTCATTACAACCAGTTCACTCCTTTATCCCCTTTACCCACTTAACCCATCCCCCAACCCCCATGTCCTCTGGTGACCATCAGTTTGTTCTCTGTAGTTAAGAGTCTGTTTCTTGGTTTTTCTTTCTCTTTTTTCCCCCATGATCATTTATTCTGTTTCTTAGATTCCACATACAAGTGAAGTCATATGTTATTTGTCTTTCCCTGACTGACTTATTTCACTCAGCATAATACTCTCAAGCTCCATCCACATCACTGCAAAATGGCAAGATTTGATTCTTTTTGATGGCCGAGTAATATTTCATCAGATGTATCCACCACATCTTCTTTATCCATTCATCTGTCAATGGACACTTGGGCTCTCTCCATAGTTTGGCTATTGTTGATAGTGCTGCTGTAAACATTGGGATGCGTGTACCCCTTCACTTTAGTGTTTCTCTGTCCTTTGGGAAATACCTAGTAGTGCAATTGCTGGATTGTAAGCTAGCTCTATTTTCAACTTTTTGAGGAACCTCCATACTGTTTTCCAGAGTGGCTGCACCCACTTGCATTCCCAGCAACAGTGCAAGAGACTTCTCCTTTCTTGCATCTTTGCCAATACCTGTTGTTTCCTGTGTTGTTAATTTTAGCCATTCCGACTGGTGGAAAGCCCACATATCTTAAAAGGTTTCCAAAACACTATTTGGTCCCAGGTATAAGGGCATTTAAAAACATTAATAGTGGATCTTCTACACCCTATCTCCTTCCCCTAAAATTTGTTTCCAGTATCTACTTAACTTATTGATATGATTTGTTTTCGTCCACAGAGGCCAGCAAGCTTGTTATGTCCTACGTAGCAGCTGTTTGTGGAAAAGGAGCAGAAGTGAACCAAGTCAAAGAACAGCTTTTACAGTCTAACCCAGTCCTGGAAGGTAGGATTTCCTGTGTACATCGGGTCAGTGTGACTCGTACAGTGGATTCAGTTGGCAGGGCTCTTCAGGTACCTGGTGGGCTGGAAGGGGAGCTAAGGGGGGCGGGGAAAGAGGAAGGAAGGTTCAGGCCCAGACCTGCTGAGCAAATGAGCCGCATCCTAAGAACTCTTGGCTTCAGATGCTTAAAGGAGGAAACAGTTTACTCATCTAAAAGGAACTTTCCCACTTACATTCATTTTTTTTTCCTTTCAATTTTTACTTGAATCGCTCCAGTTTTGCCTAAAAATAATCACTTATATTTGCATTTGATTTGACGGCTAGGAAGAACTTGGTGAAAAGGCACCACATGAGTGCAGTTCTATTCTATCATTCAGGTGATATCTGCGGCTGTGTATTTCTGCTGTCAGAAAGGCTGTGCCAGAGAAACATGGAAAGTGTTTTTGAGGGTCACAGAAAGCCTAAACCTGACTCTGGAGTTCAAATTCTGTGGTTGGCCATCTGTGTTAGATAGCTGGGGCTGCTCTAACAAAATACCGTAGGCTTAAACCACAGAAATTGATTTTCTTACAATTCTGGAGGCTCAGGAGTCCTCGATGAAGGTGCTGGCAAGGGAAGCCTCTTGGCTTGCAGGTAGCCACCATCTTGCTGTGTGATCACATGACCTGTTCTTTGTGTGTGGTGGTCGGGAGTTAGGAACCCTGGTTGGCTCATGACCTCATAGAGCCCTAATTACTTCCCAAGGGCCCCAGCTCTAAATACAGTCACACTGGGATTAGGACTTCAACATAAAAATTGGTGGGGGACACAGACATATAGTCCATACTACCATCAGAAAAAGCCAGATGTGAGTCCCCCTAGTGCCATGGAGGTTGGCATAAACCATAGGCATTAACCATTCTTTGCCTTTGGAAACAGGAAATCAGCCTTTCCTCATTGATGGCAAGCCCTTAATTTTGCTTTATATTGTAAGCCTGTCTTTATTGTCACTCATACAGTTGTTGGGATAGAGTAGGGTTTCTCAACCTCATTTTGGACTGGATAAATCTCTGCTACGGAGTGCTGTCCTGTGCCTTCATTGTAAGATGTTTAGCCACATCCCTGGCCTCTTTCCACTAGGTGCCAGAGGCACCCCTGCCCCTGGTTGGTAGCACTGAAAACATCTCCGGACCTTTCCAAATGTCCCCCGGTGGGGAAGGGTCAGGACCAGCCCTGATTAGAGTCTTGGTCTAGAAGAGTAGTTTAGCTCTTTTTTCAAGGTCATGGAGAGTTAAGATTCAATGGGGATTGAAACAGAGCTGCTTTGGGATAAGTAGGATGACCCCCCAGTGTGGAGGGACAGAACCCTGCCTGTGTTTTTTGTTACCTAGACCTGTCCCTTCCTTAATTCCCCAGATAGTTAGGTAAGACTATTGAAAATACTCTAACTTGCGAAAAGCAAAGGCTGAAACATCTATACCATTGTTACCGATCTTTCGTCCCCTTTGGCACCTTCATGACAAAAGAAGCTATTACAGAAAGTCTGTATCTTCGTTTTATTGTTCCAGTATTTGACTTTTTGTTTACTTTGTCTTTTGCTTTTAAGTTAGGGTGCTGCACGTGTATTTCTGTATATGCTTATTTTAAGAATGCTGTGATCTAAAGGAGAAGTACTGTGGAATGCTATAGCTTGCATCTGTGATGAGAATCTGGCCCTTTATTTGATGGTATTTGGAACTAGGCCCCAGTGCAGGAAATGGAAGAAATGTGTGCTGTGGGCATGTATTATCTTTTATGGGAATGCTTTACTTTTTAACTGGAACTGCTACTGTAAATGAACATTGAGAACAATGAACTTAAAAAAACAATTGAGGAATGTGTCTCAAGTGTTCTATAATGAAACTCTTGTTTTTTATTCTGTGGCCCACAATAAAAGACTTCAGTGTTTAGAGCTGTGTGTGCAACTCAGATTTGTTTGATGAAAAGATGGTTTATGGCGTGCAAATGGCGCCCTGAATAAAGTTTTTTTGAAGCAATTTCTTCACTTGCCCTTGACCTTCAAGCCACAATAAACTGTCCTTTATGCATAAGCATCTCAAGCTGGACTTCAGGGCTATGCAAGTTAGTTAACTTGGCCCCCCCGACATGTTCACACCCACCAGGAAGACTAGCCTGTGAAAACATGAGAAATGTCGTGGTCTTCGTGACCGCTGGGGCAACACTCTACATTTTCACGGTTGCGTTTATTGAAGCCTCTTAGCCGGCGGTGGAGCTAGATAATGATGTGAGCCTTTTCAGTAAGCATCCTTTTCTGAGTATTTCTTTATGCAGGTTTCCTCACTCGGTAGATAGAGCCTCTCAGCTGATTTTTCTACTAAAGAGAGAATTTGGCATCGGGGACCTACCACGCTGTACCCCTTCCAAGCCTAATTGCTGATATGAAGAACTTTCCCTATGTTGACTTTGTAAATTTTGACTGAACTGAGCCGGAACCAACTACTTTTAAAAAATCAAAGGCAGAGAAAAGTTAGCTAACGGGAAATATAATGCATCGGGTTTGGCTACTAAATATCCCAAGTAAACTTTGATAGAAACCCATGGTTGTGCCTTGATCATGTGACTATTTTCAAAACCCAGATTAGCCTGTAGCCCTTAGTAATCATTTGAGCTCCTGTTACTCTAATCTTCCTTCTGTTTAATTTGATGAAGTTATGGAGACTTCCAGGGATTTGATGCCTGGCCTCTTAATCTCAAGATTCATTTTTCTGGTTGCCACATTACTGAGTACTCTACAGTCCTTGTTAGCTGCAGCTGGCCCAGGGATCCTGGTAACAGGATTTGGTGAGGTGGGGAGTATTGGGAGAAACACAGAATTTCATGACCATCCCTAGACCCATTGAGCAAGATCCTTAGGTGACTGGTTTGCACGTTGAGGTCTGAGGTACACTGCTGGGCAACTTCCAAAGCATCAAACAGGGATCCCTTTGCTTATATGTAGCCTTATATTTATTCAATTTAATTCTCTACCACGGTGGCCAGATTAATTTGCCCCTACTTTGTGCTCAATCTTGGTAAAACAGACCTTTTTCTTTACATCACCGTGAACTACCTACATTGAACAGGAACATTGTGTGCCTAGGGTGGCCTCAACCCGTGGTTCTTAGGTGCCCTCATTTTCTTAAAAGGGACTCCTGTGGGAGACTCGGCTACTCACAGCAGCTAAGCTTGGAATAAACTTGGATTCTGCATTATGGGCCAATTTGATTTCCTTTCTTTTCTGGAAAGTTTCACTTAGGTGTGAGGGATATGAACTAAAGAAACAATGTAGTATTTTTAGTCTATTGGAAATTGTTAGTTTCCAAATCTCTTGCTCTTTCTGTATTTCACAGTTACATGTGTAATCACATTTCAGTAGCTCTATTTTAAAATTAATTAGATAATTTAGTTTCTTGTGCTTTTTTCCATCTGGAAACCTCATCAAGTTCCATGAAGCCTTTGATAGTATTAAGTAGTCATTTCTGAAATAATCTTATTTACACTGATGATAATGGTGGAGAATATAAGCCTTGCTTGCTATCCACTCAACTGACTACTCTTAAAATAGTAAAAGGTATTTAATTAGACAAGCTTACATTTATAGTAATATTTGAAAAAATTCCACAAATCGTAGGAATGACTCTTTTTCTATGAACTTATAAAAAGACATGGAAGCTTTCTTAAGACTTGTGTTCAGTATGTTTCTATGGGAAGCTCGGACAGAAATGTCATTGCTACAAGTTGTATTTTCTAGGATTTTTAGCTATCAAATATTCCATTTGCTTTAAATTTCTGCTTGAAATGATTTTTCTGTCAATTTTACCCATGCATCTGTTTCTTTCTTACTAGCTTTTGGAAATGCCAAGACTGTAAGGAATGACAACTCCTCTAGATTTGTAAGTATTTATATAAGCATAAGTGTTAACACTAATATTTAGCTCATGTATGTTTAAACAACCAGTAGATGTTTAGTATTTCTTAATATACACATTTGAAAAATAAGAATGCTGTTGCTGTTGAGACACCGAAAGTTCTCTAAGGACTATTTTTTTTTTTGCTTTCTGGGATTTTTCTTTTTAATTCTTTTTGGAGTGACAGCCTTTTCTTTCATACTTTGTCATCACAGAATTCCGTGGGTAACTGAAAGGAGGATCTTTAGAAGAACTCTTTACTTATCTGAGTTTTGGCATTTAGAAATCAGAGTTAAGAATCTAAGATTAAGTAGAAGTAAGGATAAACTGGGTGTCAAGTTTGTGTACTCTATAGCTTTGTTCTTTATTCAGTGGGACAAGGAAAGATGGAAGGGTCTGCTGAAACTTTATAGAGGTGAAGTCATTAGATTTGATAGCTATTGGCAGGAGGTGGGGCGGAGGACTGGATAGTAAAAACTGCAGCTAATTGATGTTTCCAGTTTGGTTAACTTGGAAAGTGCTGAGTGCAGGAAGATACACCTTGCTGGCCTCATCTCCCGACTCTCCCCAGCATGCACTGCGGTTGGCTCTCCCTAGCATGCACCGTGCTCGGCCCTCCCCAGCATGCACCGCGGTCAGCTCTCCCCCGCATGCACCACACTCGGCTCTCCCCAGCATGCACCGCACACTCAGCCGTTCCCAGCATGCAATGCGGTCTGCGGCCCGCTTGGTCTCTCCAGCTGAGCATGCGCTGTCCAGCTGTTGGTCTTTACGCATAGAGACACAGACACTGCCTGGTGGTGGCTGGGGGAGGGGCTAAGTACATTGAGTGTGATGGTGACGTTTTGAAATTGGTCCCTTTTTTCTATAGTTTAACCAGTTTTATAAATTTTATAAAAAAATGTCACTTTATAAGCTCTCTTCTCATATACATTATTTGGGACCATTGTGGTTGATTTTTGTGCTTTTGTATCAGAGACACTTTCTGCCCTTTCTCCCCATCACTTTTTTTAGTCACCCTTTTTGCTTTTTTTCTCGTTAGAGTTACCCAGTGCTTAAGTGACCTCAGGTAGAGGTAGTTTTGGTAGCTTGGAAAGTGGAAGGCTGAGGTTCCTAATTCCAGGACTGTGAATTTTTTCCGTTGGATTAGCCCCTTACGTGGTTAGAGCTGATTTGAGCCATGTCTTTTCCTGTTGTGGTAACATGGCTAATCTCATTATAAAAATAGAGTTAGAAGCAAGGTGTGGGCAGATAGAAGTAATTCCAAGAGATCAAGCTCCTTATGGAGACTTGTTTTTTTCTGTTTGCAAATTATATACCTGCACTTTTTTAAAAAGTCTAAATATATTTAGTCTATGGACTATAAAAATGCAGAAAACCAATTGCCTAAAGTGTGCATGAACAATGAATCTTGGAACACTGAAAAAATAAAATTAAATTAAAATTAAAAAAAGAGTCATTACTGTGTGATGTTTGAAATCTAGTGAAAGGCTTGGCAGGTGATTTGGCTTAATAAGTGACTTCAAAGAAATCCTATTATAATGTGAGTATTAGGATAGGAGATTAATACTCGATTATAGACTAAATCATTTCATGCCCAGTTTTTAATAATTTCTCTGCTTAATAGTGACTTGACCAGTGATATACCCAAATCCACGTTATAATTTGATAGGACTCTGCTATATTTACAGTCAGTACTATATATAACAGTGGTTTTTATATTAAACATTTGCACTCCAGGGAAATTGTATTTCTTTTGACTGTGTCTGATGAACTTTTTAGTCTCTTCACGGAGCAGTGTGGTAGACGGAGCAGTGTGGTAGACGGAGCAGCGGTGTAGTTATGTGTGCTCATTGCCGCTGACATATCAGACCAGTGTTCTCATGGATGTGCCCCGCAGTGCTGCTGTCTGCCCCCTAAGGGCATCTAGTTTGACATACAGAACTTATGTTAGGAAAGTGAATGTTTTTGAAAAGAGACATTTACGACTTTGGAAATTACTATTCTCAACCACGGGTTTCAGGGGAGGGAAGAGGAGTAATAGTGGAGCATTCACTATCTGCAGAGAGCCAAGCTAGGAGAGAATGCATAGGGTCCAGAAAATTCCATTACCAAACCTTTCATTCAGTAAAAATTAAAAACCTAGGGTGCCTGGGTGGCTCAGTGGGTTAAGACCTCTGCCTTTAGCTCAGGTCATGGTCTCAGGGTCCTGGGATCGAGCCCCGCATTGGGCTCTCTGCTTGGCAAGGAGCCTGCTTCCCCCTCTCTCTCTGCCTACCTCTCTGCCTACTTGTGATCTCTCTCTCTGTCAAATAAGTAAAATCTTAAAAACAAAACAACCCATATAATGTATTCATTTGTTTGAAATCTCTGGTTTTGGGTTTTGGTTTTGTTTTGTTTATTTATTTTTTTTAATAGTTAATTAAGCTTGGGTCTCCCTGCATCTCCTCTTGCAGCCTACAGACCTTTCCCTACTGGCATCCAGAGTGATCTTTACAAACTTAAGTCTCATCACCGCTCTGCTGAAAGCCCTTGGTGGCTCCTCCCTTCCCCTGGAGTGCAGTATAGGCCCATCTTGGAGCCTCCTGTGCCTGCCCACATGAGCAGCAGCCTGCTCCATCCCGCCCTTGCATGCCTGGCCTCCGGAGCACAGGCCTTTGTGATGGGCAGGGGTGCCGAGCACCTTCTTGCCTTAGATCTTTGAAGTTGCTGGTCCTTCTGCATGATGTACTCTGCATCCAGATCTCTGCATGGCCACCGTCTTGCGTCATTTAGGTCTCACCTCAAATGGCACTTCCGTGATGCCTTTTCTAGACTCTGATTTCATCGTGCTTTTATTTTTTTTAGGCACTCATTAGTCTCTGGAATGATTATATTCACTTTCCCCGTTTCTCTCTGATCATGGACCTTAGAGAGGAGGAGCCATAGGAGCAAGTACCTTAGCCTTTTTGTTCACTGTGGTGGCCTCAGGACCTAGAAGAGTGCCTGGTGTCAGAGTAGATACTCAGAAAACATTGATGAGTGAATATTTTTAAGAAGCTTATCGTTGGGGCGCCTGGGTGGCTCAGTGGGTTAAAGCCTCTACCTTCAGCTCAGGTCATGATCTCAGGGTCCTGGGATCGAGCCTCACATTGGGCTCTCTGCTCAGCAGGGATTCTGCTTCCCCCTCTCTCTCTGCCTGCCTCTCTGCCTACTTGTGATCTCTCTCTCTGTGTCAAATAAATAAATAAAATATTAAAAAAAAAAAGAAGCTTATAGATGAGTCAGAAAAAATGGACATGTCTAAAAGTAATTATAATACAGAAAACAGTAAGTTCCCCATGAGTGAGTTCCCAAAATAGTTTTATGGAAGTTCTGAATAAAGAAGGAGGAGTCTGGGGCAGGGGACAGTTCTGAATGGGCCCATAAGATTGAAATGTGCCAAAATTGAGAAGAGAGCAGGAAGAGCTGGCATGGGGAAGCCGAGGAGAGAGACAAGAGTGGACATGCTCTTGTCCGAGTCAGTGCCTGGACGAGAGGATCTGTGAAGGGAGCCGAGGGCCAGAGGCCTGGAGAGATGAGTCGGGGCCTCACCTGGAGGGCATGGAGTATCATCAGGTTCAGGGTCTTAGGCTTTATTTTCTAGGCAATGGGAAGGCATTGGTTTTCTCAGAGTAGACCCATGATGAGCTCATGGGAAGAATGCCGCTCCAAGGTCATCTGAATCGTCAGCGCTGTCCTCCCACTGATCCCTGGTCAGCTTCCTCTCCCACTCTACACAGGGTTTATGTACTGTCCGCAGACCCCCTATCCTTTACTCTCAACTGATGGCAGTATGCTGACTTCCTGGAAATCATCGTCATCATCACCTCACTCTTCCTCCTCATTCACATCCTCAGCTTTGGGGCCTCACCTGTCCCTAAATCTGTAGAGGTACCCTCGTGTCCCACCGGGAGGTTCTCAACTCCCATTTTTTGCTAATCCGTCCACCTGTGCTCTGGATCTGGTCACTTCCTGTGTTTAGGAAGCACTTTGCATCAAAATCACCTCCTCTCCTGTGGTCAACCTCTGACTCTCCTGGGAAGTTACTCTTTCGCCCTTCCTTTGTGGCTGCTTCGCCTCTGCTGTCCCTGCCAGCGGGGAGAGCACAGCTATCTACTCGGCTGCCTGGGACACATTCCTGGACTTGGTAATCTCTGCCCTCTCCCTTTCTTTACACCCTGCCGAGATCCGTCACGGTGACTCTCTGGGGAGCCCTCAGCTCTGCTTACTCGTTCCAGTTTTGTCACTCCAGCTCAAAGCCATCAACATTTCTCCTGTGACTCCTGCCACCTCCCGTCAGCTGTCTTGGTTTTGCTCCTTTCCAGTCCATCCCAGGTTATCTAGGGTGATCTTGTAAATAGGCAAGTCTGATCATGACTTCCTTGTTTAGAATCTTTAATGACAGGACTCTGCTGTCAAGAAAGTGTCTCGATGCCCTAAGGTGTGCCTGCTTCCCACACCAGCCTCACGGATGCCTGTTCTTAGGGCCACTCCTTCCTGCTCTCTCCGTCTGCTGGCTGCCCAGCTTAACCCTGATACTTCACATTTGATCTAGGGCGGACCTCAGCCTTTGTCTCCTATTCTTCATGCATAGCACCCTGCCCCACTGTAGGATCTGTCTGTATACACAGTAATGTCCTGTTTATCTGGCTCCGTCCCCCTCAGGCTGGAAGTTCCCTGCGGGCAGGAACAATGCCTTGCTTCCCTTTGTACCTACTTTAGTATCTAAGAAATGCTCAATAGACATTTGCTTAATGAGTGAGAGAAGACTTAAAAGGGACAGGTGATCTTTGACAATGAAGAAAGGAAAGGCAAGAGAGCACGTATAAGCTAATAAAAAGTCACAGACCACATTGTTGACTGACTGCCCTGTGATCATGTTTCTGACCCCCTATTATTATTTTGAAAATAGAAGGCATTAAAGTAGTCATTCTTTGGGAGACTTATTTCTAAGCCATCTATGTGACTCTTACTAAAGTAGAACATGAAACAAAAGCAGAGACCACTTATTAGACCAACACACCCTTTGCCAAACCCAAACCAGCTGTCGGGGTTATTCTGTTATGCTTGTTACTCTTTAACTAGACAGTTATAGACCAATTCTTTAAGAATCACTGTATGAAACTCCATGTGTGTTTCTGTGTGTTGAAGATACCATCTATAAAATGTAATAGAAACCTGAGGTATATGTATTGTATAATCTAGATCAAAAGCCAAAGAGAGTAATAATGATCAGTCTTTGATTCCAGATCGTTCACAATATATAATCATGCATTTGATTTGAGTAGATACAAAAATAGAACTTTATGTGTTCCATTTTATCCACTGTCGAGGATACTTGGAGTTTCTAGTCACGGCTTAAAACACATCTTGCTTATAAAAATGAAATAATTTATATTCCCAACTAGTGCATAAACAAGGAATGCTTACTTTTCCCAGTTTTTATTCTTAAATTAAATACACACACTCTTCAGACATTTGAAACACGTAACTGAAATGAAAAAGTCACATGCTGGCTAAGAAGATCTATTCCTAAATTAGCAATATGATATGTTAGCTTTGAGCTAATGTGGTATTTAGTATGAATTATTTATGGAGGCATATTTTTTTTTTTTTTTTTTGGAGGCATATTGTTTTGCCTCATGGTTACATAAATTGTGTGTTAATTACATTTAAACAAATGTATAAAGGGCTTAGTATGCTATTCTCTAAGAAGATACGCTATTTTGAGATAAACTTGAAAACTCACAAAGTCTTTCTTTGGCAGGGCAAATATATGGATATTGAATTTGATTTTAAAGGCGATCCACTGGGAGGAGTGATAAGTAACTGTGAGTATTTTCCTTGAATCCTTTTAAAGAAGTTCGGAATAGCAAAACATATATTAGAATATTTTAGATACTTGAGATTTTAAGAGAGAGACTATGGTTTCTTTTCCTTAAACAATGCATTTCATACTATGTTAGACTATGATTTCAGATCGTTTTACAATTCTTAAGTCTTTTTTTTTTCTTTTTTTTTTGAGAGAGAGAGCACATGCATGAGTGGGTGGCGGAGGGAGAGGGAGAGAGAATCTAAAGCAGACTCCTTGCTGAGCAAAGAACCCTACACAGGGCTTGATCTCATGACCCTGAGATCATGATCTGTGGTGAAATCAAGAGTTGAATGCTTAACCTAGATGTCTTTTATGGTGACTAACATAACACAACAATCAATCAATCAATCAAACAATATCACTTAAAGTCTTTATCATTGCAGATCTTTAAAAGTTTGCTGTATTTTATATTCTATAGGTTTTTAAGTCAATTCATTAATAAAGGATCCTCCAGTGGTTATTTTCTTTAATAGAATTATTTTGTGGTTAAAAATAAAAAATATACATAGTTGATTTTAATTTGATCACTTTTTAGTAACTTTTTGGCTAACATATACTCAATAAAATGAGTGGACCTGTACTTCACATTTTATTGTGGGAAATTTTGTTTGTCTTGGTGTATTTACATCATTGAAATGTGATAAACCTGGTAGGTAGAAATGCAGATTTCTTAGCCTCCTTTAGTCATGATTAGTAGTTATGGAAATGAAATGTTCTTGTCAAAGGTGAAAAAATGAACAGTGTCAGGTGAGTCTTCTGAACAGACCGAGGTCCAGAGTTTTCTAAAGTGGGCATGATGGTCAGTATTTATAAAAATGGCCCTATCACCAGTACTTTGGATCTGCACTATGCGCAGCCCGCCCTGACATTTCTGCATGTTGATTTCTTTCTTTCTTTTTTTTTTAAAGATCTTATTTATTTGACAGAGAGAGATCACAAATAGGCAGAGAGAGAGGCGAAAGCAGGCTCCCTGCTGAGCGGAGAGCCCGATGTGGGGCTTGATCTCAGGACCCCGAGATCATGACCTGAGCCGAAGGCAGAGGCTTTAACCCACTGAGCCCCCCAGCCACCCCTGAATGCTGATCTCGTAGTTGATTGTTTGGAAGATCGAAGATGACACCTTAGGGTTTGTGCACCTTCTTTCTTCCTGGAACCACAGCCTGGTTATCCTCGTGAATTCTCGTGCGATTCTTGAGGCCACGCTGTGGAACCTCCCATCACTGCTGGCCTCCTTACCACCCAGTGGAGCTATCGGAATTGAAAAAAATCTTGAGTTTGCACTAGAAAAAAAGTAATAAATTCTGAGGCATCTAAAGCAATGCTCATTAGATTTGGTATAGCAGCGGTATTCCTTCTTCCAATGAAATTTCATGCTGAACCCCAAATAGAAAATAGAGAAAACAAGATCTGACCTGGTTGAAGAGAAGATGAGTAACCAGAATCCCTCAGCCCCCGGGTGTCCCCTGAGATGAACTCTAGAACCAGAGGGCTGCCGTTTGAAAATCAGTGTTTTAAGTGATTTGAAGCAAGTATGCAGCTGATTTTTTTTTAAGGTTTTAAAACACAATTCAGAGAGAAACCTAGGACTAGAGTTTCCTCATCTCTGAGACAGTGGGATTGAACTGGATGAATTCCGTGGTTCTTCCCGCTGCCATTCTTCTGTTGTTCTTAAATAGTTTAATTTTCCATTTTCGTTTCCACGTCATGGGCTATGCATTGGGATTAGCTATATTTGTAAAAATATATAATTGTTTGAGAAACATTTGAAGAGAAAGCTTTATGGTGAAATGAAATTGGCTGGGGTGGTGCTACTTAGGTTATGTGTCAAATATGAAAGGAAAAGCTCTCCTGCACACCACGTGTGGCGTCACCCAAAGCCCCGAGGTTCACCCTGCCAAGCTTCCTGCATGGTGTTGGGGCAGCTAATGATAAATGTGCGGGAAAAGGGGAGTCTCCGTTTTAAGACTGCCATTTTAAGGAAGGATTAGTCTTTATTCTGAAAGATACTCATAAGTCGTTAGCACTTACTTTTTACAAGACGGATCAGCTCTCCTTATTAATTTAATACACTGTTTTTTAAAATGAGGGTAGTGCATCTAAACCTTGTGGAATGATTGAATCAAAACTGCTTTGGAGGACTCTAGGAAAATATTTAAGGATTACTTGATTGTAAATATTAGAAAATACCTTAGGTTTTACATTTTGAAGTTTAAGTTCCAAGTACAAATGTCTTCCTGCCCCCTAACCAAGTCTTGCAGTATCCATGGAGAATAAATATTAAACACTCAATTCTTTTCCAGTAAAGATTAATATATCATCATGAATGGATTTCATATGGTGTTCGTTACCATTTGTTCCCACAACGAAATTATATGGAAATTTGTGGTAGTGGGAACACCCTGTATTTTAGAGTACCCTTTGCTTTGGGAAGGAAAGGAATACGTTCGCGGTAAGAGCAGGAAATTTCACCCTCTGTAGATACAGGACTGACTCATAGGTGGTCAGTGGGAGTTGTTGGCTGCTGGCTTCAAGGGCGTAGAGCAATGGGCAAACCCATTCTTGTTCTCTCCCAGCTGCCAAAAGTCAGCTTCTTGGAGTCTAGAAAAGAAAAAAGGATTTGCCATTTTGTGGCAAGTGTATTTTGCCTCCATTTCCAGCATCCGTGTAGTAACAGCATTGATCATTGTCGGTCGTACTGATTACCCAGAAGAAGACACATGATCAGTCAAGCCGGATGGGTTCCCAGGGAGTGGAAGACAAAGCCCAGGAACTTTCTCCCTCTTTCTAAAAGAGGTGTACTGGAAGACAAGTCTGAATTCCACTGCAAACTGTGTATGTATCCCTGAGGTTGGTCTCATTTGGCCAGGGGTGTAGCGGAAGTAGAAAATGGTATGCACGCTTCAGTAGAGAAGATAACATGTGGAAGCCCATCTAGCAGGTCTTGGCTTCTGTGAGGTAATATTGCTGCTACTTTGTTAATGCTTCTAAGTCTCATAAATGTATGCATTTGTATTTGAGGATTTGGGGCCTCCTGTTATGAGCTGGAAACCTTGGACACCTGTTGCTTTGATTAGTAGTCGCAGGCACATTCTTATGGTTGTGGCACTTGATAGCAGTTTTCACTGTGTAGAAAATGTGGTACGAATCTCTAGGGGTCTTATCTCCTGAAAGGAGAACAAGACAGAGGCAGATAGGCTGTGAAAAAGCCTTCTGATTTAAAGTGTGCGTCCTTACAGTTTAGGTAGGAGGTGTGGCTTTCCTGTTCATGGTGGTGTATCCAGAGCCTAGTGGAATACCTGATACACAGTAAGTGCTCAATAAATACTGATGGGGCTAGAATTGGTTATGTATAGGCAGGCCCTCCCTTTCCCTGCTCCATTATTTGGTGCATACCTATGATGCTACTTTTACAACTCTTCTCATGTGATTTTAAATGTCTAAACAAGACAGCAAGTGACTCATTTTGCTGTGCCTCTATTTTTTTATCTTTGAAATGGGATAAGAATGGTACTGATCTTACAGGGTTATGAAAAGGTATAAATTATTTGTTAACATCTAAAGTGCTTATAACGGTGCCTGTCACCTAGTAAACAATGAATAAATGTCGACTTCTTTTTCATTATTTACTTATGTATATTATGGTCTCTAGCCCCTTGCCAAATGTCCTGTAAGGACAGAGATTTAGTCTGTGTGGTTCTTTGCTGAATGACAGCATCAAAAATAGTGTCTGACCCCTGAAATATGTTTCTTGAATTAATAGCTATACAAGTACGCAATGAAAAATAAGTGACATGACTGTGACATAGAAAACTTCTTGAGAAATAAAACTCCTGCGTATTGGATAATTTTATCTGAATGTTTAAAACAATTTTTATTGAAGTATAATTGATGTACAACATATGAGTTTCAGGTGTACAACATCATGATTTCATATTTGTATGCATTGCAGAATGATCGCAAGTCTCGTTACTATCCATCACCATACATACAGTTTTTTTTCTTGTGATGAGAACTTTTAAGGTCTACTCTCCTAGCAACTTTCAAATATTCAGCAGAGTATTATTATTTATGGTTGATATGCTGTACAGGACTTCCCCATGACTGACTTATTTTATATGTCTGAATATTCTTTGCTAATCATTTTAAAATGCTTTTTCTGAATCCCAGAAAGGCAACAGAATTATTGGTATTCAAACTTCATCTCTCCCTGCCTTTACAGCTTGAAAGAAATAATATCTTGTGAATTATGAAGGAAAGCACCTGTTGAAATTAGTGTATGGTCCTCCTATTATTACTGTCCAATAAACCACCCCAAACTTAATAGGGTAAAACAGTGGCCCTCTTATATGCTGTTGGATACTGTGGGTCAAGAATTCAGGTGGGGCACAGTAGGGTTGGCTTGTCTTCATTATTTATGGGGCTCCAGCAGGGAAGACATATGGTTGGGAGTGACTTACATGAGTGAATGCTGGAGTCTTCCAGAAGCTTTATTGTATGTCACATTATCAGGCTCCTGGGCTAGGATGATTCAAAGTGTGTGCTCAGTTGGGACTATTGACTAGAGCCACCTGTGTGTGGTCTCATGTGGTTTGGGCTTCTCACAGACGGCTAGGTTCTGAAAGAGAGTGTTCCAAGAGGAAACATCCTGACAGAGAACCAAGAGGAAGCCTGCAGTAGCCTGGGAGATCAGACAGTGTCACTTTTGCTATTCTCTGTTAAGTCAAAGTTGGCACAAGCTTGCCCAGAGTCAGGGTGGGACACAAAGATTCCACCACTCAATGGGAAGAGTGTCAAATAATTTGTGACCATTTTATTTTAAACAGCCTCAGATAGATTGTCTTCAGAAATGATGACAATGATTTCTCCCCTTGTGTCTACGCCCTTGGGTAGCCCTCTCTCTCGATGACTCAGACTTTGGCCATGGGATTTATTTTGGCCCATAGAACAACTAGTAAGCATGGCATGAGAGACTTGAAAGTTGGTTACATATTGGAGCTTGTCCTCTCGTGCTCCCCTTGGGAGCACTGTCCTTACCACCATGTGAATGAACCTAGGCTAGGCTGCTGGATGGTGAGAGAGCAAATGGAGGGAACCCCCAGACATAGGAGTGAGGGCACCTGAGATCAGCCAGCTGCCGGTCGACTGCCGGCCGATGAGCAAGTCCAGGAGAGGTCAGCTGAACTGGCTCAGACCAGAACTACCAAGCTGATGCTCAGACTCATGAACTAATAAATGATATCATTTTTAGCTTCTGAGTGTCGGGACAATATGTTATGCAGCAAAAACTAACTGATCCATTGGTGTAATGGATTATCTACTTCCCCCTACCCAGTTGGGCATCCTGAGAAACAGGCACAGGAATCAAGCTGGAGAGGAAGCAGCTTTATTACTGTTAGAGGGTGGAGAATGTGGCTTCTTGTTTCTCTCCCAAGCAGGTGTGCTAGGGATCTTCTGGCAGCCTGGCCGTTAGGCAGGCATTGACAGAAGCAAGCAGCTTCTGGCCTCTCTTCGTGTGCATTGCCCCACTGATCTTAGACCGCACTGGTGAGCAGAGCTGAATGTGAATGCAGTGTGGGGATCTAGAGGCCTGAACCCTATACGCCTGGTCATTTCCCTCTCTCAACCTCCCTACTCAGATGCCCTTCCCCCTGCCCGGGTGGAGAAGTGAGTAAGGGGCTGATAGAGGCTAGGGAGTTAGTCTAAGGAGATCCTCCCACAAGGAATCAAGAGAGCAGGAGGAAACAACCACCTCCCTCGCAGATGGGGGATGGAGCAAATCTCTCTGAATTCCTAGTCTATATTTCTTGGGAATTTATGATACAATTGGCTCACACTTTTGTGTGCTGTCTCATGACATGTTTATATATATGACACATCCATGCTATTCGTAGGATATGGAATATAATTTTCGTCTTTTAAATGGTTTGAGATTGATAGCTTTGTTTTTCCTTTTATGTCATATCTTTGATGTTATTGATGACAAGTTAGGAGCAAAATGGCCTGTTGGAACACTTCCCAAAGGAAACTCGGCACTACTTTGTTTTCTGAGAATACATCTAGATTGAGGTAGCACTGGAGACTACCCATACATGAGTCAGTTCTCAAAAGCAAGGGAATATTCATCAATAACCAATGTTTCTTTTTAAGATTTTATTTATTTATTTGACAGAGAGAGATCACACGTAGGCAGAGAGGCAGGCAGAGAGAGAGTGAAGCAGGCTCCCTGCTGAGCAGAGAGCCTGATGTGGGTCTCAATCCCAGGACCCTGAGATCATGACCTGAGCTGAAGGCAGAGGCTTTAACCCACTGAGCCACCTAGGTGACCCAACAATGTCTGTTTTTAACCTATCTTTTTGAGGATCGAAATTCACCAAAAACTAAGACAATGCATTGTCTAGTTTGTAACACAGGGCTGGGCTTTCTTAGTGCTTCCGTATTCTGAACACTTTAATATTCAGAAGACAGAAATAATTCACCTTTAGTTGTGAAGTATCCATAGCAATAACAAATTTCAAAGAGCAATTCTGTTACTCTGTAGAGGATGGTTTTGTAATAAAAACTGAATTCCTTTCGTCTGGATTTTACTTTGGTGGTTTTCCTATTACAAAAATACGTTTACTATGAAAAAAGACTACATGTTTACCACGAAACAAGATTATATATAAATACAGAAAACATCAAATGTTAAATATATCTAAATTAATTAGAATAGTATAATAATATACTATGGGGTATATTTCATTAATTTTATTTCAGGATTGGGTGTGGAATTTTAGCTCCAGAAACGTACATATGTAAGTAAATTTCTATAAACACTAGATTTGTGTTAGGAAGAAATCTGTTGCGAAAATACATATATATGCTATATGTATATAAACAGATCCTAGTGGAAAATAGTAGTTGATTAGGTAGATAGCAAGCGCCATTTTCCTGGTATTTGAAAGCCCCAGGTAATGTTTCATGTGCAGACAGCAGACACCTTTTCACAGCTTCTCGCGGAGCAGGTCCAGCTGTCTTTAGCGCCGATTTTATAACTTTAGGATACTGACTTTTGAGTAAAACTTGAAGCCGATTTCTTAAAAATGCCTGTGCAGCAGCGGAGGTGGAGGTGAGAAAATGGTCATGTCCTGGCTCACGGGGGTGGGGGGGGGGGTCACGTGCCTCAAGACCAGTGACCTGTGGGTAAGTGGAGCTCTGCCTGAGGCCCCCAGGGGCAGTGGGGGAGAGCCCCGGGGCGACTTTTCGCTGGGGCGCTGGTTCACGCTTACACACATGCGCAGTGAGTGCTTTGTAAGAATATCTCCACCCCCTCTTTTTTTTTTTTTAAAAAAAGATTGATTGATTTGCGAGAGAGCACCGCACAAACGGGGAAGGGGCAGAGGCAGAGGGAGAAGCAGGCTTCCCGCAGAGCAGGGAGCCAGATGTGGGGATCCCTCCCAGGACCCCGGGATCATGACCTGAGCCGAAGGCAGATGTTTAACCGAGCCTCCCAGGCCCTCCTCACCCCCTTTTTGACTTTGAAATTTGTTATTAGTTATTAGTGAAACTTCCTGATTGTCAGCCTTGAGGGTTTTGTTGTCTATTTCCAGAAAAAGTAGAGTGTTGACTTCAGAATGTATGCCCTAGTACTCGAGCAGACTTAAGCTCATAGTCCGTTTTCCACTGAAACTGCCCTGGGCTGTGCTCACTAACATGGGTTCCTTAGATCACAGGCCCACCGTTACTGCTAAATGCAGCAAGGAAGGGGCATAAATTGATTGGAAAGGCCAAAATGCCGCTCACTTTTTTCATAATATTTATCTCTGAGCAACTGGAGAGGAGCACAGGATCTCTGGGGCTTGGTGGGAGTTGTGCATCATGGTGCTTCCACTGTCACTCTGGTCTTCTTGGCAAAACTGACACCAAGCTGATTATTCCTTAGGCCTTGGACTTGGACTGTTTATTTAGTTATTTATTTTTTCAGGAAGGAGAAACTATACTTAAAATTGGATCAAACTATCCAATCTTTCATCCGCTTTGTTCTAAAAAAAATGTCAAGTTTTTTTCTTGCCAACCGCTACTTTATATCTTGCGGTCCCATTGCCAATTAGTTAAAAGACTTCCTTCGCCAGCAGGTGCAAACACCTATGTTTTACTCCTTTCATGTCTCTTACTGCGGGGAGGTCAGCCTCTGCTGTGCACAGGCACATGTCCCTGCCCTTGACTCACTGGTAATTAGTCAAAACCAGGAAAGCCCCTGAATGACAGCCTGGCTCTGGTGACAGTCAGGTGGCAGTGGCATGGAGGGGTAGGTGGGGAAGTTCCGATCCCAGAGTTTTTCTGTTCCCGTCTATTGATTTTCCCCTTTAGAATGGCTTAATAGGTTTATCTCCTCCCTTAAAACTTCAGTTGGTATGAAATGTAATATGAACTTAAATTTATATTTTGAGAGGGAAATGTATCTACATTGGAGCACACGGAGACTTATTCTCTCTTCTCTACTAAATATTCCGCATATCCTACATTCTTCTTTACTGAATCTTGTTAGCAGAGGCTCAGTCAGTGGTGGCAGAAGCATGAAAAACCAAAGAGAAGGCTGAGCCTGTGTTTGCTCTGACTAATTCAGGGGAACATACAGTAAATTAAAATGACCAGGTGGCAAGTCTTTATATGTTCTGTACTTTGAGTAATTATTTGATATGGCTTCATACTCTTAGATTATGTTGCTGCGTGCCATTAAAAATGAATAGGGAATGGTTTTAAGCATTAGTAAATTATTTGGGGGCAAACCTTTTCCCTGATTACACTGCTACCTGAAAGCTTGTAACATACAAGCAAAGTCATGAAGCCATGGGAGGCTCTAGAGAAATAGACTAAGCATTTTAGGTGCTAAAACCTTCAATCGCTCTGTAATAAAAGGTTTCTCATTTTGTGATTGAGTTGCTTAAGTGAAGTCATACATTTTATATAAAGTACAGCCTTTCCTAGTGCTTATGCATTTTGCATTCTTGTTGCTGGAAAATTACAAACAGCATAAAGGTGATACCTTAGTCGCCTGAAGCTTTGAATCCTGGCTCTGTCACTTGGTGGCAATGTGATGTGAGCCTCATTTTCTCCTATCTATAAAACAGGGATTATGAAACCAACCTCAGGGGAGTTGTTTGGGGCCGAATATAATAATAAATGAAAAGCACCCAGTGCATAGCAGAAGGTCAGTTAAAGTTCCCTTCCTCCTTTCCCTCTGCACCTTTCCTTTTGAACACAGATCGCATTATGCTTCACATTTGAATGTGATAGGAATCACTGATCATATCAGCATGTGTGGTTGAAGAAGTACATTGGTCAGCATTCCTTTCCACACTGTGCACATGCGAATATGATTCTTTAACCTGGTGGCTGTCGTCTGCTGAATCTTCCACCCGTTGCCATTTCAGACTCTCCCCTTTCTGTGAACATCTGTTCCCAAGTGCCAGACCTGAAACTGGCCAGCGTGTGGCTCTTGCCCAGTATGGCCCTGTCGTGCCTTGAGGGTGTTATTGCACATCTCGAAGTACCACGGTTGGCTTGTTGGAATGTGATTGGAAAAGTGCCATCAAACAGTTGTTTGTCATCACGATTAAGGTGCCCCTGTGAAAGGAGAGGGCAGCAGGCTGCCAGTGCCAGCAAGGTGTGTGGCAGGACTCCTAATGCTATGGAAAGATCCTGGGGTTTGCGGGCTGTGACCCAGACGTGTGGTCACTCTGCCTTCCTCACCCCCATCTCCTGCCCTCTCTTGAGGGCCTTAGGCATCCCACCTTGGAAAGAAGTGCTGCTGTTGGTTTCGGTGGTGGGAGTAATCAGAGCGTGGGCCACGATGAGAAAGGTCTTCATATTTGTCATTGGTGCTGGGTGCGTCTCCGGATCGTTCCCGGCGCATAGTGGGTGAGCATTACGTGAACTGATGGGAAGGAATCGTGCGTGAACAGATAAAGTGAACTGCAGCATTTGTTTATATTTCTCGTGTAGTTGAGTTACCTGCTTCTAGACTTGAGGAGTTTCCTCTAAAGATTAGCTTCCCACTGAAGAATCTGCCCATGCTCTGTGGATTTTTTTTCTTCTAAAACCATGCCCGTAACCCTAGAACCTCATAGGATCTTGGTCACAGGCTAGTAAGTACAGACATACTGCATTTTTGTCTTACCTGCTTATTCTGTCTTCTGCTTTGTATGTCAGTATTTACTTGTAAATTGAAACATGGGGTGAATAGTACATAATCCCTTCTTTTCGAAATTCCGTCTCACTCATGCTTTTCAATTTCTGTTTTCTTTCTTCTTGCTAAATATGAAGTCTTCGTTACTCCATGTATGATTTGAGGGCATTGGCTGTCGTCCAAATGAAATGAGCACTGGAGATGAAAATTAAAACTCTGGAGCATCCTGTTCCTATCATTTTTGAATTTATGTATTTTTGTTCTCATTTTTGATTTTATGTGTCCTTGCAACCCATCTCTTCATTCTTAAAAATGACTTCGGGTATTGGGAGGCCCCTAGGACTTGTCATTCATCAAAGCTGCACTCTTTAACTCTCCCTAGCCTCCTCTCTACATGTGAGTGTGGATTCCAGAAACACACATCAAGAAGTTCAGTGACCATTCCCAGAGAAACCGCACATCTTCTCACCCTCATTCCTTTGATAGTGTTTAGATTTCAACCTGATTAGAAATCAAATGTGTCCGTTCTCTAGAATTATTAACACGGTCACCGATTCAGATTTTTACACCCTAAATTTGGCTTTTGCCCACAGGATTCAGACCCTCTTTTATATCACTGGTCTTCAGTGATATAAAGCAGGACTTCAAGAGGAGTATCTCCTCCATTGTACCTTGGCATCTCTTGTATATTATCATAGTGGCTCTTTTCTGGTTTGGTGGCTTCTTCCTCCCTCCCTCCCTCCCTCCCTCCCTTCCTTCCTTCCTTCCTTTGGTTTGGATGAAAGTTTGAAAACTTGATAAGACATCAAATTATTGGGTGAAAAAGTATCTGGATCCAAAGAAAGTATGCTGCCAAATAACAATACCAAACTCCATAAGATGAAAACCACTTTTCATTCTCTAAGACTTTGAAATATTCAGAAAATGCACTTCCCTTATCCCAGGTGGCAGGGTGTGTGAATATGATGAGGTGGGGTTTCCATTTGGATCAGATGGCCTGATTTCAAATCCTACTTAAACTCTTGGACTGTTGTTTTTTTTTTCCACTGTTAAATAATATTTGATGAAACGGCTACGAGGATTCAATGATGTAATGAGTTATAAAGCACTTAGCACATAATAAGATCTCAGAAATGTTAACTTTATAATTATTAAGTGGATTCATAACTGAATGGCTGAATTTCATTGCTTAGCTTTGTAATGCTGTGTTTTAAAGAAGTTAATGTCAGGGCGCCTGGGTAGCTCAGTGGGTTAAAGCCTCTGCCTTAGGCTCAGGTCATGATCTCAGGGTCCTGGGATCGAGTTCCGCATCCGACTCTCTGCTCAGCAGGGAGTCTGCTTCCCCCCTCCTCTCTCTGCCTACCTCTCTGCCTACTTGTGATCTCTCTCTCTCTGTCAAATAAATAAATAAAATCTTAAAAAAAAGTTGTCATCACATATTACATAAAACCAAGAGAACCTTTATATACAAACTATATTGTCTTTAATCAGCTCGCCGAATGTATTGTTGAACTTACTTTGCATATTCGCTGTTGTCTGACAAGAACCTGGTTTGTTTAGTTTGATGATTTTAGTTAGAGCTGGGCTTCTTTTGAAGGAAGCGTGGAAAATGTAGCTTCTGATATTATTTCATTAATACAAAACAGAAAGTGAAAAAGAAAGTGAAGGGGTGGAAAAGGAGAACCATGCTGGATTTGAAAGCAAAATTAACAATATATGACGATTTGACTCTTTTTTCCTCTTTAGATCTTTTAGAGAAGTCTCGAGTTGTGAAGCAACCAAGAGGTGAAAGGAACTTCCATGTGTTCTATCAGCTGCTCTCTGGTGCCTCTGAAGAGCTCCTCAGTAAGTCCCTGTGTTTGGGCTTTAATTTTTTAGTATCACAGCATTTCCCAAAGCATTCCTTTTCATGTTCTTAAATTTTTTCCATGCCTGTGACTGAGGTGAAGAACGTGGTCTGCTTGCTCCTGTCATCCTGCCCCAGCGTTTGCTGGCTAAATATCCCTGTACCTTACCAGGTGCTGCGTCTGGGTTTTAGATGGCTAACTTGAAGCGCTAACTAAATATTAGGGAGGTAAGGGGGAGGGAATCATAAATTTAAACAGTAAAATGGAAGCACATAATTGTTCCACTCAGGAAGAGGAAATTAGCAGGGAGCAGTAAATGAGAACAAATATTAAGAAAAAAATATTGCTCAATGAAAATTAAACATAGTGGGAAAACATTTGTAATTGATAAAAGACTTAAAAATCTGATCTTTGGCTCTTATTAGAGAATTAATTTAAGTCTATCAGAATAGTATCCAATAAGCTAATAGCTAAGTGATGGAAGTTTTGAACAAATAATCCAAATGAGAACCATGGGAAGTAAATGAGAATCATCCTCACGAGTAATCAACAAGCATAAACTAAAACAGCACTGATGCGCTCACTGGGTATGTATTAGCAAAAGTCATGGAAAAGGACAAAGCTGGCATGGTTGTCGGGTCCTGGTCTGCTTAGAACTTGTGGGTGTCACTTCAAAGTGAGGACTTCTTCCTGGGGACTAGTTAGCAAACCAAAATGAGTCATAAAATGATCAGAGCCCACTGCCCAGGTGCGTCATTTTTTGGAATAGATTCCAATGAAGTAATTCAAAAGAATACAAGGAACACTTTGTAGGAAGATCTTTGTCACTGCCCTTGTGTCCAGTGGCATGGGAATCACTAGGCAGACATCATATGTCACAATAAAATAGTGCACTGAAGATGTTTAAATTATAAAAATATGGACGGGGCCTTACTACGAATAAATGTAAGAAAAGCAATTTGAAATATGTATAACAGAGGCAAAGGTAAATTTTAGAAAAATGCTATTAGTATTTGGGTATCGATTTTTGTTCTTTGATTGAGTATCTGATATGAAAGTCGTTTTATCTAGAGGTTTTAAGGAATGAGATATTAAAGATGCTTAGATTTACTGAAGTAACTTATCAACTTGTGTGTGCGATTCAATAGATAAACTTACACTCGAGAGGGATTTCAGCAGATATAACTACCTGAGTTTGGACTCTGCCAAAGTTAATGGAGTGGACGATGCAGCAAATTTCAGAACCGTCAGGGTAAGTAAGACAATCCTCTCATTACTCTTTAAAACGGGCGACACTGTATGTTGCTCATTTGGAATTGGTAACAATTCTGAATTTTCTCAGAGGGTTAACGCATGCCTCCTAAGGTTTTAGAATTATACAAAAATTTCTTGTATTCTTATTAAAGTCACGTGATATTGTGAAGGCCCATGCTTTCCTAGCGCATGCGATTTTACTATGTATCAAAAGGAGCTTTTTTAAATTATATTATCCTGACTCTTTTAATGCTGTATTTAAGTCAGGTATTTTCATAGTCATAGCTTGGTAGTTAATGTCCAACTGTGAAAACTGTCCTAAGAGAACATTAAATCAATACTGTTTTTGAGAAAGAAAGTCATGCTTTTATATGTCTTTCCAAAAATCATATGCGGGCCAGAATGATTGGCGTTTTGTGTTCATTAGAAAGTAAGTTATTTTAAACACTATCCTAACTTCTGTGTTTATGTGGTACTTTGAAAATTACTCCTAGTAGGACATGCTGTAGTAACTGTACTTCCCAGTGGGACAGCTGTGGCGGTGAGGAGGTCGGGAAGGAGGTCAGATCAGCTGAAACAGGACTGCATTAGTTCATCTTCAAGGCTGAGTGAAAATGACGTGGGGTTCTTTCCTGCTCTCTCTATTATTGTATGTGTTTGAAATTTTCCATGAGAAAAAACTCACATGACTCCCATCACTAGGTAGCCTCATCAAAAACGAACAAAACAAAAAAGCTGGGCTATTCTCAAAAAGAAATTATTTCCTTGAGTGTGTAATTTGTTAAAATTTGTTAAAACTCTGCAAACATCCTCGTATGGGAAGCCTATAGATTTTTGGACATGATTTAAGAGTTGGGTTCAAGTCCGGTTCTGTAATGCTTTGCCTGGCAAATCATTGGCACTCAATAAAAATTTATGACTGATGGAATGTTCCTCGTTACCTGTAAAGCCTCAGGTCAGGCACTTCACCTTTGCAAACCAGCTTTTCTCAAGTGAAATAAACGAGGAGGGTTTTATGTAGGAGGCTATAAAAAGCTTTTTGTTTGATTTCCTTTCTAGCATCAGAACCCAGTATAAAGAAAGACATACACACATGCATATACACGTGTACGTGTGCTTATACACACACATACACACACTCTTTGAGCTGCTGCAAATGAAATGAGTTAGAACTCAAGGCCCAGCTCTCAGCCTCCTCTTCGTCCATCTTCCTTTTTGCCCCCCTGCACCCCTTGCATGCGAATTACCCTGGGGGGATCCTTGAATCACAGCATGAAATCACCAAACAAGTTAGAGCCCCACACTGGTGCCACATCAGGTCCGTTAATAGGTTTACCTTTTGGAGAGCTGTCTCTGACACTTGGTCTTTTCACTGTTGTTTTTTTTTTTTTTTTTTCAGAAACGAATCTGTTATCAGATTCAATAAAAAAAAATAGTGATAAAAGAATGACAGAAAGAAAACAGCTGTTTTTCTCCTCCCCCCTCTCCTCCCCCCCAGAACGCCATGCAGATTGTGGGTTTTATGGATCACGAAGCCGAGTCTGTCTTGGAGGTGGTGGCCGCGGTGTTGAAACTGGGGAACATCGAGTTCAAGCCCGAATCTCGAGTGAATGGTTTAGATGAAAGCAAAATCAAAGACAAAAATGGTAAGTCGGTGGAGACTCAGCCTTGTTTAGCAAACTTGTTTGAACTTCTGCCCAATTTTTATTCTAGAAAGTAAAACTTGTTTCTCATGGGTTTGAAAACACTTTCCAGTGAAACTGAACAGAAACATAATTAGAGCTGAGTGTTAAGTCTTTTGAGTTATACATTCTATACTATTTGATTTTAATGTGATTTAGAAAGAACACCATAAGCCTTGCAAATGATTTGGGGCAGCACACAGGCAGTCACTTTTTGTGTCCATCCCCTCCACAGAGTTAAAGGAAATCTGTGAGCTGACTGGCATTGATCAGTCAGTTCTAGAACGAGCATTCAGTTTCCGAACGGTTGAGGCCAAGCAGGAGAAGGTTTCAACTACGCTGAACGTGGCTCAGGTGGGTGAAGCATGACGCCCAGAAGTGAGTTTTTTTTAAAGTCTGTGATTTTATTTAAATGGAATAAAAAATTTGATTTTGCAGGCTGTCATATGAACTGCCCTGCTTAGGGTTGCAGGCACCGTTCTGAGCACTTGGGGCAGAGCAGCCAACTAGGGATCCCTGCCCTCGGGGAGCTTAACATTTTGGAAGGATGAGGAGTCAGATAACAGCCAGTAGACCCAGTCAATAAATAAATTTATATAGCAAGCTAGCAGCAGACCAAGAGAAAGACTAGAGCAGCGGAGGGGAGACCCATAGTGCCGGGGCAGGGCAGTCGGGTCTGAGTGAGCTGGGAAATGACGCCAGTGACGTGGACTGGGGTGGAGGGACTACACAGACATTCAGTTGGTGGCACTGGAGAGCTCCGAGAAATGTGTGCTAACCTAGAAATGACGGTGGCGTAACCAGGTCGTAGCCGCGGAGTGGGAAGCGGTCTTGTCTGGGTATCATTTGAAGGTAGAGGCCACAAGTTGTGCTGCTGGCTTGATAGGCGGTATGAGAGAAAGAGAAGAGTCAAGGCTGACTCCCAACACTTTTCACCCAGGCGACTAGGAAACTAGAATTGCCATCCACCGATTTGGAGAATGCTGTGGGAGAAGCCAGTGTGTGGTCAGATGGCCAAATTGGCCTCCCTGCCTTCCCTCTTGTCCACTGTCCATCTGAAGCCAGGGAAGTCTTTCTAAGACACAAGGCCGAGTGGTTTATTTCTTCTCTCCTTTGGTTCAAGTTAGGTGGATAAAGGGATGGATGGATGGATGGAGGTGTGTGTGGATGTTACTACGTAGGCAGCTTCTGGAACCCTTTGTTCTACGGCTTAGACATTTTCCCACTGGCTAGTGCTGATCTGGACTGGAATTAAAGGACTAATTGGGGACTGTTCCCACAGAGCCCTACTTTATTCTCACCCCAAAGTCCAACTGTGTTTTCCTCCTCTTTGTAAGTGGTCTTAAGCATCTGTACGACAGTAGGTGGATTTATTCTCTGTCTTGGCTGCTCCGAACGGGTCTCTGCCACTGACCCAAGGATGCCTGTGTGTCTGTAGCTTTCTTTCAGCATCGATTTCTTATTTTAGGTGAGCTGTTTTGACTATGAAAAATGCTCTAACTTTGTGTTTGGTAAATTTTCTAGCTATAACTGTTGTGTGTCCCTCTTCCTAAATTACTACTTCTACTGTTCTGTCTGTCCAGGGCTACCTTACTCATGCGAAGTCAGATAGTAAGTGACTGACTTAATCAAGAAAAATTGGTTGAGAGCCTGCTCAGCACAGGCCCCCATGTAGACCATTAGCAGGGGCGCAAGGGGTGAAAGGAGACTTCATGGGGAAGACGGTTCCTAAGCCAGTCTTGAAGGATTTAGGTGTATCCAGAATGGGCAAAAGGGCATTTCAAAAAGCAAACAGGGAGAAAAGGAGGCCACATCCGGGAGAGGGTTGGTCGGGCTCAGCTGTAGCTTTAGACTTGTGAAATGGGTTCAGAGCACCGTGGCTGGAAAGGTTGTGTAGAGGCGGTTCGCAAACTCGAGTGCACATCAGCACCTCCTGGACGGTTGGCCAGACCCGGTCTGCAGGCGGTGCCTCTGGAGCGCTGGGTTCAGTGGGTCTGTGGCAGGACTGAAGAAAGTCTCACTAGCTCGGTGCTGCTGGGGCTACTGGTCCAGGGACCACACCTGGAGAACCACTGTATTGAAGGTCGCACTGAGTTTAGACGTTTTCAGTAGCCAGCGTGGGGATTGTTAAAAGAGAAAATGCCTGCTGTTTAAGAAGGCCCTTTAGGAGTATCCACCTATATATGGATATGTATGGAATATGTCTGTGGATATGTTGGGTTTTTATTGTGCGTTGTACTCTTGCCTTTTCATCATCCTCTATGGAAACCAGGCCCAGGTGCTCCCGACTTAGGGGCTTGACTCATCTTGCCTCCCTGGGTTAAACTTTGCCACATTCTTTTATCCTTTGGCATAAAGGAATTTGGCTTGAGGTCCTTGATTTTTCAGCTTCTTATTCAAGTTCTTTTTTTTTTTTTTTAATGTATTAGGTTTCTACCGATCTTACTGCCTAAGAGGTTTCGATTCCAGCGAGAAGTAATTTGTTTTATTAACACTTCCTCATAGCTTCAATTCTTGGGCCCCATTATCATCTTTATCGCCCCATTCCTCATTCTTCCCAAGGCATTTCGAGTTTTCTTCTGATACAGCTGACTAATAGTGAAACGATAGAAACCAAAGATACAGTGTCCCGCAGCTCCTGCCACCTCCTTCCTCCCTGGCTTCCACGGCCCTCGGTAATCTGACCCTGCACAACTGATCTCAATTTATTCCCTGCTGAGTTCTCTAAATGCCATACTTATTTTCACCCAGTGCCTTTGCTCCTACTTCTCCCTTACCCACATGCCATGGCTAATTCTTCCTGTCTGTCTGAATGGCCCATCTAATGACACCTCATCCAGGAAGCCTTCCTAGATCCCATTGGCCCCCTCTTTTCCCTTCTCTGAATTCCTTTTTCTCCGGCTGTTGGATACTTGCTCTCTGATTGTTTCATTCATCTTAGTTTGATGAGTGAAACCAGCTCATCAGACCAACTCAGGGTCGGCCACATGGCTGTACAACCGTGTATCTCACTCACCTGGGCCACAGACTAAGAGCGGTCCATCTCCGAAGCCCGTTCCACTGGGGATCTTTCTTAGTGAGCTTCACGCAGCTGCAGAAACGTGTGGTCTCCTCATACTGTGCTTAGAATCTGAGATGGTGAATCAGCGCATTTGGTGTCTTCCTTACTTCTACACATCTGCTTTCAACAACCCATCATTTCAATGTGCAGTTGAACTAATAGTGACAACTTAATTCTGGCACCGCTTTGTGTTTTTTCAAGTGTATTCACCGCCAATATATTAATCCTTTTGCTTCCTTCAAACAAATCATTTATTCCTGAAGTCTCAAACTCAGATGTTTCCAGGGACTGCCTGATAGTGATCCTTACGTGAGGATAAGCATTTCTTCCCCTACCTTGGAGGACATTAGTGTGGAAATGAGGGGGCATGAGTCAGACTCAGGAAGTCAGGCCTGGCAGGTGGGCGGCTCCTGGGGCCAGGTAGAGCTCAGTAGGCATATTTTACTTGAGGAAGGGGTGGTTTTGTTGTGATCCTGTTTCATTTTTTTTTGCTTGCTTTTTAAATTTTGAATTTGAGTGGCTTTAACGTGCAATGCATCTTTTAACGCCCACGGATCCCACTGCTTCCCACTCATTTCCATCAGGCAGTCCCTGGAAACATTTGAGTTAGAGACTTCAGGAATAAATAATTTGTTTGAAGGAAGCAAAGAAGATTGATATATTGGCGGTGAATACACTTGAAAAATACAAAGCGGTGCCAGAATTAAGTTGTCACTATTAGTTCAATTGCATATTGAAACGGTGGTTTGTTGGAAGCAGATAGCATACCACTAAAATAACCAGATGCTATTATGAGGGCATTCTGTTGGCAAGTGGGTGATGTTTGGAGATTATGCGGTGTTCTGAGGGGTTTTACGAGATGAAAGTGGAAAGGATGAAGAATGAGTTCTGTAGGCTCATGAGTGGGAAAGGAAGGAGGGTACTTCAGAAATCATAATATAAATACATGTATAGACTTACTGTGTGCCAGGCACTGTTCTAGGCACTTGTATGACCTATTTTAAGAAAGTAAACCCTAGAAGGAAGGAGGATAGAGAAAAGGTATTTGTCTAAACCTTGGCTCCTTTGTCTATTTCAGCATTTACACACGTTTTCTGCAGCAGGATCATTAACCACCATCACCCTCCAAGACAACACAGGCCACTTGGGTTCTGTTTGCCAACTTCTGAGTGGATTTTCTAGCTCTCATAGGAGTGTCTGCCTGGGACATAGGGAGAAAGATTTGGGATTAGCATGGAAGTGTCCGATGAAAGGCAAAGGTGCTCTAAAGTTGCCTTACGTTGCCAGCGCAGTGACTGTGTGATTGAGGTTGTTACACTTCATTTAGAAAGAAATGTGGAAAAAGAACTTCCACATGCCATAATAATTTTATTCTTTATAAAATAAAAATGTAATGGTTTGCTTTCCTAGTAATGCCCACATTTCTCCTCATAAGCAGAGAAATGCATGCATAGGTCCAGAGCATTAGAAACAGCAGCAAACCCTCCCGCTCTGCTCCCCCGAGGCCGCCGGCGCTCCTGTGCGGTCCTCCCTGAGAGCACTGCCTCACGCAGCTCTTGTTGGTCCATGGTTGTGGCACCCGATATGTGTAGGTTCACCCTGGCTGGCCTCCCTTTCTCCAATGCGCGCACCGTCAGTCCGGGTCAGCGAGGCTCAGTCTTCTACCTCTTCTTTGTCAGAGCTTCTTTTGAAGCTCTGAACAGCTTCAAATAAATGAATAAGCAAATAAAAGCCTTTGATTTTTCTTTTTTTTATTTCTTCCAGCATGTTGTCCAACAGCGTATTGTGACACTAGTTGTTATGGAATATTTTTTCTTAGGTGTTCAGAACGTTGAATGAAGGAAAAAATTGAGAGATCACCTCTGTCAGAACCGTTTTCACCTTTTTTTCAGTTCCTTGCCTGTGTGTAGGGGTTAAAAAGATAGAGTCTTCATATGAAATGCACAGTTTCTTATTTTCATAAAACATCAGCATTTTCCATTTTATTACCTAATTTTCATAATGATCATTCTGCGATAACTGCGTGACTTTCCTTTCAGTGGGCATTCATTTATTTATTTTACTGTTCCCTGGTGGTTGGACTTCTAAATTGCCTCTGATTTTCCTCTCTTCTGTAATACTGAGTTTGATATCTTTCTGGAGAAAGTGTTTGCAATATTTTGAATTAGTTTCCTGGGATGCAAAAGAGCATAATAATTGAGTGTAAATAATTTGCCCAATTCTCTTAACAGTTTGATTGTTCAGAGTATAATGAAGACTGGCTCTGAAAAGACATATGAGATAAAAAGAGCTTTAAGTATTTAAAAAATACCTTTATTATTTTATTGAAATTAAGCATTGTGACAATTGTGGGTGCTGAGTTTTTCTTTTTCTTTCTTTCTTTCTTTTTTTTAAATAGGCATATTACGCCCGTGATGCTCTGGCTAAAAACCTCTACAGCAGATTGTTTTCATGGTTGGTAAATCGAATCAATGAAAGCATTAAGGTACTGAATTTCGATAACCAGATAAATCAGTTGTAGTAAATGGCATTTAGAGTGTAAACATTAAGTTAAAGATACTTTAATTTTGTAACCAGGTAATTGATTATGACTTACAAAAATTGTTCCTTGAAAAGAATTTACTTTGCATAGGATTGAAATTTGTCAGGATTCTATTTACTTTGTATTGCCATGGATGTTCTAAGAAATCTCACCCATCAGTGGACTAATGGTCTTTGCAGAGTTATTCTGAGAGCATCCCAGGTCTTAGCTGTGGTTCATCTAACTTAGTTGTGGTTATACGTACTTGGCTGAAAAGGTCACTTGACCTCTCTAGCTACTGATACGTTCTTGTAAAGTGAGGATATTGGAGTACTGTGATTTTGAAAGGCCCTCCCTATATCATAACATTGAGTGATCTTTTATTATAATAAAGTATCACTAATACCATCTTTAAGTTAAGTCACTCATTTAATTTCTATAAGAGGGGTGCCTAGGTGGCTCAATGGGAGATCATGACCTCTGCCTTCGGCTCAGGTCATGATCCCAGGGTCCTGGAATTGAGCCCCGAGTGGGGCTCTCTGCTTAGCAGGGAGCCTGCTTCCCCATCTCTCTCTGTCTGCCTCTCTGTCTACTTGTGATCTCTCTCTCTGTGTCAAATAAATAAAAATCTTTTAAATAAATAAATAAATAAATTTCTGTAAGATTCCATACCAATATTCTATCTCATACATTAAAAAAAAAACCTACACTAAATTATAGTTATTCTCCTAGTTGTGAAATGCAGTTAACTTACAATATATCTATATTCCTTAGTATGCTTTTAGTGTTCTATTTCAGGCTTAAATTAACCGATCAATTTTAAACATTTTTTTAAGGCACAAACCAAAGTGAGAAAGAAGGTCATGGGTGTTTTGGACATTTATGGCTTTGAAATTTTTGAGGTAAGGTTTTTTTCTAGCTTTTGTATTATCTTTATTAATGCAGAACAGTTGGAAATTAAATTGTATATTCTATAGACAACGTTTAATATAATCAATATAACTTTGAATCTACAGAGAGCTTTTTGCAGATGTAACAGTGTGTGTGTCTGTGTGTCTGTGTGTGTTGAATGCTGAGAGCCAGCATTTTGGAGAGAGAGAGAGAGAGTGTGTGTGTGTGTGTGTGTGTGTGTGTGTGTGTGTGTGTGTGTTGAATGCTGAGAGCCAGCATTTTGGAGAGAGTGCTGCCAGAGGAAGAACTTCTGGTATTTGACTTCTGTAATTGCAAATTCAGAATTCTCACTGTGAAATTGCCAACATGGTACATGGACATTGTGCCTGTAGTCATTCGCTCTTTTGTAAGAAAGGGAAGCAAGATGGTGCCCTAAGATAGTGTGGAGCCCAAGAGCCAGATGCCCACCGTGGCCTGGCCTGAGCTGGTCACTTCACCCCTGTTGGACTCAGACAGAGAGGGTCTCTGAGTTGGGTCTCATCCAACTGCTATCTTTCAGTATGAGTTCTGTTGTAAAGGTTCCAAGAATTTCTGTGGAAGTTCTAATGAATTTTTTAAAAAGACTCCATGCCTATTACATACTAAATATTTAAACATTATATACTTAAATTAGAATTTCCTATTTATCCTCTTGGTAACTTTGACATTTAGAGGACTTTTTTCCCCCTCCCCCATTTTAAGGATCTTTCAGAGCACTTACTCTTACTTTTAGGAGTGGTAGTTTAGTTTGGTTTGGGAAAATAACAAGTAGATCAGGCTCCTCTTTTCTTTATTCTCCCTATAAATAATGATTTGTGAATTCCTTTAAATAAGCGGGCCATGCCCGGAATGACCACCCAAAGCCTTCATATGTTCCAAATTATCAGGTTTACCAGAATAGAAAAAAAAACATCAACCCAGTCTCTGTGCTAATAAGCCAGGCCTTTCTAGCAATGCCTTTTTTCTTGCGACATTTATTTCTATAATAGTACCTTCTCCCTGCTTGACCACTGTCCATATTGAGTCCAGTGCTACCTGTATGCAAGCATTGTGGTAAGTGGTACGTATATTGTCTGATTTAATTTTCATAGAGATGTCATGAAATCTCTGCACTATTCCTATTTTACAGGTGAGGAGGTGAGGCTCTGAAGGTCAAGTAGCTATCCCAAGGTTACATGGCTACCAAAGGGCAAACTCAGGACCTAAACCCTAGGCCTCCTTAATAAATAATGAAAGACCTCCTATAGGGCACTTTTCTCCCCAAACTTGCAGGGTCCCAGGTACCTGGAAATAGGAAGAAACCCTAAATGTGATAAGTTTTTGATGCCCCGTATTTCTGTGCCCTTGTCATCATTCCGAGCTGGCCAGCATGGAAAGGCCCCCTGGGGTTGTGTGGTTTGCTGGCTGCCCTGTGTGGGGCACCTGTGCCGTGTGCTGGCTGCTGCCCCTCATCCTGCCCCTCAGAGATGCTCTTCAGCACAGTGTCTGCTTGCTTGTATGGGTACCCCTTCGGCAGACTCTGCTAGGGAGAGCTTCTGGGCTCTTGGTAATAGGGAAGAATTTGAGGTTTGTGAGTTAGGAGAATTGCTTGAATATACTCAGAACTACCCTCAAATAGAAAATGTTTTTTCTAAAAAAGACTCCCGAGCCAGAACTTTGAACCAAGACCAAATCTAACCAGTCATGTCTTTCGCCGATCTTATGATGCCTCTGAAATCGTGAGAAATTAATTTTCCTTTTCCTTGCAGTAAATGTTTTGATTTTTCCCCCCAGTTCTTTGAGAGAATTAAGATTTGTCTTTCATTATAACTAGTTGTTCTCATTTTCCTGTCTAAACCTTCTCAGATTAAACTTCCAAACATCTTGACTATTAATAATCTGCTTAATGGTTTATTTTGTAATTAAATTTACTTGGCGAAAGTCAGAATAGAGATTTCATTGCACCCTTTTAGATACTTTTCCCTGCTTTTTGACACAGAATTAGAGAGGCCTTTTTTTTTTTTTTTAACCGTATTCACATGTACACGCCAGGTGCCATCCTACATTTTCCTGGCTTCTCAAGCAAAATTAGAACTCATGGAAACATCAGGAAGTCCATCATACTGAACATGAGGGAGCCGGTAATTAAAGACCTAAAAGTACCAGAAGCTCAAGTTAGAAGCCCAGGGTCTGACTTGGGCTTCGGCAGACTCTGCTAAGGAGAGCTTCTGGGCTCTTGGTAATAGGGAAGAATTTGAGGTTTGTGAGGTAGGAGAATTGCTTGAATATACTCAGAACCACCCTCTATACCTCCAAATCCTCATCAGTACACAAATGAGAATTTCTGTGATACTGTCTACCCAAATGAAAAGAAGCTGATGGACTAGAGAAAGAATTCGGCCTTTGTTTTTCCATGAAACTGGACTGCAAGAATTAAGGGTTCTGCCTCGTAGAACTTTAAAAATTGGACCATGAAGGTTCAGAAAAAAAATTGTTTTAATGTTTCTCATTCTGCCTCATGACCCAATTGACAGTTCCCATGAAAACGTTTTTCAGCTGAGCTGGTGGAATCCTTTCATTCATTTTGGTCTGTCTCTAAATGGAAGAGAGAAACTGATGCATTAGACCATGGAATGATGACCCATGGATTTGACTGCAAAGCATTTCAGGGCCAGCCGCGTGAATGGCCTTGCCTTGCTGGCCACATGTGATCCGATGTCAGTTTGGAAAACAGATTAGTGGAACACACTGATACCAAAAGTAAGAGGAAGGGAGTTAAAAACGCCCAGAGAAGAAAAATCTAGCCATAAATCCTTGTTGAGAGGAAGATCCAGTTCTGCATGGGAAGAGAGTTCTGTAATCCAGACAATCCAATTCCACATAATTAAGGTTGGATGTTCTTATAAATGATCTCTGAGAAACTTTTATCACCATAAAATAACAAATGAAAAAATTCAGTGAAATTCAAATGAAGTTGAGCCATCTAAATTGATTCAGCTTTTTCCTAAGTGCTAAACATGGCAGGTAGTTAGTGGGAAAAATCAAAGAAATTATTAGTGTGCTGTAGACCAAAGCAGAACAGCAGGCTGGATCTTTCACTTTTCATACAGTTGAGCTAGCTTCGTACCGGCAAAGGGCTAGTTATTTTAAATCAGGCACCCTTTATTCATCTTGCCCTATGAGCCTCAGTGAAAATGACCCATATACAGTAAGAATAGGACAGGCTGGATGTGATGATTGTTCCAAATAAAAGACCCTAATGGGCGAATAAGAGTCGGTGTAGCCTGGTAAGTCTGTCTCATGATTATGAGATTTGTTTTCTAAATTGTTTTTAGAAGAAAATTGATTCTGGTTATAGGCAATACCTTCTGTTCCAGCTTTTTTCCTGTAATTTTGTTCTTCGTGTGCCAGAGAACTTAAAGAGGAAGGAGAGTTTTTTTTCCCTAGATTTTATTTATTTATTTGACAGAGGGAGAGAGAGATTACAAGTAGGCAGAGAAGCAGGCAGATAGAGAGGAGGAAGCAGGCTCCCTGTGGAGCGGAGAGCCTGATGCGGGGCTCGATCCCAGAACCCTAGATTATGACCTGAGCCAAAGGCAGAGGCTTTAACCCACTGAGCCACCCAGGTGCCCCATGAAGGAAAGTTTTTAAAGTACATTTTAGAATGGAAATGATGGGAAATAATATGGTTCATAATATATATCTGTACGTCTTGACTCTTGCTTTTTAACTTTTTAAATCAAAGCTTATTTTAAATTATTTAAGAAGAGCACAATAATGCTGTTTTTCTTAAAATTTACCATATTTGAATATGTATTGGGAAGAAAACTGTCATGTATTTAAAGAGTCCGAGACTTAAATATCTACCTGTCCCAAAGAGCTTAAGGTGTCATGAGCCTCCTCTGTTGCCGAGAAAATACTGATACATTAGTAACTGGCCAGTATTTTTGACCCATCTTTGAAAATCCTTCCAAGTGGAAAGTTCATAATTGATACTTAAGAGTATAAACTAGTTGTGAACTTCACTGGGAGTAGGATTTTCTGTTTGCTTGATGCCAAAAAGGTGGACTCAAACTCAGGAATTCTTGAAAGAAGCCCTAGATGTTGAAGTTTCAGTCTGTTATTTTACTTCTAAACCTAGCAAGTTCTTCCCAGCCCAGCCTACACTTAGTGAATATAAAGGAGAACAGCACGGAACCTAGACACCTTGCTGTGTACCTGTTTTCCCTAGAGCAGTCCAGTGAGGGCGGCGATGATTCTGGGCTTCGCCCGGGGAAATTGTATGATGGAAAATTCTGGATATGCTTGTTCAGAGATGTTCCCCAAAGTTTTAGTTTTATCATAACCTCAGCCTTGAGGGATAAATATGAGTTAGACAGTGGAGACACGTTCCATGCATGGGGCGTGGGTAGAACACCGGAGAGAGAGAGTGGGGAGAGGAGCCATTGGAGCTCCTGCCCACTTCCTCCCGAGAGACTTTAATTCACGAGACTGACACGTGGGAGACAGCGCCTGGCTCAGGGATCGATGGCCACTCACAGTTCTTGACACAAAAGTAGCCAAATACCACATTGCTTTGGGGCCGTAGATTCACGGGGTGGTTCCTAGACCCAGTGTAGCTATTTTCTAAAGGGGAGAAGGCCCCACATGGAAAACCCAGTGATACCTCGCGCCTGTGTACGTGAAGGCATGTCCCGGACCTGTGCAGGTTGCAGCTATCCAGGCTGTTACCAGGCCGTTCCTTAATTTTTTGCAAAATTATGAATGTTTCTATGTTATTTTTAAGGACTTGTGAAGCCCCGTTTCCCAAAACATTAGGGCGATGTCAACAATGGAAACACATATCCTGAAAAGTGGGGTTGCCTTCACGAAGTTCGCCAGTAACAATCGCTTTGGTGATATGTTACATGTTTTGCGGGCTGTGAGGCATGTTTGCAGTAGACGCAGAGGTATTTCTGAGCGGAAGTCAGCCGGTTTCTGCCTTGATGATTGTGCTATTCTATTTTGTTGTCGTCGTTCTTTAGACAGCCAGCTGAGGTAGAGGAGACAAGTTTTTTCCTTAGGTCATCTCCAGAACATTCCCTCCTTACCACATTGTGTAGGATTGAAGGGGGACCTCGCAGGGACAGCATGGGGCGGGTTGCTGTGGTGAGAAAGAGGAGATGCTTTTGGATTTTGCTGGATCTCTTCGCTCTTTTGGTGACCTGCCAGGTGCCTCTGACTCTGACTCTTGCGGGGGAAGGAGGGGTGGCATATGTGTCATTTACGTTTCCTGAGAATTTAGAATCAGAAGCATGAGATCCAGAAGGCTTGGGACGTCATGCAAGTTTGTATGAGGTATTATTTGAGTCAAACTGTTTTTATCCTGTGTAGCTCGCACCTAGCGAAACCACAATTCAGACACCACATGTAGGTGTCGGCGGCCTGTTTTGTTTTGTTTTGTTTTTCTTGAACCAGTTGGACATGTGTCTTGATTTCAAGCTGTATGCCAATCAGAAACATAGCTTGGATGGTAAAATCTGTCATTTGCACCAATGAATAACCATCAATAAGTGTTTACTTTTAGAGGTTTATTGCAAATCAAGAACTGACTGCATTTTGTGTAATCTATCCCTTTTTGCACCAGAATGCAGTAAGTATGAAGTGTTTGCAGTGACAGTCTCTTGCATGCGCCTGTGTTAACGGCTTCTCCAGCTGTGTGGATTTTGCAGTAAATGGCCATTGATTAACTGTGTGCGGATACGAAATAGAGAATTCGTACAAGAATTTTTACATATCGAGGGGAAATCTAGTTTGGGTCTAACTTAGCCCTGAAGTTGTGTTGTAATTGTGAAGCTTTGCCTCTGATTTCTAACCCGCTTGTGTGTATTTCATAGTCGTGTTGCAAAGCATACCTCCAGCTGTTTGTAGCTATGTCACGTGTCCAAGGACACTGTTCTCCTCTTGCTTCTTCTCATTAGTTACCATGTGAAAACGTAGCATAATTTTGTTTAAATAGCTCCATGAGCATAGACTTATTAAATAACAGAAGGGATTTTAACCATTAAATAAGCCATTAAAACTTTAATTTTATTCATAAGTTTTTTATTTTGGGGTAGTAATATTATAAAGATACATTTTACCAAACAAAGAATGCCAGACTTCCTTGTAGAGAAATGGCCTTCTCCCGATCAGAATCGTAATAAGGCATCTAGGCCAGATTGACGTCAGCTTCTAATCAAAATTGTTAAGCTCTAAAGATTGGAGCACATGGCTTTTAAAACTTTATGTGAAAGTGAGTAATGGGGAATGCCCTTTATGTCTCAGACTGTGTTTGTTGAAAGTATTGAAAATAAAGGCATTCCCTTTCGTCAAAACTTTCATGATTAAAAATAAAAACTCTTATCTTTGACCAGATTTAATGTTAAAAGATTAGCCAATGACGGTGTGTATGCGTCATTCATGTTTTAGAGTTAAAAGTTCTCCCTGATTAATGAGTTCATCATTGGTGATAGGAAACCCTTAGCTGAATTTCAGGAAAGAATGTAGTCAGATACTGCATTGTAAGTCTCATTTTAAAATTTGTCCTATGTAGGAGCAAGGTTGATTTTGAAAGTTCAGCTTTCGAAAAGCTCTATGACTTTTTTGCTTTCGTCATTTACAGAGAGATTTGAAGGCCAGTTGCTCTATATTCACAAGAAGCAGCAAGCTTCAGTTTCACACTGGGATGCTCATAGCTCGTTAGGGCCAGGACTGCCCGCCTCGGTAGAAGGAAAGTCAGGTTTATTGGTGGGGTCATACGTCCCTTGCTCCCATGGCCACCGTCTCCTCTCTGCAAAGACAGATGATAGAGGTGAAAATAACACGTCTGACTACCAGATCGACCTCTTCCTGGATGGTGCGGTTCTTGGCAAAGTGTATTCATTCAACAGACATGCATTTTTGTGCCCTCGGTATCTGTGGCAACACATGAAACCCTGCGGACGGTCCAGAGAGGATTCAGGTGTGGCTCTTCCACCAGAGTTTATAGGAGGTAACTCTAGTAGGAAGGAGAAGCCACTGAGAACCATACAAGCGCAATAAATACATGAGCCTTCCGAGAAGAGAGTTTCTCGCTAGGGAAATGATTTTGAGGTGCCGATTCCCTTGAGTCTCTATTTCTTTTAGGCACGTCGCCCATTTGTTCACTCATCAGGTTATGTGGAGGACTTGCTAAGTGCACAGTGCTGTACAAGGCACACGCTTCCACTGGTGGATGGAAGAGACATGCAGTCAGTCCTTGCCTGTCTAGGGAGACAGATAGGGCTGAAACTAATCAATACACCCGAACACCTAGGCCCACACACATATACTTATAGTGTGATTTGTAGAAAGTGCTGGTATCTCAGAGTTGGAATGAGGGAGCTGACCCTGGATGGGGCAACAAGAGGTCAGGTCAAGAAGACTCCCTTGAGCTGCAGAGTTTCACCCAAGAACGACAGATTGAGAACTTGGGTGACAGATTATAAATCTCACTATTCCTTTTCAGATCCTTTAGGGGAAACTATCTATCTATCTATCTATTTATTTTTTATTTTTTTTATTTTTATTTATTTTTATTTTTTTACCATGTGTGGGGTGCTTCTCTGTCCACCAAAAAGCCTCATCTTTCAAAGCACTGCATAACTTGTGTATACTTCATTCACCCACTCGACTCATCAACCATTTCTCGAGTGCCTGTAGTGTGCAGGCCTCTGTGTGCTGGGCCTCAGTGTCCCTGGAGCTGTGTGCCGGGCCGCAGCTAAATCTGCGAGACTGTGTGTGTGTGTGTGTGTGTGTGTGTGTGTGTGTGTGTGTGTGTGTGTGTGTTTCTTGTGGACTGAGATGCTCGAGCGTCACTTCTGGGGGAGAACTAATGGCACAGTTTGTAAGGCTGTCTTCGTTTTTCTCCATGTAGGACAACAGCTTTGAGCAGTTCATTATTAATTATTGTAATGAAAAGCTCCAACAAATCTTCATTGAATTGACTCTTAAAGAAGAGCAGGAGGAGTATATACGGGAGGTAATGCTGACATACATTTTTAAAAGTTCCTTTTTTACTCATCATACAAATTGTGGATTCAGAAGTCGATATAAATAAGATTCTAAAATCAGATTTGTCTAAGTTTAACCGTGTTGTAGCTTCTAAAAGTTCATTTGTTACAGTATCTAGGCTAACTGGGGTTATCTTTGCTGCTCTGCTACTTGTGCCTAGAACAGTGCCTGGCGCATAGTAGGTGCTCAGTAAGTATCCGTTGACTGGCTTGAGTCTTAGTAGATTCTAACGCAATGATTTAAAATAATAGTGTGTTAAGAAAAAGAGAGAAGAATGAGCCAACAGCAGTGGTACATCCATACCAGGGCCTACTACTCAGCGATTAAAAAGGAACAATTGCCGTTTGCAACAACATGGATGGACCTACAGGGTTTTTACGCTAAGTGAAATAAGGCAGACTGAGAAAAACAAATACCATGTGGTTTCATTCATGTGGAATATGAAAAACAAAGGCAAGATGAATACACAAAAGGCAGAATCAGACCGATAAACACAGGGAACAAACTGATGGTTGCCAGAGAGAAGCGAGGTAGAGAATGGACAAAACAGGTGAAGAAGAATGAGAGGCTTCCAGTTATGGAATGAGCCGGTCACAGGAATGAAGGGCACAGCATAGGGAATACAGTCAGTGGGACTGAAATCGTATGGCATGGTGACAGAGGAGAGCTGCCCTTGTGGTGGGCACAGCATACAGTGTGGAGAAGCTAAATCACTGTGCTGTACCCCTAAGACTAACGTGATACCGTGTGTCAGCTATACTCAAAAGAAGTTTTTTTTTTTTAATTTTATTTATTTATTTTTTTCAGTGTTACAAGATTTATTGTTTTGCACCAACAAATACTTGATCAAGGGCTTATCTAAAGAGTATTAATCATGGTCACTTCAGAATAAAGCATATTAAAAATGAAAAAAATAAAATAGTCCACTGTCCAAAAAAAAAAGGAACGAGCAATTGATAAGCACAGTGACATGAAGGGATCTCAGATGCATTATGCTAAATGAAGGAAGCCAGGTTCAGAAGTCTGCATACTGCAGGGTTCCATGATACGTTGTTCGAGAAGAGGCAAAGCGGCAGAGACAGGAATTGGTCATTGCCCGGGGGTGGGAGCTGTGAAGAGAGCCTGACTGCAACGGGGCAGCATGAGGGGTTTTAGAGGCTGGTTGTGGTGGTTACACGATATGATGCATTTGCCCAAACTTAGGAGAAAGTACACCCAAAAAGTCAGTGTCACTCTATATAAATTTGAAAATATTTTAAGACTGTTTAATCTTGAAAAGCATTGATTTTTAAAATTTTATAATAAAAAGAGGTAATATTTGTTGAGTCCTTACTATATTGCCAGGTGTTGTACTACTGTTTTGTATGGATTATCTCACCTAATGTAACTTGAAAATAATCACAAGTAATGTTTATAAAGTTTCATCCTTAATTGTAAAACCATATGTCATTTTCACCCTTTCATTTGTTAATGTTTAAGTATAAAATTATTTCAAACAAAAGGAGAAATAATTGTATTGTTTTGATATATTTTTGTTTCATTTGCTTTAATATTTGAATAATGGTATTACTTATTTTTCTTCATTTTCTATAGTGTTATTGTAAGTCATCGAAGACACTGAATCCTGTTTTTTGTTTTTTTTTTTTTGGCTTCAGTACAGAACTTTCTAATGTGATTGTCATCCCCAGTGTCTTAATAAAATAACCCATGTACTCGAAAGCTAAATCATAAATATTTCATCTTCCTTTTAGAATGATCACCATGCTTTAGAGACATTTCATACTTGGCTGGCACCTTTTTTAATGTAAACATCCTAAAAGCCAGATTCATTCTCTTCCTGTCTTCTCATCATAAAAAGATTGCCCAGACTTTGATCTGTAATTTAAAACAGTTGGTACAAATTGTCTAAAATACATCTAAGAATATATAGGAAGATCCCTAGCTTGTTGTATGAATTAAATACCCCTTGGAAGAAAAATAAATGTTTACACTTATGGGCAGAGTGTCAGCAGATCCAGACTGATGACGGTTAGCCTCACAGATTTGGCTTTGTAGCTAGCATCGGAACCAGTGGGTCGATTTTCCTGTCTTTCTTTACGTTGAAAATATTTTGTCTTAGCACTGGGGTATTTTTACATTTGAAATGGTCATCTGCCCTGCAACGTGGGGTTGGCTCTAAAATTAATTTTTTTTCTTGTGATTACAAATTAAGAACAGAAAAAATGTGGGCCTTGGATTCCTGGGATCAAGTTCTGACTTATTTCCTTATAAACATTGTAAATATACACCAAGTAATATTGACCCAAGTGCCTGTTGAGTAAATGTTTGGCGCGGGGCCAATGAAGTGCATGGGAAATGGCCACAGATGGGAGAGTGGAATGGGAGGCGGTCTCAGAACAGGTCAAGGGCGTGCACTCTAGTCACATCATGTCAGTGGTAGACCGCTGAAATTAAGAAAGTTTTGGGAACCGGAAGATGATGTGCTGCAGCACGGATTTTATAAAGGAAATACTCGACCGGGCGTGAAGCATGGTAGGAGGGCACAGTGGTTTCATAGATGGCGGTGTGGGGCCTCAACGTATGCGATCTGATTTTGTTCTCTTTTGTTTCTCAGGGCATAGAGTGGACACACATTGACTACTTCAATAATGCTATCATTTGTGACCTAATAGAAAATGTGAGTATTGCGTACAATTTCCTAAAAAATCACTTAGTAATAATTTCCTGCTTGCAAAAGTTCTTGATGTTAGGCTGTAGCATTTTCGCCGTTTGACACTTTCCTCTACGGAACTGTGGAGTTCTGGAGACTGTATTATAGCCATCAGAGATCGTACCCCGTTCTCGAGCACACAGATAGACAGCTGGACATTTTGATACGAGGCTGAGGTTTCTGGTGCTCAGCCTGTGGCCGTATCACAGAGCCCGCACGGGACATTCAGATGCCATGCCCTTGGCTGCACCATTCTTGCTGCGTGCTGGGGGCCTGGGTCCAGCCTGTGGCTCCTGGGAATATAAGCCTTGGTCAGAGGAGGCTTGGAAAAAACGTTTTTGCCAAAGCAGATACCCGCTTCGTTTCTAAAATTCCAGTAAACTCTTAATACACTGTTCGGTGGTTATTATCAAAAAGGGAATTACCGGCGAGGATGTGGAGGAAGAGGAACTTTTGTGCACTATTGGTGGGAGTATAAATTAGTGCAGCCATAATAAAAAGCAGTGTGGAGATTCTTCAAAAAATTAAAAATAGAGCTGTTGTATGACCCAGCAGTTCCACTTCTGGGTATATATATATATGCAAAGGAAACAGAATCAGGATCTTGAAAAGATATCTTTACTCCCATGTTAATTGCAGCATTATTCACAATAGCCAAGATCTGGAAACAACTTAAGTGTCTGTCTGCGGATGAATGGATAAAGAAGATGTGGTGTGTATATACAATGGGATATTATTCAGCCGTGAGAAAGAAGGAAATCCTGCCATTTGTAACAAAACAGATGGACCTTGATGGCATTACACTAAGTGAAATAAGTTAGGCAGAGAAAGACAAATGCTGTATGATATCACTTATATGAAGAAGTTAAAAAAGCCAAAGAAACAATAGAATGGTGGTTGCAAGGGGTTGGGGTGGGAGACTGGGGAGATGTCAGTCAAAGGATACAGACTTCCAGTTACAAGATGAATAAGTTCTAGAGATCTAATGTATAGCATGGTGATTTCAGTTAACAATGCCATATTATATATTTGAAAATAGGAGAGTAGGTCTTAAATGTTCTCATCACAAAAAGAGGTTAACCGTGTGACATGGTAGAGGTGATGACCAAGGCTATGCATGGCGGTCATCATTTTGCAACATACAAGTGTATCAAATTATCGCCTTGCATACCTTGAAATTCCACAGTGTTTTATTTTTCAGTTGTATCTCAGTAAAGCTAGAAAACATTTTTAAAATAAGTAAATGAAGAACAACAAACATGCTCTGCAAGTTAAGGTAAAGAAGGATAAAGGGACATGTTCTTCCAGTTACATGTTCTTCAAGTTAAGATAACAAAAAAACATGTTCTTAGAGTTAAGATAAGGAGGCTAGGGGACAGTCACGGGAGCTGAGCTAAGTGGGACCCCAGGAGTGGCTCCAGTATAGATCCAGCCTTGGTTCAGACAGCCTGTGTGGGGGATAGAGAGAGAGAGAGAGAGAGAGAGAGAGAGAGAGAGTGTGTGTGTGTGTGTGTGTGTGTGTGTGTGTATTACTTTGCAGATGGCCAAGTGCCATGGGAATTTTCAAGTGACCAACTACGTCGGTATATATGTGAAAAGGCTTAAAGTATGAAAAATTGCTAGATAAATCTTAGATTCCAAAAGGTTACTAAATATTTTGTTTTTATATCGTAGTCTGTAGTTTATTATAAATGAATTGGTTGCAGGAAGATTGATTTGTATGTGAAAACCTGGAAACCTTTTTTAATGCTAAGATTACTCATACTCTTGGCCTCGATATCAAAGTTATTGAAACTTATTTTAAACAATGAGTAGACTATTGTCCTGCAGTCTTTTTAGCTGTCAGTGGTAGATGAGCGCTGAAATAGAATCACAAGCTCTAAATGTCCAGCAAGCCACTTTTCTGTTCATCTGTAACAACACCTTTTGGACATTATGTAACTAGCCAGAATCTCTTCCCTCAGTTCTCAAGATATTCCTGAAAGCTGCACCTTTAATTAAATGGAACATTAAATTGAATATTCTGAAGTATGACTGTTTTTCTATTAATAAACAAACTTTGTTTTGAAATATTTGAACAGTATTGGAAGGTGAATGCTAACATTCCATTTAAAGCAATTCAAAACTCTAATCTAATATCCAGAAAAAAATCAGTGAATTTACTGAAAATTTTTTCCTTGTAAAGTTTGTGACCAAAGTAATTTGCTGTGAGAACTTTAACTTTCAGAAGTCAGGACTAGCACTTTTTCCTTCATAAATAAAACATCAAACTTAATAATTTCCCTTTAAGAAGGAAAAACAGAGAGAGAGAACCATGGTAATACACTTAATTTAACTAGATTATCTCAGCCCCAGATCCCCTTGCATATATGATTGAAGAAACTCAGGTTCACGTAGGAGCCTGGGTACAATAAAGGAAATGTTTCCTTCCAGCACTACCTAACAATAATGTTTACTCCGGGGCTGTTGTGAACACAGTTGATTCCTGAGAGTCCACACTTCCCCTGGGGTTTTGTGTGAAATGAGCAAATGCTGGTCAGAGGATGTCACGGCCTTGTGAGGAGAAGGGGAGAGGAACCAGGAGCTTTGGCCTAGTGGAAGTGGGTGGGGTTGATGGTCAGTTGAGTGGATTGTTCTCTTTGGAATGGAGACATATGGGCCCATAGGGGCAATCGAATGAACAGCAGGCTTAATTTAGCAAAGTAGAAGATTCCAGATTTTTTATTCAGTTTAACTGGGCTGACTGCTCTTGGGATAAATATGATCAGAGGGTCTGAATACAAAACAAATTCTCACTCATGTTCAACATTCTTTCGAAATTTTATGTGGAAGAATTTTATTCTAAACAGATATTCTTGAAACACAGCTTGATTGCCTTGATCCCATATCACATCTTTTTTTTTTTTTTTTTTTTTTTTTGCTAGAAAATAAACTGTATTTTGAACACAGGAACAATCTGAAAACATCTGAAACCAATTTCCTTCTCAAGCTATGAATCCAGTAATGGCCTCAGAAGACTGTGCTTTTGTGATTTATGACCACATGTCGTGGAAATCGCATTGTCACATTTAGTTTCTGACGTTTAGATTTGTGTTTGAGTGTGTTTGGAATATGAGGTCTGATTTGCCTTTTTTGAACAATGAATTTCAGTCCTCAGGCCGCTGAGGTAGCTGAGTGACTCCTAAGTCCTGTCTGTGTGGGGTGGGGGACAGAGTGGGGGAAGGAGGCTGATAGAGACCCCTCCTCCCCCAGCAGGCACACACACCTGGGACTGTGGAAGGGGGTCAGCTTCTGTGGCTTTTTGTGACTTGTTTTGATTCTTTGCTTTTTGTTGTAACTGAGCGGAATTTTCTTGTGACTAAGTTAATTGTGTTTGACGGTGTAATTAGGAATAATTATTTAAACAATACAGTGAGGAAGGAAGGAAACCCTTTTTACTTCCTTTCTCGCAGAACACAAACGGGATCCTGGCCATGCTGGATGAGGAGTGCCTGAGACCTGGCACGGTCACCGACGAGACCTTCTTGGAGAAGCTCAACCAAGTCTGCGCCACCCACCAGCACTTTGAGAGCAGGATGAGCAAGTGCTCTAGGTTCCTCAACGACACATCCCTGCCTCACAGCTGTTTCAGAATTCAGCACTATGCTGGCAAGGTACAGGGGACGCGCGAGCACCCAGTGGGCCTGCAGTCCTGCCCTTGAAGAGGCCATGCCCCAGAGGTGGCATTTGGACCGGTGCCAACTTGTGAAGATGAGTTGCCAAAATCACAGAATCAGTAAATTATCCAATAGAAGTAGACTCTGGGTCACGTTGAGCCAAATCTTAACTGAGAGCTGAAAGGCAAAGCCACGGGACTTAATGAAAGAGCGCGAATGTATTTTAAAAGCCAATTGTATTGTTTCCAGGCTCTCGGATAAATTATAAAAATAGATCTGTCAACATGAATAAAAGGAGATTTCCTAGTAAAAGTCAGGAGTCACTAAAGACTGACAGTAAGATTTTACAAGCACAGATCACTTAGCAAAAACAGTGAATTCTTAGATTGAGATTTTGGAACAACAGTGGGAAAATACTTTTTTAAAAAAGCACTTATTTATTTGCTAAATATTTGAGGGAATTAATTTTATGCCACCTAAGATCTGTAAAGATAAAACCAATTTTGACAATAGCTTAATTTTTAGAGTCCTGAAAGAGTATCAGTTGAGGTTAATACCTCCTTTCTTTTACATAGGGTTCCAAACTCCAAAAAGGAAGACCTTCTTATTTATTGAGTATTATACTGAGTTTATTACTCAAAATTATATACTGAGTAAAAATTAAGTATATAGTATCTGAATTTCTGTTAATTTCAAGAAGTTGGAGCTTGGTACTTTTTTTGTTTGTTAGCTTATGTTATTAAAAGATACTTTTCTGGTCAATTTCTCTGCCTTAGGATGTCTGAAAATATCAGTGCTATCCCTGTTTTCTCTTGTCTTCTTTTAAGCAGACTAGAATTGGCACATGTGAACTAAAAAAAAAAGAAAGAAAGAGAAAAGTAAAACCTCAAAAATGTGCTCCAACACCAAAAAAGCCTAAAATCCTTTGAAAATGTTATGATAGCATTTTTGGAGTTTATTCTTGCAAATCTTGAAGCGTAATAGAATTTATTTTGAACTCTTATGTGATTTAGACAGATGGAATTTAAACTTGGAGGCTAATTCGGTATTAGGAGTGTGACTAATGTGCCTGCTTGGGGGGACGGGTTGATGGAGAAAGAAGAGGCTGCATTATAGATAGTCTTGGAATATTTTTAACGGTTGTGTGATGCCCAGGACTGGAGTGTGTCAGCTGTTGATTTTCGTGTGCTGCTCATAGGTGCTGTACCAAGTGGAAGGATTTGTTGACAAAAACAATGATCTTCTCTATCGAGACCTGTCCCAAGCTATGTGGAAGGCTGGCCACACCCTCATCAAGTCTTTGTTCCCTGAAGGGAACCCCGCCAAGATCAACCTGAAAAGACCTCCTACAGCAGGCTCTCAGTTCAAGGCATCTGTGGCCACACTGATGAAAAACCTCCAGACCAAGAATCCAAACTACATTAGGTATTTCTGGCACATCAGATTCTTTGATAGGTTCATTAGGAAGGTACTTTTAAGGAAGACCATTTCCCTGTTGGCCTAAATCTGAATATAGCTCCCACAGAAAATAACCCAAGTTCTTACCCGTCAGAAAATGTGGTATCTTAGGTTTGCTTAAAAAATACTCCCAATGCCCCTCCCACCCCTTCAAGCAAGAAATTTAAGAAAATGGGGCAGGAGGTCATGGTGGGGAATGGGAATAGATCTTTAATGAAAGTGCATTGTTGGCACATAGGGTTTTTCACTTTTTGTATCTTTGTTTCATGACATGTTCAGAAATGTGTTTTTCTGGTAAAGGTTTTGCAGAAAACTTCTAACAGGAAAACATCTTGTTACGTTAACTTAGAACACAGCATTAAAACAAGTGGGGCTTTAGTTACAACTTCAGTGTTAGAAAACATATCTCTTTCTTTCTTGCGAGACTTAAGATCTGGAGAAAGGAATGACTCCAAAAACAATCTTAAATTTTTCAAAGCAACAGAAAGAATTCCTTCAGAAACATCTGGTCTTTTTTTCCTGTTTCCAGGGCACCTTAGATCTCAAGATTCAGTAAAGACCAATGAGGATTAGAGTTTTCAGTGTGTGTATTTGGTGAACTAGATAATGGGGGATATGTGTCTAACAGGTCGGGTTTCCTATAGTGCACACATACCCACACATCCCTTCCGTAACTGTCTTTGGAAATGCAGTTGTGAGGAACCTTGCAGGAAGAACATTTTTGCGTGGTTCGTTTACTTTTTATATTAGCAACAAACATAAATAGTCAAAACGCCCTGGTTTGATTGCAGTCAGTTTGGAGCATACAGTAGGTAAAGATCCTAGTTTCAAAAAAGAAAAAAAAAAAAAAACCAGGAAACTTTCTGTGGTCAGTTGCTTTTGTTATTCTCATTTAAATGGACTTTTAAAAAGTTATTATTTAATAATTATTTATATGACGTGATATGCACAGGTCCTAGCGAACAGCTCAGTTATTTTTTCACCATTGTATTCACTTTGACAGCCACCACCCTGGTCATCCTAATTCTGGGGTGACAGAATGTTCCTTCCTTCATTCCCCTTCCTATAAGCTTGGGAATATATTATATTTTTTTCTAAAGTCTTTATAGTTTCAGATTTCCTATTAAGGTCCATATTTTTCCATGTAGATATGCTGTTGCTCTGGCACCATATTTTGAAAAGAAAAAAAACTCTGTTTTTTTATTCAGTTATCTCGATGCCTTTATTGAAAATCAGCTGAAAAGATGTGTAAGTGTCTAGATCTAAACTCACTAGGCTGTTCCACTGATCCAGTTGTCTATTTTTAAGCCAAAGGGTGGACATTATTTTTGTAAATGTAAAAAAAGAGAAGCATAAAAACACCAAAGTCAAACTAGGTAAGACTTAATTGTTCACATATCATATATGTGTATAGAATTTATTTAACACTTGTAGGTAGGCAGATTTAACCATAAATGTTTAACAGTATATTAAGATACAGAGATTGCACCCAAAAGATCCAAACATAACATTGTCTTCAACAAGACTCATCTATTTCTTATGTAACTTCCAAGTATAAGGGCTTCATGGCCAATCCAGCATCTTCTCCTGTTTTGTGGCTCTGTGTTTCCCAGGGTGTTTCCCTTATCCATATTGTCAAAGATGGCTTTCTACCATGGCTCTCCATTACCACCCAGCAGTTAATAGGAGAAGAACAAGGGCAGTGCAAGTCCATTCCTTTTAAGGGACACCCTGAGAAGTCCCATATGTTAATTCTATTGTGATCCTAATGGCCAGACTTCTGATCACATGGCCATACCTACTTGCAAAGGAGGCTGGGAAATGTAGTCATTCCTTGGGCAGCAAAATTCCCCGTTAAAAAGGAGGGAGATACAGGGCAGTAGGGAGACAGTAGTATTTTTAGTAGTTTCATTGAGTTATACAGTACAGTAAAGTGTATGAACCTTAATTTTGTACAGCTTGTTGAAGTTTTATATATGTACACACCTGTGCAGCCCCATCCAGACCAAGTTATAAAAACATTTCCATCATCCCCAAAGGTTCCTTTGTGCCCCTTCTCTGTCCATCTGCACCCCTACCTCTCCATGGAGGTAACAGTAATACTGATTTCTAACCATAGATTTGTTTTTCTTGAACTTCATTTAAATGGAATTAAAAAATACGCACTTTTATGTCAAACTTACTTCAATCAACAAAATGTCTGTGCTTTTCATCCATTTTTTTTTTTTATGTATCTGTATGTTCTTTCTTAGCTGACATGTATGTCATATTATATTCGTTTTTAGGTTTCTGTAAAATGGTTTAAAATAATTTCAAAAAATGTGATTAGATTTCCCAAGAATAATAAATAATTGTCACAAAATAATTATATACTCTACTTTGTAAAACACAAATCTGTCCGTAAGAGACAGAGCTCAAAACCTAAAATCTCTGTAATCTTCTAGGTGCATCAAACCAAATGATAAAAAAGCAGCACACATCTTCAACGAGGCTCTGGTGTGCCATCAGATCAGGTACCTGGGTCTTTTGGAGAATGTCCGAGTGAGAAGGGCAGGCTACGCCTTCAGGCAGGCCTATGAACCGTGCCTAGAACGATACAAAATGCTTTGTAAACAAACATGGCCTCATTGGAAAGGACCAGCAAGGTAAGAAACTCATTGATCACATTTAATAATGAAGTTTTAAAGCATACAAATCCCGTGCTGTTTTCTTCACATGCTGTGCTGTTGGTAGAACAGAATTTTCTGGCAAGTTGGATGCATCCTCTGTGGGGGGCCCCATCCATCAGGGTACCATTTTGTGCTAATGATTGATTGATTATAGAGGCCTCGATTGTAAGGTCTGAACAGGGCTTATAAGATACACATTTGTAACGAGGATGTCAATATGAATTTAAAAATATGCTGTGGCATATTCGTAGGAAGGGATTTGTAATTTCTAAGCATATTTGTGTAGAATCATAACAGGAGTTAGAGGCATCTTGGATCGCCTCTCCACTTTTTGTTTTCTCTTCTGGGGAATGGACCCCAGAGATAGACGGTGAGTGGGGCTGCGGGTCTTAACTCTTCACCTGGGTCTGCACCAACTAAGAAACAGATGTAGGAGCAGATAGGACTCAGAGTCAGTGTTATTGCTGATAAAGCTGGATTGGAGAATATGGCAGAGTCCGAGTCCTGCAGCTTTCAGCGCATCTCCCCTGAATTGTACTCGGCCACCTAATCCCAGACAGAGCGCTGGACCACGGCAGGCCCATCCCATAGAGCAGCCCCTGTGAGCTCTCCCCATGGAGAGAGAACTTGTGCTCTGCTAGAGGGCTGCTGCAGAAGAGAAGGCAGGCTTTGGCTGTCCAGGGCTCGCTCTTCTGCTCTCGCCAGTCAGGGAAGTTGGCCCTTCTCTGCAGGTGGTAGAAGCTCTCCCAACGAGCCCGGGAAGGCCAGCGTGTCTGTTTTACAGGCCTGTGCAGGAACTAGGGATTTGCTCTCATGGTAATGATACTGCCTTCACATTCTCACTGGATGCAGCCTGGAAGAGGAGCATCGGTAGTATTAGACACTCAGCCTGTATTACAAGGAGATGAGCTCCAGATATCTGATACGGTCTCTGATGCACAGTTCAATACCCAGATAATGTTGGATCTGAGTACCGTTCGTTCCCGCTGCTAATTGCCAGGGTATTATGGTCAGTGTTTACCATATAATATACAGAACATGTCTTCACTCCCTGCTTGGCACCTGGTCCATAAGTTAGTGGGGTGAAGTTTAGTTAGAGATGGGTGTTGAAAGCGGGGTCCAGGCTGGAGAAGTCAGAGTCCAGTTCAGGTCTTGCTCCCATCGCATAAGGCCTCTGCTTCATTACACCCCACTGGTCTGGCGTTTAGCATTCTCTCTTGGGCTCCGCCCATGCTGTGAGGCACGAGCACAATATTAAAAATATTTTCAAGAATTAACTGAGTGGGTTCAAGATAGATGTGAATTTCTTGTACCCCCTCCTGGTTCTGGTTGGTGCTTTGTTATGGGTATATTTGATACAAAGATTGCCTCTGCTAATGAAATCAAGATACTGGCTTTAATACCATATTTTCTTAGACTACATAGTTCCGAACCCAAATTTATTCTTTTAGCGTTACTGGATTTGGTTTAATTTGTGAAGTTCAGTCTGAAAAATCTTTGACAAAAGCCTGCTTACTGAAAGACCAATTATACTTGGAAATAAAGCTATTTTTTTATGCTGCTGAGAACCCGATACCATGATTGAAGAGAAGATAACCTCTTTCTGTAACTCAGAAAACTCACTGTTTTTATTTATTTTTATAGGGCTGGCGTGGAGGTTCTGTTTAACGAATTAGAGATTCCTGTGGAGGAATACTCCTTTGGTAGATCAAAGATATTCATCCGGAACCCGAGAACAGTATGTAGCCAAAACCTTGACACTCTGAACTTATGTTATAATCATATAGGCAAGTCCATAACATCCCCCGAGATCCTCCCAGGAGAGCACATTCTTGTTTTTCCTGCAGACATCCAGGAGGATGGGTGAGTAGGGGGCAGTAGAAGAACGGGTGTGTTTTTTATGAAACATCCAAATCTTTAAACTGATAGATTGTACAACACTTACTAAAGGAACAGTTATTTAACCTCCCTAATTCATAGGAATTGGGGGTAAATTCAGTCTATATTGATTATAGCTGAATTATGCCATAGTTTTGGGAAAGAACAACCCTATTACTTTGAGGTACATGAAAGCATTCCTACTGAAGAAAATTTTAAGGACACTTAAAATTCTATGTAGAAACTCCAAGGGGATGTTTTTCATAAGTGAATATAGACTGGCATGAAGAATAATTAATACAGCAGTGTCTTTGGTAATTTGGAAATTTGGAAAATATATGAATTGTTCAAGAGAGAAACAGTATCAGCATCTCCCTGCCCTTAGTAGTTGCGTTCCCACGGATAGTGCGAAGGGAATCCTGAGCGTCCAGTTCAGCCCTTCTCTGATTTGTCATAAATTCTATGTCGCCCTCTTGTAAATAGTGGATCTTGTACAAATTCGTCCAAATAAGTCTTCTCAGGGGTCATTATTCCTACCGTCTGTAATTAAGACATTTTTTTTTCTCATTGTGGTTAACTCAACATCATGACTTTTTTCCTCCTTGGAGATGTCTTTCATGCATGTCATAAGGTTTTGGTAGACTTTTGATAAATCTGTCTATCGTTTCTTATTAGTTATTCAAACTAGAAGACCTGAGGAAGCAGCGTCTTGAGGACTTGGCCACTCTCATTCAGAAGATTTATCGGGGGTGGAAATGCCGCACACACTTCCTGCTAATGAGAAAAAGCCAAATTGTGATAGCCGCCTGGTACAGGAGATACGCGGTATGAGTCTCTGACCTTTTTTAATCTGTAATAATAATGATGCTCATTTGCAAGTATTTGTTATGTACTTAACTATGTATGTCATCTTCAGGGGAATATGTCACATGCCAGGGGAACATATTCGGTTCCCCTGGCTACCTCACAGAACGAGTACTCTTGTGGTACCTTTGTTAAAGACGAGGAAACTGAGGCATGAATCATTAAGTAACTTGCCCATGGTCACACAGCCACTAAGTGGCAGAGATGAGGTTTGCACCCAGGACAACTTTAAAGCTCAAGTTTAGTATATCACGACGCTGCCCTCCAGTGATATAGTTACAAGTAGTGGGAGATTGAAATCTTGAAATTGCTCATCAGATTGGAAGAGGCAGTGTCATTTAACTCTCTTCGTATGGTAGGGTCAGTTTTCTAGAATAATTGGCTGTTCTCCATGTATTGTAGCGGCACTGAAAATGGCTTAGTTCCAGAAAACTGATGCCCCATTTGAGTAGAATTCTGGGTTTGGTGAAAGAGTTGGATTTCCTTTAGTCCTCAGATAGCTGGTCCTGTTGAGTAAGGGAAAAGACTGAAAAATAAAGTGTTTACTTAATGGACATGGAATTTCTTTTTGGGATTTTCTTTCTCACTTGATTATAAATGCTTCATTGAAGGAGTAACATGTTTGACGGCAGCCTGGAGGTTCGCCTTTAAGCTGGCTTCAGCCTGGGCTGTGTTCTCACAAATGAGTTTTAGAGATAAAAACACTAATCCCAAATGCTTTCTCATTCTATGCATTTGCTCTAGAGAGTGAGTCGGAAAACAAATTGAATTTGCAGGCAGATCTCCTTTAGGGTATTCTGTTTTTCTGCTACAGAAATGTCTTAACTAGGAGGCAATGTATAGCCAGGACATAGTGTTGCTGACCTAGTCCCATGTCGTACATCTTAGTATAATACGTCCAAGTTTGAGGAATTAAGAAGCTATTTAAATGATTAAGCCAAAGGAAAAAAATTTCTTGATTTTTTTTCCTAAAGATTATTTATTTATTTATTTATTTGACACAGAGAAAGAGAGAGAGAGAGATCACAAGTAGGCAGAGAGGCAGGCAGAGGGAGAGGGGGAAGCAGGCTCCCTGCTGAGCAGAGAGCCTGATGCGGGGCTTGATCCCAGGACCCCGAGATCATGACCTGAGCCGAAGGCAGAGGCTTTAACCCACTGAGCCACCCAGGCGCCCCAATTGCTTGATCTTTAAGAGAGTATCTTTAAAATCGCTTCCTCTAGTCATAAGGGTATAACCACTAGTATGGGTGTGGTCATATGAGCCTGTCCAGCGACGATGGTAGATGCATTCCTTGTGTTCTGCAAAGGTGCAGAGGACAGTTGTCACCACCCTGCCTGGGGTGGATTCTCTTCTGTGCACGTAACAATGGCACTTGGCACTTCTGCGGATTCATAATGCTGTATTTTGTATTTGCCAGAGAAAGGGGGATCGAGAAATCGCCAGTCCTCAGGGACCGTTTTATCATTCATTTTGAGATCATTAAGAAAGTCCAAGTTTGGAAGTGTAGTGAATTCGTCTATATCTTGAATCCTCCGAATGTTTTTGCAATACCTGCTCTGCCTGGCTCTGGGGAGAGCACCCTGACCTCCTAGACTTTCTATCTTTCGAGGGACAACATGGGTGTAAGCAAGTAAATAATCAGAACAATTACAGATTGTAGTCAGTGCTAGGAAGGAAACAAGAATACTGAGATAAAGAAGAGCAGGGAGTTAGGATATAAATTTAGATAGCAAGGTTGAAGAAGGCTTCTGGAAAGGGGGCATTTCATCAGAAGGCTGAGAAGAAACAGACAAGGCAGTGAACCAAGAGCAGGTGCCATCTGGCACCTTTCCCCCCCTGTCTAGGGCTGTTGTATCTCCAGACAGGAAAAAGAGTCACCACGTAATGTATCATTAAATCATGATGGTGAGAGCTACCATGAATATTGACTTGGAGAATAAAAACAAATAATAGTCTAACTTTCAGAGAAAATACTAATTTTGCCCTAGTGTTATAGCTGCTTCAGAATTTGAGCTAAATACCTCCGCCAATTAGCTACTTGTTGTCCAAGCCAGTGATTAAACTCAGTATTTTTCCTCAACCAGATAACTCAGACGTTTTCTCCATACCTATTTTCAGTTGCTGATTATTTTAAAATCCATATTCTGACCTATTTAATGGCCCTATGAAAAGAGTTTTAAAGTGAGATAGAGCTATTTTCAAGCCATTTACGAATTTCAGAAGAGAACAGTGAGGTACCAAGTAGATGTCAGAAGTGATGGCCAGAGATGGTGGGTGTAGTTTGTTCTACAACGTGGAATTTTCCTCTCTGAGGAATCTGGGAGGTTTTCCAGCTCCTCATTTGACAGATGAGGAAACGGAGACCCAGAGAAGGTAGTGATTTGTCCAAGGTCTTTCTGGCATTCTCTGGCTTTTCTGCTCATGTATTGATAACATTATCCTGTGTCCTCTGAGCTTCCCGAATATAGCCTAGAGTGCCAAAGGGGCATGTCTCCCCGCCCCCGCCCCCCCACCATTTCCAAAGTGAAAGAGGCAAAGCATTGAGTCGGTACATTGAAAAGCTGTGAAATTTCGTCCCAGATACCCACGTGCAATGAATATTCCACATGAAATACAGGAAGAGCTCGTGTTTCTAGGGGTGGGATTGCAGTGGCCTCCACTCTCTGAGGCATCAGCCCTAGAAGTAAAAAGGGCCACCAGGCATGGAGATTGCTCTGCCATCATTTGGCAGAGCCCTTCTTCTTGGAGGCCTGCTGGGTTTGCTTTACCCCTCCCCACCGGGAGGCCACCTCAGCTGTATCTGAACCTACTCAGTGTTCACTTGACTCTCCCAGGAGGCTGCTTCTCTTCCACGTTGCTGACTGGTGTCCATAGCATGTCCTTGGGTGCAGGAGTGGGGTTGGATTCACATTTATATCCTCACAGCTCTGTTAAAGTGCTGATCATTGAATTATATTTAGCATCCTTGGAGCGTTCTCTGGATTAACTGTGATAATTTTAGATTCGATATTTTACTTTCTTTACATATTGATTCCCAGAAGGAATATGGGAGATCAAGGGTTAATTGCACTAAGTGAGCAAGTCCTCTTTCTCAATCCCTGTAGTGTGTGTATTACAGATATGTAAATAGTGCCACTAATATCTTTACCCTTCATCCCACAGCAACAAAAGAGGTATCAACAGATCAAGAGTTCTGCCTTGGTGATTCAGTCTTATATCCGGGGTTGGAAGGTAAGTTTAAAACATGTAAGCCTTATTTATTTGGTGTTTTCAGGTTCTTCACAAAGGATGATGTCTTTAAGGTCACCCTGCAGGGGAGAGCACCTCGTCTCCTGCCTACCCTGTAAACAGTCAGATAGAAAGAATAAATATTATGGGCGACACTGGGGCCCTTGTGACCATGTCTTGGCTGCGTCCTTCCAAGAGCTTTGTTCTCTGAGCAGGAAGTCCTTGAAATAATACTGTACATGATTTCAGTATCCTCTTGCCCCCTGTTTGCAAGGGAAGTGTAGCCCAGAGGGATGTCTCTCACACTGTCGCCTCTGCACCTGTGTGGGCTACCCAGTAATGATCAAAACATCCTGAGCCCTGGCCATTCTAGTGGGGATCACAGTGCACCCATCACCTAGTTCCAGGTCCTTCCTGCAAGCTTGGGTCAGAGGGCAGCAAACTACAGCCCCTGGACCAAATGAAGCCTATGCCTGTTTTTGTGCAAAGAATAGCTTTTATATTTTTAAAGCATTGTTTAAAACAACAACAAAAAAGAACCATCTTGTGACTTGTTAAAAATTATATGGGATACAAATTTTGTATAAATATATATACAAATATAAAATATATATATGTAAATAAATATATAAATATAAATACAAAGTTCATACAAATAAAGTTTTATTGGTACGAAATGTTGCTTATTTATTTACATCTTGTCTGTGGCTGCTTTAGCCCTGTAACATCAGAATTGAGTAGTTGTGATAGAGAACATAAAACCTGTAAAGCCAGGGGCGCCTGGGTGGCTCAGTCGTTAAGCGTCTGCCTTCGGCTCGGGTCATGATCCCAGGGTCCTGGGATCAAGCCCCGCATCGGGCTCCCTGCTCGGCGGGGAGCCTGCTTCTCCCGCTACCATTCCCTCTGCTTATGTTTCCTCTCTCGCTGTGTTTCTCTCTGTCAAATAAATAAAATCTTTAAAAAAAAAAAAACAACAACAACAAACCTGTAAAGCCAGAAATACATACTGTCTGGCCTTCTACAGAAAGTTTACTGATCCCTGCTCCAGGTTGAAGATACTCCACGGCCTATCCTGACCACTCTCCTGTTGGGACATTTTGTGGAGTGAGCTGGATCCAGAGGGCCCATTCCAAGATAGTTTCTAGACCCAGAGCCCTTTCAGATGGTATAGCCCTGGGCCAGGACTCCGTAACATCAAGTGACCTTTGTGGAGGCCTGTGGGACACTTCGGTAGTTGTCCCAGAGCAAATCCCAAAATATAAATCCAAGCACATAGAGGAAGGGAAATGACTCCTGCCAGTTCTTCTTTGACTTCATTACTGGGTGATGGGGCCATGACTCCAGTCTAGGGACTTGAGACATTCAGGGTCCACCTCCAAACCATGAGCCCCCACCCACCCAGTCCCCACTAAGTCCGTTTCTGGCAGCTACCAGGAAGAAGCCACTGGTTTTGGACCAGTGAGATTATTTTAGCAAGTTTTAAATAAAAACCACAGCTCCCGTTACCTTCTGCACAACAATAATAAAATGATAAATGGATTTTGGTGGCTCATTGGAGAGCCTCCGACCACGTTCTGAGAGAGGTTTCTTCCATCCAGTGTACCAGCTTCTATTGCTTCTGCTCAGATTTTCTTCCTGTCACCCTTTAGGGCACAGGAGCTGCTGTCTCAGTCTGAGTGGCAGTGACGCTGTCGCGCTCCAGGACATCTTCATTTGCCACTGTCTCCTCATCCAATGAGGCCTAATCAGCAATTTCTCCTTTTCCTCTCTTTAAGCAATAGAGTTTTCACTTGAAAATGGATAGGATGACTGTCTCTTGAGGTATTTTTTCCCAGTCGCTAAGGAATTTCATTTTTGTTTGTTAACTGTTTTCGCGGGTGATTCTTCCTCTTAGGCCCGGAAGATCCTACGGGAGCTAAAGCACCAAAAGCGCTGTGAGGAGGCAGCCACCACCATCGCGGCGTATTGGCATGGCACCCAGGTAGGCAGGACACTGCCCCTGGTGAAGGCAGTGGGTCGGGAGGAACGTGAGGGGCCGGAAATGCTTCACTGGCTTAAGCTACTGAGCACGCCTTCACCTCTGCGTCTCTCCGACATTTTGGTGTGGGGTGGCGGCTCACGCTTTCGCGTTAACCGTGTGATGGTGACCGGTGTCTGTCTTCTTCTTTCCCCTTTGGGAACCAGCAGTAACCTTTCTTGCCTTAAACTTTTCTGTAACTCCTTTTCAAATGCATCACAGGCGCGAAGGGAACTGAGCCGGCTGAAGGAGGAGGCTAGGAATAAACATGCTATTGCAGTTATTTGGGCTTACTGGCTTGGATCTAAGGTACTTGATTCGCACATCCCGTTCCTCCATCCCAGAATCTGCCATAATCAGTTCGGATCTCTAGCCTGTCAGGGGCCGAATGACTCCAGCTAACGGGGCTCACACTGGTGCATGTCCTAGCAGCCGGATTTAATAAACCTGGATACGGTAGTGTCGGTAGTGCCTGCTAGGGTCCCTAAGCATGTGTAGGCCAACAAGACTAATGGCTTATTAATGAGGCACTAGTATAGTTGCTCTTTAAAAAAAAAAAAAACAAAAAAAAAAACCTCTCAAGTAACGTGCATGTTTAGTTTCATTTTTTCCCCTCCCCCTTCCCTCCCTCCAACCCCCCAACATATACTGACAGTTTTCCTGAGGTATTTTTTGTTTGGTGGGGGGGGCGGAGGTGGGGGCATGTTGGGAACGTTAATGTTTGAGCTCTGGTTGGTCTTACACAACACGATGATAATAGGACCGCCTTTAACGCATGCCTTAAAACATATTAATCCATGAATGAAATTGTGTTGTAGGCAGCCATTGATTATTATAACCAAAATATTGTACGTGGAAAGAATGATCATTTGTGATTTAACAGAAAGCTGTGTTCATGCAAAGCTAGCTATAATTGCCACTGAAGAATCCCAAGAATTTCAGCATCAGCTGTTTGTGTTCAGAAACAAAGGCCTCCTGAAATACCCTCACTAATCCCCAGGCAGAGTCGTGGGCTCTGTGAACATTTCACATACCCCAAGGGACGAGATTTTTAGATGTTTTTGTTACTTAGAAAATCAAAGGTCATCCCTGCTAAAAATGTGTATTCCGGTTAGAAACATAAATATCAATAGAGTCCTATGTTTTTAAATTTACCTTGTCAGCATTAGAAGCCCATCTTGTGAGAAAAATGAGAAAAGTCAATATTTACCTATATAAAGATCCTAATTTGCCCAAAGCACTCACCAGACTTGTTCATTTGTATTTTCCCTTGAAAAATCTGTGCAGAACAGACACATTTCCCTCCACTTACTAAAGGGAGGGAAATGTCCTAGTAGAGGCTAAGGGACGCTTTAGCAGTCATCCCTGGGTTTTCTCCGCTGAGTGAGCTCATTTCCCAGTCAGTACTACCGTGTAATGAAAAATCACTGCCTGTTTCATCTTTTACGGTAAAACACCTCAGTCTGACTCTTCCCTAAGATTGATTTATAAACCTAGAAGTCGTTTCACTTTTTATAGTCAGTGTATTTCACTGTTGGGGCCTCGAGCTCACACTGAATTTTGATCAGGGCTACTTCTGATTTTCTAACAGGAAAGAATTTTGAGTTTCATTTTTTTTTTGTTTGAACTTCAGAGAAACAACCCATCTTCCTTCCATTTTCCAAACTGTTGTTTACAAGAGTTGTCTTCTTATACGTCCGAATAAATGAACCTAGAAATTCATAGCCTCTTCGGCCCCATGAACTGGCAGCAAAGGGAAATCTGCTGAAGACATGAGCTGCCACTCACAGTTTGAAGGCTTGGATAAGGGAGAGAGAAAGAGAGAGAAGCGGAAGAGGGAGAGAGCACAGGGAAGGAAAAAACCAAAAAAAAAAAAGGAAGTAGTAGGGCAGAGGTGATCTAACCTCAGGTACCATGCAGATGGCCTTCCTCTAGAACAGAGGCTCAGTGCACTAAAAAGACAAGGGACCGCACCGGCCTTATGCTGATTCTTTGGGTCTAAATGGTTATGCCCAATTCCTCTTATCATTCTGAAATCCTCATTCGTAAATTGGCTCTTCTGTTTGGTGGGGTGTCTTTTTCTGGTCATTTGTGCTGTCTGCATTGGGCTGTCTCTTTTATTTACTATCTAAAACATTCTAGGCTCGAAGGGAGTTGAAACGCTTGAAGGAGGAGGCTAGGCGTAAGCATGCAGTTGCTGTCATTTGGGCTTACTGGCTTGGACTGAAGGTACTTCCCCACCCCTTCTTTCTGCCCGCGGTGAACTCAACAAAGCCTAGCACTTACTAACCCCAAGGAAGCAATCAATATGCTTGCTTACAGTCTGCACAGTCTTTTACAATGGTATTTTGCCTACTTGCGTTTCTTTTTGAGAACAAACCTGTGCACTAATATTTGCTGATTTTATTGTGGTGTAATTCTTTAAACAATCGGTTTCAAGTCCTGGATAGCCCTGTAGCGTATTTTATCTAAGAAGACACTTGGTTATCCGAGTTCTATTTCGTGTTCTCGTTATGAGGATGAAGTTTGTGTTTTGTTTTTTGTTTTTAATTCATGAGACAGAGTTACAGTAGTGGAGCCGAAAGCTGACCCACTGGCTACAGTGGCCAGCTGCAGGGGAGCAGGCTTTCGTTTGCCTCTGTCCGTCTATTCTGCTCCAGTGGTGGCTCCTAGAGCTGAGCTTTCTGCACAGTGACTGCCATTCTCATTGTTCAGCATAGAACCCAAAGGATTTTGCATAAAAGTATAGATTCAGATTAATAAGACCAGCAGTGAATCGTTCAGGTTCAAGAAAACTTTAGATTCAAATGCCTTTTCATTAAGGGCAGGGTTCATTTCAAAGAGGTGCACATAAGTAAATATGACTGAGCCCCAGAAAACCTTGAGGACAACTTTCAAGCAGTGTAAAGATCGTGTCTCCCTAGTATTCAATAACTCATCGCCATAGGGTGCCATCCCTGTTGTCTTCTGGGGATAATTAGGCCCCTTTTTGGCACTATTCCTCTTATTATTTTTGCTGTAATAGTATAACAATTGATCTTCTAAAGATTTAAATACCATCCAGGAAAGCATTGGCTCTAAATCTAAACAGCATTAGCAGTATCTGTATGTTCTGCTTTTGAATAATCTGCATTTTCCCCTAAAAGATTAGCCTATAAACTCTTAGTAGATTAACCTTTTTGATGATACTGAATATTCAGGTACTTTTTAAAGTAAGAAGTAACACAGGAATTTAAGATGTTCTATTTCAAGAATTCTGAACAAGTTCTACAACTACTTTTTTAAAAGAATTTTATTTCTCGTTTTATTCACTTGTTCTAATTTGCATTCTGATTTTCATAAAAAGAAAGAACAAAACACTGAGTCAGGATTTTTATTCTGTGTAATGATTTCTACCAGCAACACCACATTTATCTTTAGTTTTCTGGGTTTAACTAACTGCATACGGTTTCAGAAATTCTTTTGTATTATGGGTTTATATTAGCAACCTGTACATTGAATTCAGTGTGTAGGTGAGTTGTAGGTTTGAGTTGGAGGTAACTGGGCTTCCTCTAGATATAACTTTTTTCTCCACCAATTTCCCATAGAACAGAGTATTTTAATATGTTACCATTCTTACAAAATAAGATGAAACTTCTTTGAAGTCCAAGAATGTAATCATTTTGTGCTTTTTTTAGAGAATGATGTTGATAAGAGCAGTAGTTTTTTCCTTTTAAGTGATTAAGTTCTTATGGAATTGATTTCGGAGCTCAGTGGATCCTTTCAGGCCTGCCGAGGGGAACCCATTCCATATGCCAGCACATTGTTGGCAGGCCTTTTTCTGTATATAGCTGTGATTCCAGAGAGAATATTTCAGGAGAAATATTCCTATGAATATCAAAAAGCATGTTACAGTGAACTCATTTACAGCGACATTCAACTAAACATAGTAGGACTTCCACCGTATATGGATGTGTTTACATGAAATTTCACTCTGCCTTCTCTGCTTTCGTTTGCTATTAAAATTCCAGGAGCCAATTAATAGCTTTCATTTTTCTTCTCCTTGTCCCTTCTGACTTCATTAGTTTAAGATTTGAAATGGTCCCGAATCTAGCAACTCCTTGGCTGAAAGAAAAACTAGATGATCAATAACCTAGAGTAGGAACAAAAGGAAAAACTCCCTGTATGGTGCATTGGAAACGTTTTAGACCTTAATAATGCACCAGTGTAGAGAACGAGTCTGGTTCTCACCTGCCCCGAGGGACCAGGGCGGTCCTGGAGGTGAGGGAAGCAACAGAGCAAGTGGATTAGGAATGACGGGGCCTCGAGCAGTTGGGAGCAGACCTGTCTCGTAAAGGCAGCGACAGCTCCTGCAATCCACACAGGCCTTGTCACGTAGGAGTGGGGCCCACTGTTGCTAGAGCTGAATTTTAAGAGAAAGATGCAGTCTGAATTCCTATGTGAAGTTCTTAATTTAAAAATAGGCATATAAAACATTTTTCTACAAACTGAATTTGGCTAGGTTATAACCCTCACGTAGAAATATTTTGAACATGTGCAATTAAACCCAGAAAACGAAAGACAAAAGACCAAGGTACCTGATGTCTGAATTACTCAAATAGACTAATGTTTTGCCAAAATCTAACGTTCTCATTTACAGCTGGTTGATGATAAATATTTTAAATATTTTTCCCTCAGTTGCAAGACTTAACTATGTCATTCATTTATTTGCTAAACGCCTCACCTAGCTTTTTTATTTGTTAAACATTAGTATGCCAAGTGAATACGACAGTGTAGCAAGGAGCATATAGGGAAACTGAAACTGTAATATGTCCTAAGTGCCATGACAGCATTTAGTAGAAACTTTGGCAGGAGCAGAGATTAGAGAAAAATTAATGCAATTACGTGGAAGGTAATAGTAGTTCATTACCTTTTTAAATTCTTATTTTTAGGCACATTTAGTTCTCAGTGTGCAGTTCTGAAGACAGGAGTAAGCAAGGCTTTTGGAAATTGCAGTAGAGTTCCTCAGCATTGTTTTACCTCTTAAGAACAATCTGCAGTGAAAATGACCTTAGATAATTTTTTTTCTGAAATGTGTTTTGATTTGTGATGAGTTTGCAGCTATGTCTGTAGAGCGTTTCTTGTCAAATCATCAGGCTCTTAAAAAACCAGTTAAGAGGATTTAAAATATCAAAACACTCTGGTATTATCACTTTGCATCTCTTAATTTTTTTTCTCTGATCTAAAATCCACTGTCTCAATGTGTTTCAGTTATTTGACTGTATCCAGAAAATCAAATAGAGATTTTACTCCTTCCACTTGTTTTCATTTTTAATAGAGGTACATCAACTGGGCATTAACCTCTATATTCTGCTGCTTCTTTTTAAAGGTACGGAGGGAGTACAGGAAATTCTTCAGAGCCAATGCTGGAAAGAAAATTTATGAATTTACACTTCAGAGAATTGTAAGTTTACACTTCTATATAGCTAATTAGCATTATTGGATTAATTAGTTAATATCATCACCTCAGGAATAAGTGACTTGTTTGGTAACAATTAAATCCTCGCTGTGACCCTGAGAGATTGTGACTTTTTTTTATCATTTCCCCCCCAAATTCAGGTAGAATTGTGTCAGGAAGTTATCAGTGGCCTGCATATGATTAATAAAATAGTTAATAAATTGTTCTTCTGTGGTGGCTCCCGGGTGGCTCAGTCGGTTAAGCATCTGACTTCGGCTCCGGTCATGGTCTCAGAGTCGTGGGATCGAGGCCCTGAATTGGGCTCCCTGCTCAGCGGGGAGTCTGCTTGTCCCTCTCCCTCCCCGTCTGCCATTTTATTTTAATGTTCTTCTTTGACAAAGAAAACATAGTCTGGAAAGGTGAACCCAAGCAAGCCAGGTGTCTTAGTTCAGGCTACTGTAATGAAAATACCACAGACTCTGTGACTTAGACAATGAACATTTGCTTCTCACAGTTCTGGAGACTGGGCAGCCCAAGGTCAGAGGGCTGATTCTGGTTCTGGTGAGGGCCTTTTCCTGGTTTCCTCACCGGAGAAGACAAAGAGAAGCAAGCGCTTTCCTGGGTCTTCTTGAAAAGGGGGCACTAATCCCAGGAGCACTACCCCTTGTGACTTTATAACCTAATTTCCTCCCTGAGGCCCCGTTTCCTCTTACTAGCCCATTGGGGTGAGGATTTCAACATAAGGATTTGAGGGGAATGCCAACATCTTGTCCTGCTGAGGCGCCATGAGCTGCTGCAAGGCAGACAGGGGTGGCAAACAAGGCACCCCTTGTTTGGGGTCGAGGGGTGAAGGAGAGTCAGGCCGTGCCACTCAGCCAGGGTGGATTCCAACATTCCCCTCTGTCTGCCACACAAGTATGTGTCGTGGTGGAGAGTGCAGACTCTGGAGCCAGCCTGCTCTGCCACGTACAGATTTGTGATGTGAGCAGATTCCTTCTATGAGCCTCCTTTTGTCATCTGTAAAACAGAGTGAAGCAGGAAGCTGTAAGAGGGGTCTAGAGCAGTGGGCTGCCCAATAGAACTTTTGGCAGTGATGAAAATGTTCTGTGTCCCCATGGTACCAGAGAGGGGACTCTAGCCGTGTGTGGCTAACTTGAAATGTCACTAATATGACTGATGAACTGATTTTTAATTTTTTTAATTACTTACGATTTAAATATCAGCAGCCACACGTGGCTAGTGGCTACCTCTTAATGCAGCTACCTAGTGTTAGCTGGTGTAAGTATTCATGCTAATATTAAAATTAGTATTAGTGTTAGCATTTTCTTCTTTTCTCCTAACCACTTGGTGGAGCTTTGATTTTCCCAACCAAGACAGAGAGTAAAAAAGAGATTTTCTAGAGGAGTTACAACATTTTATCAACTAAGACATGCTAAATTCCACTAAAGACTGGTCTGTTTGATCCTGGTTTATGTAAAACAGTGTCTTTTCAGGCATATTTTACTCATCTAGCATTTTGTTTTTTTGTCAAACCCAACATAGGTGCAAAAATACTTTTTGGAGATGAAAAATAAGATGCCTTCCTTATCTCCAATAGACAAGAACTGGCCACCAAGACCTTACCTATTCTTGGATTCTACTCACAAGGAGCTAAAAAGGATTTTCCACTTGTGGAGGGTAAAAAAAATGCCTTGTTAGGTTTTTGGGGTTTTTTTCCAGAGTCTATCATATTTTGAGTGTTTGAGAAGTGTTAGGTAAAAGCAGATTTTAACCATATTCTTCCTCTAGCCTCGAGGAGCTGTACCTGAGGGTTTTGGTACTTTGAACCATGCACCCACTGTACTTCGCTTTCTGTGAGGATTCCTAGAGCAGCCAGGGGTTCCCGTGGCTGTCTCCTCACGTCCTTGGCTGGAAAGGAGAGTGCATGACTTCATTCCACATTCCAGTTGCTTTAAAGGAGTTCAGGTTTTTGTTTTGTTTTGATTTGGTTCTGTTTTTCATCTTTATCTGAAGGAATACTGCCAGAGGTACAGGTAATAAAGTCTGAACATCTTTGCACAAGGTAACGAAATCCTGCAGGTTATAGGAGTTTACTTTCTGAGATCTGTTGAATACATACACAGATATACGTGAGAACATGCACACCTTTTGATGAACTGGAAAAGAAGGCTTTAGAGTGCCTCACAAGACATTCAAGAGATTCGGATTTCCCTCAACCTGAATTAAAGGGAAGCTGAAAATCTACTTGATAGTGCCTAATATTTTAGCCTCCTTAATTTGATGAAAACATCACATTTTATTTAGGTATTCCCCAGCATGAGGACACAGGATACTATGTTGACTCTATTATTATAATTCGGTCAGTTCATATATTGAATGCTAAATATGTACAAGTAGCAAATATAATTGTCGATTGAAGGGCTTCTGTGTAGTAAGTGAATGACTAATGGACATGTCTTCCAGCAAGCTCTTTGCTTCTGGCCACTGTAGGCTTGTCCATTACCAGAATCACATACGTAGAGTGACATTATCACGGATTAGTATAACATCGGTACCCACCCGACATGTGGAACTAGATTCTCGCTTTCGTCCCCTCATTTAGTGAATCACTTTGGTGAGATTCACCAGTGTCTCTGTGCTCCTCTCCCCTTTTGAGTCTGACAGTGGAACTGTTTTCAGGAATAACGATGGGGAGCCTGTAGTGCCAGGGGTCTGCTCTGCTTTGCTCCCCTCTGGCTCCTGGACCCTGAATCTTGCCCACACCTCCCTTGCATTGGGGGTAGAGAATGAGAGCGATGTGTTTATTCCTGAGAGGGTGGACAGCAATGCTGATGTTCGTTTGTACGATGATGTCGGTAGTTCTCAACTACATTTGTAACTGAATTTCTTTGAGTTCATCCAAAAAACCTCACCCTGGCCCTTGAGCAACTCCCCTGTCTCCCTCCAGTGCCATCTCAGAATCCAGGTGGAGGGGAGATTTCTCAGGTCCCATGTCTACACTGTAGGATGGTAATGGGGGATTTGGAGAAGGATTTTTCCAACCAACCGTTGTAGCGTATTTGCGAGTCATGAAGTCAGTTTCATAGGTTACTGGCCCGGGTTTTAAAATGAAATGCGGTAGAATAGAAAATAATGGGGTACAGGACATGTTGAAAGTCTTGTCTTGTGAAGCTTTTATGTCCATGGTGTGTGTGTGTGTGTGTGTGTAAATGTGTGCAGTGAGTTGTGATGTAGTGTTGTTCTTACTGCGGGTCTTTGTGAAAGAGTGTAACAGCCTAAGGGTTAAAGGATTGAGGGGCGCTGATGTCACAGTAGAAGGGTCAGTACTCCCAGCAGGGCCCATGCAGCAAGGCCTTTGGGTGTTTTGAAGAAGCATCCCAAGTCCCATAATACAAACAATAGTTTTTATGACGTTTTCTAAGACTGACCTTTTAAAACCCAAAAAGGAAAAATGCTCTTGGTTTTTTTAAATGGGTGTTTTGTACACATTCAGTCTTATTCTTGATGCTGTTAAATAGATTTAGCATATTTAAGAATGAGTAAAGATTTATTATATAAGTGATTATCTTTTTCCTCCCCCTTTTCATTTCTCACAGTGTAAAAAATACAGGGACCAATTCACAGACCAGCAGAAACTTATTTACGAAGAAAAACTAGAAGCCAGTGAACTCTTCAAAGACAAGAAGGCTTTATACCCATCTAGGTATTACGGCTTTTTGCTTTACCCGTAAAAGTCAGCATTTTAAAAGTTTCTCAATTATGTTTGTAGGTCGTTCCTAGCGGAGTTCGGTTTTAGTAATAGACGAGAAGTTTTTAATTGTATGAATCATTTTCTGATCAGCTGGATGTGAATACACAGGAACACATTCGAGCCATGCCTTCCACAGCGAACTTGAATGAAATGAGATTACATTTGTTGGTTTTACTTCCTTGGCGTTAGCCTGAACACGTCACCAAATAACTAGAAGTTGTCTTTTAAAACACAGATTCTATAGGCTAGTAAGATAAATTTACATTGTAAATGCCTGTTAGTTTTCCATCATTTTCAGACTCTGCCTGATCAGTTGCTGTTGGCAATCTGCTGGAATCCCCGTTCAAGCCTTATAAGCTAGCGGGGCTCATTTGCACGATAGGGAAGAGTGCACCATCACTCTCTGAGTATTGCCGAAGCCCTGGTCTGTGATAGTCTTTGCTCTGCTAAGTCCTTGGGCACAATGGTAGTGACCCGTGTAGTCAGATCCCTTCCTTTCTTGTACACACCAAGTGCTCAATAAAAGAAGGAACACCGCTTGTTAATAAGTTTGCCAAGTGAAGTCATTGGTAAAGACTGCTTACCTGAATATCCTTACATCTCCCAAGTTCATCATTTCTCCCCCAGAATTCCTATCCCTTTTTCACCCAATGTTTCTAAAAAAAAGTTAGATTGGACAATTTCAAGCCAAATCTCTAACAGCTTCTAGCTTCTCCCAAAGGATGGCCTAGAAAGGAAAAAGCATTATATGCTAAGTATATTCACATGTATTACATATGTTTGTTTATAGTCTCTGTGTCTTTACACACAGTTGAAGGCTCTTCCTTTTGAAAGTTGAAATAAACATTGTTGCCGGGCTCATGTGGTTTAAATATTTTAGACCCAACTTGTTGGGTCAGCTGATTTGGCGCTTGTGACAGTCTCTGCTCCAAGTCCAACATAGTATCTAAATCCAAAGTTGTTCAAAGTGCTTGCTCTGTAAAGCATATTCAGACACGAAAATGGCCTATATATTCTCTCCAGAAACTAATCCATTTAACTTTCTTGATAGATTTTTAAATTGTAGAGTAATCATCTTAACTAACATTCCCTGTGGATGACTCTTCAGAAACTGGAAAGAGAAAAAAACATTTGAGAAGAAACAAATTCAAAGGCTCTTAGCACTTATTATTATGAAAAACATGTTTGAATGTGAACAACAGGAGAAAATTATTCACGGCCAGCCAAGTCCTTTTGGGGTAGTTTTATCCATTCTCAGGGACGGTGGCGGCTCGGCCAGCAGCCGTCGGAGGGGTGGAATAATTTCCCCTCCCACCACCGTGTGAAGCAGCAGCCCCTATGGGTGTCAGCCTTTTATATGCTGCAAGCCGAGAAACACTGACCACCTACGTGGATTTTTCTTCCCTGATGCTCCACCCACAACACAAGCATTTAAAGTTGTATTTGCAAATTGCCAGAACTTTGTAGCTCAAAATGAAGCTGCAGTTGTTTTTTGGGTGGCTGTTTTTGGTGTGTGGGGTTTTTTTTGGGGGGGCTGGGGTGTCTTGGAAGAGGCTTCCCTGAAAGTATGACCCTGCACGCCTTGAAAGAAAAGCCCTCTGGTTCTGAATGTTTACCTTGTCCATTTAGGGCCTTATCCGCGGAGGAGAGGCCTGATTCAACTTTCAGACATTGCCTGTTTGGGGCCAGAGTTCCGTGGTGGTATTAAGTACTCTGTAGTTCCCTTGTAAAGTGCTCGCTCTGGAGCTGTGCTCCCCCAGATGGCCTCTTGGTTTTCTTATTCTCTGCAAGAAAATGAAGTTTCTCTTTGAGGCAGGTGATGGTAACGACCTGTGCCCTATTTTCCATGGCCACATATTGTTGAAAGGCACGAAAAGTCCTTTGTGGGCAGCTGATAACTTTCTATTAACAGATTAGAAGGAATTGCCTTTCCCTTCACATGAGACCATGCACATGGGTCTTGACTCTCTTTCTTATGACTCGTTTCTATCTTGATTGTTTCATACGGTGAGATTTTTACTAAAGTCCTACCTATAAAATGCCATGATCCCATCGAAAGCATATTTGAAATAGGTTTCAGGTTTCATTTCCAACTTATACTTAAGACACATGTAAAATGGATAAAATTAACTTCGATGAAGTTACACGCTTCAGAATCAGCTGATGTGTTACCTTTGTTCAGTAACACCTCCATCGGGAACTGTTTCTAATGCCAGGGAATTTTTTTCCTGTAGCGTTGGGCAGCCGTTCCAAGGAGCCTACCTGGAAATCAACAAGAATCCCAAGTATAAGAAACTCAAGGATGCCATTGAAGAAAAGATTATCATTGCTGAAGTTGTGAACAAAATTAACCGTGCCAATGGGAAGGTAAAAATGCTAACCCTGGAGACAAGTAGGAAGTGTCTATCAGTTGGGACAGTCATCTTTTGTTTTCTGATTATTTTGCTTTGCCTTTGAATTCTCAGCAGAGTTCCTATAAAGGGAGCCGTTTCCCCTTACCTTTAAGTTTAGGGGGAATTTTGCTTGTTCTCTGGAACTTATATGACTTAAGATCTATTGTCTATGTTTTTAGCATGTTCTCAGTTTACCTAGGTATGTGTGCTGGAAGATATGGAATCAGATGGGCACTTCTGCAAATAACGAATGCTTTAAACTCATGGACCACTTGGGGTATTTTTGATCATTGGTTTTGCATCCTTATTTGTTTTGTTTTGTTTTAGAGCACATCCCGGATTTTCCTCTTAACAAATAATAATCTCCTTCTTGCTGATCAAAAGTCGGGACAGATCAAGTCTGAGGTTCCCTTGGTGGATGTGACCAAAGTATCAATGAGCTCACAAAACGATGGCTTCTTTGCCGTCCACCTCAAAGAGGTAAAGGTTCAACTGTTGATTTGACTGAAAGATTTCTGCAGTTGCCCAGTCTCTGAGCCACTAGGTTAAAATTTTCCACATGTGAAGAATGTTATTACTTGAAGTTTATAATGTATAAACTTCTTATTGATTTGCAGATTTTTGTCTATATTCATTCCCATGTAAAACCTGAGGCTTGGTTTTTCAGTAATTAAAATTGATTAACTGAAGTTGCACCGATTCGTCACAGTTATTAATTTATTCGTTGAGTTCTAATTTCACTGAGCAGCTCTGGTTTGCACTCACTGTGATGTGCATTTTTTCTGAAATAATGCATGGAAATATCAGGATGTTTTATGTTTCTTCCTGTTGTTTATTCTACATACCAACTTAGTAAATGTTCCTTTGTTCATCTTTAATTTGTGAGTTTTTTATTAAAGGAGCAACCACAATAAAACAACTAATAATTTTGACGTCGAGAACTTTTAGCATTTCTGTGCTTCTTTAGCTTAGCTGGGACCTGATTCGAACGGTATAGCTAAGAATGCAGGCTTTGGAGTTGGTCTCGCTAACTTTACAGTGACCTTAGGCCCACCTGAATTTTAACTTCCATGGGCCTACCTGATTTTTCTCCTCTTTAAAATGGAGAGAATAATAGTACAACTTCATACTGTTGTTATAAGGGTTAAATGAGACACTGTGTTTAGTGTCTATCCTGTAGTGAATAGTCCCTGAATAAGCAGGTGTCAGCAAACATGAATCATATTTAGGGACATGCGTCTGGTTGGTGGCACACCTGTCTTGCTGCTTCTACACTTAGGAAGATCCCATATACTCAGTTCAGCCTGTTTTCCCGCCTGTGGATCTTAACTTAAACGGAGCATATCCAGTCCTAAGACAGTGATGCTGAACCTCAATTACACTTTGGAATGCCGATGCCCAGGCTGTACGCCCCCTTCCCTCCTAGTCCCACCGAATCGGAGTTTCTTGGATTCGGGCACAACCATCCTACTTTTTTGCAAGCTCCCCGTTTGCTTAGGTGAAGAGCCACTGCCCTCAGATATTTGTTGGGAGTGTTGTTGTTGCTGTTATTTATTTACTTTTTTTAGCCAAATCACTGAGGAATTTTTAAAACAGCTCTTTCAGAGTGAGCTATAGGTTAGGTCAGTGCTTCTCCAGCCTGAACAAGCAAACAAATCACTCCGGGATCCTGCTGCGGTTCGGGGGCAGCGGGCCTGCGGCGGGGCCCGAGGCTCTGCTTTCTAACAAGCTCCCAGGTGATGCTCATGGGGCCTCTGGTCCCTCTACCTACTTTGGGCAGCACGAGGTTAGGTAACCTCTCTACAAGTGCTCCGAGCAAGTTGGGAGAAATGCCACTTTGGTTGTTATTGTTTATTTGGAAGAGTGGGCTCCGGCAGCTGCTGTTTCCGAGAGACAGTAAATACACATGCGGCCGCGCCCGAAGCAGTTACCTCCTGAGCTGTCTTTAATTACGATGGCCTGCCTCCTGCTTTGTCCTTGCAGGGCTCTGAAGCAGCTAGTAAAGGAGACTTTCTCTTCAGCAGTGATCACCTGATTGAAATGGCCACCAAGCTGTATCGGACGACTCTCAGCCAAACTAAACAGAAGCTCAATATCGAAATTTCAGATGAGTATGTGCTTCATCGTTTGAATGTGCCATTTCACTTTGAGCTTTACTGCTTTTGTTACTCACTCCAGGCTCATCCGTTTATAAAACCCGTACCTTTAAGTAGTGAGTGTACGTCTATTATTTGTTCTAGCTGGTGGACGGGCAGTGGAGGGTGCTGGTCAAGTCCTCACCTTCATGTCCCTGACCTTCTGGTGGAAGAGAGAAATACGCATAAATAAGAAATGGGTGATACGACTTTGACTAGTGACAGGTGCTTGTGGAGGGAAACAAAGCAGGGTTAGGGCCAGAGGGTGCTCTATTTTTGTTAGGGAGGTCAGGGAGCCTTGTTTGTTGCAGTGACATTTGACTCGAGACTGGAATCAAGGGAGCAAGCCAGGCAGCAACCTGGGATATGCCTTCCATGGCAGGGGGCAGCAGGTGCAAAGGCCCTGAGACGGGGGCAAAAGTGGCAGAGTGAAATGGTAGGAAAAGACTCTGGAGAGACAGGCAGAGACCCGGCCATAGAGCTGAGTAGCTGAGGTAAGGAGCTGAGATTTTCCCGTGAATGATGGAATGCCATTGCGGGCTTGAAGCAAGAGGGCGGCATGATCTGATTTGTGATTTTCAAAGATCGCTTTGGCAGCAGTGTGGAAATAGCTCTAGGGAGGCAAGAGTGGAAGCAGAAAAAGGTTCGGAGCTTCTCGGAGCTGCCTCGGATGATGTGGCTTAGGCTAGGGTGTGAGTGGGAGGTAGTGAGAAGTAGTCAGATTCCAAATGTAATTTGGAGGACAACAAGAGGACTTATTATTAACAGATTAGACGCTAGATTTGGGGCCTAAGCCCAAGTGGTGATACCGTTTACTGCTATGGAGGAAACTGAGAAAAGAGGAAATAACCGAAATTTTGATAATTGATTTCAATATGGCATTTGCGACACCTCTTTTTCACATCTGGAGAAGTCGAGTTCTAGAGTAAACTTCCCATGTTGACTAGCGTGCTAGGAATGCCATATATAAATTTGAAATTTTGCTTTTTTTCTTTCACAGTGGTCTCCAATTATAGGCACTGATCATTTACGGCAGGTTGGAGCACCCCCCTCTTACTAAATCTGTCAATATGAGATCATCTGAATGAATTTGAGCTACTACACCCATTGATACTTGATGGGTTACTTTACTACCTGCTTATATACTTCTTAGCATGTATAGAGTAAGAATTTACATAACTGGATTTCTCAACAAATGATTTTATCTTCTCATTATGATTTTGCCAGCCTATTCTATTTCACTTCTTTCTAGAAGTCTTTCTAAAATAAGTTTATGCCCATTCTTATCCCTGTGTAAGCCAAACTAAGTCTCCTTGATGTTTCGGGGTTTATAAAACCGGAGGTCTGTCATTTGTTCTCATTGTACATTAAGAATGGAGTCTAGGTTGGTAGAAGATGGACCTTTATGTGCCCTCTACTTTGGAAATTGGAGTTTGGACTAAATAACTTTTCTTGTCATGGAGTCCTTTCTCACTAAACAAAGAATATTAGGGGAAAAACTATACTGGTCAGTTGGGCTCCCGTCAGTTAAGATTTTAACCTGTCAGGGCCGGTTAGAACTTTACACTCCCTCTCGCTGGAGCGCGTTAGAGCTCGGGAGGCAGGGCTTCCGTGCCGGTGGAGCTGATGGTTCCCACCAATCCTGGGAAGATTCTCCGTGTTCCGGAGGCAGGGGCTCCTCGGCACGTGGGCGAAGCAGCCTCCTCTTCGGCTCACCCCAGTAACGAGGCTGTCTTTACAGAGAAAGTCACGTCAACATCCAGGCCACAAAGGACTGCTACTTTTAATAAGCATTTCTCCAGCTGGTGTTCTGAAGGACACTGCTGCCTCTGCCTTGAGGAAAGTATTAAGTGGAAGTTTAGAGTCCTTCCTGACTACAGCTCTTCCCAGAGGCGCTGTCCCGTCATCCATCGTGACCCTTCTGGGGGGCTGGGTGGGAGGACGAGCGCGAGCCGTGGCCCTCCCAGGGTTCTCAGTATGGGGGGGAGGCCCCTGCCTGTGGGAGAGTTCGCGTGAGCAGCAGAGACCCTGCCTTGTCACGGGGTGAGGGGCGTGGCACGATGTTCTTCGGGGTGAGGGGCGTGGCACGATGTTCTGGACGTGTCGCTCGCAGTAAACTTCCTTGTGGACCAAGTTGACAGGGTGGCCGGGGGAAGAAAACAAAACGTTTAGGAGCACTGGAAACCATTCTGTAACAACTTTCTTTCTCCAGTTCCTAATGGTTGGTTTCGTGGTTTCATAGAAACGAAGTAGCTCACGGAACCCCACACCCCTGCAGCCCAGGGAGCTCCCGGGCAGAGCAAGGGCCCAGGGAGCCTGATTCATAACCTCTAGAGCTCCTAAGCGGGGATTATAGACCTCCTAGGAGACCCTTTTAAATTTAAACAAAATTTGACAAAGTCATGGGCAGGGGTGCCCATGATGTATTTTTTTCACCCTAAATGGCTCTAATCTATTTCACTGCCGGCCCTACAGATTAGTATTATAAACAGAGTGCAGTTCAGTGACTGAAGCCTTCCTCAGCAAGGGTCTCGGAAGTAGAAGTAATTATTTTAATAAACCCAGTCAGTCTCCATTGTCATTCTGGATAAATTGGATGTTGATTTCCAGGAGGAGAGTCAAAGTCCTGTTTACTCCTTAGGGTGATTTTAACCTGCTTTGTCATTTCCAGTCCTTCAACTCCTAAACTTTGCAGTCCGTAAATAGATTGCATTTTAAGGACGACCTTATATAAAATGTGTAATATTTCTAAAAAATTTCTGAACGTGTTGGAAAAATCAAAGCAAATTTGTTCTAGTAAACATTTCAAATACATGTATGTATATGTACGTGCATACACACACACAGATACCCTTTTAATGTAGACAGTTGTTTTTGTGAACATTTCAAATCAAACAAATCATCTAAATCTTTCTGCTGTGAAGTTCTGACTGGTACTGATGCAGTGAAAGGATGCACTCAACATTACTGTTTGCTGGAGAATGATGCTCTCAGTACTGTGTCCTACCTGTGGGCCATGCTGCAGTTTTCTAGGAGATAGAAATAAATAATAGGGGGCACCTGTGTGGCTCAGTGGGTTAAAGCCTCTGCCTTTGGCTCAGGTCATGTTCTCAGGGTCCTGTGATTGAGCCCCACATCAGGCTCTTTGCTCAGTGGGGAGCCTGCTTCCCTCTCTCTCTGCCTACTTGTGATCTCTCTCTCTCTCTCTCTCTGTCAAATAAATAAATAAAATATTAAAAAAAAAGAGAAAGAAATATAGTACTTGCCTCACAGGATTATTTCAAAGTTGCATTAACATACATAGCTTACTAGGAACAGTGCAATGCTTGCAAATGCCCCGAGCATCTTCGCTATTGTTGTTTCTGGAGTGATTCCACTCCATATTCACACTCGTGAATCATGAACATGAAGACAGCCAATGCCCAAAGTTATGGGGACAGGAACTCTGTACTTTTATTATACTAAAAGTGGTCTTTGAAAATTAAAATGTCAAAAAAATTTTAAAAAAAGGAAAGAAAATTAAAATGTCAAAATATCTGATTTTTTTAAAAATGTGTGTATTGACATTAGACTCAAACGCTGCTTTCCTTCTTTGAGGCACGTAGATATAAGCATATATATCAATGATGCGATTTTGGAACTATAACTCTTTTTTTCAATGCTTTTAAGTTGAAAAGAAACAGCCCATTTAGAAGCTCAGACGTACCATCCTGTTAAGCCAACTGATAAATCAGGAGTTTATGTGTCACATTTCACACCACTAGATCAAGGTCTGCAAAGCACGGGCTCTGTAGACCTTGACGCTGAGACTAATGTGCACAGAACAGAAGCTGTTTTGATGTTTGCACTTGTGGTGGGTCCAGTGAGTATGTGATCTGTCACGTGGTTGGTAGAGTGACTCAGCTATGTGCCAGCAACTCCGAAAACTTCCCTGAGAAGCATACTGGAGATGTGGTAACATTGTCCCAACTCTTACGGTGAAGAGAACAGCACTGGCTTTGAGGTAGGAGAGCCTGGGTTCTGGGCCAGCCATGCCACAGTCCTGCCTCCTCAGGGATGCCGTGTTCACGGGCAGGGACCTCACGGGATATATTCGGGTGTCCCCTGCAGCACCCAGCCCAGGAGGAAGGCGGTATGTTTGTGGTAGGAAGGTGTGACGGATAATCTTGTGGACAAGCGCTCACTCCCTGATGGTCTGTGAAAGGAAAGATTTGGATTAGACTATGGTTTCCCACAGTGTGCCACACAGACTCCTGGTAGGGTAAGAGGTGGCTTTGGGTGTACACAGATTTTGTATATTTTATATATTTTTTTAATATCCATTTGGTGGATATTCAAAATATAAGGGGCAGATCAAACTTGTGGTTTTATTATGCTTATCATTCCATAGGTCGCAGCTATTTTGAAAGCTATTTATTTATTTACGGTAGAAACAACTATTAGCATAGTATGTGGACATGACAAAAACTGTTTAGGGAAATAGGTGAGTAACCGGTGTTTGGGAATCATAGTCTCGGGAGGGTCTCTAGACCCCTTTCCTGAAATTTTTCCTTTCATTTTCTGAAATTGTTCATAATTTAATAAAGGGCTCATCCCCCAGTTTCTATTTTTGCTATGTAAAAATGGAGGAAAATGGGAGGATAGCACATTGGACTTTACATTTGGAGCATGGAAATAATTCTTCTTAGCCCTTCTCACCTTGCTGGAATATGGTGGGTTAATGAACTTCGGTTTCCTTGGGGCTAAGCGGTGGTGACAGCTGGGAGTGCTGAGGGAAAGTGGGGAAGCTTGTCAAGGTCAATGTCCATGAAGAAACAAAAGCTCATGTTAGTGTCATCATCTGCTGTCGTGTGTGTACTTTTCTTTAATTTGGCCTGTTCTCTTCTTCTAGGTTCCTGGTGCAGTTCAGACAGGATAAAGTATGTGTGAAGTTTATTCAGGGCAACCAGAAAAATGGGAGTGTCCCAACGTGCAAACGAAAAAATAACCGTCTCCTGGAAGTCGCCGTTCCTTAACCGGCTCCTCCTCCCTGCTTTCACGGACTTGTTTCCTTGTAATAGTGCAATTTTGTTTTGTTTTGTTTTGTTTTGGGTTCCTTGTATGTTTGGGAATTGCCAAAGGCTAATACTGTTAGAGATCCTTGGCAAAATAAAAAAATATTTGACTAATCAATTTTTATTATTGGAATAGTTTTAACCCTTATTAAAATACACAGTGTGTCCTGGGACAGGATTATAGAAGCTAACAGTGTCTGTGCCATGTCATACGTGTTCTTTGTTTAGCCATCCTGTTAGATCTGTGTACCCGCAATCAGCATATTACTCATAAATCTTTACTGTCTCTAAGTAGAGGAAATGGTCCCAAGAGGTAATTGCATTCGTTCATCAAATATTTATTGAGTGCCTCCTCCTGGCTAGGCACAGTGCTGGTGGCATGAAAAGTGACTAGGAAGCCTTTTCTGTTTCTCAGGCCATGGCTTTCCAGCTGGCTTGTGCTGTCCTGACTAGGGTAGGAGAGCTCGAAGATGTTGAAACCAAATCAGTAACTGTTGCCGATGGACAGCATTATTTCAAATCCGGTAGCGTGATCTTAACCATTACACTTCAAGAAGGGCTGGCCCTAGGAAGTAGACATAGATGACCAGGTAGGAGGCCTCTACATGAGGTTTCTGTTTGAAAAGAGAAAACTGACATTTCATTAGGACTTTTAATTTGTTCGGCTCTTGTCATTGCTTTTAAACAGTAGAAAACAGAGTCATTCTTATCGTAGAAGAAGTGGCAGAAGCAGTCCAGTAACATATTTTCCTGTTTCTGGTAAACCTCATGTATTATCCTACATAGGCTAATACTTGCAGAGTGTTGTTTTCACTCAAATTTGAGTAAATATTTTGAACAGCTAATACAGTCAAGGGCTGAAAGCCTTTCAGATAGTGGCAAACATTTTGTATGGCGTGCAATAAACATCCAGGATCTTCTTTGAAAGTTTTATTTATAATACACATTCTGTAGGAGAGAGGTGATTGGTACAGGATGCATATCTTAGTCAAGGAGCAAAGTAGTTTATGTTAATTTGCAGGACTTTCTCTTTTTTCCCCCAAATTTACAATAAGGATTCATTTTGGAAACTACATTTTAAACTTTGGAATCAAATTGTTTCTTATTTGGGAAGACAATGTATATACATTGGTATGTTAAATAATAAAACTGTTCTAATTTGGTGCCATTTCCTGGATCACAACTGTATTTTTGTATTTCAAGCTATGTTCTCACGTTGTGTGTTAATGTAATATTGCACCGAAAGGCTTTACCGTCCAAACATTATATGTTTTCTGTGTAATTGAATTTCACTGACCTTTTATAAACCAGAAACATTCATTGAAAATATTTTGGGGGGACTTTCTTTTAATTTTTGTACTTAAAAAAAATCGCTCCTATAAAGAAATTCTCAGAAGCCTTTGTATTTATTGGTGCAGGCAAAGGACGGCATTACTTTCTCTCAGTCTTCCCCATATGTACCTAGAACGGTAGATTGATAATTCCTGAAATAGGTAAGTAGAAATCTGGAACTGAGAGGTGTTTTTTAAAAAATGCTTAAAAAAACATGTAATAACATTCAGACTGTCCAATGTGCAAGTAAGTATAAACAGAAATACAATGCAAATTCTCCATCCTGTCACTAACCCATCTGCTCAGTTCCCGTCTGCCCCACAAGTTAATCATTGTTTTTACTTGCTTTCTCATCGCTTTATGCATATGCTTCCAAAACAAAATAAAAATATAGATTCTCATCTCCTGCTTTAGTAGACAAAAGCTAATACTCGGTAGACTTTGTTCTTTACTTTGTCTTTTTTGCTCTTCATTCTTTTGTACTTTGGCACAGTCTTCTGTTGTATGGATGCGTTTATCCAGTCTCCTCCTGATCGTCGCTGGGTTGTTTCCCGAATGGAAACTGAAGTCCAGGATGGAGAGGACCAATGTTCCATAGGTTGGCTTGTTAAATTTTCCCAAATACCGTCTCTGCAGAATGTTCATTATGATGATTAGAAACAATAACCGTTAACAACAATACATTTCCCAAGTTTATTTCCAATAGAGAAGCCATTTAATCTCAAACTTTGTGGTAGGTGTTCTGCAAGGATTTAAAAATAGCTCTACAAAGTAGTTGGAAATGACAGTGTTTTTGCACATAATTTCTAGTCTTGTCATTGAAATACTCAATAAGTTTTGGTCATGAAATTAATTCTTAGGTGGGTTGTGATTTGAAAGTTTTTCCGAACCTTACCAAGAAAACTTCCTTACGCACCAGGATGAAACGTGCCTCCTCGGAGTTTCCTAAACCAACCAAACCAACGATGCTGGGGAGAGTGTCCTTGAACAATACAGACTGGAAACGAGAGTTCTTAATATTTTCAATACATGTAGTAATGCTGCCTCTTTTTTTAATTTAAATTCAATTAACATATAGTATATTATTGGTTTCAGTTGCATGTAATGCTCGGTGCTCATTACATCACGTGCCCTCCTTAATGCCCATTACCCAGTCATCCCATCCCCCCACCCCCACCCCGCCTTCTTTTTTTTCCCATAGGGAGCAAGCACTAGTGATTAGGATAAA
>CM053605.1:36264356-36292232 GCA_028646535.1 Procyon lotor
TCACCCGGTGATTAAGCACATTAAAGTTTGGGAACCACTAACAAGTCCTCTGGGAGGTGATTCTGATGCACCCCTCCGTGTCAGACCGGCCCAGAACATCTCTAGCTGTGCCTGTAGCGTGGGGCCGGTCCCGTGTGCTGCCCGCCCCCCACACCCAACAAGCATTACTGATAAACTGTGACATTGCCCTCTTATAACAGGTGAGCACCCCCTTTTTCCTTATCTTTGAATTTCTGTCGCTGTCCTGCAATGGAGAATTAAAGTATTGGTGGCACTCCGCGTTCCCTGGGTGCCCTGGCCTGGCCGCAGGGCCCTAACTTGTTCCCAGCCGCCACTTTGTAGCCCAGCCCCTGGAGTGACTGGTAGGGTTAGATGAAAAGAAGTGCTTGAAAAAAGTCACAGGCAATCAGTACCAAATATCAGACCGTGGTCGTTGGCCAGGTTTGCAGTGTGGGTGACACGCTACCCTGACTTTGACTTCCATATACCATGGGGCAAGAAAGCAACATGGGAAAGCGACTCTCTATCTAACAGACTGGTTATAGTTTCGTGTTCCCCACTCTTGAGGAAGAGCTTGGACCCGGTACATGGATGTAAAACCTTGAACCCGAGTTTGAGTGCCTTTTCTCATACCACAGGGGTTGTGGGGTATTTCTGGGTTACCAAAGCACCAGAGCCAAGAGTTCTGAGAATCAGAGGCACGTCCTCAGTATGGAGAATTGGGCTGAAATCTAGGTGGATAAAGGGTTGTATTATGCCATCTCAATTAGTATGCTGAGTGAGAACTCTCAAATTCATGTAATTAAGTATAATGATGGCAATTAGACCATGGTTCAAAATTCATAGTCTAAATATGACAGACAACATCTTTTTTATATGCTATTTTTCACAGAATAGGTAAGGTGTTTAGGTTCTAACCTACTCAAATCACAAGCATTCTTTAAAATGGTATATACCGCTGGGGTAGGATTTTGTAAATTCCTAATGTGTTTATTATATTAAGTCTTTACAAGGAGGCATTATAGTAAGAGCCTTTTGGGTTTTTTGGGTTTTTTTTTTAAGGTTTTTACTTATTTGACACAGAGATAGAGAGTACACGTGAGCAGAGCAGCAGGCAGAGGGAGAGGGGGAAGCAGGCTCTCCACTAAGCAGGGAACCCGACATGGGGCTCGGTCCCAGGACCCCGGGATCATGACCCGAGCCGAAGGCAGCGGCTTAACCACTGAGCCACTCAGGTGCCTTGAGAGCCTTTTGTTTTTATGCTGGGTATTGGATTTCTGCTAGCGACTGTAGCACTCAAATTCACTCAAACCATGAGGTGTAGGGGATAAAAAGGAAGAGAAGGCAGAACAGTGGTTTTGCTCTTCTTTTCCTCCCAATGGGAAAAATGGCCGTAAGTTTTCATTGTCCATTCAAAGACCTAATGCTGGGGAGTAATATGCTTTTTGGAGGGGCTGCTGCTTTGGATCTCCCCGCAATGATTCCATTACCTGCTGTCCATTCTCGGGCTCAGGTTCGCAAACCTCAGGGAGCCCCGGCCTTGACAAGCTGGCACTCGCCTTCTGTCTCATCAGCTTCTATTTCAATAGCCACTCCGTAGAAAAGTAATTGCTTTTGAGTTGGTTTCCTGCAAATCTTGGAATAGTTTGTCTCCTCTTTGGTCTGAAGATCATTTTCCAAATCTGGACTTAATCACAGTACGGCATAAACCACAAACTCTTCCTCATTAACTTTTTTTGCCACCATGGTGGCCGGATCGCCTCTGCTCAGCACCATAAAATCCAGCAAAAATCTAACTTTGTAACCAAGGAAAACAGTGTCAGCTTCCTCAGTTTAAGGAGGAAACTGGGAACAGAATTTAATTCCATATTCACCCAAAGGCCTGGCAGTACTATAAGTGAAAGAAACCAGCCACCTTATTTCACTTACTTAAAATATTTTCTTTTGTCCAATTTTGATATATAATGGACATACTACATGATATTAGTTTTAGATGGATAACATAATGATTTGATATATGTGCATATAGTGAAATGATTGCCAAAATAAGTTAACATCTGTCACCTCATATAATGTCTTTTCTTGTGATGAGAATGTTTAGGATGATTCTCGAAGTCATTCACTTTATACTTACCCAACTTCCCTTTTCTTCCTTCCTCCCTTCATTTCTCCCTTCCTCCCTTTCTCCCTTCCTTCCTTCCTCCCTCCCTCCCTTCCTCTTTCTCTTTCTTTCTCTCTCTCTCTCTCTTTCTTCTCCCTCTCCCTCACTAATTAGTGGATCTGACATATTCTCTTTAAAAACATGTCTTTTTTTTAATGACATACACAAATAAATGTAAACATGCCTATCAAAGCATTTTTACGAAGAGAACACGTCCATGTACCTAACACCCAAAACAAGAAGCCCCTTTGTCCACCTCCATCACAAGTCCCCACAAAAGTAACTTCCTCTCATTTTCTAGTACCATATATTAATTTTGCCCTTTTTTGTTTTGGGTTTTGTTTTGGGTTTTTGTTTATTTGTTTTTGCTCCATATAGATGGAATCATACAATATATGTACTTCCTTGTGGCATTTTCCATTGGACATTATAACTAATATTCATTCACATTGTTGCTTGTAGCAGAAGTTTGTTCCATCTGTATAATACTTCACAAAGTTGGGACATTGCAACTTTGTAATCCATTTTACTGTTAATGGACATTTGGCTATGATGCATAGTGCTGCTGCAGACGTTCTTGGACACATCTGTTGGTGACTACTCGTCCACGTATATGCTGCATATATACCTGGGCATAAGCTGCCAGGTCATAGGGTAAGCTCATGGTCACCTCTAGAAGACTGCATCAAACTGACTGCCAAAGGAACGGTACCAGTTGACAGCCCCACCAGTGGCGGGCGGGTTGCATTGTCCTACATCCTTGCCCTACCTGGTATCATCAGTCTTTCTCATTTTGGTCCCTCCGATGGAACTTAGCTTTAATTTGCATTTTCCTAGTGATCATGAGCTAAAATACCTTTCCAATATTGGCAATTTGCGTATCATCTTTTGTGAAGTACCTATTCAAGTAGTTTGCTTTTTTTTTTTTTTTTTTCTGTTGGGATTGTCCTTTTTCTTTTTGATTTGTAGTTATGTTTTGGATATGAAACCTTTATCAGATATGTGTGGGGCACATATCTTCACATGGTCTGTGGTGACCTTTTTACTCTCTTACAGTGTCTTTGGGTGAACACACATTCAATTTCAGTGTAGTCTGGTTTACCAGTTCTCTGCTTTATGGTTCATACTTTTTGTTTACTGTTGAAGAAATTTTTGTTGCTCAAGCTTATGAAGATATTTATGGATCCTTTTGGAAGCTTTATTGTTCTGCCTTTCATATTTAGCTCTTTAGTCTACTGGAACTGATTTTTTTTTTTTTTTTTAATGGTGTAAAGTAGGGAGTCAAGATTCTTTTTTTTTTCCTTGAATGGATAGCCAGTGGACCTGGCACCTTTTATTAAAAAGGCCATCCTTGCCCCACTGCACTGTTTTTAAATTCTCTATTCTATTAAATTTATTATCGTTGTGTCACTACTAAACCATGTTAATTGTTACAGCTCTGAAACTTGTTGGCATGGTCATTTAGAAGTGAAATTCATTACTCAGAGGTCCTATACTCTTGTGAAAGCAGGGAGTAAAGCATTAAAACTAGTAAATACACATTCAGGTATTTGGAGAAGTGATAGTTCATCAGAGTCCTGAATATATGAACCTAAAGTCAGCCCTTTTCTTTAGCCACAGGGCTTTGGGCATGGGAGTTCCTAACAGGATTATGTGGGGAGAATATTAAATGTTTCCTTAAAGTAAGTTAACTTCTAATTTTACATGCTATTTTGGTTTTCCATTGACGCAGTAGTTTCTGTCCATATTATTACTTATCCCCATTTTAAGTTTTCCCTCAAATCTTCATAAAATTACTCTCTTACAGAAATACATGTGAGTATTTCCTTTTGTTTCCAGGTAGGACTCTTTTCCTTGGATGTGGTTCCTGTGGTGGCAAGAGAACTCCAGTAGTTTTTCTATCTTTTACAACTGATTATCTCATGCAATAATAATTTATAGACAAGACCAGCTGGTGCTAGAAGTGAAGTCCTTCTCTAGTGCCCTCACATTTTTTTAATTAAAAAAAAAAAGTTTCTTTTTTCCTTTTTTTCCCCCCAAATATGTTTATTTTATTTTTTCAGTGTTACAAGATTAATTGTTCATGTACCACACCCAGTGCTCCATGCAATACGTGCCCTCCTCAGTACCCACTACCAGGCTCACTCAACCCCCTACCCCCTTGCCTCCAAAACCCTCAGTTTGTTTTCAGTGTTTCTAAATAACTTCCTAGTAATCATCCAATTCCTTGTGTGCAGTTAGGAGCTAAATTCAGAATTGCCTTTTCTAAAATGATCGCTACAAATTCAGCTTTTCTGATCTTGAAATGTTCATTGACAGAGAGAAAAACCACTGAAAAGGCAATTAGTAGTATGTTTTTCAGTAGCATTAAAGACATGTGCATCTTTTCTTTCCTAGAGGGGCAAACTGTAGGCAAAGGAAAACATGCCTACCTTTCATCTTATGTGCAACAATAATAATCAATTGCCTGGAAAGGTAGGAGTGTCTGTAAGTCAAATAGGAGATAAGTTTGTATCATTATAAGCTCCTACACAGAGGATCTTGTTGAGACATCACATAGTAGAAAATAAAAATTCCTTCATTTAGAAACCCAAAAGTAGTCCTTCACCTACAAATTCAACCTTGCTTTTTGTTTTTAAAGATTTTATTTATTTGTTTGACAGAGAGCAAGAGATAATAAGTAGGCAGAGAAGCAGGCAGAAGGAGAGGGGGAAGCAAGCTCCCTGCTGAGCAGAGAGCCTGACGCAGGGCTCGATCCCAGGACTCTGACATCAGGACCTGTGCCGAAGGCAGAGGCTTTCACCCACTGAGCCACCCAGGCGCCCCACAACCTTGCTTTTTTATTCGGTAATATAACGTATATGGTGATACTGCCATTCTGTATCTTTTTTTTTTAAACTATTTCCAACATCAGTATTTATTAAATATACATATACATCATATTTACCTGTGATACTAAATATGAATGTTACATTTTAAAGATAATGTGTTCCTCAAGTATACATTCTCTTTCTTTAAGTTCGTATTTAAATTCTAGTTAGTCGACATACAATGTAATATTAGGTCCCATCCAAGTACTAACCAGGCCCGACCCTGCTTAGCTTCCAAGATCAGAAGATCTCGGAAGCGTTCAGGGTGGTATGGCCGTAGACAATATTAGGTCCCAATATCGTGATTTAACACTTCCACACAACGCGTGCTCATTGCAACAAAGTCACTCATAAGTCCTAACTTCTAACAGAGGACAGTGTCCTATTTAAGCAGAGTAATCAAAACTCAGTCTCCTTGTTTTTGCCCCGAAGAATGAATCAAAAATGAATTTCCAAAGTTTGAAACAGCTTTTAGGCTAGAAGCTCACAGAATATAAGACTGTATCGATTAGATTCCACTCAGTACTGTTTTATTCAAATGAAACTACCTAATACTTTCTGATGCAGGAAAACCAGCTTCTATTCAGATGACCAACCTATTTTTGAGAATCAAGTTCAAAAAGGGCTTTACAAGTTTAATGCTCCGAAACATACCATTTGCACAGGAAGGGAAAGTACTTATTTGTATTTTGAGCATGATTTTGTAGAATTTGAATGACTCAAGAAAAATGAAAAGATATTCTTAGATATTTTGGTATTTGTTTCTGTTGGAAAACACCTTCACTTTAGTGTAGCTTTGAATATGAACGGGGCGAACAGTTCTTATGTCTGTGTACTGTTATAGACAGAGTTGGCATGAATTAGGGTAGCAATCCAGAAAATGGCAATAGTTGGAATTTAGTCTTTGTGATGATCTTGGATTGTTTAGTAACAGCTGCCTTTACTTCCTTGCACAATTTGGACTTGGATCTTAAAAAGAAATGGGATCTGGTAACATTAAGTGAAAAGCACTTGGGAGCTGTTGCTGAAACATAAAAGGGGAAGGAAATCCACCCACCAATTTGTTCTTCCCACTAGGAAAAAACCCCACAGATGAAGATGCCATGTGTGGCGTCCTGAACTGCCATCAGACCGTACCAGACACACAAAGTTTGTTTGAAAGAGTGTACTTTCTGAGCATGGTTTGATACATATAGATGTAGACAAACCATAAAAAAAAAAGCCATTGGTGATGGGTACTTGTGGCTAATTAGGAAATTGGTACAAGTCTGCTCAGAAATCACTAGTCACATGGTTGTCACTTACCTCCCAAACAAACCTGTCCTGTAGTACTTCATATGGAGGCAACCACCGCTGCACTTTTTATTACGTTCTGCTGAGACACAGTACATTCTAGAAATAGGAACTGCTTTATGTCGAGGGTAAAGGGTTGAGTTCTTCCAATTTTGCCACTAAGTCCTATTGTGATGTGATCAAGTCACTTATTTTTCAATAACTACATCACCATTTGATCTTTTCAATATATTCAATATTCAATTATGAAATACTTTGTAAACCAAAGTCAGATCCCTGAATGGTCCATTTTGCTCTATCTTAGACTTCACCTCAACAAGTCTTGTTCAATGTGTGTCATTAGACAAAACTGCCGGTCAGCCTGGTAGAAACTCTATACTGCCCTTCAGTGAAGGCTCCTAGAGTGTGTCTGAAAGGCTGCCATCTTGGTTGAGAACACGGGTGCTGAGGATGACAAGTGTCAGTGAAGGAAAAACATGTTCATCTCTTACCTAAAAAGAGAATATTCCCTTTACACAATTGTATTTCAAGAATATCAGTAGAATAATATTAAGAAATTATCTCTGTCATCTAGGGTGGTTCCCAACATTTTCTAATATGAAGACCGCTTCTTAATTTATTCATGAACGCTGGCATGTGAGAGCCAGGCTTTTAGCATCTTCTGACTTGATAAATAACATAATTTTTATGAGTGCATGACTTAAGTAAATATGCATTTTCTTAATCATAGCACCTCTCAACACATTAGCAAAATGGAATTACATATGTCTGCAAGTCTTATTAGTACAATCAACAGGCTTGGTTCATGTGGACTCCTAAATTCCTTGCAAAAACTCCAAAGTTTGGGAGTTGTGCATCCATATCCTTTTGCTTCCATACATCCATACATCCATATCCATACATCCATATCTGCTTTGCTTTACAAATAAGAAAAATCAGGGCCCAGAGAGATGATGCGATTGATCTAACGTTTTAAGGTCACTGGCAGAACTAGACTGTACTCCACGTCTTCTGGTGTTTCCATTCCCCACCACAGTCTCCCTTAGCAGGATTAGGAAAAGATACCCAAACTCCTGTGTTTTCATTTATGAATTTCCAGTGGTGGCTATTCATGGAAGATGCCATAATACAAAATGTAAGCAAGAAAGATGGGACCCCACTGTAGAAACCAAAACTGGCCGTGCCTGGCACATAGTAGTTGTTCAAAAAACAGAACAGATGGAAACACAACTTCTTTTCCATAACTAACCTTCTGCCCTCCCTGAGTTTCCAATTCCCTCAAGCTTAAAGCTCTTGTTGTCATTCTTCACTCTTACACAGTTAAATGTTCAAACTTGCTTTTCCCAAAGATAATTATCTATAATTCAGTTCCTACCCTCTGTCCACTTTCCCCATCATCCATAACTTTAACAGTATAATAATTGTTTACTGGACTCACTTTCCATACCTGTGGTCCATCCCTGTGTCAGGAAGTAACACAAATGGATTGTTCTCATTTCCAAGCGTTTCAGAAAGAAACTTTCTTCTTTACGGTTCTAAGGAAAGTAACATTGATATAAACAATGAAATAAGGTTTCCCTTGGTCTTCAGTGGTTCTTTCTAATATTCTAGGAGTTAGCTCTAAGCTAATTAAGAGGGTAAATATTCCAAAACCAAATCGTTAATACCAAATCTTTTAATATTGTACGTAAAACACTCCAGCAGCAGGAACACCCATTTTGGAAACCAATTTACATCTTCCTCACGTCCGTGAAATTGTTACTTGAGTCCCAGTGGACTCTTTTTTTTTTTTTTGTGGAAGAGCCAAGAGAGATGTCCAAGGAAGAACGCTTTGTGTCAGGCAGAGCCAAAACTGAGACGGCCCTACCCCGGATTCAGTGCTCGACCAGGGGAGTCCGGGTTATACTCTGATTTCTCCCAAAGGGAAGAGGGGAGAACAGATACCTTCAGCTGCCTAAAAATACATGGGGTATTTAGATATTTGGTTTCTTAAAGAAAATTGTGATTTTAAGCTTAGTTGGTATTGACCACGTGTAAAGTAATAGTGTTTAAGTCTGTATGAGACTTGGCACTTTATTTTTAAAAAGCACACATAATTGTGGCTGCTAGCAACATACCATTTATTTAATAAGAAAGATCAGGGAGATAGATTGAGTTTCGTGAGCGAAAAGCCAATGCCTACTACCTCCGATACACGAAGTAGTGGATGGAGATTTGTACAGCGCTGCACGACTTTGACACAGAGGCCCAAACATTTTTGATCTTTTAGGAAGAGCGTTTTAGAGCAGTTTAGAAGCTCGTGCTAGAGTCAGTCGGCTCCATTAAGTCTTCATCTTGATTTATAAACACACACACATAGCCCAGGGCTTCTGGGGCACACACTGGCTTATGCTTGTTTTTTAAAGACAAACCTTCACTGTTGCTGATTTTGCCCTGTTACTCTCCTCCCTTGCGACAACCGCTCGAACAACCGCTCGAATCCTCCCCCTCGCACCTTCCTCCAGACAGGTGCCCAGCAGGAGCCCCAATGATTGCCATTGGCTTTGGCCCGGAAGCAATCCAGAGATACCTAAGGGGGATTGCGCACCGTTTTCTCGTAAGAAATGAGAAGCCCGAAATTCATCATTTTGGTAAATTGATCATAAATGGATGAAGATTAAAATGGCACACAGTAAAATGTGCTGCAGAAGACAGTTTGGAGAGCGCTCTGCATGAAAGCTCTCTGCATGTCACTGCATGAAAGACGCCACTATGCAGTCCTCTTGCTTCTCTTCTAAAGCAGCTCTGGGGAAGCCTGTCTTCCACCTACTGCAGCATCGCCTTCTCCTTTTAGAAGTGGAGGCCCAATACCCCCTGTTTCTTCCCCCGAACGTGGTGTGAGTCCTGGCCCTGGGGGCCCTGCGTGCAAAATAGTCAGCAGCCGTCCAAAAACGGATCCCGCCCCCCAGCGGCACACGATGCCCTTCGGCGTGACAACCCCGTCTTCTCCTCTTTGGGAGGACCTGACGTATTGGAAGCCATTTCCAGTGAGACAAAAATCAAAAACAAAAACAAGCGATCAGAAAGAAATTTAAAACCTAAAACGAGGAGAAATAAAATCTACAAAAACGCTAACCTTTCCAGAACACGCCTAAGAAGGACATGTCTGTATTATCCTCCTGGGGATAGATTTTTGTCATTGATGAGGACATTCTGCGTAGCACATGGTGTTGGTGGTTGTTTTTAAAGAAGGAAGCTATTATTCTCTTTGTTGGATCTCTTTTATTTTCTAGACCCCCTGGTAAAATAATCCTACTGTAGAAGAAAATTAGGCTAACGTAATCATATTTGTTTTCCACTGACTAAACTAGCTACAGCTTTGGAAATGTTTCTCCAGCTCCTGAAGCATGGAGTCAGAGACCTGTGGTTGCAGCATCTTAAGAATGTCCTTCAGCATGTGGTGTGAATGACAGCTAACGGAGGAGACAGCGTGGCAGACGGCTGCCTGAGCCCCGAATGGCTCTTGAACCCACACAGCTGGTGCTTTGGACCATAAAGAGAAATAATTGCATCTGCAGAGCTTAATTTCTGCTTCATTTAAGATTTGTAGGGAATAGCTTACTACCATTCCCCTTTGAAAGCCTTGGGGCTCAGATGCTAACTATAGAGACTCTCACTCTTTCTATTTCTGGCACTTACTCAACAGGGAAGCCTTATTTGCATTTAAATTTTGAATATGGGGCCTTTCTTGACTTAGCAGTACTGTTCATAAGATTTCCATGCACTTGTGACTGACAGATGGATATTTAACACAATCAAATGTATATTATGTTTGAAACCCTATGATTCAGGCTTTCTTGTGGCTGAATTGTTTTCTGAAAGAGAAAGTGTCCAGAATCCTCAGTTCTGAGGATGGTGTGTGTGGGACGGGGGTTGAGGTGGGGGGAGAGGCATACTCGTGCCTATGCACATGGGTATACATAGAAACAGAGTAAAACAAAACAAAGAACATTTGCTATGCGCTTGCTTCTTTGAACTTTGACTTTGGCTTGCAAACAGGCAGAGCTCAGCTGTGATGCATCTAATCAGGAAGTACTGGAGATATTTTTGTAACTATTTTGCAACATAAAGCTGCATCTTTCTGCTTCCCTTGAAAACAACACGTCCGGTCCCTCAAAGATCATAACACTTGGGTTAAAATTTTAAAAAGGAAGAGAACAAAATAGAATTCCATGATGCTGGCTTGGACTGTATCCACCACCCTTGACCAGAGTCCCAGATGCCAGGCCCCTAGAGGTCACTGTTAATTCCTTCCCTGCTACTGGAAAAAATGTAGCTTCCTTTCATGCCTACTGAAAGATGCTCTATCGCTCTCTGCAGGGTGGACTGCTGTGTTGGCCTGCGTGGCTCTAGGCCAAATTCTGACGAACCAATGGAGAAAAGGGTAGGATAGAGGGGACAACCAACAAACTGAGCGTTTTGGAGGGGAGGGGGTGGGGGGTTGGGCAAGCCTGATGGTGGGTATTGAGGAGGGCAGGTATTGCATGGAGCACTGGGTGTGGTGCATGAACAATTAATCTTGTAACATTGAAAAAATAAACATATTTGGGGGAAAAAATGAAAACATCAAATAAAAATTTAAAATATATATATATATATTTTATATATACATAAAATTATATATATATATAAAAAATTTTATATATCTTATATATATATATTTATATATTTTATAATATATATAAATATATAAATATATATATTATAATATAAAATATTATATATTTTATATATATAAAATATATATATATATAAAGAAGGGACAACCAAGGATGACATCACGGAGACAGGGACGGGCTGTAGCCAAGCTGTGTGATCAGAGAGACAGGCAAGTCACAGCAACCAGATACAAGAATGTAGGTTTGGACTGGTGACAAGTGGGAGGAGACATTGCTGTGGTGGCAGAGGCCATTCGAGTTGGATGCCACAGTCTCTAATTAATAAATGGTGTAAACTGTTGCCTTACATTTCTCCTCCCAATGAGCCTTCCGGAACTCAATTATAAAAATAATTTTATTAAAAGTAACTTGTCTAAATCATAAAATTAATTTTTCCAAAAGACGTGGGAACTTCCCAAGGCACAAAACACCATATATGAGGGAATAAAGTTGTATTTTGCCTCTGTCATTCCCCCACCAGTGGACTCCCACTGACCCACTCTGGGCCACATTGCTTTGTGCCCGGAGAGGACATCCCCTCCCCACACCTGCTTTGGCTCAGCTGCTTCCTCCCAGTGACCTCATACCACTCCACGCTCGCAGCATTTCGTCTCTGCCTTTCCACTGGTTCAGTTCTGTTCACTGCAACTCTGAGAAGTTTACTCTTTTCTGCTTGCACACACTCTTAGACTTTACTTCTTGCTCCTTAGCTTCTCAGTTTTCGCAGAAGTGTGTTGCTTCTTCATCTTCATGACATTTATGAGCCAACAATGTGTGCTAATGATGACTCAGTACCTCTTTCCTTTAGAGCACTTAGTTATTTTTAAATGTTTATGTTCATTAGTGAGATCCTTTTGTGAGTTTCCTTCTTCCCTAGAAGAGAGGAACTTGGTAAAGGTGGAGACTGATTTTTCTCATACCTTTGTTTTAAAAATATCTCCAGCTCCGATACAGTGGCAGGTACAAGTCAGAGAGATAATAAATATTGATAAATTATTGAATGAATGGATGAATGCAATATTTATTGAGCACCTACTATATATCCAATACTGACCTAGGTGCTGGGGGTATGACGACAGAAGCTTATATTCTAACTGAAAAATGCATCAAATTATCTTCATTTAAATAAAAGAAAAAGCAACTAAAAATAAACATCATTAAAAAACTAGTACGATCAAGCTCTAAAAACCTTCAAAAATAAGCATTCTATCTCCTTATCTTTTTCTGATTAAAACTCTCCTATGTGCCATCTTTCAAGGGGGAAATATTTTTTTTTACTTCATTATTTTTCTCTCTTAATGACTAATATTATATAATATTATTTCCAACTATGTGTCTTTGCAAACGTGAGGTGTTTCAGCCACATTATAATATGAATAGGTTTTGGATGTGAGCGCAGGAACCCAACTACCATTTCAAACATTTTATAAGAAAAGATATTCATGTGTCTAATAATGAACTTAACTCCAGAAATACACTCTATCTGCACGAGTAGCTGCTATTTCAGCATGGACAAAACCCAACGAAATGTTGAAAGAAGCATTGCAGAGTGTTAATACCCAGCTTTTTAAAAAAATCGATGCAAAGTGTTTTATCTACTCATTGCCCCAAGAATATTATTATTAAGAGGAAGAATTCGATGGTGACTCTACAACATGGGTGGTAGTTAGTACTATCTCCTTCCTGGGTTATTGGTCACTCACGAACTAGACTTCTACTGTTCCAAAAGAAAAAACCAACACAACACAACTTCTGCCACCTCTGTTGATGTGGAATACCATTCACCGACTAGAAAAGGTGGCAAACCTTGCCATCAGGTCACGCGAATTCTTGTTAGGTATTAAAATTTAAAGGTGTACCGTGAACGCTTTCTCCCAATGAAAATGCTATGTTGATTTTGCCGAATTTCTTTTATTTTCCTGCCTTATCGCACCTCTTTCATTTATTCATCCATGTGTCAAAAATTCACAGAGAGGAATATTATGAGGACTAATTAATAACCTAAAAGGTATATAACACTTCCCTTAAAAGTGTGAAAATAAAAATCGTGCCTTCGGTACAAAATATATACACATGCTGCATGTTCCATTGTCACTGAAGTTAAAAGACTGAATTTAAAAGTTATGGTAGCAAGGGCTTTCAACTGAGCCTCACTCAACTGGAAACTTTCACTATCTTCTCTATCATTCATTTCATATGAGTGTGGCAAAAGGCAACACACATATCTAGTTTTAAGATGGTGAAGAAATGGCATATATCCATTCAAATGTACTTAATGCTACAGTCAATTTTTTTATTCGTATCAATTCTGCTTAAATATTTTCAAAAACTTTGGGAATGAGTCTCTTAAAAATGAAATTTGCTTCCTGCTGAGGCAAATGCTGGACAACCCTTTTTATCATCACAGCAAACACTTCAGTGTGTACAGGCTTGTGCAAATCGTGGTGTGTTGAGAGGTGTGGTGTGTCCCACCTATTGACTATGGGTGAGCCTAGGTGTCAAACAAGCATTTACTTGTAAATATATGTTATTCTGAAGACTCTGCTGCTTCTGTGAACTAGAATCTTCTACACGTGCACCTCATTTGAAGAAAAACTGGAGACCTGTACTTAGAAAACATAATTTTCAGATAGCTTTGCTTCATTAAAAATCCCTTCCCTTTAGGAAAGAACTTCCCATGGGGCTTTTATAGATGACCAGAAACATCAGTGAACTTTTAATATTGAGTTTCCAACTTTCAGAAAGACTGATATTGCTTAAAGCAGGGGTAAGACTCCTGCGTATACATAATTCTCCCCCCACCCCCAGATCACCCTCTTTTGTGTCTTTCATTGCTTTAGGGTGTGTGACCTAGTGAGCCCATTTTCCTTCTTCATTTTTCTAGTCATGAGCCTTTTTTTCATTACTTAAAAATGTAGTCAACCCAGCAGCCCTATACCTCTCAAGACTTTTTACCTCCTGCTTGAAGCATTCTGCTCAGGGAAGGTGATCTCTTTGGCTAGAAGGTGCTGGCTACAGTTTTTCTAAAAAAGCTTTCTCTCAATCCATTAGGGAAAATGTCACATAAATTATTGAGTTCATGATATCCCTGGAATGCAGCACATGCCTCCCTCAGAAAGAGGAAACACAATTCTACCACTCAGACTAGCTTCAGGCTGGCCCCTGGAAGATGGTTTTCACCCTACCTCCTTCCCAGTGTGGGAAGTGGGACAAAGGATTTTAGGAGCCTAAGAACCGAAGTCAGCCGGGCACTCGCCTGATGTAGAGGGGGACTTGAACGGACCAGATGTTCCAAGTCACATGTGGAGAAGTGTTTGTGGTTGGATTCTGTTTGAAACTGACTGTTGATACTCTCCTGAGACAGCCTGTGACAAATTGTATAATAAAAATGTTAAAAATAGCATATTTATTCCCTGGAAAAGCTGAGTTCCCACAATTCAGTAAGCTGGGAAAATCACTAAACTTTTCAGACAGAAAGTGCGGATTCCTTGTTTTAAACCTTTCATTACACATACGATTTTTCCTTATAATTTTTATTCTTCTGAACTTTGAGCAATGCTCCAGCTATCCATTTTTTAAACAAACAAATAAGTCAATTTGTAGTTCTTAATAAATTTTAAATCCAAATAAAATATATATACAATATTGATGAATTAACTACAAAAATGACAGTGAATTTTCCAGAAAATTCTATGCCTTGTCCAAGAGAAATAGGAGGTGAGCCACAAATGCAATTCACATATGTAGTTTTAAATTTTCTAGTAGCCATGTTAATAAAGTAAAAAGAATCAAGTAAAGTTAATTTTAATAATATATTTCATATATTTTATTTGACCCCATGTATCCCAAATCTTAAAAGTTCAATATGAAATCAGTGTAAAAAATTATTGAGATATTTTGCATTTTTTTTTCTGGAATTAAAGTTTCAAAATCCAGTGTGTATTTTCCTCTTAAAGCACATCTCAATTCAAACCACCCACATTTTGATTGCTCAATTGCCACATGAAGCTAGTGGTCACTGTATAAGAAACCTATATATGTGGTCACTGTATAAGAAGCCTATATACAGTGGTCACTGTATAAGAAGCCTGTAGCACAGCACACATTTGAACAAACAAATTTGAACATTTGAACAAAGTGAGAAAAAATTAATCCTTTGTCTAAAAATATGTAGATATTTATCAGTGTTTCCTAGGGCCATTGATGTACAATGGAGTGGTGGGATTCTCAAAGGCATAGATCTTGGCTGAGAAGGTAGGAGATGAAGAGAAAGTAAAGACAGAGCAGGGAAATCATTTGTGTGGTTGGGACTGAGGCAAACTAGGATGAGAAATATTTAAATTGATAATATTTCAAATAGCACTATGTGTCAGGAATGCTTTTGAGTGCAAGTAACACAAACTTGAATTCGAGTGAGTGTGATGGTTAATTTTATGTGTCATTTTGACTGGGCCATGCTATGGATATATGGTCCAACATTCTTCTGTATGTATCTGTGAGGGTGTTTTTGGATGAGATTAACATTTAAATAGGTTGACTTTGAATGAAACAGATTGCCCTCCATAATGTGAGTGGGCTTCATTCAATCAGTTGAAGGCCTTGATAGAACAAAGACTGACCTCCCCAAGCACAAAGGAATTCTACCAACAAGTGGCCTTTGGATCTGAACCACAATGTCAACCTTTCCCTGGGTCTTCAAACTGCTGGCCATCCTGCAGATTTTGGACTTGTCAACCTCTATAATCATGTGAACCAATTTCTTAAAATAAATCTCTTTCTATATATATATATATATACACACACACACACACACACACCCTATTGGTTCTGTTTCTCTGTATAGTAAATTAAGCTAAGAAGAGTTTATTTTCAAAAACAATGAACAAAAAAACAAGAGTTTATTTTCTCACAGAAGAAGATATCTGGAGATAAGTAGGTGCTGATTTGGGTTCACTGGCCTCTTGATGTCATGGTGGCATCTCTGATTTTCTTGGCCTTTCTTTCATGCTTACTGCCACATGGTTACAAAGTGGATGCTGCCCCTCTAGACACCATCATTCAAGACAAAAAAAAAATTGGGGATGATATTAAAAAAACAAAAACTTTTGGAGCACCTGGGTGTCTCTGTCAGTTAAGTGCTGACTCTTGGTTTGGGCTGGGGTCGTGATCTCATGGGTCATGGGATCAAGCCATGTATCAGGCTCCATGCTGAGCAGGCAGTCTGCTTGAAGATTCTCTCCCTCTGCCTCTATTCCCATGTACACATGCGTGTACACTCCCTGTCTCTCTCAAATGGATACATATATCTTTTAAAAAAATTTTTCAAGATTCTCCCTACAATCATCTATTTATATCATGTTGTATCACAAAGTCACTACTAGCAGCAAAAACACCAGAAAAATCAAGTGCTTTGTTTTTCCAGCCTGTACAGTAGAAAGTAGCAAGAGAGGAAGAGATTGAAAAGTACTGTGGATCAACCAATGCATGGTATTGAACACTAAGTGCAAGTTGGTATAATCCTTTTGGAAGGAAGTATATACATATATATCTATAGCTATATTAATATATACATATATATCTAGATTTAGATTTATTTACATATATGTATATGTACATATATATACATATATAGATGTATATATTATATACATCTATATTGTATATGTATATTGTATATATATTATATACATATATAGATGTATATATTATATACATCTATATATAGATAGATAGATATCTAAAATATGCCTTACCAATTTGAAACCTTCTGTAAGCAATAAGTATTAAGCTATTCCTTTCATCATTATCTATAATTTTGGATTATAAACTTGTTATTTTGGCTGCCCAGTCTCCAAACACCTTTCCATTTAGAGGGAAATACAAGGAAGTAGTCAGGCACGACCCACCACAGAAGGTAAAGCAGCAGCTATCATTTCCTCTCTGGGAGCTGTATTGTGGCCATAGGACCTTCACAGTGATCCAGACACCCATGCAAGTGGGGATCTCTGGGAAGCAATGGAAGGTTCAAGATCTATTAGAGATTATTTGAATCTGCTGCTTCAGAGGGTCTAAAACCCAGGGTTCCAGGGCAAACATCATGGCTATGCTTGGTGAGGCTGCTGAATGTACTGAACTCACAGGTTTCTTGGGAAGAGCAGGTGAGCTGGGACTTGGCAAAGCACCTGGAGCACAGTGAGACCTCCGTGTCCATTTCCTCTGTGTATTATGTGGTATCACAGACCTCTCTTCCTTGTACCTGTGCTGTAGCACCTCCTTTGTCTTAAAACAACCCCCTCTCCCTGTGCTCACTCCCCCTGCTTGAGTGTGCTTGCTTTTTCTGCCTCCAATCTCCAACTTCAGGCTGTCTCAGAGCCCCGTTTTCTTATTGGCAGACCTGATCAACTGGCTCTTAACATTAAAAAAAAAAAAGACTCCCGTCACCATTACCTACTGAATAAATTTCAAACCCCATAGCCTGGCAGCAGGACAGCTCCAGATTGCCCACAGGGGAGAGACTGGGGACAGCTATCAAAGGAGGCGATTGAGAAATTGTCTTCCTTTTTTTCCTTGGATTGCATTTTATACATCAATAAAATTAGTGAACTTTTAAAAAAAGCCAACTTTAGAGGCTCTCGATGGCCATATTGGAGACAATTTGAGCAACAAAATGTATAATGATGGTAACAAATTACAACCCATAAAATAAGAATACATGAGTCCACACTGATATAAAGAATTGAATGAAGAAATAAATGGAGGAAAAGGGAAAGCTCTTTCTTAAAGCAGAAATATAAGTAATAAATGTAGAAGGAAATGTTGGCAAAAACTATAGTAGTAATTGCTTCAGGCAAAAATCAATGGATGCCAAAATTAGGAGGTGAAAGTATGAGAAACACTGTATTTGCATGATATTACATGACACATATTATTTTTTATAAAGGGTAAAATATTAAATTTATAGTAGAAAATTCTGGCAGAACCACCTTAATGAAGTGATCAAAAGTTAGCATTACCAGTTATGGAGCAAATCATGCCTCCTGTGGGATGCTATGAGGACATCTATGGCTTGTGTGGTATCCTTGCCAAAAATATGCAACTTACATTAGTGGTTCTCAGCTGAAATTGATTCTCTGTCTCACTCAGGGGCTTTTGAAAATGTCTGGAAACATTTTTGATTATGAAGACTGGAAGTGTGCTATGGGCATCAAGTGGGTCAAGGCCAAAGGTGCTGTTAAACACATGGTAAATACAATGCAGAGGACAGTTTCCGACAACAAAGACTTATCTGGACCAAAGTGTCAATAGTGACAAAACTGAGGAATCTTGGCTCAAATATAATTGTAAGGAACCATCAGATAAACACAGACGGGAACAGCCTAAAGAATAACTGGCCAATAGTCTTCAAAAATACAAAAGATAACAAAAGCTAGAGGAATCGTTCAAAGATAAAGGAAACTGAAGAGGCCGACATCCAAATGCAATGTGTGATGCTGGACTGAATCCCAAGTGAGGAAGAGGACACCAGTGGAACAATTGAAGAAATTTAAGTGAGGCAGACTAAAGAACAGAGTTATATCGCTGCTGGTTTCCTGATTTTGAGACTCGTATTATGAATATGCAAGATGTTAACTTTTAGGAAAACTAGGTGAATAGTAGACAAGCATTCTTTGCACAATTTTTGCAACTTTTTCTTGTCAGTCAAAAAATTACTCTAAAATGAAAAAAATGTAAATTAAAAATATTTTTAAAATTTTATTTAAAATCAATTAATTAACATATAGTATATTACTAGTTTCAGTGGTAGAGTTTAGGGACTCATCAGTTGCATATAACACCCAGTGCTCATTACATCAAGTGCCCTCCTTTATGCCCATCCCCCACCTACCTCCCCTCCAGCAACCCTCAGTTTATTTCCTATATGTAAGAGTCTCAGATGGTTTGTCTCCCTCTCTGATTTCATCTTATTTTATTTTTCCCTCCCTTCCCCATGTTCATCTGTTATGTTTCTTAAAATCCACATATTTTAAATAGAAGAGAAAAAAGAAATGAAAGACATAAAAAGATTTGAGAAAATGTGATAAATATTAAAGATAGGCAAAGAAGACAGAACATATGGATAATATGAGAACTTTCCTGAATTTTTTAAAAAGGACTTAAAACTGAATATTGAAAGAACACATCATCTACCCTGGGAATATTGACCTATATTGACTGACAGCAAGAAAAATTTTACTAAAATCACTCAACTTTGAACACAAAGAAGATATTCCTTGAATATCTAAAAGAAAAAAAGAATATGTAATTCATAAGAAAAATAAAATTAGATTATTATGCTTTTTGATACTGATGTTCTATGTGAGAAAAATATAGACTAGCAAGTTTAAGATCCTCAAAAAAGAAAGTGTGAATCCAAACACTTTTTTAATTTTTATTTTACTTTTTTAAAGATTTTGTTTATTTACTTGACAGAGAGAAAGAGATCACAAGTAGGCAGAGAGGCAGGGAGAGGCAGAGGGGGAAGCAGGCTCCCCACTGAGCAGAGAGCCCAATGTGGGGTTCGATCCCAGGACCTTGAGATCATGACCTGAGCAGAAGGCAGAGGCTTAACCCAATGAGCCACCCAGGTGCCCCACAAAGACTTCTTTTTTTTTTTAAATCAAGCATAACTTTCAAGCACAATGGGCAGAGATAGAACTCACAATGTTGTTTTCATGAGCTCTTTTTGTGAAATCTTCTTGAAAATAAGCCTCAAACAACAAAATAACTAGATAGATATTGTCTGACATGAGAAATTTGGGTGAACATTCAGAACAGAGGTTCCCTAGAACTAAGATGACTAAACGCTGAGACAATGCTCAGAGCTGAATCCTCTGATAGTGTACATACACAAATGTTTCAGAATGGAGGAGAAAATAGTTTCAGTAATCACATTGGTATTAGTCTTATAACTGTTATCTTGAGACTGTTATGTGTATAATATGGGATAAAACAAATGAGTACTTAACTAGATATTCAATCCTATCATCTCCTTTATATCTGAGAGCAATTCTATCATCTCATTTATCCCTGGTTCCTTGAGAACCAGGAATCTGGATATGGAAGAAAGAAAGAACTAAAGTAGTAGAGAAGAGGCTAAGTAAAAACTTTGTGATCTCAAAACTGAATTGGGGTTATCAAATAAACCAATGAAGTACTTGATCTTATTTTACTTCCAGATATGTCCTTTGGAAAGACCTAGAAACAATAAACTACACAATAGCAATGAGCACCTCTAGCATGCAGATTGTGGTCTTGCAATACCATTTTTCACTAGGAAAGACCGAGTCTCTTTGGAGAAATGATGGATTCTGGGTGTAAGGTAGGAACTGAGCAAATGATCCTGGGGCATCTTGTCACACTGGATGGCACAGAAGCTATCAAAGACTATGAGGGTTATGTCTAAAAGACTCTGGAGTCAACTTGAAGAGTTGGTCAAAGATGGAAAATTTTGAGTTTATGATGGTAATTGTGGTAGACTAAAATTCATCAAATATATTTAATTCCACAATCTCACAAAACTATGAAAAGTAATTATTACTTTTTGAAGTGTGATAGGAAGCCAAATCATTAGCTTGAAATCTGGCATGTAGAGCTAGAGAACTAAGCCTTTATCCATCCTTCTCTATATGAACTGTAACGCTGTGCAACCAAATATTAGGTGAAGAGCAGTGTCTCTTATGAAAGCATTCTAACTAATAAATGAAAAAACATATACCTAGACATCACCATTTTGCAAGCTTTGGGGGAAAGGAGGGACATTTTGAAGGGCTTCTGGGGTAACCAGTGAAATTCTGTTTCATGGCCCTGGAGGTATTGGCCTTCTAATGATGCAGAAAGCCATATATTTGATGTGTGTGGGTTTCTGTATTAGTGTTTTATTTTACAATAAAATTGAAAAGGCGATGAAAAAGAAAGAGAACAAAATAACCAAAAGATTGAGTGAATTTTTCCATAACTGTTTGTTTGGGAGGGCAATGCCTCACAGAGGTCATGGGTTGATTTGACATAGAAAACTTACTTACTAGGGGACTTTGGGTTAAGTTTCCTCCAATTTATTGTAACCTTTCATGAGCAGTAGGTTTATTTTTAAAAATAAGTAAACAAAACAGTGATAAGCTTTGTCCCCGGCTCTCCCAGAAGTGGTGAGAAAATAGAGTTATGTGTTTTCTCTTGCAAACGCATTGCTTAATATTACCTAAAACGTCTTTGTAATTTATCAGGGCAATAAATTTCTCTGAATCAGTTAGGCAGCATGACAAGACACATGACTCTGGACTGTTTACTTATGCGCCTATGAACTCATATTACCTAGGTGGACTCTTTTAGACGTGTTTGTACTTGAACTAGGGGTACATGGAGACAGTGCCTTGCCGACTGAAGATGCTCGATAAATGTTTGTTTCATAAGTTTAAGTGAATAGGTTAGACAAAAGAACACATTAAACTGCATCATGAGTATGCAAATAGCTAAACACAGACTACGGACTCACATGCTGTTGGTGGAATTAAAGCAGGAAGGACTTCAGCAGGAGTGTCTCCAAACTCAGTCTTCTATGTTGATCCCCAACATCATCTCATTGCTTTAAATAAACTGATGACTAGCGACTTACATCTGCAGCCCAGACCTCTACCCTGATGTCCACAGATAAATTCTAAGAGCCTACTGAATAGCTCTACTTGGATGACTAATAAGACCTCAGACTTATTATGTCCCAGACCAAATTCCTGATTTCCACCTTCACGAACTTTCTCTACCCATAGTTTTCCCATCTGAACAGAGAGCTACTTCTTCCTTCCAATGGCTTGAATCCCATATCTTGGGGTCGTTCTTGATTTCTATCTGTCTCTCACACCCCACAGGCAATGTATCATCAAATACTTCTGACTGTCAAAATGTATTCAGAAATCTGACCATTTCTGAGGACATGCATGACTATCCCTGGGGTTCAAGCCTGTCATCATTTCCTTTTATTTCAGTATAATTTTAAACATGAAACAATTGCCAAAATTGTATAAAGAACTCCTGTATACCTATTACTCGGATTCATTAGTTTTCTAGTTTTCAATTACTTTACATTCACTCATCTTTCTTTCCTTCCCTTTCTCAAACACATAAACATGACATACACACACACACACATAAATAAATATGTATGTATTTTATTCTGAACTTTGATTTCAGTGATACCTACCTGGTTTTTCAGTGTGAGGTTATATTTAAGTTTATAATTAATAAGTAATTTTTCCCTTTATAGTTCATAAATAATTTGGAGGGAGATGTCTAAGACTATATATAAAGATGGTGTTTGCATCAAATTTTCAAACACTAATTTTAGCTTCTATTGATTATTTTCAACACCCACCATTCCTTTACATTTATTAGTTGCCAACAGTCTGTGCAGAAGAAATTACTTATTTTTCCATTTATTTGTGTATTATGTATTTGTTTTTAACAATAGGAACTTGTGGACATCCATTGTGTTATATTTAATTACTTTTAGTATATATTTTGATGCTCAGTTGGATCATCCTCATATTTTATATCTACATATGTCATAAATCCCATCATGCAATAATGCAATATACTCTTTGCTTTAAAAAGTGAGCAATCTTTAAGATAAACTGAAGGAAAAGAGGTGGTCTTTTATTTTTACCCAACGATTTACCATTTCAATGCTTCTCATTCCTTCCTGCAAATCTGTTTCCATCTGGTGTCCTTTCTCTTCATTTTGAAAAAAAAAAATCTTCTCTTTTCATTTTAGAAGTACAGGTCCCCTAGTCTATCCTCTCTTCTCCCTCTGGAACACCAAGTGCACAGATATTCCACCAGTTGATATTGTCTCACAGGTCATTTCAACATATTTGTTTTAAGATTTTTTTCTTTCTGTGTCATGGGTTAGTTAATTTCTATTATTTTCTTCCTGTTCCATGGACTATTACAATTTCTATCTTAGAAAGTCACAGACTTTTCCTTCTGCTGTCTTATCTATCGCTAAGCCCATTTAGTGAATTTTTCATTTGAGAGACTATACTTTTCAGCTCTAGCGCTTTTTCCTTTTTAATAAGTTTCCATTTCTCAGTTGAGGGTCATTGATTATTATGGCCACATTTTCCTTTAAGTACTTGAACACAGTTACAGTAGCTGCATTAAATTTGTTTCCTGTTAATTCCAGTATCTGGCCAGAGGTGGTTTCTACTGGGAGCTTTTTCTCTTGATCGTGAATCACATTTACATCTTTTTTTCCACATCTAGTAATTTGGATTTCAAACTAGACATTATGGATGATATATTGTACAGACTCTTGAATTCTGGTATCCAGTTAGTCTAGCAAATAATTCACTTGGCTAAACTTAAACGTTAAGTTCTGCTTCCCCTTCTGTGAGTAGTAAACATCTCTGGTTAGTTCTTTAAAAAAAAAAAAAAAAAAAAAAAAATATATATATATATATATATATAAGATCTTATTTATTTTTGAGAGAGAGAGAGCATGAGCAGAGGAGAGGGACAGATGGAGAAGCAGACTCCCCACTGAGCAGGGAGCCCAATGCAGGGCTTGATCCCTGGATTCTGGGATCATGACCTGAGCTGAAGGCAGACGTTTAACTGACAGAGCCCCCCCGGCGCCCTCTCTGGTCAGTTCTTAAGGTCTTCTTCCTTTGTTTTCCCCTGGGGTTTCTTACTCCATATGTCTACAGTTCAAGGGTCATTTAAGGAGTGGAATAGAGATTATATGTAGATTTTGGGGCTCCCCATTCTGTGGAATCTTTTTTTCTGAGATTTTTCTGTTCAATTTCCAGCTGGTCTTGCAGTTTCCAAGTTCTTTCTTCTGACTCCTCAAACCAGTAAGCCTGTGCTTTCTGAGCAAGTTCTGGCTGGCCCCATTATACGGACTATAGCCTGCCGCGCAGGGAAAACCCACAATCTCACTTCTTATGATTCTTTTTTTGCAAGGGTTTAGTTCTTTCCAGTTTCTGCCTGTTTCTGATCACTTGACAAAGTTTTACATTTTTAAAAAACATTCTGTCCAGAGTTTATAACCATTATCCATGACAGTTTAAGTCCGGTACACGCTCCTCTGTCATTCCTGGAACCAGAACACACCATCATTTCTTTTCTAGAGTATAACCGTGGCCACCTGATGGGTCTCCCCACTCTCACTCTTGCCCCTTCGGTCTGTTTTCTACCCAGCAGCCCAAGGTAGACTTTTAATATTTAGGCCACATCAATTCACTTTTTTGGTCAGAATCCTTTATTTAGTTATGACTACATTTAGAATAACAGCCAATTCTTTATAATGATCTACAAGTCCCTCCGCCATCTGACTCCCTCATTATTTGCTAACTCTGTCTCCTGTTCTGCTCCAGGCACACTTTCCTCCTTGCTGTGCTGTCTCAAGGCCTTCGTCCTGGCTCTTCCCTTTTCTTCCAGCTGTTCGCCCTCACTTCCCTCAGGGCTGGATCAATTATCACCTTCTCAGTGAGTGCTTCCCTGACCATTCTATTTGAAAGGCACGCCCCACTCCAACGGCACCACTGGCATTCCTTATCTCCCTTTTTTTGGTTGTTGTTTTCCTTATAATACTTACCACCATCTAAAATATTATCATTTTACTATTTTATTATTTATTTCCACTAGGAAAAAAATGAGCTCCATACAGGCAAAAAAAGTTTTTTCTCTTTTGTTCATTTCTCTCTCCCCAGTACCAGAACAGTACTATGTTCACATGTAAGAGACATGTCCACATGACTCTCTGTCCCACAGCGGTGAGGAAATAAGCAGAGAAAGAAGCAGTCTCAAAGTCTACTATAAAATATTCATCCCAATCACCAGAACTCAGGTAAAAAGCCACATACAAGGTGACTGGAAAATGTAGTGTTACATTTGGAGGGCTACGAGCCCTGTTGAAAATTTTTTTACTGTAGAAGAAGGAAAGAATGACTATTAGGGGCAAACAGTAGCCTTCCTCTCTAGTTTACAGGAAAAATTAAATTACTACGGTTCATAATATCTAGAAAGTATTTAAACTATTAACTATCTTCCTCCCTTCTCTACCTTAAATCAGCTCTTGGCCTTTCTCTTTCAAGAAAACTGACATTTTAAAATCTTTTCCTTCTGGTTCTTATTTCTTAACCGTTTCTGCTGTACTTTCCTAAACCTTCTCAGTCTTCTACAACGTTTAAAAGTTGTAGCAGAGATGTAGAGGAGATGAAATCTACTCTCAGCAATCTCCCTAGGGAGATTACTCTAGGGGACGCTAATCCACTGATGGCCATCCTTGGGGGAGTCCGTCACCGGTATCGGGGTCCTTAACAACAAGACTATCTGACTGCTGGCTTTCGAGAAGTGTTTCTCGGATCGCTGGGACTCCCTGGGATAAGATGCAATGAGGCAGATGTAGGACATGGTCTTGGTCCTCACGCTGGTCCTTCCGGTCCCATTCTCAGCACTGCATGCAAACGGAGGTTCTAAGATCTCGCACGCCACCTCCAAATGACCGACGCTTTCTTTTTAAGGGGGGGAATTATGTCTTCAAATAAAATCAAATGTGGTGAACATACCTCACACAGATCAAAGCCCATTTGTACTAGTTGAAGCAGGGGTGAGGCCATGAGCAAAATTACTGGTCTAGATCATGGTTTTACCTGTTGAGAGTCAATCCATGGGGGAGGAGTACTACAGATTACGAAAGGAGATTTGGCAAAGACGTCCTGATTCTTGTTCTCTTCAGTTAACTTCAGCTGTAAACTGAGGTTTGGTTGCCCGCCAACTCAATCCAACTCAGGACAAACTCCGCTAATACTTCCCCCAGACTCTGCCACTCAGAGTTGCAGAGTTAATGATTAAAAGTCAAGAAACGGATCCACAGAGTTATATATAAAACATAAATGACCAAACTGCCACCAGGCCCTCCCTGTGTTAGGAGACTGAGGGCAGAGGCGGCAGACTGGGTGAGGAGAATGAGATCAGTGTGCAGCCCTCCAGGACAACAGTGAATAGGTCTCATTTCCCAACCACCCCCTTTCCCTGCCATCCCCCCTCCCAACATCCCTCCCCCAGCACTGCCTTTGGACTTATTCTTTCTCACTGTTGTCTTCTGCATTTCACCTTCTAGTTCCTAGTCTTTCTCTTAGTTCTCACTTTAGAAATTGTTTTCTCCAGCATTTTGCCAAAAATGCTCTTCTGACTTTTCGTACACATTGACCTATCTCCTTCTTGTTTTTTTTTTTTTTTTAAGATTTATTTATTTGAGAGAGAGAGTGAGAGGGAGCATGAGAGAGGAGAAGGTCAGAGGGAGAAGCAGACTCCCCGAGGAGCTGGGAACCCAGTGTGGGACTCAATCTTGGGACTCTGGGACCATGACCTGAGCAGAAGGAAGTTGTTTAACCAACTGAGCCACCCAGGCACCCCATCCTTCTTGTTTTTTTTTTAAGATTTTATTTATTTTATTTTTGAGAGAGAGAGAGAGTGCATGATCGAGGGAGAGGGGGTAGAGGGAGAAGAAGGCGCCCCTCTGAGTAGGGAGCCCAACGAGGGACTTGATCCCAGGACCCTAGGATCATGACTTGAGCCAAAAGCAGACACTTAACCGAATGAGCCACCCAGGTGCCCTCTCCTACCTGTTTACATGTCTAATGCAGTGGTTCTCAAATGGGGGCAGTTTTGTCTTCCAGGAACATTTGGTAGTGTCTAGAGATAGTTTAGTTCTCACACTGGAACAGAGGAGTGGGGAACAGCATCCAGTGGGTAGAGCCAGAGATGCTCTAAACTTCCTACTGTATGGGGGTCAGCCAACAAAAAAGAATTATCTGGTCTCAGCTGTCAGTAGTGACAAGGCTGAGACACTGGTCTTAAGCATATATTCTCAACGAGGATGGTAATATAAATATTACAATGACTCAACCCTACCCTGACAAAAATCTTATTTCTTTGTTCCTCGGTATTTAATTTCCTAGGGAAAAGACTAACAAATAGGAAAAAAAAAAGGTCAAAAAGGGATCCTTATGGGAGCAATAATGAAAAAAAGTTCAAGAAACCTTGGTCTAACGTTAGGAAACTTTCAGGGTGAACAATCAGTGCATCGAGCCCTTGGACAAAACACACTTGCAATTCAGCAAACGCTGGCTCCTGGCATTGACATACAGCAACCTCCTAGAATTAAATATGAGTTACAAATAGACTGGTCTTGATTTTCCCAGGAAGAAAGGCAGGCAGGCCAGCTCTCCGTGGCTGAGTTCTTCTTTGAGGAAAGCATATATATTCTTTCAGGCCCCAAAGGCACCTTAAGATGTTTTGGGCCAGTGCTTTACTTAATGACACCCAGTACCTACAAGAATTAATGTGCCTTTAAGTGATGAGTTTTTATGGCTTCCCCAAAGGCCCTGATTTATTTGGTAGTTGAGCACTGTAATGTAGGAAACGAAGGCGAGAAGTTTAAGAGCATCCCATTCCCAGCCCTGAAAAACTTCTGCTCTCAACATAGTGTGTTTCTTTTTGCTTAAAGGAATTTCTCCTACTGAAAAGGCTTGAACCCCCGTTTCTTCTCTGCAGGTCAAAAGAAAACATATTTTGCTCGGACATTTTATCCTGTCCAGGGTATTAAAAAGGTCAAATAATAAAAAGACTAATATAGGTAGCTTCAGACTCTGGGTCGATAACCTCTGTTTCCTCTAACTAGTGGCCATTTAAAAACATATTAATACAAGTTTTATCAAAACTGGTTGGAATCACCTGAGACCTCGCACTTGTACTAAGAGAAAATGGAGGACAATAAGAATGTGTAGAATTGGGCAGACTTTCATTTTGATAGTCTTTCTTT